>CM065781.1:96426863-97626863 GCA_033296515.1 Macrochelys suwanniensis | reverse complement strand
TATCCTATCAAAGAAAGCTATCAGATTGGTTTGACATGATTTGTTCTTTACAAATCCATGCTGGCTATTCCCTATCACCTTACCACCTTCCAAGTGTTTGCAGATGATTTCCTTAATTACTTGCTCCATTATTTTCCCTGGCACAGAAGTTAAACTAACTGGTCTGTAGTTTCCGGGGTTGTTTTTATTTCCCTTTTTATAGATGGGCACTATATTTGCCCTTTTCCAGTCTTCTGTAATCTCTGCTGTCTCCCATGATTTACCAAAGATAATAGCTAAAGGCTCAGATACCTCCTCTATTAGCATCTTGAGTATTCTAGGATGCATTTCATCAGGTCCTGGTGACTTGCAGGCATCTAACTTATCTAAGTGATTTTTAACTTGTTCTTTTTTTATTTTATCTTCTAAACCTTCCCCCTTCCCATTAGCATTCACTATGTTAGGCATTCCTTCAGACTTCTCGGTGAAGACCGAAACAAAGAAGTCATTAAGCATCTCTGCCATTTCCAAGTTTCCTGTTACTGTTTCTCCCTCCTCACTGAGTAGTGGGCCTACCCTGTCCTTGGTCTTCCTCTTGCTTCTAATGTATTGATAAAAAGTTTTCTTGTTTCCCTTTATTCCTGTAGCTAGTTTGAGCTCATTTTGTGCCTTTGCCTTTCTAATCTTGCCCCTGCATTCCCGTGTTGTTTGCCTATATTCATCCTTTGTAATTTGTCCTAGTTTCCATTTTTTATTTTTTAGATCTTGCAAGATCTCATGGTTAAGCCAAGGTGGTCTTTTGCCACATTTTCTATCTTTCCTACCCAGCAGAATAGTTTGCTTTTGGGCCCTTAATAGTGTCCCTTTGAAATACTGCCAGCTCTCCTCAGTTGTTTTTCCCCTCAGTCTTGATTCCCATGGGACCTTACCTATCAGCTCTCTGAGCTTACCAAAATCCACTTTCCTGAAATCCATTGTCTCTATTTTGCTGTACTCCCTTCTACCCTTCCTTAGAATTGTGAACTCTATGATTTCATGATCACTTTCACCCAGGCTGCCTTCTACTTTCAAGTTCTCAATGAGTTCCTCCCTATTTGTTAAAATCAAATCTAGAACAGCTTCCCCACTAGTAGCTTTCTCAACCTTCTGAAATAAAAAGTTGTCTGCAATGCAGTCCAAGAACTTATTGGTTAGTCTGTGCCCCGCTGTGTTATTTTCCCAACTATATCTGGATAGTTGAAGTCCCCCATCACCACCAAATCTTGGGCTTTGGATGATTTTGTTAGTTGTTTAAAAAAAGCCTCATCCACCTCTTCCACCTGGTTAGGTGGCCTGTAGTAGACTCCTAGTATGACATCACCCTTGTTTTTTACCCCTTTTAGCCTAACCCAGAGACTCTCAACACTTCCGTCCCCTATGTCCATCTCCACCTCAGTCCAAGTGTGTACATTTTTAATATATAAGGCAACACCTCCTCCCTTTTTCCCGTCTGTCCTTCCTGAGCAAGCTGTACCCATCCATTCCAATCATGTGTATTATCCCACCAAGTTTCAGTGATGCCAACAATGTCATAGTTGAATTTATTTATTAGCACTTCCAGTTCTTCCTGCTTATTACCCATACTTCTTGCATTTGTAAACAGGCATCTAAGATACTGATTTGATCTTGCCTCCCAGTTTTGCCCTGACCCTCCTATCTCTTTGCCATTAGAGCGCACGCTCCCTCCTATTTCTGACCCATCTCCCAGGTCCCCATGTTCTCCACTTACCTGTGGGCTTTGCTCACCTGTCCCCGTCGAACCTAGTTTAAAGCCCTCCTCACTAGGTTAGCCAGTCCGTGTCCAAATAGGGTCTTTCCCCTCCTCGAAAGGTGAACGCCATCTCTGCCTAGCAGTTCTTCCTGGATTAGCATCCCATGGTCGAGGAAGCCAAAGCCCTCCTGGCGACACCATCTTCGCAGCCAGGCATTCACCTCCACGATGCACCTGTCTCTGCCCATGCCCCTACCTTTGACAGGAAGGATCAAAGAGAATACCACCTGCGCTCCAAACTCCTTCACCCGTAGTCCCAGAGCTCTGTAGTCACTCTTGATCTGCTCAGTGTCACACCTCGCAGTATCATTTGTGCCCACATGGATGAGTAGCATGGGGTAGTAGTCAGAGGACCGGATAATCCTTGACAATGCCTCCGTAACTTCTCGGATACGGGCCCCCGGCAGGCAGCATACCTCCCGAGATGAAATGTCAGGGCGACAGATGGGCTCCTCCATCCCCCTCAGCAGAGAGTCTCCGACCACCACTACCCTATGTTTCCTATTCGCAGTGGTGGCAGCAGACCTCCCAGCCTTAGGGGTACGAGGCTTCTCCTCCTCTGCTGTACGGGAAGATTCCTTCTCTCCTGTATCAAGAAGAGCATAACGGTTTCCTATTACCGCGGCAGCAGGGTTTGGAGCAGGGGTGGAGCACTGCCTGCTGCCAGAAGTAACCAGCTGCCAGTGTCGATCCGGAGCCATTTCCTCCTCCACCAGTGGTGTGTCAGCAGTCCTGTGTACTGGGACAGCTACCTCAGCTGTCTCCACATGGACACTGTCCAGGAATTGCTCATAGACTTGGATGCTCCTCAATCTAGCCACCTCCTCCTGTAGCTCTCCCACCTGCTGCCTGAGAGATTCCACCAGCAGGCACCTGTCACATTGGATGGTCCCCCCAGCCTGGATATCAGTAAGTGGGAATTGCAAGTTACAGTCCCTGAAAAACCACACCAGGATCTGGGTAGAAGCATCCATGTTCAGGCGCTCTGTCTGGCTACAGGCGCAGGTGGAGGAGACAGAAGCAGTGCTGGCACAAGTGTTGCGGGCCTTCCTAACCATCGTAGGCCTCCCGCTGTCAAACTCCCTCTCAAACTCCCCTGTCTGCAGCCCCCTGGTCGCTCTGCCTCTGGCTTTTAAAGCCTGCTGGCCTAGGTCAGTCCTACCCCCTCGTGAGTCACACTGGGGAAGGCTAATCAAAGGCAATCAAGGGAACAGGGTCAGGCACTCAGTCCCAACTGCCACAACAGCTGAAACTGAAATCACCTGAAATCAGAATCAAAATTTAAATTCAAACAGTCAAACACACACACTCCCACCAACAGCTAGTACTCACTCTCACCTGGTAGCCTGTTCAGCCGTGGGATCTCTTGCTCTCCCTCTCATACTCCCCTATCTGCAGCCCCCTGTCTGCTCCGCCCCTGGTCACTCTGCCTCTGGCTTTAGTTTGGGTTAAAGGTTTTAGGAATGACAAGTATACCTCGCCCCCTTCCCACTCCCCTTCCAAACTCCCTCTCCAAACTCCCTGTTAGCAGCCCTGGTCGCTTGCTCGCTGCTTTATAAAGCCCTGGCCTCCCTGATTAGCCCCGCCCCCTGATTAAGGCTCAGCCACTGAACAGAGGCTTCTAGGTTTCAAGCCTGGTGTAGAAGCTCACAGCTTCCAACTGCCAGCCACAGCACACGGTCCTTCAAACAAACAAACAAACAGACAGACAAACACAAGCTCAGAACACAGCAAGTACCCCCAAACACACACTACAGACAGCCACTTACCCCAAGGGTCCTGTATTTGCTCCTGCTTTACCTGGAGAAATCCCTCTCAAAACTCCCTGTTAGCAGCCCTGTTCGCAAATTATACAATGTTAAGCTGACATTCCATGATGAACAAGCAATCATGAAGCCAATAGTTGGATACAAAGACATAATATGTTTATTAGGTATTTTCAAAACAATATTTTCTGTCACCGTGAATTGTGATGACCAGTTTTGTGAAGGTTGCTACATATTAAATCATTCATACTGATTTTCACTTTTTTTAATAATCTTCCTGTGTTAAGACAAAGAAGTCTCCCCGATGCAGCTAACACCACATTCTCAGAGACAGCAGCTTCAGTCTGGTTGCCACTCACCTTGATTTCTTTTCATCAATGTCTGTGGTAGGCTTCTAGCATGTACACTTGAAAACCTTCAAAGCCTAAAATGCCAGATTTCTGTTTGGCCTATGGGAGACTGGCAGGTCAAGCCTAAAAGATCTACCAAGTGAAACGCTGCACAGGAAGGCAGGAGGGCGGTCATGTACCCCAAGGCTAGAATGCACAGATATGTGTACAACAGATACATGGACTGGACACTGACTGCAGTGTAGTGGTCACACTGAAGCTACATTTCATGAAGGTTGGCAGAGGTTTGGGGGTGAATGATGTAGTTATTGTGTGTGAGAAGTAATGATAGAGGCTACTGAAAGCACCATATTTATCTCCTTGTGTCACTGCCTTTCTTATATTGCATGAGCCAGGTCTCTGGCAACAGCATGCCACGGGCCAGCTCCAAGACTGGCAGCTATCTGTTCAAGTAAGTTCCCTAAGCCTGTGGTTCTCAACCAATGGTACGCGTACCCCTGGGGGAACGCAGAGGTCTTCTGGGGGTATATCAACTCATCTAGATAGTTGCCTAGTTTTACAACAGGCTACGTAAAAAGCACTAGCGATGCCAGTACAAACTAAAATTTCATACAACAATGACGTGTTTGTACTGCTCTATATACTATACACCGAAATGTAATACAGTATTTATATTCTAATCAATTTATTTTAACATTATATGATAAAAATGAGAAAATAAGCAATTTCTCAGTAATAGTGTGATGTGACACTTGTATTTTTATGTCTGATTTTGTAAGCAAGTAGTTTTTAAGTGAGGTGAAATTTAAGGTACGCAAGACAAATCAGACTTCTGCAAGGGGTACAGTAGTCTGGAAAGGTTGAGAGAAACTGCCCTAAGCATTCTGAAGTGCACGATTAACTGCACACTAGCCAATATCCTCTCTATTTGGTTATCTATCCAGCCAAGTATCCACAGCTATTGCAGCGTTCAGGTTGGAAAATCTAGATACCATATTGGACGACATGATGTTCATGTTCTCCCTCATGTTTTTAATCTGTCACACTAGGCAGCCCTGCAGATTAAGATTTTCCTAAACCAGTCTGTACACTGTCCCAGTCATGAGAGAGTCTGTGGTGACAGTCACCCAAAGAACCATTAGTATGGAACATCAAAAGTTCAGGTCCCTATGGGGAAAGCTAAGATATGGAATATTGAATGCACAATCTGAAAAAATGAACTCTGACCAGTAGGCTAACCAATAGCTAGATAGTAAAGACAAGCCACATTTAATATCTACAGAAGAAATAATAGAAATACACTTCCACATCAGCATCCCTCTGATGATGCAACCAGCAGCCCTTGAAGCCACAGACCATTGTAGAGTAGCTCCATATCCAGATGCCATTCCAAGAATAGGGAAAACCATGGTAGTTATTTTAAGATACAATGCATTGTATGAGAAATGACTGTAAACATCACATTATATTTGCTTTGAGGTCTGTAAAACATACTGTGACGGGGCAAGGCCAGATGGCTATAGTAAAGTAATCGGAGACAGATGTATTAGCCACAGGCTAAACAAATCCCTGTTACCAGGATAAGCAAATGGCAGTTGATCCAGGTCAATTAAGACACCTGAGGCCAATTAAGATCTTTCCAGAAGGCAGGGAGGACAGCTAGGTTGATTGGGACACCTGAAGCCAATCAAGGGCTGGCTGAAACTAGTTATAAGCCTCCCAGTTAGTCAGGTGGGTGTGCGTGTCAGGAGCTGTAGGAGGAAGTTATGCTGTTGGCGAGACTGAGCAGTACAAACCATATAAGGCACAAGGAAGGAGGCCCTGAGGTAAGGGTGAAGTGGATCTTGAGGAAGTAGGGGCTGCTGTGGGGAAGTGGCCCAGGGAATTGCATGTGTCCCATTTCTAAAAAGTCAGCTACCATAGATGATGCTATTAGGGTCCCTGGACTGGAGCCCAGAGTAGAGGGTGGGCCTTGGCTCCCCGCTTTGCCCCCCAATTAATCACTGAGACTGGGAGACAACAGAGACTGTGCAAGGGAGGGTAGCTTCTCCTCACCTCCCTTGCTGGCTTATGATGAAAATGGCTCAGTAGGCTGTGACCCTTGTCTCTAGAGAGAGAAGGGCTACATGGAGGGTCACAGTGAGCCTCTGAGGCTAACGAAATCTGCCAGAAAATGTGGGACCCACGGAGACAAGGACAGAGCTTTGTCACAATACCTTTACCAATACAGACTTCAAATACTGTGTCTTGAGTATATTTTGGGAAAAAACTTAATCCTAGAAGAAGTGCTTCCATTTTTTGAGAAAGTTTAGGCCTCAGAAACTTTCCCAACATAAGGATCATGGTTATGTTCTGTGCCTGCATGTGTATTTTTCTAACAATGTCTCATTGCAAAATTGTCTCCTTGCAGACAATAATCCAAAACTTACCATAAGAAGCTGATGATTAGGGGTAAAACAGCATATTAAGGTAAGGTAGAAGAGTGAAGAAAGATCTGTTCCAGGGCCTGGACCTTGCAAAATCCTAACTCAATTGCTGGACTAGTTAAAATACTCAAAAGGAAGTTAACAGAAATGTTTCTTAGTGTCCACACTCAAGGCCTGATCCAATACCCATTGACTTTAATGGTCTTCAGGCCAAGTCCTCAATGCCCAAGATGCAGAATGAGGTTTTTCTTAAAGTTTTCTGCAAATATCTGGTTCTGCTGGGAGCTTCTGTGGTTTAATCAGAGAAGGTTTTATTAATTGGTTCTTCCCAGCCACAACAGCCATTCATCCCCATACAGAGTTTTGCTCTCACCACTGTTCTATGCCAGAGGGAAGGAAAAAAGCTACTCCCCTGATTACTCTGACCCTGGACCTGAAGGCCCAGAGTTAATTTTGACAATCTGCTATTGGCTTGTTTAATGACTTCTGATCCACTACAGTCTATTTACACATTAAACCCAAGGGGTACCAACATCTCCATCTTAAACTTCAACTCCCTCCAGACACACATGTAAAGGCTAAGAATAATCTAGCTGTCAGGCATTTTCCCTAAACTTATATTTTCATTTTATTGCCTTATTTAAACAATATGTTCCAGATCCTGAGCATGTGTAAGTCAGTACAGCTCCACTGACTTCACCAGAGCTATGCCAATTTACACTACCTGAGGAGTTGGCCCTATAAAAGCCTCTGTATATTTCTCCTATTGCCAATCAATTTCTTCTTAGTGGAATTTACCGATTGTGATGTTTTGATGACTGATTATTATTATAATTTCACTGTCTGTGTAGCATCCTGAATGCTTTGGCAGGGAAGAACTTATTATTAAGTATGGCACAATTTGAGCTAGTGACATGGATTTCAGTTCAGTTGTTCTGTAGATGCTAGAGTGAGTGACATGCTATGCTAGGAATGCCCCTTTTGAGCCAAATCATGTCCCATTTAGAGCTCCATCTTCTCAAACACACTGGGGACGAGGATCTGGAATTAAGCATGTTTATAATACATTTTTAAAACCCTGAAAATCATCAGTTAAGCAATTTGTCCCATCACATACCTCAGTTGTTTCTAAGAGATAAGCACAGAAATATGTGCCTCTTACATGTGTTTCAGTTTCTTCTCCTGAGTTTTACTACCTGGCTTTTACATGAGCAGAGAAGTTACGCTCAGGCACATAACCAGATACAGTACCGGTTGCTATATGTAACCATGGAAACCTACAAAGGAATGTCTTCAAACAGTCACAGAATGTGCTGTTAATCATTTCAAATAAGCTAGAATCTCAGTTTCACTTCTGCTAACAAAAAAACCCACACAGGATACCAAGGAATAAGCATTTGTTTGGGATATTTTTCCCTCGTTAGAACATTACATCTACATCAGAACTTTTCTGAATCACTGACGGCAAGATTTCCTTTCCTTAAAATCATCTATTTCCAACCACAATTAACTCATTCCAGATACTCAAGAGTAAAGTAGTAAATCATTTCATGAAAGTTTGAAGTGTCCAATTACAAAACTAAGATTTATGAATCATATCATTTATGGTATACTCATCAATAAAGATGTCAATAAGGTCCAGGCATTTTAGGATAAGATAGGTGGGTTAGTATAGCTTTATATAATCACCTGAAAAACAGACCCATCATTTGATAAGGTTGAAATAAGACATCAACACTTTGCATTTCTATAGCTCATCAAAGATCTCAGAGTTCTTTACAAACATTACTAAATTAAGCCTCACAACTTCCATGTCACATAATTATCACTCTCCTTTTACAGATGGGAAAGGGAGGCACAGAGTTATTTACCTCATGCCATAACAGTCACCAGCAGGGCAGGGAACAGGAACCAGAATTCCTCACTCACAGACCACATCCAAACCAGCCACATTCAGAACTGCTGAACACAAATCTAACTTTTTCAGCTAGTTCACCAGACACCTTTTTTCATCATGATATTGTGATGCAAACAGGCCCAGCCCAGAAGGGCCCTGCATTTCAAAGGCCCATCCCCAAAGCATATAAGAGAGGCTGAATTTGCAAAACTTTGTGGGCAAAAGCATAAACTCGTCAATTTTCCAAATTCATCTATGCTAATTTAACCCCCCTGCTGATTATATTTTGAGTAATATTCCGGGTTTGGATATATCCATGTTGAAGACAGTGAGAGACATGCATGTTTAACAAAAGGCACTCTCTGGCTTTATATGCTTATGAAGTAGTGTTGCAGTAGAGAGAGGCTTGTAAACAGCTGAGACATAAGTCTGAAAGCCGAGCAGTTCCACTCAGTTCTATCCACATATAAATGAACTAGTTTGACTAAGATAAGAACCAACACAAGTCTCTCTTTTTAAGGGTATATTCCAGCTAACGTTAGTACCTACAGCTTCTATCCAACCCGAGCTCCACAGACTTCACTTACCTGTAGGGTGACCAGATGTCCCAATAAAATCGGGACTGTCCCAATATTTAACCCTTTGTCTCACGTCCCGACTGATGTACTATCAGGACACCAATTGTCCCAATAATCAGGTAAGGAGGTGAGCAGGAGGGATTAGTAGACGAGTGGCGAGGGGTGAGTAGGCGAGCAGGAGGTAAGGGGGAAGAGGCGAGCAGTGGGCGAGCCAGCGGCGGGTGAGGGGGAGGTGAGGAGATGAGCGGCCGGCAGCTGGGCGAGGGTGAAGAGGCGAGTGGCGAGCCAGAGGGGGTTCTCGGGGCGGGCATGGGGGTTTCTGGCAGGGAAGTGAGGAGGTGAGTGGCAGGTGAGAGGGAGTGAGAGGAGGAGAGCAGTGGGTGGGGGACTGAGGAGGGATGCAACAAGCCAGCGGCAGGCCAGGGGGTGAGGAGGGGTGCGGCGACAGGACCGGGAGGGGGAGGGACGTGGGGCAGAGCCTGGGAAAAGTGGGGGTGGACTGTGGGCAGGGCCGACGGCACCCCAATATGTCCCAATATTTTACTGTTGTGATCTGGTCACCCTACTTACCTACTGAGGCTTCTCACAATAATAGGCTAGAAATGCCTTTTTTCCAGAAGCCATTGAACACAGAATAAGGAAGTAAGACGTTTCCAACACTGGGACCGCATTATCTGTCCAACCTGCTAAGTGCAGAGCCAGTGAACTTCCCCAGAATGTCCACTCACTGCCCTCTCTGTCTCCGTGGATTGCCCAGACCCATGGAGCACTCTCTATGGGGCCCAAGTAACCAGGGATGTTGCTGTGAAGACATCTGGGCTGTCCCTTCTATGCAGAAGAGTATAATCCACTTAGCCCTGGTCTACACTACGAGTTTAGGTCGAATTTATTAGCGTTATTTCGATTGATCCGTGCACCCGTCCACACGACGAAGCCCTTAACATCGACTTCTAGGGCTCTTAAAATCGATCTCACCACTCCACCCCCAACGAGGGGATTAGCGCTTAAATCGATATTGCCGAATCGATGTAGGCTAGTGAGGACGCAATTCGACAGTATTGGCCTCCTGGATCTATCCCACAGTGCAACATTTGACCGCTCTGGACAGCAGTCTGAGCTCCAATGCTCCGCCCAGGTAGACAGGAAAAGCCCCGCGAACTTTTGAATTTCATTTCCTGTTTGGCCAGCGTGGTGAGCTGCAGGTGAGCGCAGATCTCATCAGCAGAGGTGACCATGATGGAGTCCCATCAAAAGGATTTTTTGCTCCCCCCTCAGTTGCTTTCACGGAGGGAGGGGGGAGCAAGGGTTAGGCTCATTTCCTTCTAGCTGCAGATGGTACAATATGCGGTGAGCAAGGAGGCGCCTTCCCTTCTAGCAGCAGATGGTACAATATGCTTGATATCCATCATCAGCTCCTGGCCCCCTCAAGGATTGAACTCGCAACCCCGGGTTTAGCGGGCCAACGCTCAGACCGCTGAGCTATCCCTCCGCCCGTGTTCCAGGCAGTACTGAATCTCCCTTAAACAAAACGTAAAAAAGAGAATGACCAGAGTCACTCTGGTCACTCCCATTTATGTCCAAGCGCCCCCGGCCAGCCACACCATAGGCCGCCGGCCAGGAGCACACGAATACCAATCATATTGTACAATCTGCTGCGAGAAGGAAAGGAGCTTCTGCTGTGTGGTCCCGCGACCACGACCATTTATGGCATATTGCACCATCTGCAGCTAGAAGGCAAGGCGCTCCTGCTGTGTAGTCCCGCGACTACCAGCCTCAGGCGGAATGGCCCCCTCAAGGATTGAACTCGCAACCCCGGGTTTAGCGGGCCAACGCTCAGAACGCTGAGCTATCCCTCTGCCCGTATTATAGTGTGACTGAATCCCCACTAGACCTAATGTCCAGGCGTACGCTGGAGATATACGGTAATTGTGAGCTGAGCAGGCTTCCGTAGCAAACACGGAAACCCCGGAAAAAAGGCGCGAAAAATATTGCTTTCACGGAGGGAGGGATGACATGTACCCAGAACCACCAGCGACAATGTTTTCTGCCCCATCAGGCTTTGGGATCGCAACCCAGAATCCCAATGGGCGGCGGAGACTGCGGGAACTGTGGGATAGCTACCCGCAATGCAATGCTCCGAAAGTCGATGCTAGCCCCGCTACTGTGGACACAGTCAATCGACCTCATGGTCTTAACGCTCTTTAGTGGGGACACACACAATCGATTCCATAAATTCGGGTTTTAAAATATCGACTTCTATAAATTCGACCTAATTCTGTAGTATAGACGTACCCTTAGAGGAGACCCTCTGCCTTTGCTTCAAAGGTTGTAACTGGGCCCAAAAAATTACAATAGTTCACTCTCCATTACAAGTCCTTACAATAGATCTTCACTTGGTTTGAATGAATATGGAGTAAAAATTATTATGAAGTCACCAGGAGTTTAACCTCAGGAGCTAGACCCACATCACTACCACAAAACAGATAATATATATGCCATAAAATAGATCAGATAAGTGTTTACAAATGCTGTAACTAGAGCATTAGTCTATCATACAAGTGATTACAGGTACTTCCAAGTTTATCCATTCCCTTTCCCCAAAAATGTATACTGTATGCCTGATTATCTCTGGTCTTGACAAGGGTGTGCAGTGGTGGAGAAAAGGTAAAAAGGCACCTGCCATTCCCTGTACAAGGGCTAGGGATAATCACATTATTGAACCTCAAGGGAAACAGACCTTTTCCCTTCATGCATGCCTGGTCAGGATGTATTGGTTAAAGTGGCAAGGTGGGCCACGCCCTCCCTACCATCACCATACACACCAATATTGAGGGCTCGGCACGGATAGTAGAATAGGGTGCACTATCCTTGTGCCCTGGGAAGCTCTGGGAGAGATTTTACCTCCTTCGGTATAATCCATTCTTGAACTTACCCAAAAGTAGTGCAGTTCTTCTCCCCTCCCCCGCCCCCACACATCACACTGCAGGACAATGACGAAATGCCACAGTTTGACTCTATAAGAATATTAGCACCTTAAATATCCGAGAAAATAACACAAGAGGTATAAGCTTGAAGGGACACACTATGCAGAATTTTTCTGGAAGTCTTGTTGCCAATCAAAAGTTATTCTTCATTCCTGTCCAAGTGCTATTTGGAAAAGCAGAACAGAGGGGCAAGGCAAAGGTATTTTACACCACCTTTATGCTTCCTGGGAGCCGCTCTAACTTGCATCTGGCTACCTATGGCTGTTCCAGCAGCCAGAATAGCCAGAGAACAGTAGGTTTCTAGCCATGCTTTCTTTTCAACAAGAGCAGCTCCTATGATGGGGGGTACCAAGGGGCAATAACACAGTGCCACCACCCTGACTCTGGTATTACCTGGGGATTCCCCAGGCATCAGGGGAATTCTTCATGGGCCAGTTCTATCTATTTTATGGCCCCTTTGTGCTGGCAAAGCCACAAAGGGACTATAGGAGAATGAAGAATTGGGCCCATTCACTACACTTTAGATATTGTGCCCAAGTGCATGCACAAAAATGTGGCAAAGAGAAAGCTGAAGAAACTTGAGGCGGGAGCATTCACATAATTAGTTATGCCAGGTGGCAAATTTAGAATGCCCTGCCTTTCAAGACTCCATTTATTCTCAGTCTCAAAGAATGCATGTTTTTCACTCTATTTACCTAGTAAATACTTAGGCTTGTAGATGATTCCTATACAGGCAAATTTATGGGAAAGAATTTTCTGTGACTATACTATCTTGTATGTGCTTTCTATGCGATATTCATCAAGCCCATTTTACATCCTGTTTCTCCACCAGCATTCTCTACCATGTACCAAGCATGTCATTTGTAGCATTCACATGGGTGAATGAAAAGTAAAAATTCACGGCAATGGTTGTAAAAAAAAATCAAGGACTGAGCAAGCTGAAAATTTGATTTTTCATTGAAATAAAATGTGCCAATGGAAGTTCAGCACTAGTTACTTAATATTGTTTTCTGAACATAGCACCTCATCATCCAGCTTTACCTTGGGACAATATTCTCATACAACCGTACCTTATACAATGCTACCACATGTGAAAAGCCATATGGCAAGAAAGATATATAAAAGAGCAAAACAAAACGTAGAGTTCAAAGTAATGAGAACAGATTAAAAATATATATATAAATCTATAAAACTGAAATAGAGTATCATGTCACGTACTATTCATTCAGTCCTACTGAGCTCCATAAAAAATGTAGTTTGTTTTTCTTTTTACGGGTGCAATACAATTCCATTCCCCCAACAAGACGTGTAAAACTTTCAGTTAGACTCTCAGTATGAAAAATAAAATTAAATATCAAAGGAACAGGCACACGGCCTGAGTAACTTCACTCACGTGGATAGTCCATTGATTCTAGTGGAACTAGGCATGCATGCCTATTCATAAGTCTTTTAAAGATCAGGCCCAAAAACTGCATTTAAAACTATCATTTTTTTAAAAAAAACCAACTTTTCTCTTATTATTCTAGAGCCTAATGACCTTGGCTCAAATCTGTGTGCCTCAGTTAGCTTAAAAAAAAAAAAGTAAATAATAAGGCTGTTTTCATAAGAATGTCTCCAACTCAGGAGGCTCTCAGTACTAAGGCATTTCCCACCCCATCTGGATTTGAACCACATCAAACAAAAAAATATAAAGATAGATATTGCATTACTGTTTTTTTCATTCAGTAAGTCTGTGGAAACTGCCACATATACAACTAAGGAAAAGTATTAATCCTAGTAATAGCTTTCCTTTTCCAAGAGGAAATATTTTCATCAGTGTACACAAATTTTATAGATATAAACATAAGAACCAGATCCTCAGCTAGTATTGACTTCAGAGATATGACACTTTACACAAGTTGAGAATGTGACTCACAATGTATTATAAACTAATGATATATACACATATGATGAATAAGATACAAATATAGGAATACAAATCTTGTGCAGAGGAGAAAGAAGAAATCTTATGGAGTAATCCGCTAGTAAATATCTAAGTTTTTTTCTAATTTATACTCAGCTTATTAAAATGCTGGTGCTTAATGTAGTGCAAGTTTCTTTGATAGAAAGAAACAGGTAAATTAACTAAATTCTATTTTTATATAGCATTACATTTAACATACTGATTGCTATTAAATCCCCAACAACAATTAATGTAGTCCAGACAACTCAGAAGGCTATCAACAAATACTGTTATGGCACAATAATTGTTTACTTTAGTTTTCATCAAGTGTATACAAACCAATACAATTTTCTGTTTGTTTCACTTAAATTACCATTTATCTGTTTTGCTTCTTATGGTCCCACAGAATTTAGCAGGAAGCTGATAATCCACTGTATAGCACTGAAGTGAGGAATTTGATGTACTGTAACTAAAGTTTTCATAAGAAGTTTATGTACTGTATACTTAAACTCAGCTATGTATTAACTTTATTTTTCTAAACAGTGAAATACTACACATTATAGTTATAGGGCGAACATTGAAACAATCCTAAGACTGCCTAGGCAAACAGTAGAGTTTTATTTCCCTACTAAAATTGTACACAAAAGAGTAGAAAGTGCTCCTTCAATACTTCAAATCAAAGCCAAAAAAGTTTATACTCACCAGTTTGAGGTAGTATATTCAGTAAATCGGATGAACGGCAGAGATTTTTTTTTGCAGAAAACAAAAGTTGCAGAAGAAGCAGGCAAAAATAACCGAACTGCTGCAAAGTAGTGTAAATCCTCTGTCTCTCACTCCCACCATTCATCTACTTGAATATTGCTAAAGACTAAGAGGACGTTAAAAAAAGTGCTTTCAGCAAAGACTACATCCTCTTGTCAGTCAAATGCTGCATAGTTTCAGCTAGGCATCCATCCAAAAAGACGTGGAATTATTCTATTTTTGTCTCCCATTGCAGTGGAAACATTTTTGCAGATTTGTGGTGAGGACTTAATTTTTATAGTGGTCAGCTAGTGGGGGAAATGTAATTAAAGACCCTGTTAAACTTAAGTCTGCCCAAAGAGGAGGAGCTGAATAAATTTGGAGATAAATAATACCCCTACTACATTAAAGTCTGACACGGAAGTACAATAAAAACTTTCACCCAAGCTAAAAATCCAGATGTAGTTTACCAAAAGAAAACTGAAAGCACTTTTTAATAACAGCAAGGTTGTCATGAGCAATGTGACTATGATATATTTTCAGTGAATGTGGACCTAAATTTTAAAATGAAAATTTTGGTAACAAACTTTTTGGTATGTTTTTACAGAGAAACTTAAATACTTTTATTACCACCCATGCTATGCCTGGTATGTTACTGTTTTTATTCAACACAGGTGTTTCCTTTACAAGTGCTTCACATTTCACCTACTGGTACTAATAAAATAAACCTTCTAAATCTCTGACTTTGTAAAATTCTATATATGGAAATACATCTTGGATATGATATACTTTGTTCTATTGCATTTAATTTAGTTTTTATTATACTGATATGAAAGTAAGTAGTTTCCTCTGTGCATACTCTCTAAAAGCTAATACTATACATTTATACAGTGTATCTGGAGGGCTCACCAAACTAGTAAAGATATGACTTTCCCCTTTAGGCAGCCATTTCAAATCCATCCCATTGCCCCAATCCTACAGCAGAATCTACCAGTTTGAACTACTATCCAGGTATTTATCATTTCCTCCTCTCTGCTCTCTCTGACATCCTCATCTGTTAATTTCTTCTTTCCCATTATTCTGATTATGTCAACCCCTCTTTGAATTCTTCCATTGACTCCCTCTTTCCATCATATACATAATCAAGCTTCTTATCTTCACCTTCACAGCTCTGCCCCTCCCTGTCTATGCTGGTTTCTTATTGAGTTATCACTGCTTCACTAATAAGGTTAGTTGTATCTTCCCACTTGGCCTCTTCTCCCACAACCATCTCTGTACTGTCTTCCATTCTACCCCTTAGGCATAGAAAGCCATTCCTAAATTAGTCTGTAAGGCCACCACCTTCTCTTTCGTAACCTTCCTTGGGATACATACAAGAAATTAGCCAGCTGATAATAGGTTAAAGAGCTCTCAGGCATAGTTGATGAGTATTTATTTATATTCTTTTCTGGCACTAAAAAGATGAGTGCCTATCATCACCCTTGTATGTTATAGCCTGCTCTCTCTCCTGTCACCTGTTTCAGACCCTCATATACTGAATACTTTGGGGCAGCAACTGTTTCTCATTAGGTGTTTGTACAGTGCCCAGCACAAGGGGTCTCCAATCGTGTTGGAACTTTTGCATACTACTGCATTACCAATAAGAAATAACAACACATATATTTCTTTAAGGTCTCATTTTATTCTTTAAATTTCAGTTATCATACGATGTGGGATGTCATTTAATGACCGTGATGCGTGAAGAGACTCATATTTTAATATTGGAGGATCAGAGAGAGGAATTATGATAGGCGGTGTATTCATACACACAACCTGAAAAGATGTCATCATATATACTGTCCTCAACACAATGTTATCAAAGTACCAGCAGTGGGAATGATTGCTGGACACTCATATTTTGACCCTTTTTAGGAACATTTTAGGAATACTGATCTGCAGGATCTCCTGGCTAAGGTGTGGTTTTGCATGTTCTCATGTGTATTCCCCCTGCCCCAGAAATGAAAGTTATACACAACTCCCATTCAGATAATTCCTATTCCCATGGAACTGCTCATTACCAAAGAATAGGTGTGTAGCAAGGCCCCTTAACCTGTGCGCAGCTATGCCTCAGTTTTCTCATTGGGCAGTGGTTTTCCTCTTGGTGACTAAGCAGTTTAATTTAGACTTTTATGCCTTGGTTGCAAGGTTCACAAATAGCTCTCCCCCCTTTGGTGGTGGGGGATTAACCACTTGAAACAGGTGTACCAGCGCACTACCTCAAGGTGGCACTACTGAGGCATATGTGAGCCCCCCATACCCATCCTCTACCACCAATTCTAGCTCTGAGTCCCTAAACAATGAGTAATCATAGAATCATGGAACCATAGGGTTAGAAGGGACCACAAGGGTCATCTAGTCTAACCCCCTGCCAAGATGAAGGCTTTGTTGTGTCTAAACCATTCAAGACACATGGCTATCCAGCCTCCTTTTGCAAACCTCCAGTGAAGATTTTCCTCAACCTCCCTAGGCCGTCTGTTCCACTGTCCTACTGTTCTTACAGTTAGGAAGTTTTCCTGAGATTTTATCAAAATCTGCTGGGCTGTAGTTTGAACCCACTCCTCTTGTCCTGCCCTCTGTGGCAAGAGATAACTTTTCTCTGTCTTTTTTATGGTAGCCTTTCAAGTATCATGTCTCTCCTTAATCTCTTTTCCAAACTAAACATACACAGCTCCTTCAGTCTTTGCTCATACGGCTTGCATTCCATCCCTTTGATCGTCTTTGTCCATCAACTCCAGCTTCAGAGTTGCCTGCTTCACTCTTCCCACCCATTGCTGTTTCCTATACTTGCTTGCCTGCTGCCCTCTTAGGCCTTCTCTCCATCCTCCTCCTCCCATCCCCTCTCAGTTGAGAGTGCCCCCACTGGGCCTTCCTATACCTGTCACTGGAGAGCCCTGTCACCAAGCTGCTGCTCTCACCCACACTAGGATATGGCTGCACCTTGTATCCCACTTCCCAGTAGGCCTTACCACTCACTGCTACAATTCCCATCAGTCCCTCTGGGAATTACAACCCAGAGAAAGGGTCAGTCCTCAGGCACAGACAGTCACAGCAGTGCGAGGCCTTGGACACTTCCTTACAGGGCAATACACCCTGTTATAGGACACCTATGGGTATACCTGCATCAGGAGTAATTTTATTTTCTTCATGCTTGCCAGATTCTGATGCCAGTTTTCAAAGGCAATGTAGGATGAACAACACAATATGGAAGCCTGAGACAGATACTATTGTAACAATTTAAAAAATAACATTTTTACTTCACTCACAGCCATTATACTGACTGACTCTGGAAGGATATGCTTTTGGCCTTAGTCAGCTGGAGGGACAGTCAATGCTGCTCCCAAAGTATCCAAAGAAATAGATAGAGCAACATATGACAAGAACCAAGTTTGAACAGAAGTGCACAGACTACCTAGTCATCCAGCTGCTGTTACTACGTCACTGAAATTCCATGCACCTTCACTGGAACCCGTGCCCTCTCTCTCTATTACAGAATCCAGTACAGACAACAATCTATAAAAACGCCTTATTGTGAAAAGCCTGTGTAGCCTGTAGGGATGGTGCTTGCTTTTGTTAAATAGAAATGTGCTGAAATGTAAGTAGGGCCTACATTTGGGCTTGATAATAATAAGGCCTTATAATAATAATTAAGTGAAGCGAAGTGAGACAACTCAGTGGCAAGCTAGAGCTAAGTTAGGACATAAACCCCGGTCACGTTGTAAATATGTTTTGGTTTCAAGTATTGTAGGGGAATTTTTGGATGTTTTAGAATACTGGTAACCACAAAATTTGCATTGACACAAATTATAGTTAGAATATTAATAGCCAATAAAGAAGAAGAAAAAGATATTTGGATTTTGGGATACAGAAGATTAAATATGGGAGCAGAAATATAGATATGGTAAAAGGTAGGCTTAACTAATTAGGAGTACTATAATAATTGACTATAAAAAGGATAGTAAACTAATTTTAGATTTGGATGCACCTCCCCCGTGGAGGTGCCATTAGAAAAAGGATTGTATACTCATTCTTCTCATCCATGCACTGATCAATCCTGGGTGCACCATTTCATCTCGGAATGTGAGTATAAATGCTGTGTATGGTTATATAATGTCTGTTTGCTTTAAACTAATTATATACATATATCATTATATACATATATAATGTATATGGTTATGTAATGTCTGTTTTCTGTAAACTAATTATTTTATTTTAAATAGAGTCTTTAATTCTGTCACTCATTGTGGCATTCACAGTCCTCCACTAACTTAAATTATCTGGAACCACCCCAGAGGCTCAAACCTTAAAAAGTTCTGTTTGGTTCTGTTCCTTATCTTTACACTATTAATTGGGAGCACATAAATCAGGTTACACCCTAAAAACAAGGATTCTGATAGTGTGTGGCACTCAAGAAAATTCCCCATCTAAGACCTAATTTGGAAAGTACCATGCCTGCTTCCCAATTTTAATGAAGGCAGTGAGTTCAGAAATGTTAAAAAAGCTAGTAAAGCCATGTGTAGTCCTCAGGATCTGGCCCCATGTCTCTTTTATTCCCCTCACATCTATACACAACCAAATAACAGACAACAGTTACTTTGAATGCCAAATGTTAGTTTGATATCACTATATATATAATCTGAAATCATCTATAGAAGTGCACGTCTACATGTTTATCAAGTGAGGAAGGGTGTGGGGGCATAACTGTATTAAAAAAATACATTTTGTTTTTGTTCTTTTTAAAACAACTAAATGATACCACTTGTGGAAATTACATGTTTCCAACATTAAATGAATTTAGAGAGACACACCCAATGTTATTTTTTTAAGCAGTTTAGTCTCAAGAAAATAAGTCCCACATATAATTAGACAAGTCAACATACATTGAACAACATTCTTCTTTTTAACTTAGCAACCTTCTCTTAGTACTAAACCATATCTTTGCAGACCGTTAATCTAGTAAATTACAGGTTTTAGTTAAAACCCACTCATTTTGTTTCTCAGAAATTTAAGGTCTTCAGACTCTGTAGACAGTTCCCTACAAAGATTTCTTGCAGTAAAAGCTGCATAGCATTTCAGTTCCTAAAGTTTCCCCAGTTTTAGCTTTATTTATTCACAGTTTGTCTCTTCTTTGCACATTGTAACTGAATGAATTATCCTGTCTTCTTTCTTCAACTACACTAGGCAGAACAAAGACCAGTGCAATGCCTTTTACAACCACATGGCTTTCACTTCACTCTCTTCATCCTCTCTCTGAACTACCAGCTCTGTGCTCTATCTTTTGCTTCCTAGATCAAAGTACAGCTTACAAACAGTAGTTCATTTTAAAAAAATAGCAACCTCCCTATGCTCTCAGTTACTCAGAGCCAAATTCGTTGAAGCCAGCAGTGTAAATGCTATGGTATTAAGAATGTTACACTTTTAAACATTAATAAAACATATTAATAGTAAGTTCTTTATCCTCTAATGGTTTGCATTTTCCCAGTTGCTACTCCAGAGTTTGACCTTTGCACTTGCTGGGGTTCCTGGGTACATGGATGTTGGAATGACCCTACTCACAGCTTTGGTCATTGCCTAAGGCTGTGTGATGTGGCTGCAAAGACAAAAGGTCATTCTCCATTTTGGAAGGTGGAGCTCTGAACTTCTGCATGAAGATATAATTAGCTGAAGCATACAGCAGGTTCTCATTGTTATGTAATGATTAGATAAGACTAATAT
This sequence comes from Macrochelys suwanniensis, assembly GCA_033296515.1. Taxonomy (NCBI): domain Eukaryota; kingdom Metazoa; phylum Chordata; order Testudines; family Chelydridae; genus Macrochelys; species Macrochelys suwanniensis. The sequence continues at coordinate 97,606,639 of CM065781.1, read as the reverse complement.
AGTTGTTTAATTAAATAAAAACTCTGTCTTAAAAAGAAAAAGAACACAATTGCTGGGAAGAGAGTTAGAATAAGTCCCATACATTTCGTGATATTTTTGCTCTTCTTCTGATCTAGGCTGGAAACTGAAAATGTAGAGGCACCTACAAATGAAAAACAATTAAGAAAAAAATATTATCTTAGATTTACTGAAACCTCAGAGAAACTTTGATTGAAAGCTTTTGGCCAATCCCTGCTTGATTCTTATTTTATTATATCTGATTTGCTCAACCTTGCTTACAAGCATGAGAGCTACTCTGCCAGCTAAACATTTTCAACAACAATGGTGGGAACAATTTTTAAAAACATACATTTTGCTGAATTAGAATCGGCCTGAATAAGAATTGTAACACAATAGTTGGAACAAGTAAAAAAATAAAAACATGGAAATAAAATCAAAATACAAAGCAGATTTCTATAGCTGAGATTTCCTCGGAGGCTCTCTCTCTCTCCCTCTGTTTAGAATTCATTCTAGTAAAAAGAGTGCATTGTAGCTGACAGTGTGACTCAGATTTACTTGAGCTTCTTTCAGACACTGATGATGCCTCTGAGCCTTTCCCATTAATCTAGACTTTTGCCACACTGTAAGTGTTCTATAGGTTTGAAAGGTTCCAAGGTCCTTCCTGCTTTAAAGATGAAGGAATGCTTCACTCCTCAAACACTGCAATTCTGCAATTACGCTGAGGATATTAGAAATGTGTGATTGTGAGGAGAGGCGTAATTATGTCCTTATGTGAATGGGACCATTCAGAGAGTTTCCACAAAGAGACAATTTCACGGCAGCTATAGGCCCTTAGGGGTCTAGCATATCATTAACAAATACTCAGGACCTCAAATTGGTCTAGTAGTTGCTTGGATGATGGTTGCCTATTGCCATCATTGCATTAGTAATTATTTATTATTGTTATTATTTTTATTATTTAAATAGCATCTCAAACATGCTAGGTGGTATAAAATAAGATAAATAGCTTGCCCCAAAGAGCTTACAATCAAAATAGACAAGTGTGAGGGAAGGGGGAAGATAAAGAACAATTTTTTTAAATTCTTTCCTCCTATATATTTATATTTTTGGTTTTTAGCCCTTTCTAAATTTACTTTTAGCACTTTTATTTTTAATATGACCTCATTTATTTTATTTAACATATTCTCATTTTCATCTCCTGTTTAACGCTGTGCTATTCCAAACCATCAGCTATGCTAACCATTTCCATTACAAAAAGGTTGCTACCCTAATGTCCATTGAAGTCACTGGGACTACTCACAGTGCATAAAGCTAAGCACATGAGTAAGTCTTTGCAGGACTGGGCCCTTAGAGTATGTCTACACTGTGTTTTAAAACCTGCAGCAGCAAGTCTGAGGGTATGTCTATACTACCCGCAGGATTGGCGGGCAGCGATCGATCCAGTGGGTGGTCAATTTATCGCGTCTATTCTAGACACGATAAATCGACCCCCAAGACCTCTGCCATCAACTCCTGTACTCCACCGCCGTGAGAGGCGCAGGCAGAGTCGACAGGGGAGCGGCAGCAGTCGACTCACTGCAGTGAAGACACCGCGGTGGGTAGGTCTAAGTACGTCGACTTCAGCTACATTATTCACGTAGCTGAAGTTGCGTAACTTAGATTGATTTCTCCCCCCCCACCCCCCAGTGTAGACCAGGCCTCAGAGCCTGTGTCAACACCCTCAGGCTCCCACTATGGCACTACAAACAACTATGTAGATGTTGCAGCTTGAACTGAAGCCCGAGGAGGAGGGTGAGCTTCAGAGTCTGAATTCCAGCCCAAGCTGCCATGTCTACACTGCTGATTTTAGCACCATAACATGAGCCTTGCGAGCCTGAAGTTATCAACTCAGGTTCTAAGAATTGCTGCTGTGGGTTTTAAAACACAGTGTAGTCTGCAGTTTAGTCTGCTTCCAACTCCTATTATTTTGATTTGCTCTTCATTTCAGCCTTGTCGCCACTAGCTTCCTATCTCTTCATACTAATTCCTTTCCTGCGAGTGCCCTCTGATTTGCTCATTCCAACATTTTTTGTTTTTAAATTGTCTGGACAAACAACCAAGAGGGTTGTTACATTGGTGTTGTAAACCATGTGCTGGTTCACTTTCACCATGTCTTTCCTTTCATTTTTATTGCTTTCCACAGAGCCTTTCCCATTCTAATGTCATTGGACAGAAGGCCAGATTTCCCACAAGGCAATGCTCAAGCAGACTTTAGAAGCACTGGTCCTGAAAGGTATTTAGGAGCCTAACTCCCATGGAAATAATTGGGAAGTAAACAACTACGTACATATGAGGATCTGGTCCTCTGAGCTTAATCTTACACCACTGAAGTCAATAGGAGCTTTAGCATTGATTTGAAGGGGCTCATGATCAAGCCCTAGCTTCTGCCTAGCTGCAGTGGCTTACAGCCTGATCCCCATTTTAAGCCCTGATCTACATATTTATTTAAGTACAGCATTGAAATCACATATTTCTTCTTTCAAGCTGTCTAGCACAACTTGACACAGACTTCAACTGACTACTTCAGGAGTGGGGAATGCTGATTATGTGGGAAATCTCTGAGTCACCTTCAAATAACCAGAAACTCAATTTAGTCTGCAATGGCCTCAGAACTGGATAGACCTGAATTTGGATTAGTAGGAGCCAGGATGGATGAAACCTGTGGAGACACTTAAGCAAAACCATTTGGGGTCTTTAATGAAATATGCACAGACATATTTTTATGCCTCCTTTGATATAACTGATCTATAACTTAGAGGCATGCAATTTTATACATGAATAGAGGTACTGAAGGGATTATTTTAATAACCGTTTCTGAGCCTTTGTCCTACACAAAGTACAATTTTTCCAAAATATTCAGAAGGGCTCTGAACTCCAATAGGAGCCAGGTTTTCAAAACAGTGTTCCCATTTAGGGACCTAAATAAGGCATCAGACTTCAAAAACTTTGCAGCACTGTTCTCAATGAGAGCTGCTGAGTGCTAAGCATCTTGGAAATCTGGCCTCAGCTGTGGACACTTGAAAATCTGTCCCTATGTGTTTTGAAATATTTTAAATCAGATTCATGCAGCGTACAGAGTCTTTGAATCATTTTTTTGAATAGTCAAAAATATGTTTCAGAGATATAAGCTACAGGGAATTGTTCTGATCCTAACTAGGGCTCAGAGATCAATTTCAAGGCCAACTAAGATCATGGTTTTGGGTTCAGAATATCTCCAGTACTGTAATATCTAAGAGCCAAAAAAAAATCATAAGCTGTTCTTATAGAATTTCCACTATTTTGGGCTGAAATCTCCTGAGAACAGATGTTGGCTACATCCAAGCCAGAACTGAAAAATGCTACAAAACTGAAATTACCCCTGTTGAGGTCAGTTTTAATACAGCAAAAGGACATAGTGGAACCCACTAACTGAATCTAATCATGCAAGAATGCCAAAGCCCCTGGAATCCCTCCACATATAAACTGAGAGCATCTAAACTAGAACATCTTTATCAGAAAACAAAATTGAGACTGACCTCCAAAATAAATAATCTAGATGGCTGAGTAGCTCATGTGGAGAAACATCTGGATCAAATAGAGCATAGCACACAGAAGCAAGAGGAAGCAGACAGTGAGTGGCAAAAGTTCAGAACAGTAGTTACTAGACATTGAACTATCTCACTCAGTCCAAAAGCCTGGGATTGAAGAAAATCAGCTATGGTCCACAAACATCAAGATTTGGGAAATCCTCTGTGTAGGAAAGATCTTGACCTCAGAACTTTTCTAGACCAAATGATTTCTAACCCATTCCCCCTCTGAATTTCACTGTGATCCCTTTTATGCAGTGAAGAGCTATGGAATGATCCCTGTTAGGGATGAACTGAAGAAAATAAGCGTGAAACACAATCATTACAACTATCTCCAATTCCAGAGCTAGGGAGAATCCGAACTGCAGCCAGAAAAAGACATCTCTCATTTCAAGGAAACAACATATGAACTTTTCCAGACCTCAGCCCAGCAACACAATGCATAGAAAGAAATTAACAAAGGTGAAATGCACATTTGCTGAGGAAAATGCGGAAACAGCAGTCTTATACCCCCACAAAACTCATGGCACTGTACAAAATTAAAACCTATATTTTTGGGACCTACCAGCGATCTGCAAATGAAAAGTGAGAAGGACAATACATACAAAGAAGGAGTGGAATAATAAGATGGGCATATGTTTAGAACTATATCATGTACCGAGTAGGTTTTTGGCTCCTTAAGCAGTGTCTCTGATTCTGTTGTAAAGTATTATTGTACTCAAGGGCACTTAAGCATCCTAAAATGTTTTATTTTCCATTTCAAAATGATAATCTATTAGACAAAAGGACAAAAAATATTAATAACCTGAATCACTTAACAATAAAGGTACATCTGCAACTTGTTCCCAATGAGTCGTGGACAGAACTAGAGCTTTGCTATAGCCCACACCAACAACCACCACCAGAATGAAGCCAGGCATTAAAAGTGAATGATACCAGCAGAACAGGACTGAACCGAATATTTGATTTTTTTCCTTTGGTGGGAAATATACCTGTGTCTTGGCGTGTGTGTTTACATAGATCCCAACAGCTTTGCAGCAGCTGCTATTGTGTCGGGGTTGGGTTGTTTGTTTGTTTTTCCTTCTTCTTCTCCCTTTCTGTTGCAGCTCAAAATGAGGGAGGACCTGGAAAAACACAGAACAGTGAAGAACAAAAGCTCTCCTTCCTGCTCTTTAACTCTGAAATAAAAGGGCAACTTTCCATTACAGAGACAAAAGAGTTCTCACCTGTGCAGCAATGACCTCTGTTCTACACTGTCTGATAAGAAAATATCCCTCCCTGTCCCAGCTTCTCACTTGGGATGGTCCAGCATTATCAGCTATTGGATACTAATAAAGTCAAATGTTATTCCTTATTTCCTTGGTCTTTGTATTTCTATGACCTCTTCAACTGACTTTGTCTATGGGATTTGCCTTCTGCTCACAGGATAACAGGCCGACCATTTGACTTGAAGACTCTCCAATCCCCAAGCGGCATGTTTGCAGTAATGACAGCCCACTGGGACTGAAAACACATGGCTGTCCCCACCAAAGTTATATCTGCCATGAGTAGGCATCAGCCTTCAGACTTGGGATGAGGTTGTGATGATCTAAGGTTTGTCATTTGGTTTATGAAAGGTCCTATTGCCCCCACTGAAACTTGGACATGGGCTTTGGATTTGTCAAGATGGGAAGATTCAGCTTTACCTCCATGAGAAGCCATCTTTCTCACTGTAATGCTTTCTTGGAAAATACAGACCTAAATCTGTGCTCAGACATCATTGTCAAGGCAGGCCATAGGACTTGGAACACTATACCTGTCCCCAGCATCCATTTCAGTCCATCATTCCCCATTTCTAACAAAATCCTTCAGATTTTTCATTTCAAAGATGTTTTGTTTTATGGCCACTGTTGGCTGATGTTTAGAACTTTCGCCTTCCCTATCCTTCTTGTCTTCTTTTTTCTATTGGCCTGCTTCCTTCATTTTCAATTTGTTTGAAATGTAAGAATGTCATTTACTATTTATTATTATTATTATTATAATACTGCAGTAGTGCTTACATTATCTCTTTGTGATGTCATACATGTCCTCGAGCAAATTCACAAGACAATCAGGGAAAGGGCTTTGTAGGTAAAATTATCTAATAGTAGGCAGTTGCTTTAAGAGACAAATCCTTTTATTTTTCTATCTTTCTCTGTGACACGTATCAGGAAGCTCCAACTTACAGCATAGGCGCTGATTCAGGAAAGCCCACACATGTGCTTCACTTTAAGCACCTGCTTAAGTCCATCCCTATTCAGCAAAGCACTTAAACATACCCTTCACTTGACTCCAAAGGGATTTAAGCATGTGTTTGAGTGCTTTTCTGAATCTGGTCCATAGTTTCTAACTACATAATTGTTACTCACCGAACAGTGTTCCTGTACATTCTATTTATTTATTCATTTGTATAAGTACTTACTTGGGAAAAAGTTCAGCATATATAGCACATTATTTGTTGCATCGTTGCTGTCTTCAGGTGTATTCCCTAAAACATATTCATTCATAATCATTACTGCATAATTCAGAACCTGATGAATTATTCACTAGAGATTTATTACTTTACCAGTTTCTTGTTTTGTTTACTTGAATGTCATCCTTACATATTTCACACAATATGCAGCACCACATGAAGGCTCCAATCCAGCAAACCCTTCTTCACATGAGTATTCCCACTTACTGCAATGGGACTACGTATAGGGCTATAGGTTACTTACATGACTAAGGGTTTGTAGGAACACACCCCAGCATTAGGGCCTGTTCTGAAGCCCTTTCTTGGTGAAAATATCTATTACGTCCTTGGATATTTTACTTGAGTAAAGGCTGCAGGATCAGGGCCCCTATATTGTAGAGCTGAGTGTGACTGTATATGAAGTTATTCTGATATGGAACAATTTTTTAAACTATTTTTTCTATCACATATGGGAGATATGTATCTTAGGCTACTCTGCATTCTGACTTGACCCTGAGATACACAGAGCATCATTAATTCTTATTGTCTGAAATGGAAATTGAGGGTGTCCTGAGTACTGGCTCAGCATAAATCAGGCCCAACCATGTAATTATAACTAAAGTTGTGAGAAATTTGTCAGTTCCAGTTGGTAAGCACTGGTGGAAATCTTTTATTTGATTTCAGTTCCTATGAGCTCACTCCATGGATTTCACTTTGCGACAGGTTCAAACGAACTCAAAAACACAACATGAAATTGTGTTTTGCATCAATGCCAGTTCATTTGAAAGGTGTGTGATCTTTAGTAAACCTTTTGATGAATCTTCAGTTGATTAACGTTGAATTGGAACCCAAGGCCTGGTGATTTTTGTGCGACTTTATAATGAAAGTTTCACACCGCTCTGTTTGTAATATTTATGGTGAGCTCCAAGAACTTTGTTTTAGAAACATACACAGTATATATAAATGGTTATTCTAGTTGGTAGTAGGGTTTGTAGAATCATAAATGTGTTTATCTTTCACTGAAGAGGTAGATGCTATCGTTTTCATTTTAAAATTATTATACTCTAAGGTGTATATTTTTTAACTTGAATTACATTAAAACCTATGAAAATTCTTGTGTAGATTTTGTCATTAATAAAATAGCTATCTACAGTAGTACTAGTTAATACAAACCACAAACATTTTTATTTATATAGTATTGAGTTAGATATATATTAGTGTCTCCATTTAGACTGAAATCTCTACAAATTGCTGTTTTTAATCTTGACCAACTGTACACAAAACTAATCAAAATTCAAAAAGATATTTCCATATTTCAGTAGCTGCTCTTTGGAAAGAGGAGAAAATCAGTCTGAACTGTATTATATTAAGTGGTGAGTGGCATATTGTATAAAAACAACAGAAAATTACTCCAAATGGCTGCCTCAGATATCTCGATAACTAAATTCTACATATAGACATTCTATGTCTCCTATGCCCTCTAGCTTCTAGAAGTTGTATTTTCCAACTGCTCCATTTCTTAAATTTAACATACCTGTCTACAGCTACATAGTTTTAATTTCCATTTAACCATAACCTACAGTGAAATAAAGTAAAATAACATCCCCAGGCTTCTCAAGTATAAAATTGTCCCAAGACTGAAGTATAGTGTTGGCACAGCTTCCACACAGCCATGAAACTTTGGGGTTGGATTCTCACTTACACTAAGGCCCCCATACACCACTCTGACAATGTAAAGGCACCTTTAATTGGGCATAAATTACATTTACATCCACTTTGAGGCCCCTTTACACTGCCAGAGTTCTGTAAAAGGGCCTGATTACTGAGAATCAGGCCTGTGAATTCCAGGAGTGAGTTATTTCCAACTTGAGAGATAACACAGATGCAGATGGCGAAAACCAAGGTGTGTCTTTATAAATCACACCATTCTAGGCAATAATGTGAATTCTTCTGAGGTAGCACTTGCCCTGTGAAGCCTCATCAGAGCAAACCTTGCCTCTGATGGAACTTAGAAGCTCTTCAAGACAGACCCTGTGTCCAACACTAGAGCTCCTATAGCGCGCACAGGAGAACAGCTCCTTCCTGAAGCCTTAAAGAGCTCCACCAGACTATAACCAGATCAGGATGTCTTGCTGTGGGGGCATGGCAGGTTACCCTTTCTCCTGATCATCTTGGGGAGTGCCCCAGCTGTGGACGTATTTGTCCTTAAGAATTTCTAAGCAACTTTACGTAAAATGTTGTCTGGTGTGTAATAAGATCTTTGTATGTTGCAACATCTAAAAGCTAGCTTTTGAAAATATATACTAAAAAAAAGAAAAAAACTAAATAATCTAAAAATTCTTTGTTAAGAGGAAATTCAACCTAATGGTTACAGTAAATGGCAAGGAATCAGGAGAACTTGGATCTATTCCTGACTGCCTCTGAGTCACTGTGGCCTGTTTCTCTATCTGTAAAATATGGATAATATTATTTACCTTTTAACATTATTAATTATCGTTATTATAAGGTGGTGGCATCGCAACAACTTTTGGAAAATCACAGAAGTAGCTGAATATTCAAGTTAATTCCATTAAGGGCTGCAATTACAAAAATGTTTAATCAGATAAAGGCTATCTAAAAATGTTTTTATAATACCCACACATGAAACCAGTGCCTTGGCATTTGCGGAACAAGGTAATACTTTTAGCTCAGCAACCATCAGATTGGAAAAAAATATAAACAATACAGCCATTTTGTCTGTTCTGTAAACCTCATTAAAGATAAGCAAAGAGGTATCTTCACAAAATACCTCCCAAGCTGCAGAAAATTAAAATGTGTAGATTTATCAACTATGAACTTTGTGCAGAAATGGTCAGTGCAAGTTTATGAAAAATGATTTGACTACACAGTGAATATAGAATGACTATTTTAAATGCCTGGTTGTAGACCTTCATATAAACCAGGGATGCTTTTTGTTTGAAGTCCATTGCCCTGACATTTGATTTTTTTAAAAACATTTGATTTTTATTCTCAATTTATTTCTTTTGCATTAAGAAAATCTCTCTTAAGGCTTCTACTTTGACACCCATAAATTCACATGAATGTTAAAGGAAGAATATATAGCCTATGGGAAAACAGCCCTTAACTAACTAATAGTACAAATTTTGCATGAGACATATTCTCCCCCCAGAAATATTTCAAAGCTGGAATTCTCCTCTCAGGTCTCTGGGGGAGAACTAATGAGTGAAAAGGTACACCTAAGCCTTTGAGGGTACATCTACACTGGGATAAAAGACCCATGGCATGGCTGTGACTAGTCCAGGCCAGCTGACTTGGGCTTGTGGCACTTGGCCTGTGGGGATAAAAATTGCTGTGTAGACATTTGGGGTCAGGCTAGGGTTGCCAGGCACCCCACACTGCAACCCAACCCCAGCCCACGCCACTTCCCGGAGCTCCCATCATGCCTGCGAACGGTCAATGTAAACAAACTGTCTCTCAGCCCACCAGCGGATAACCTTGACGGGCTGCATGCAGCCTGCGAACCACAGGTTGCCCACCACTGATGTGTACTGGGGTACATAGGCACAAAGTCAGTGAATGCAATGCCAAATTGCCTTCCTGCACTGCTATGACAAGATACTATTAGGAAAAAATCTATTGAACATAATTATTCTGTACAAAAATAAAATAGAAACATGAAAAAATAAGTAAGTAGAAAACTGTGCTCACAAAAGTCAACTGGCTAGAGTAAAATCGTATTTTGTGATTACAGCAGAACCTCAGAGTTATGAACATCTTGGGAATGGAAGTTGTTCGTAACTCTTAAATGTTTGTAACTCGGAACAATATGTTATGGTTGTTCTTTCAAACTTTACAACTGAAATTGACTTAATACTGCTTTGAAACTTTACTATGCAGAAGAAAAATGCTGCTTTTAATCATCTTAATTTAAATGAAAAACACAGAAACAGTTTCCTTACCTTGTCAAATTTTTTTTTAAACTTTCCCTTTATATTTGTAGTAGTTTATGTTTAACACAGTACTGTACTGTATTTGCTCTCTTTTTTTTTTGTCTCTGCTGCTGCCTGATTCCATACTTCTGGTTCCAAAGGAGGTGTGTGGTTGACGAGACACTTCGTAACTCTGGTATCAGAGGGGTATCCGTGTTAGTCTGGATCTGCAGAAGCGACAAAGAGTCCTGTGGCACCTTATAGACTAACAGACGTATTGGAGCATAAGCTTTCGTGGGTGAATACCCACTTCTTCAGATGCATCTCTGATCCATCTTCAGATGCATCTGAAGAAGTGGGTATTCACCCACAAAAGCTTATGCTCCAATACGTCTGTTAGTCTATAAGGTGCCACAGCACTCTTTGTCGCTTCGTAACTCTGGTACTTGTAACTCTGAGGTTCTATTGTAGCTCAGTGCTAATCCAATCTTCTGCAGCGTGGTGATCTAAATTAGAATATTTTGCTCATGGGCTGCAATGTGCTGGAGAAAAAAAGATCCTGCAGGAGGACCACACCCTGAGTTTGCTGTGACCCCACCGGCACATATGGAAGTGGCATTGATACCAAAATCATGCCTTGCCCTTTTCAGCCAACAAACTTTGAGAGAGGGAAGCAAAAGAGAAAAATAGCGGATGCTACTTGGGACTCCAATGTTGTAGATGGGGATATAGCCTGGCAGACCCAGTGATCAGAGCAGTGGTGGTCAGACTTCATAGTCAAAGCAGGAGCCAGGAACTGGAGGTCAAAGCCAGAGTCAGAAATCAAGCCAAAGGTCAGAGCCGGAGTCAGTAGTATCGAGGACCAGTCATCCTGGTGGCAGTTTGTATAGTACCATAGTTGCTGTTCCAACATTTGGTTTGTTCTTTTTGCCCGACTGTTTGACTGAGGGTGATAGGTAGAGGAGAGACTGGACCAAATGCCCAACAACCAAAGGACTTCACACCAGAAGCAGGAGATAAATTGTGCACCACAATCAGAGACAATGCACTCTGGGAGACCATGGAGGCAGATAACTTGAGCCAGGCGGTCTCCTGGAAGGAAGGAAGGCCAATGCAGGGGATGGAGTGTGCCATGTTCGTGAGGTGGTCCAACATTCTTAAACCTCATAACTTTCTGGGTGCACCCCCCCCTCACAAAGACCTGCTTGCTCTGATTCAATCAACCTCAGCTCAGGAAACCATAAACAGGGAACCCCTGCGATGGGATAATCTATGTGAAAGGATGCATATATATTCCTCCTGGATTGCCAAGAATTATGGCCCTGCAAGTATGCCATGCCTTGCCTCAAAGGCCTGTTGGGCCCCTGTACACCAGGGAATTTTGGGGGAATAGGGCAGTGAGGGGGGCAATGTACTCTAACAATCTTAAGATAAATAGCTGATAGAAATTCACGAATCCCAGGAAGCAATGTTGTCCTTGGATGTTCTGTGGAGCTGCCCAGTACCCTACAGGGATAGGACGAACCTAAGAACTCAATGGAGGCCTGACTGAAAACACACTTCCCCAACTTAGCACAGAGGCCATATTGGCATAGCCTTTCAAGGACAGAACAGACATGCATGGTGTATTGCTAAGCACTGTCTGGAAAAATAAGTATGTTGTCCAAGTAACCACCACGTATTGGTCCAGAATATTCCAGAACAGGTCATCAATAAAAATATTAAAGCATGGCAGGGGCATTGATTAAACTGAAAGACAGCACGAGGTATTCAAAATGTCCATAGCAGGTCCAAAAGACTGTCTTCCACTCATCCCCAGGTCTAATACATACGAGATTATATGCCCTGCAAAGGTCCAATTTTGTTTATACCCTGACAGCCCCCATGCGATCCAATAGTTCAGGAATTAGAGATGCCAGTTCCTAATAGTGACCTGATTCAGTGCTCAATAACTTCCCACTTTGCATGGACTACTTTCTGGCTTGTTAACGAAGAGGACGAGTGCCACGGCAGACAAGATGGACTTGTGAATAAAGCTGTTGGTCAGGTTCTCCTGCAGTTAGGTACATAGGAGGGCCAGTTTGGGTTCAGACATGGCATGAATGTGAACAAGTGGAATTTTCACTCCCCATTGTAGTTCAGTTGGGTAGTCACAATCCATATGCAGGGGTAGGGTATTTGCATTCTTTTATGTTTTATTTTTTTTAATATTCATAGGCAAAGTCACTGTGCTGGGATGGAAGCCGAGGCTCAGGATCAGCAGGTGAGTCTGTCGGACCAACTACCCAGGATTGCAACTGATGGGGCTCTGCTATTCACACTCTACGTGCTTGGATCAGGCAGTGCTGCTGGAAGAGAAGCTGACCTTTACTTTGTGCCAGTGAATGAGAAGGTTATGGAGGGTCAACCAATAAATATCCAGGATAAAGGGAAAATTTGGGAGGCAAATGGTACTGAACTGCACAGCGCCGGCCCACAACATTTTGGCATCTGAGGCGGGGAGGTCAAATGATGCCCCCATGCCCTCTCGCTTTGACCAAAACTTTGAAAGGTCTCAATTCTGCCTTTTTCCTGTTCTACTCCTCTCATGGTACTGCTCTGCTACCTACCCCAATAAAGGAGAACTAACAACTTAAAACGCCTTGTTCAAAAATTTTAAGTAACACTTAACTTTCAAATGCCTGAACAGCAAATGTAACTTTTCTTGTCTGCATAGTAAACACTGGCATTTTTATCTGTTTGAATAATCAAAGTGGTGCTTTCCATGCCTTCTTGGTTGCAAAGATTTGAACTGCTTCCTGAAGGTCCACAGTCTGGGCCAGCTCATGCTCTATTGAGATGGTTGCAAGGCCGACCAGCCTCTCCTATGTCATTGTGGAGCGTAGATGTGTTTTTATTAACTTCAGCTTGGAGAAGCTGCTGTCATAAATATAAAGGGAAGGGGTTAAAAAGCTCTAATACACTACTATAAAATCCTCTTACCAGTAAAGGGTTAAAAAATGCAGGTAGCCAGGCTAACACCTGACCGGGCTGGCACCTGACCAATAAGGGAACAAAATACTTTCAAATCTTGAAAGGGGGGAAGGTTTAGTGTGTGGCTCTTTGTCTAAGCAGGGTAATCTTGGAAAACAAAAAAAAACCTGCAAAAAATCAATCTCCTCCAAAACCAGCCTCATCAAACCTTTCATATTTCAAGTAAGTTAGTCAGCATTGCAAATAGGTTTTGTTTGTTTTGCTTGGTGAGCTTTCCCTGTGTTAGAGGAAGGGGTTATTCCTGTTTTTTCTGTAACTTTAAGGTTTTGTCCAGAGGGGGAATCCCTCTAAGTTTAAAAATTGAGTACCCTGTAAAATAGTTACCATCCTGATTTTACAGAAATAATGTTTACCTTCTTTGTTTTAATAAAATCCTTCTTTTAAAAAGCTAACTGTTTTCTATGGTTCTAAACCCCGGGGGTGGGTTTTTAAATCACTGTGTAACCAATTAGTTAGGAAATTATTCTCAAGCTCCCCAGAAAAGGGGGTGTACGGGCTTAAGAGGGTATTTTGGGGGGAAGGGGAACTTCAAGTGGTTCCTTTCCCGGGTTCCTGTTTAAATCGCTTAATGGTGGCAGCAAAAAAAGCATTTCTCAGGGTGCAGGGAATTTTGTACCTTGGGGGTTTTAACCTAAGCTGGTAAAAATAAGCTTAGAAAATCTTTCATGCGGGTCCCCATGTCTGTACCCTAAAGTTCAAAATGGGGAGGAAACCCTAACAGCTGCATTCTCCACTGGCAAGTGGAAGTGCTAGAAGTATGCACAGAGCAACAAAAGCATTTGGAAAGAGGGTGGTCATCTTATTTGTGCACATATATTCCAGAACAGCCTTTGGAGTTGATCCTGCTAAAATGTATCTTGAAAGGGTTTTCAGTTCATCACCTAAATCACTCGCATCAATATCGTGCGTGTCAACACTGTCTCTAGTGCCCTGCATTGCTGGTGTAGCTCTTCTTCAGGTATTGTGAGGAATTTTGGAATATCATACAACATCCCAAATATACTGCTGTGTTCCTTGAGCTGCATGAAATGTTCTTCAACTGACTGTATTGCACAATCAAGCACCTGGTTAAAGAATTCAACTTTGAATTGTTGTTTGGGGTCTCTTATGGGATTATCCCATGCCTCGTAATCAAAATGTCTTCTTCATTCACTCTTGTATTCTTGAATGGGTGGGAAAATAGTTTCAGTGTGAAGTTCCTCTGCCAACTTCTGTGCACTCTTCAGAACATTTTGAAATCCCTCATCTGACTGGTAAGACTGTAGGTATGACTTTGCTTTGTCCAGTTGTTCCATTGCTCCAGCTATATCAAGATCAACACCTTGGAGTCTCTTGCTTACAATATTTATTTCAAACAGTATGTCATGCCACAACACTAAGCCACACAGAAATTTGAAGGTTTTGGGTAGCAAGCATTCTCACGAAGGCAATGAGACTTTTCAGAACATTTTGCCAGTAAAGAGACTCTGATGCAATCTTCTCTTGATGCTGATCATCTACGGTGGCCTTTAACCTTAGTCTCATCTCAAGCTCTTTCCACCTATGGAATGTTCTTTGGTGATTTGCTGCCTTCTCATGGCATGCCAGATTTCGAGCCAGATTTTTCCAGTCCTTTTTTCCTGTAAAACCCAATGTGGCTGGAACATTAGACTTGAAGAGTTTGCAGCAAAAACAGTATGCAGCATTCTGGGTTTTTGAGTACATAAGCCATGGCCTCTCCACTTTGTCACCATTGAGGATTTCACACCAGTAATGTGTTGGATGGAAGCTTCTATTTTCATTGTCTTTGGGGAACACGAAGTTTTTCACTTGCTGTGGCCCATGCAGTACAAGGAAGTCCCTCAGGCTACTGCTCAAGTGGGTCCACTGTCCTGGATCATCTAGACTCAAGGAACCAAACTCAGCAGCAGCTGTTTCTTGCGCCTCCACCACACTCTTCTCAGGAATGTGCATGGTTACATCCATCTGAGATGGAGATATGGATGCTGCAATAGCTGCCAGGTCACCTGCACTCTGACTAACTGGAAGATCTTCACCACTCACATCCTCACTGGGGCCGGAAGGCTCACCGTGAACATTTGTGTCTATGTATCCCAGGAGAGCTCCTTCCTGCTTAGATAGAAAAGCTTCCTTTGCTTTCTTTATTTTTCTGAATGCTGCCCCAGAGGGGCGTTTTCTTCTTTCACTCATGACTGCTGTTCTGTGCCAGCTATAGTGTGTCTCAACACTCAGTTGAAGGGGACAAATAAGCAGGCTGGTAGCAAGGCCTGAGTGAGGGACGATATCAGCATCTTAAGGGCCTAACTGGCTCCTACTACTTCAGCTGACTGCCTGTTCTCCTCAAGTGGGTTCAGGGAAGAAGCAGGAAACAGGAAGCTCCCTGAGAAGCTGGTGTTAATCAGTCCAGGCTCCTGGGGGTGCTAGAGAGGTACATCTGAGGCTCATCCTCCTCTCTCTCCCTGCAGCTTCTGCTGCTTTCTGTTATTCTCTCTGACCTTTTCTCCTGCCTGCCTGTTATGGCTCTTGTGCCCTCCTTCCTCCAGCACAGCACTCCACAATCTCCGTGCATCTAGAGCAGAGAGAATATATATGCACCAGTAGCGGACACAATTTTCTACACTCTGGGTCCTAGTGGTGCCCCGCCACAGTCTGGCACCTGAGGCGGCCGCCTCAGTTCGCCTCATGGTAAGGCCAGCCCTCGGTACCATTACTAAGTTGCAGCACAAAATTACAGGACAGTCATATATTCAACCTGCTAAAGCACAAATGTGGGCCAGGACGAGATAAAGAGCCAAAATTTATTACACAAGAAAAAACAATAATGCTGGATTATGGGTGTGGATGAGAACTGCCTGGGGAGCTGCAGACCCATATTCAAGATCTGTGATCCCTTACAGCCAAGCAAGGTTCAGAGTTCTTCCCAGGTAAGGAAATGACCATGTAATACATAATTTGGAAATAAAAGCTATTTACTTTCTGAAATGGAATATTACAATGCAAGGACATCTTCCCTGGTTAATGTTAAAAGGTGCAAGGGAAATACAAACCTATAGACTAATGAAAAATAAAGGACATTTCTTTTGCTGAACTAGGAAAGAATGGACTGTATTTTATAACAATAATGAGAGGGTAAATATGCAGAATAAATATATAAATAAATACCCAAACCCTGTCAACAAAGACCGAATGGAAATGATTTTCCAAAGCAATGAGCACCAGAGACTGAAACCACGGGAAGCTGTGAGTGGTCAGCACCTTTGAAAATCAGGCACATAATGCATCCTCAACCGTGTCTAGAAATCCTATGATTCTATGATAATTAAATATATCCATCTGGAGAGGAACAAAAATATTCTCAGATCTAAATTACCTAGCAGGTTTTAAAAATTACCCACTTCATGCAGATATTCAATCAGCTAATTATACATGACAATATTGAATTAAATAACCAATACCAAAATTTACTACTGTCCGCTAAAGGCTGCTTTTTGGCAAGGTTCTGTGACAGAACCAATAGCATTAGCTCTGCTCATTTCTTATACAGCAGACTATGGAAGCTTTCAGGAAGATTAATTCAACTCTACCAACAAAAGAGAAGAAAAGGGATTTAAATAACTGGACAGAGTTACTGTGTAAATCTACCTGCATTATTTTAAAATTATGTCTAGTTACTACATTTTCAGTGAAGTTGAATCCCAGGGCTTGGTCTTTCACAGCACAGGTGCAGACTGTCACATGTATAAGAACAATGTAAAAAGTGATAAGCATAACCAGGGACAGAAGGGAAACATGCCCTGTAATAATGAAAGTACTGTTTTACAGCTACCATTACCCTACCTGTAGAGGTCAAGCCAAAGAAGCAGCACATAATTAAGCACCATATTTGCATGCTGAGGATCACCATGTTTCCTCTGATATACTCATTCTCTGGCCACACCCTGGTACTTTTTCATTTTGTACGCTGGAGACCCAGAGATTTACTCTGGCTGTGGAAGCAGCCTGAGATTTACTCGGAGTCAGTGCAGAGGACTGTGCCTAGTGAACAGCATAACCTTTCTCATGCTCACATGTTGCTTTGATTCACATTTGCACGGAGATCAATACCACCACACAATGACGTACAAAACGAAGGCCCAAGAAGTCTGCAATAACAGCGAGATGTGTCGTGAGCAACTATAAACATCACCTCACAAAGGCTTTGGTTATGCAAATTTAAAATAACCATTTGTTAAAGAAAAACGGTTTTGTCAGTTTATTAAAACACTGGAACCAAAATGGTTTATATATCCTCTTCAACATTAATACAAACACTTGTATATGACTAATCTGTATTATGTTGCCTGACTGAATACTAAATAACTTAGATAGGATGCTGCCCATAAAATGTAAGCCATTAATACTGCGCTAGCATTTTATTTTCTGTCCACTTTCAGCACTGCTTAGAATGGCAGTGTAATTAAAAAATGAAAAGATAGTACAATGGAAACTGCACATTACCTTATTAAATGCTAATTGCTAAATATATTTTGTATAATATACAGTCTATGCCTGTGCTGTGAAAGACAAAGCCCTCAGATTCATTTTTTTAAATAAGCTAAGGACTTCTGGCAATTTCATCAACAGAGATGGTCATGAAAAATTAAACAAGATTTTTTCCCCGTTGCTCATGAAGTCAAATAATCAAAATTATCCACAAACTCTTGATCAGTCCTGTATTCCTTGTACACCTAAAAATGGATTGAATACACTGAACATTTGGGTGCAAAAGGAGCAGGGTAAGACCATAAGTTTAAAAAAAAAACTGCATTCGTTTCCTGACATGTAGTTTTGTCTCCCTTGAATGGGATCCTGCTGTTCCATCAGGCTTAAAACGGATAGGTATTGTTCATCTCTTGCAAGTCAAAAAAACACTTTCTTCCTCCTGCCCTGACCACAGCAATGCTTTTTGGTGCCATTGCCCTCTAATGCATTATACTGACATTGCTCCCTGAGTTACCATAAGAAAGAGAAAAAAGTAGAAGAAGCAGATTTGAACTGAGAGATCAGACTAAATATTGCTCCCTTAGAAAAAGAAGTGAGAAATAAAAATATACCATCTCTTTTTTTTCCAACCAGAACAACCAAGTAGAAATACCCTAAAATTACTGAATTGAAGAATATACCTAAAGCCTTCAACCTGAAATTAGCTCTGTACATGGAAAGGTTAAGCATGGAATTGGATGAAGTTTGCCAAAACTTTTTAACATCATGAAGAACCTGTAGTGAAAACCTGACCCCTCTCTTGTCATGTTCCTAGGAAGAGATTTGCTACACAGCCTTGTCTTTTCACCCATTCCTGAAGGACAGGAAGAGGCTTTTGGGTAAGCCAGGCCTGCTAAATTTGAGAGTTTATCTATTAGAAAGGGTACCACCACAGGCTGAGAAGAAATTCTTGACTCTTTCTTCTAGAAAGTGGAACTAAGTTAGTAGGACTTCACTTTCTTGTACAGAATTCCTGTCTGTCTCTGGGAACCTCTGGCTGATAGTGAGGAAGAATTTCCTAACCCTTGTGGATTGAAAGGGACAGAACAATTGGTAGTTTTAGTATGGCTGGAATTTATGGTTGCAGTAAAATTACATGAAGCGCCCTTGAATGCCTCTCAATAATGGATGGATGGGCATATCTTTATTTGGGTCTGTTAATCCTTAAGGGCTTTTACTAGGAACTTGTCACAAGAGTTTCACCCTGTCAAAATGTGCTTGAGCCAGACTGCCTCTGGAAATATTGTGTGTATCAAGAGCCTGGAGCCACGTATTTGAGCAAGGGTATTGCAGAGAACAGATATAGTGGACAATCTGGTGCTGTGACAGAAGGGAGAAATCACAGAGAAACCCTAACATAATCTAAATAGAATACAGCTTCCTTTAGTCAGCCTCTTATTATTTCTTTGGAAACTTTTTTCTGAGACCACAGAAGGGAGCAGACAATGGACAGTGCCATTTGAGCTCATACCATATATGTGCTATATAAAGCATATGCAGCATATGAACGAATGGAAGAAGATTCAAAGCCGCTTTCAAAAAAAATTAATCCTGTGGTCCACAAAGTTCTTTGGAGAACCTACCCATTAACTGGGAGAAAAATCTTTTTGCTTGAGAATGATCCTGACTAAGACAAGTCAATGGAATAGACAGAAAAAAAAACCTGTGGCAATATTAGATGTGACTTGGTACAGTTTCATAGAGACATTTATTGGTGGAACTCTACTTGTCATGGTTGGATCACTCAGAATCACAAGTAGGTTTATGAGATTCTGACATGAGAAAACAGTTCTACTTTTTCCTACACCTCATCTTGAGGGCATCCTGGGTGATGAGATACTGCCTGGCTGGTTTGACTATCTTCATGTAACCCTTCTGCCTGTCAGAGTTGCCAGCAACAAGGGCCGGGTTCAGTATCTAGGGGTTCTGTTCCAATAACACAATGCAAAACCAGCTCGTGCCCCCACCCAGTGACCTGAGACAACCACATACCACCCCTCTGAGCGCCTCTAAGGGCTTGTCTTCACTACCCGCCGGATCGGCGGGTAGCAATCGATCTATCGGGGATCGATTTTTCGTGTCTCGTTTAGACGCGATTAATCAATCCCCGAAAGAGCTCCTCGTCGACTCCAGAAATCCCCCTCTGAGCGCCTCTAAGGGCTTGTCTTCACTACCCGCCGGATCGGCGGGTAGCAATCGATCTATCAGGGATCGATTTTTCGTGTCTCATTTAGACGCGATTAATCAATCCCCGAAAGAGCTCCTCGTCGACTCCGGAAATCCACCTCCATGAAAGGCGGAAGCGGAGTCGACGTGGGAGCGGCAGCGATCGACTCGCTGCCGTCCTCACGGCCAGGTAAGTTGATCAACGATACACCAACTTCAGCTACGGTATTCACGTAGCTGAAGTTGCGTATCGTAGATTGACACCCCCCCCCCAGTGTAGCCCTGGGCTTAGAGGCAATACTTCCCCTCTCGCAAGCACAGAGTCTGAGTGGAGTAAAATCCTTTTAATAACAGAGAGAAACAATGTGGCATTATGTTGGGGAAACACCGCAAACAGGATTCATAAAACCAACTATGAATGAGAAGCCCCACCCACCACCACCCCAAAACAGATTGGGCTGTCCCCTCTCCCTTTGGTTCTTGAGTCCAGCGACTCCAAGTGTCACCCAAAGTCCCAAAAGTCCAACAACCCAAAAGTCCAGCCCCAGAATTCAAAAGTTCTTTTGCAGAGTGTTACCCCCTAGCTTGTGTGGAAATGGGGGCATTCGTGGGACGGCTGGAGTGGTTCATGGAATGGCTGGTGGAGTGGAGTGGCTTGTGGGATGGCTGGCGGAGCAGAGCAGAGCCCCACGGAGAGGCCGGGCAGTCGGCTTCGGACCACTTAAGGTGCCCCTTACCTTTCCACCCATGAGCCGCTCCAGACGTTCTATCAACTGCTCTGCCAGCCGCTCAGCAATATATCTTCAGGCTCCCCCACTACTTAACACAGTGCTCAGTGATTTCAGCTTGTAGTAGGGGGAGCCTCAGTGCTGGTGCACCATTGGCCCAAAGTGAATTCAGCTCAGCAGCCTGTAACTAGACTCCTAATAGACTCAAAATTAGCTCTGATATTCCACAGCAGAGAGAGGAGCAGGTGCAATTGGCATTTAGGACCTTCATAAGGGGCCCATATTACAGGGTACAAATACCTGTTCCTTCCTCGCTCACTCACTCTCTCTCAATTCATTGAGTTTTGGAACCCATGCCCTTGCCTAGCGAGTGCTACTTAGTTGATGGTGAGTCCCTCCATCATAACAAAAGGCCAAGTACAGTTCCACTGTCCTTGATTCACATAATCAGGATAATAACAGTTTATTCTTCCTGCCCCAATAACAGAGAAACTGAGGATTCCACAGCAGCCAGAGTGACCATTTGGGCTGCTATGGGCTCATGCTAGGCGGGGTGGGTGTGCCTATGCAAATGAGATCAGCCCCTGAAGTTCTTTTCCACAACTTGCCACAACTCACCACCAGATGTCAGGGTGAAGCTCATCCTGACTCTGCTTACATTCATATTGTAATAGATCAATTCAAACTAAATTTCAATGCATTCTGTGATTCAGAGTGCGCAGAGCAGGAAGAAAATTCCCTTTCATCAGCTGAGGACTGGAGCAGATGCTTGTTACAGCAAAGAGAATCCTCAGTTTGGTTCTTTGGGGATGGGGTTTATTACGCTGGCATTGAGAGTCCTGAAAGGAAGAAGTAGTGTCCTATCTTTGGTGCTTAGACTAGGATGAAGGGGAAATAGAAGCTATCTAAGGAGGCAAGGAGAAACCATGACTTAGAGCATGGTTTAGATTTGTGGACAATTGGCTGAAACCAATGTGAAGTGAGTAAAGGTTGACTGAATGGAGCAGGAATCTTAAAGCATTTAGGAAGGAGGGAAAGGGTGCTTGAGATTATCATCTTCTGATTCAAACAAACTATTCAGGTGGTGGATCACTTGCAGCTTGAAAGGATCTGTCTCTGGAAAGGGAGTCCATAGGGGAGCCCTGGAAAAGAAATCTTGCAAGGACTGAGGTAGGAAAAAGGAGACTGGTGTTAAGTCCTTCCTTGGGACATTGTGAGCCGTAAGAACCATTCAATGCAGTAGCTTGAAGAATCAGTCCCACACAACCCGCGCTTCTTCTCACACTGACTAATGTGAGGCTTGCTGGTTTGGTGCTGCAGCAGGAGGACAAGATAGAACAGAACCAAGGGTGGAGAAAAATGACTGAGAAGGAGTACTGCCAGAATGGGGAGCTGAATGCAGGAATATGTGCCTTTTGATGCTGATGGCTGGGCTCTGATCAACAGCTGAAGCACTGAAGTGGCTGAGGATTTACTGCTGGGCTAAAGGAGTCCCCAGACTTCATCAAAGTCCTTCCTAAACACTCTGTCTCTTCCAGGGGAAGGCTAAACTGGGGAGGATGAAGAATTTGCCAAAAGTATCTGAGGAAAAGAGCTCTCGGATAGCTACTGAGGAAACTCCTGCCTCACCATATAGAAGCAGAACACTGCGGATCAACATCAGTGCAGTTAACCAGGCCTGCCTGTAAAGGGCACTGGCAGGAATAGTGCACTAGAAAAAAAAGGAGAGCAATGTCTTGCCTGCCTCTGAGAATTTGAAACCGTGGAAAAGCTCAAACAACAGAGTCCCAAGAGAAAGATAAACACTGAATTTGCAATTAGTGATATTTCTCCACTGGTCATTTAAATAAGTACATTCTTTGTTGAAACAAGACTGTACACATGCAAAGTATTTTCATTTATCTGGACCGGCACAACTATCTGTTGCTGTGAAATAATTGTTCGTTTTTATTTAAATAATTGTTCATTTGAATCTAAAAAAGAAAACAAAAACAAGAGTAATTTCTTTTCTATTCTAGTTTCTTTGGTAAACATATGGAAAAATTAAAGTACACACTAAAATGACTTTTCTTACCACTAATCTGAGCCCCCATCTCTTTAAGAGATTAGTTTTTTCACATTAATGTCTTATCGACAAACTTCACCTTTCTGCCTAACTCCAGCAGTTGTCCAGGTTTAATGCACGTCACTTTTCTAAAGCAGTAGGACATAATCCTGGTGTTTTTAGCCAATGTTATATCTCAATTAAATGTATTCTAATGTTCAAAGCTATGTATGAGCTATTACTGAGTACATAATGACAGATGTGCTCCTCTGTGTTGTTGAAGTAACAGGACCAAAGATACCACTGTAGAGTAATATAGGTTAATCTTCTTAGAAACTATATACTCATAGACTCATAGACTTTAAGGTCAGAAGGGACCATTATGATCATCTAGTCTGACCTCCTGCACAATGCAGGCCACAGAATCCCACCCACCCACTGCTGGAAAAATCCTCTCACCTATGTCTCAGCTATTGAAGTCCTCAAATCATGGTTTAAAGACTTCAAGATGCAGAGAATCCTCCAGTAAGTGACCAATGACCCATGCCCCATGCTGCAGAGGAAGGCAAAAAACCTCCAGGGCCTCTGCCAATCTACTCTGGAGGAAAATTCCTTCCCGACCTCAAATATGGCGATCAACTGAACCCCGAGCATGTGGGCAAGACTCACCAGCCAGACACCCGGGAAAAAGTTCTATGTAGTAACTTCTAACAACCCATCATTGACCATTGGTCCTATTTACCACTGATGGTAATTAATTGACCTTTGACTAAGATCATGTTATCCCATCAAACCATCCCCTCCATAAACTTATCTAGCTTAATCTTGAAGCCAGATAGGTCTTTTGCCCCCACTGCTTCCCTTGGAAGGCTGTTCCAGAACTTCACTCCTCTGATGGTTAGAAACCTTTGTCTAATTTCAAGTCTAAACTTCCTGATGGCCAGTTTATATCCATTTGTTCTTGTGTCCACATTGGCACTGAGCTGAAATAATTCCTCTCCCTCCCTGGTATTTATCCCTCTGATATATTTAAAGAGAGCAATCATATCTCCCCTCAGCCTTCTTTTGGTTAAGGTAAACAAACCAAGCTCCTTGAGTCTCCTTTCATATGACAGGTTTTCCATTCCTCGGATCATCCTAGTGGCCCTTCTTTGTACCTGTTCCAGTTTGAATTCATCCTTCTTAAAATGGGAGACCAGAACTGCACACAGTATTCCAAATGAGGTCTCACCAATGCCTTGTATAACGGTACTAACACCTCCTTATCTCTACTAGAAATACCTCGCCTAATGCATCCCAAGACCGCATTAGCTTTTTTCACAGCCACATCACATTGGCGACTCATAGTCATCCTGTGATCAACCAGGACTCCGAGGTCCTTCTCCTCTTCCGTTACTTCCAACTGATGCGTCCCCAGCTTATAACTAAAATTCTTGTTATTAATCCCTAAATGCATAACCTTACACTTCTCACTATTAAATTTCATCCTATTACTATTACTCCAGTTTACAAGGTCATCCAGGTCTTCCTGTAGGATATCCCAATCCTTTTCTGAATTGGCAATACCTCCCAACTTTGTGTCATCCGCAAACTTTATTAGCACACTCCCACTTTTGGTTCCGAGGTCAGTAATAAAAAGATTACACCTGAATTCTATACACTGCAGAATACTAGATTATTGTGGTAATAAAAGCAGTTTGTGTTTAGCTAAGAAAAAAGTATCAAGCACTGCATGCAGAGAAAAAATGATTTATATTCAAGTTAATTTCAAACATAATATGTAGTATGAAATTCACCACAGCCCTCCATACCACTTAAATCCCACCGGAGAGGGTTGTGTGGGAATCATGCAATCTTAAGGCTGCTCTAATTTACTCCAAAGAGCCATAAACGTAGCCAAGGATTGGCATGATATAGGAGTGTCCCCACCACATAGCCTTTCCTCCAATCATGCCTCTTTTCCCTACACTTGTCACAGTGGAGCAAGAGCCCTAATGGCTGCTCCTCACCATGAGATGATCACCACTTCAGTGGAATGATCCTCCCTGGCAGTGATTTCCCTACACTCCCCCCCCCCCCGAATTTCCCCAACACTCCCCCAGTTTTGCGAACTAGTTACATGCCAATTTAGTGACAACCCCCCGCTCCCCCCCTGTAAATTCGAACACCCCCACCCCCAATTTCAATTCCTGGGGAGGCCACTGCATCCCTGGACTGGTGAAGCTGACTTTAGGGTCCGATTGCACTGGCAGTGCAGAACAAAACAGACTCCAAGGCTACGTCTACACTGCACACCAGTGGTGGTTGCAGTTTATAGGGTATGTATAGCTGTGTGCCACAGTGCAAAAGCTGTCCATACAGCTGTGTATAGCTGCATACATCAGTAAAAAGCAATGGCAAAGGAGAAAGGGTTCAGTAGCTCCCTGCTGCCAAAGCCTTTCACTGCAGCAAGAAAAGGCTCTGGTAGGGGGGAGACAGTGGGGAAAGGCTCTCCCTGCTGCCTCCCATCTGTGAAAGCCTTTCACTGCTGCTGAAGTCTTTCCCTGAAGCAGGGAAAGGGCTCCAGCTGCAGAATACTGTCAGAGCCTTTCCCCACTGTCAGAGTTTTTTCCTGCAGTGGGGAAAGGCTCCAGCAGCAGGGCGACAGTGGGACACTACACTGCTAAAAATAGCAGTGTATATATGGGGGCACTGCTTGGGCAAGTGAAAAGCTGGATAGGACACATACCCACAAACTTCAGATGTCTCTTTACTCGCCTAAGCAATGCCTCACCACCTACACTGATATTTATACCTATCCTAGGAGAGCTAGCCATGTATCTACTGTACACACCGCTATAACAAGTGTGCAATGTAGATATACCCAGAGTATCTAGCCCAGCCAGTATACTGAAAAGTCAGCAATTTCCTTCTGTAGAAGAAAGGACCCGCGTTGGTTAAAAGGTGTCCTTGTTTTTAAAACCACCCATGGATTTTCTCCAATTTCCCTTTACTCCACTCTCTGTTCTTCAGCTCCTCTAACCCTGGCCCCTGAATAGACACAGTCTCAGGCACTGGTAAATCAAAGAAACTGCTTCTTTGCAGTTCCTTCAGTCTGTAATTGCCATCCTGAATCTCTTTCTCTCATTTATTCTCTCTCTCATTTCAATCTCAGCTGAATACATATCTTTTCTCCATTGTCCATCCCCCTACTATTTAACTTTGTAAACCATTTTGGGATATAGATTGTATGAAAGAGGTGATACAAAATTGTTGTCTTGCTCTATACATTATGATGTTTGTTACTACCAGGAACTGTGGGGGGTTATTCTGTTTAATCATTTTGTAATTATTTTTGAGCTACTGATTCATGAGTTTGTAAAAGGGAAAATGTTTTCTTTATTCTGAACATTCAAACTTTAGTTCTCAAGAACCCTCTAGAGCCTGTAGTTAGATAAGACATAGGAAGTACCATATGGGAGCAGGCCAATGATCTTTCTAATCTGGTATCCACATTTGGATAATGCCAGATGTTTAAAAAAAAAACTATGCAATAAACTAACAATAAAATTGTTTAAATGAAAAATCAGTTTCTGAGTCCAAATGTATCTAAAATACTTTTTTTTAATCTTGCTTAAATTCACAAATGATACAATATTGAAGTGTTTTTAAACATACTGTACAATCATGTTAGTTAAATGTTTTACATCAAGGCACAGCACACCATATTTTACAGATATGCCTTGACAGGCAGCAATTTAGTGTAATCCCCGAGATTTGGCAGTATTGCCCAGATAAATAGCATGGGTCACATTTCACATATATGCTAGAAGATAAATAAATAATAGATGCTATCACATTTTATTTGAAATAGAATTGCATATAAAAAGAATATACAATAATTTAACTTGAATAATTAGATTGTTTTGTACTATACATAACAGAAGTGCTTTCATTTGTTTTTAACAAAACATTTTTAAATATTAGAAGGATGCAAAAAATGAGTCTTCTGTTTGGCCTTCTTGATTTATGGAGAAGAGTTGCTTTCATTAGAAACAAAAAGGGAGTTAACATTTCAGTTTCATGGCAATCTGAAAGAAAGAAATCCAAAATTACCAAAATATTGATACTGAAATAGTACTTTTGGTATAATTCACAAATATCCACTGATTGAAACTATTACTTGAACCAACCAGCTTTGTTTTACAAGCATTCATTACAACTGATTATTTAAACTTTTCACTTTAATTTGAAAAACAGAGACCTTACAATAGATGTTCTACTTAAATGTAAAACTGGATTTGTAACACATTTGGATTAACTGTTACTGTTTCTTTTTAGGATCTAGACACCATAAATCTATTTTCCATCCAAACAAGAATTCTACGTAAGATATTGGCGATGGTAACATTACCAAGGGAAGTATAGATTCTACATATATTGCAGTGTGTTTACCATATTCCAGGTGTCATTCAGATGTTTATATTTGAGCATTTCTTCTTCGCCTCCCAAAAGCTTTAGATCCCACATTGGTAGGTACAAAGTTGTTCTTGCCCACTCCTCCTGACCTGCTCAGGAAGTCTGCCAGACGATGGGTCACACAGGTTGCTGTGTTACATGCCCTTTTCTGTGCTGTTACACTGCTTTTCAAAATAAAAAACACATTTTTGTAGAGAACGTAAAAAATACTTTGTTTATATCAATAAGGTGTGTTTCTACCTGGAAAAGTATCTCTATAAAAATGAGATTGTGATGTTCCATATTGATTGTGTTTCAAAGATTTACATATTGTTCACTCAGTTTATAAATTAAAAAAATATTTTTCTTTTTCTAGCTACCAGGTGCTACAGACTCAACTCAGGTTTTGAAAGTCAAACTGGGCTCTTTCTTTCTTGTACATCATCACCAATAGTTAAGGTTGCATAAACAAAATTATCCCCTCAACAACAACTCAATTCCCACCAGCAAATAATTGAAATTTAACAGACAACTGTTGATAATGCATAAGGAGTAAAAGAATCCTCACCTGAGTTGGTTCTGTAGTGCTGATGGAGTATAGTAGCAAAAAACAGATCAGCAGCTATGTCAGAACACACAAAAGGGGTGAAGTCCTGGCCCCATTGAAGTCAATGCAGTTTTGTCATTGACTTCAATGGGCCAAGGATTTCATCCAGGAACTAAATCTATAGAGTAAGAAGTTGCCAGGGATTTTTTAGTAATTTTTCAGAGTTGAACTGCACATAGTCATTTTCATTCTTCTATATGTCTGATAGCTGTTTAAATAGCACATTCTTCTTTATTTAGGCCTTCACGAAGCAAAGTATTAAGCATTTTAGTAATCCCACTGACTTCAATGGGACTACTCACTTGTTTAGAATTAAGCACATGCTTATGCGTATTGCTGGACTGGGGCCTTAGAGTACATACTTCTATAGTCTTTGTTCAAGCCAATCTCCTACTGAAATTGATGGGAATGTTGCCTGAGTTAGGACTATAGACAGTACCATAGAAAACATCCCTGGTAACATGACAATTGTTTTCTGAACAGTTCCCATATTATGAGATATATGTTCTACAGAGAAAAAAAAGTTAGAGGTACAAAAGTAGCACTAAATCTGTTGTATTAAAGTAAAAGGACTAACAGAAAACAAGATTTTAAATGAATTACCCAGATATGAAAGCTCCCCTTTTTCAATCTTTTAATATACAAGTCTACCTCATGGGTTATTTCTAAAACTGATGTACATGTTAAAAAATCCAGTTATTCATGGTAATACATCACTGTAAAGAAGTTTCATGTAAATAATTTTAAGGAAAACGAAAAAGGAATATTAAAGTTCTTACCTGGATGAGTTCAATGAAAACAGTTTTAAACCTGGATTACATTTCTAGTGTTTTCACACTAGTTAATACATGCATTTCTTGATGCTTAGCCATTTCAAAAGTTCGTACATATTGTTTTACTAACTAAGATTGTGTGTGTAAGACTGATTATGTATGCACAGATACATATAGAAAGCATTAAAAGGGTCTAGGAGTTCTCCCAGTGTATATGAACATGGTCAAATTGTTCAGCTATTCTGGAATTAAATTATACAACTTTTTTATTGTTCTGCTCTTCTCCAGTTCTGAAAAGATTTGTAAAACTCTTCTGGCTTTGTCTAGAAATCTTGCACTCCAACACAGTTAATTAAAACAACAGGCCTAATCCTCATAGAAAAATAGGTTTATTGAACAAGTGCATGAGCAGGCATGGAATAAGAGTTTATCTGTACATGTAATAGCTAGAAATGAAAAGCTTTGTTTAGATTTTTTTAAAATAAATGTCTAAGAAAATCAGTTGAAGTCTCAAGGCAGTGCTGTTCATTCTTTATTTTATTTGGTTTTTTTTTCCTAACTTGGTATGTGTGTTGTGTTCTTTATCGTCCTAACTTTAAGTCCATCTCAAACATTCTCTGTCGAAAACAGAATCAAAATAACATAGCAAAGTTAGCAATCAAGGTTAGATCCACATGCATCAAGTTAAAAAAAAGGGAGAAGGGTGGAAATAAGCATGTCTAGTTGTTTCCCAGGGATTCCCCATAGTTTGCATAGTGTTCATTTTCCAGGTCATTCAGCACATTCCTTTTCTTGCCAGGAGTTCCAGCCCCGACGTCAGTACGAGGGTAAGTTTGCAATTTGTGCAATTCTTGAGACAGTTTGCCCAGCACACAAGTACTCAGACTGGCGCAGCGTTTGGAAATAGGTCTATCCAGGCTGCAGGGGGAAAAAACATGCCAAAAAAGTAATATAAATCATGCACAGTCATGCATTACATTCCTAGATAAGTATAATTAGGAGACAAAAAGAAAAGGATAAAATCCCCTCACACTCATGTCATGCAAGGGAGGGGGCACACTTGAAATTAGAGGGAGAACAGAGTTCTATCATGAACAAAATGAATATTGTTTACTTGATCAAGCAAATTGATTAGATTTTGGGATGCTGGTAGTCAAAGGATAGGAGGTTTGTCTTCCAATGTACTAGACATGCTGTTCAGTGTCTCATTCATCAACATGCTTTGCAACAGGAATTCATTAAGGTTAATGCAAATGTACTTGCATGCCTTGGCCCTGAGGGAGAGGGTGGCGCTGCGTGCACTAATAGGATGCCCCGCTTCAGCCAATGGCCTTCCATGCCTCACGACAGCATCATGCACTATCGCGACAGAGAATCCAGGAGCGATCGAACAGCCCTCAACACTACCACTGGGAAAACGTACCTCTTGCTGCCATATTTTAATACAACCCCCTCCTTGAAGTTCAACTCACCCTCCAATGGTTTTTTTTAAATTTTCTCTCGGTTGTAAAAAAAGATAAAAGCAGGTTAACTAGGTGGAAACCATTCACCCGATACTGACACGGGAAAACATCTCTGCAGTACCATCCCTTCCCGAGTATTGTACAAGGTCATCCGCAGTCCCAAGGGAGAGGAAAATCTTAGCCTGCCCGAGCGTCTGCTGAGGTGTCTCTTGCTGGGAAATCAAACGGACACACACAGAGTGGTCCTGCTTCCCCAGCATATCTGTGCATATCCCCTGGGCTGTAGCCCTTACCTATTCCCCTCAGTCGCTTGTTCCAGTTCTTCCGCTGTCATCTGAACAAATTCTTTCACCAATGCATTTAATAACCGCCGAGCTTCGTAATCACCGAGTGCCACTCGATCTGTTATAGAGTCTACGCCAGGTCTAGGTGGAGACAAGCGAGACAGCATGAATACAAGGATAACTGCTGCAGAGACTCCTGCATCTGTGCACTTAGACGGATGAGTTCTTTTATACACTAGTCCACATTGTTGAGCGTGTCTTTGTGACTAGTGTCCATATGTATACCGAACTCAAGACAAAGACTACTCATTCCCTCACACTAGATAAGTAATCTATTGCATGTTAAAATAGAGCGTTACAAAAAAGTAGTATTAGAAGTTCTAAGTTTTCTCCTTTACTATAATCCACTTCCTATCTATCTGCAGCCATGAGGAAAACTAAATGTCTCCGTTCTGTTCAGATTCAGTGCTCCGAAACTCATGTGTTTCCACAGCTCTCTGCTTCTTACCTGAGTGGGGTTGCCTGGGAGCTATCCATCTGGCACATAACCAAGGCATAAACAGCAAGGAAAGATGAAATCTTCAGCATAACCATAATGTCCTCTCTACAACAAAGATTCACATCAAACAATGGCCATTTTCCAACCTCCGCAATCTTATCAGATCTACTAAAGATGCAGTCTTTCTCTAGGCACACTTGGTAATAGGTGGTTGTTGTTAATTTGCTTTGGTCTTTTGCTTTAGTTTTCTCAAATAATTTTCAGGATTTTTGTATATGACCAAATTGTAATTTTTGGAGTATTTTCAATGTTGGGATTACTATCAAGATGTAACTAAAATGGGATTTAAGTTAATGCAGATCTGTCTATAAACTGATGGGAAACGTCTCTCTTCTCCCCTGTAGTCGAAGCACTACACATCATTTCATGCATTTAATGTGTCGGATCTGAACTGGACAAAATGGCACTTCAGGTACAGTAAATCTTATGAAAAAGCATGAAAACTAAAGCTATTGTTATTTTTAAACTATGAAATAGGACCATTTTATGTATTCTCACTTTTGCAGAATATTAATAAATTATAGTCACTCTAATGTTTAATTTAAAAATTAAAAAGAATTATGTTTGTTTATAAATCAGTACATTATATTAAAGAGTGCTCACTTCCTGGTACAGTTTACATACTAGTCTTCCAACTCAAATACAAATTAGATAAAATTATTAAAACAGGTCCATTAATTTTAATTTTAAAAAAATCCCAAAATTATGACCAAAGATAAATAATCAGATGAACTCAAGTCAAGAGAGCAGAAAGATTAATAAAGATCATATCTTAAAGAACTCCTCTCTCTGACTGACACACAGCTTTATTTAAATATCTTTAGATTAACTTCACCTTTTCACTCAGAAATTAAAACACCTATTACTACCTACAGCATATATTGCTAGCTAACATACAATGAAGGTTGTCACTTTCTAAACTTTTACCATTTTATAACAGATTTTGTGAAAAACTCAAAATGATTACAAAAAGAAATTAAGCTATGCAACCCAATAATGTAAAGAGATTAGGGTGTTTTTTCCATACAAAATGTAATATACTACGCAGTATCGGTTGCTTTCAATTATTCTAACGGGATAGTGTATTCCTTCTTTTATCCTATTACTTTTTATATTTTATTTTATTTTAAGGAATCCAGTAACGTGTAATTTAGAAGACCATACGAAATATAGCTAATTACAAATTATGCGTTCTCTGAATGCACAGAGAAAAATCAAAATAGAGAAAGGCAACACAAGCTGTAACTTGGCACCAGTTAAAGACCTTCCTGGGTACACCTGCAGCTTCAAGCACTGTAAATTCTGCTGCACTGAAGTAAGCTCACCAAACTCTAGATTTAAGAAAAGAAAAAGAAAGAAAGAGCATGCTTACCTTGAAATGCAAAGCTTCTTAAGAAACAGTGAAACGTGGTGGAGATTTCCTCAACATATGTTTCTAAATCGTGATGCTGTTCAATGCCTAAGTACTCCCCTTTTATATCTACCGCCAGGGTGAAAGTGTGTAGGCGTTTGACCGGCACTGGCCAGCCAATCACAAGGTCGGTTGGCAAAATATAGCCAATCCACAACCGGGCACGAAACCCACTGCTCTCCAATTACGTCATCTTCCAGTCACTGAGTATTCCATTCACAAAATTTGCTAGTCAGTTGGCTACATCTGATAGGTTTATTTGCACTGGGGTCACTGACCGAAAAAAGACGGATCACATCAGACGATTAATGACAAGGGAAATCGTCTCGAGTCATTAATAATGTACAGTCCACCCCGTTACCCCCACAAAAAGTACCATATCTTTTTAATGAAAAATTCAAAGGACAGGTTATTTACTTATTAGAAGCGACATCTACTGCAAAAAATACCGCATTGCAGACAGAAAAAAAGGACCTTGGCAACGGCGGATTATCATTATTTTTTCAGTCTGCAAATGAGTGGCTATAGTAATGTAATTGCATACATGGGAAACTGTATTTAGTATTTATTACAAATATTTTCTAACAGTACAGTTTTTTTTGTTTCGTAACAAATTAAAACATGAGTGCAGAAGTTATTTCACGTATGTTACTAAATAAGTTTAATTATATCACGTTAAGAGTATAGTATCCGGAGCAAATAAATCTGTTATGCTCCACATATTAGAAAAGTTTTTCCTTTGGTACCTTTAAGCCCGATCCTGCAATTGAGTAGTTCCCCTGACTTCAACGGGACTACATTTTCAGGTTCCTGCCTGGGGATTGCCAGGTTACGCATTTTCCCATAGTTTCCGGTATCTAGTGTGGATTTGCATTTGGCCAAGTGTATGTGGTAAATCTGGGAAAAGGGGGAATATAAAATAACTAAAAATAAAAACCAAAACATTCATGGAAAGTCCCAAAGCCCATTGAAATCAATGTGAATCTTCACTCTGATTTCAGTGTGCTTTAGATCAGGTCTTTTGTCTATAATGAATGAAAATGACACCCCTTCCTCTGTCTACCAAGAACAATTTCCATTTTCTACAAGTATCGACCTGCTGAAGTCTTTCCACATAGCATACCTCGCATTCTTATTGTTAATGTAAACTAAATTCCGAGTTAAAGCTCAAGAAGCATCTTGCAAAATAATTCTCTCTCTCTGGCTATTATATTCACTTTTCATAGGGTTTGAGAACAAGAATAGCATTAGTCTCTTGAGTCATTTGAAGATTAGCGCAACCTAGTGGGGTAGGCAGTTGTGTGGAAAGCAGGTCTGAGAGAGATGCTGGTTACGACTGAAGGGATAGGAGTCTACTTTCCTTCCTTACAGGGACTTCTATGCACAATACTTAAATTGTGACCATTTACTCTTCTCTGTTTCTCCTTTGAACAGGACTGATTTAAACTTTTCTTTGGTATGCATTCTTTGGAGGACAGATTTTACATTCACTGATTCGATCGCAATTATTGTCACAGTATGAATTTGAATTCCCCTACAGGAAAAAAATAAAAATAATTGCACCATCTTCCGTGACACACAGTTAAGACTCGTAGTTTATTTAATATAAACCCAGGGGAAATTGCATACTGAATTACAATGTTACCAACGGTAGCATCTGATATTGAGAAGTAATGTAACCCATCTCTATTCCGCAGCAAATTGTCCGCAGAAAGTGTACAAACAGTGGGACTGGCCCGACCATCGTCTCTCAGAGGGGAGGATTGCTAGCAGATGTTCTAGCCGGCGTGATTCAATTATTTCGTGCTACGAGCGAGCCCTGTCTTTATTGATTGCCATAAATACCATTATATTGGCAGCTTCCTGTTTACAGGCTGCTTGGAGCAGCTGGAAGTGTTTGGCGTGTGTCTCTCATCCGCGGCTCCCCCTGCCCTAGCCCAGAGTTGAAGTGGCCACGTTCCGGCAGCTGCCCAGCTGCTTCCCTTGCCTGGGCACTTAGAACTACAAGAGCTACATCCGCAGTGGAGAAGCCTCTGCCCGAGCCAACCGCCTTTGAATCACTCTCAAAGGGTCTCTTAGTCATTGTCTAGAGGCGTTGTAGACGTGTCTCGAGTTTGCACACCTGCTCCATTACAGGATGGTTGGATTTACTGTCCGTTTGTAAAGCTGTTTTGCACACATACATTGACACAAACAGATCCAAAGGAAAAGACCGGACTGCAAGTAGTTTTTCCTGTGGAAAATATCAATAAGGTGTGTGCTTTCTCGGTGGGTCTTTTCTTCATGTCAGAAAAGCTCTTTATAAAGGACAGAAATAGGTTCTGCTAACAACAAATGGGGATAAACCACTTTCTGTTTGCATCACCATAATAAACATTGCATTTTCTTCTCACTTGAGTTAAGTTTCCATTGTGCTATTGAGAACATTCCTGGTGGTAAGTCTAATGCTTTTCTTTTACTCTGCTTTCCAAAGTGGGCGCGTGAGTATCCATCCAAGTACCGGATTTCAAATACGTTCTGTTTAGGGTGACCAGATGTCCCGATTTTATAGGGACAGTCCCGATTTGGGGGTCTTTTTCTTATATAGGCTCCTATTACCCCCCACCCTCTGTCCTGATTTTTCACATTTGCTGTCTGGTCACCCTAGTTCTGTTAGTAACATTGATTCATAGGAGAGGGAATAGAGTTACTCCTTAACAAGAAACAGAGCATACCAATCTGTAGCTCGTCGCGGACCGGCCGGGGTTCAAGAGTAAACCCTAATATTATGCAAGCAAATTGTTCCCCTCTCATTCATCTGCTGAAGGGGAGCCTTTGCACAAGCCATGAGGTCCATTTGGCTGCCTCTCTGGTTGTGTGTGTTTGGCAGGGATCCGGGAGTTGGTTCCCATGTAACGGTGATACGGGGAGTCTGGAGGGAGAGCGAGAAGGGTGGTTACCGAGAAATCCCCCTCTGGGAGCGCTGGAGAGGGAGAAAAGAATTGCATCGGGCTGATTGATTCTCTGTGCTTTAAAGCAGAAAAAGCCTTTTTATTGCACCCCGGAGACTTGCACTGAAAACCTTTTCAGCCTTTTATAAGCATTTCAATTTGTTTGTAGAGATGATACGCTGTAGACATATAATATGAACTGATCACTCATGGACCTACTTACTAAGGTAAAAGCCAAACTATTTCTCTCCTAACCCAGACAGCTTTGGACCCTGCGAAATTCCGAAGGAGACCCCCCCCCCCCCCCACCGCCTCTGACATCAAGTAGATGGATGGGGAAAACCTACAGAAGGGTTGCTGAGTCCTACTTCTACACAAAGCCATCATACCGTGTGACCACAATATTAAAGCTTTCAAGAATGATCTGAAAAACTGAAAGAGACTATTCCTGCAAGGAAATATTATCCAATACATATTCGATATACACCCATACATTATCATGATTTCTCCATTTACTTAAAAGAATCATATATAGCTATACTAATTCCCATTACATTGTTTCTCATTGTTGGAAACTACCGTCTACATGTGCTTGAACATCAAATGTGTGACTTTTATTTTGGGTTTAATTGATATTTGATAATGAAACTTTACATTAACACTCTACTGCAACCTTCCATTGCTGAAAAAACTGGTGAAATTACATAATCATTTTACAGAATATGGCTAACACCACTTTAAAAGGGGTAATTCGGCTCCCAAATCCTCATTTAAGAGATTAAAATTGTGTTTCATGACGGGAGCAGCTGCGCGGAGCACTTTTAAAAATCAGGCCACCCATTTAGCTGCCTAAATTTGGATTTAGGAGCCGAACTTTCTATAATCTGACTGGACATAAAATATGATTACAGGGATAGCTCCTGTTGTAGTAAAAATATTTATGTCCCGATTGATAGAGTTTGAAGCAACAAGATGAATGCAAAATATGTGCTGTTAATGTTATTTTTAGTTACCGTTCTTTTTAGTTCTAAAGAATAAAGATACTTGATCATAGTGAAAACATGTTAAAAGATGCGCACAATTCACTGGCTACCTACAAAGGGGTTTTTTTCTGTCATTTTTGGTTTTCCATTACCAAACTTCTCCCGTTCACTTTAGTAATAATAGTAGCGTAATACACTCATTTATAAGCCGCACACCTTGGATGATTGTAAATCAGCCTCAGGTTTCCTCAGATGACCAGGAATTCATGCCTTTCTAAACTCTCTACTTTTTTTCCTGGGTTCAGGATTTAATGACAGTTACAGGTCCAGGGGGTGCTTCGATGTTTTCTTTTATTTTCAGGCTTCAGACTTCAACTGCAATACGCAGTAAATGGCTTTATATAAATGCACAACTATGCTGCAGATGTTATTGTTTAGCTGTAAATTACCTTGGGTTTATAATTTCCCCGAGATTTCTCCATATGTACATATAGAATTTCGACTTTTCAGTTTTTGATGTAAGTATCCAAATATATTTAAGTTTTATTCCTCTTGCTTACACGAGGCATATTTAACATTTTACCACGCCTGTACTTGCAGTCTACATGCGCACCGAATTCATTTCATGTACGAAAACTAATCTAAAAGAATTATCATAATTTCAAGGCACACAGAAACTAGTGGACTGCTGACTACCACTAGGACTATTTCAAAGCTTTGCTAAGGATTGTCAGGGCTGCCACAGGGATGAAATTCTTCTGGTTTTTTTACAAGAAGGTTCACCATCCTCCCGGGAACTGTTTATATGGATGCGTTTATATGGATTTCATCTTCAGAAAAACAGAATTTATTTGCAATTGAAATAATGTTCTAAAAGAAAATGTAGGACACTCACCAAACTCATCTGAATTTGTGCCAACACAATGACAGTACAGATCACTTTGCTAAAAGCCATAACGAATTTAAAGATCAATCTGCAGAAATGAGAGTATCTTAACCTGAAATGCAGAAATGTGACTTGCATTTCACTGGAATCCCTTGGGAACAATTTTTGAAGTTTTTATTTATTTATTATTATTATGCTTTTTCCTTCTACCAGATTAATGGAAGTTTGATTTTAAATAACCCATTCAGAATGCTTATTTTCACCAAAGCAATTTCTAATACTCTATTGGAAGACTGAATTAATGTGTTTTGCCTCTTTGGTATCCTTATTTCTGGAAATTAGAAATATTTGTCTTTGAAGCAGACAGACAGGATGAGGTAATATCTTTCATTGGGCCAACTTCTTGTCTTTAAAGCAGTCTGTCATTATTTACAGTTAATTCTTTGCTTCACAGGTCTTTAATCCACAATATTAATATCTGAAGAAACAGGCATTACATTAGTCTTTTCAACATTTCCTGTATAATTATTCACATTACAATAAAATACATTTGCTTAAAGGAATCCAGCTTTCCACATCCACATAAATATTTTCTCTCAAACATATAGATAGAGATAGCTTCAGTGTAGCATAATGAAAATCTACATTCTGATTGTTTTTGTTAGAGATGCAAATCTATAAAGCAATTTTCTCTTCAATGAACAGATTTTCTATTTAATTTATTTAATTATTTTCATAGGGAGACGCCTAGGTTTCTCAATAACAGGGCTTGCCCTGTCTAGACTAGGAGGAAAGTCCTGTTTAAAATTGTTAATGTTTAAAAGTTTTAGCTGACACATTTTAAACCGTAACCATTGTCCCTACTCTAGACATTCCCATTGTGTCTTCTGATCCTGGTTAGCCCTGCTAAGCACCACCAACTGAAATGATGTTAAACAAAATAATAATATTTACGCTGTATGGTGTTAGTATGGTGTTAGTTAACGTGTTCTAACACAAAGTAATTTTCCAACATAGACAAGCCTATAAACTGCACAAAGGAGCTGCACATGAAGGAAACACAGGGAGAACAGCCTATCTCCACAGTGGCTCCACAGAGAACACCACAGACACACACAATAGGCATGTGCTGAGATGGTGCCATAGAGCCACATTTATCATACAGATCCAGTGAGCTGTGAGGAATTGAATTAATGCCTCACCCTCTCCATGCACAGAATACAGGGGTGCACAGAGTCTAATTGAGCCTTATGCAGGTAGAATAAATTACATCATATGAGTGTGTCTCTAGAATTAAACAATCCCTTTCAATAAAGGCCAATAAAGTGGCCAGCACCAAATGCTTCAGAAAAAGTGCAAAAAGCCTTGCAATAGGTAGATGTGGGATAAGTAGCCTTCCAAGTAGGTCTCATCCTAATACCTAATGGAGATTGGCTTAAACTCTGAAAATGAGGTTTTATATATTTTCCCATTTTTTTTGTTAGCATTAACTATAAATCTGGATATTCTTAACCATATAAATGTCAAATCTCTTTTTGAGTACTGCTTGTCCAGTCCAGTTGAAGGGCCAGATTCAGAACAGGTATAAGTGGGCATCAATTCTATAAAAGTAAATAGATTTTCACCTACTTACAACCAGATCTCAATTTGGCCATTAAATGAGCATCTGCCCTGCAACATTTCTTGAAGTTTCCTGAGCTACATAATCACTAAGGTTGACCCCAATGTAGAAGTATTTTCTCTCTAACTGCCATGGAAAGCTGAATCGGGCATTCTTCAGCCACTGCTTGCTCAAGAGCCCAATCTGTGTGTCCAACAATTCCACTAACCCGTTGGTCTCTTGAGAATGCATAAATGAGTCAATGAGCAGGTTGGATTCTTCCCAGATGTTTACATTTTTTCTAGGCTACTATATTAACAATGTTGAGAATTATATTACATTCTGCCTTGTTCTTGAAATGGTGGAGAAAACAATAAGGGTAAGAAGAGTGAAGATCTTTCTACCTGATAGAGGGAGGATGCAGCTTTATGTGCAGTTAACTCATACAAATTTATAGAACTTTGTAAAATTAACACGGATAATACAGGGATAAGGGGAGTGGCCAGATAGATTAGACAAATTAAATAGGTTTCAGAGTAGTATACATTTGGAGTGTGGCCTCTCTATCTAGTCTATAATATTCCCCCTAACTGTTTTTGTCACCCAGAGAAAGGAAGCAAAGGGGCACAAGGGGCTTGCAAACCTTCTCCCCTAGGGGAAAAAATACAGAGATAAAGATCAGGAAGAAAAGGGAGGTTCCTTCCATTGATAAAATGGGACTTTACCCACCACAATGACTAACAGGGCAGGTCTGGTGACTAATAGCACTGAAGTAACTCAAATGGGTTATATAGTTGTGGCAGGAAGATGGTATAATGGACAGTGAATGTTTGGTACTATTTTTTTATGACACAATCTATGGGCTTTCTATGGCTTATATGTCTCAGAAGACCATGACATAATGAACTGAAATTGGGTCCGTATTTGTTTACAGTTGTCAGGTAATTGGTTCATCTCTCCCTTAATACAACTCCTTCACTCCAAAGAAAATACACCTGCAGATTATCAAATGGTAATCTAAATTTAAGAAATAAGGTGTGTATATGTTTATATGTGTATGAGTCATGTTAAGATATGATCGTGCTTTAGATGTATTGTTAGGCTTAAGGCTGAAGGCAAAGTGCTGGAAATACACAGTAAATGATTATATTCCAGGAGGACACACACCATCGGGTGTTGTAATGTGATGATCAGATAGTCCCTAGTAAATATTATTACAAAACAAATTATAAGGTTGAATATCTTTTATTCTTCAAACCTACATAATAATTATTCTGATATTAAAACAATGTAAATGAATGGGACATTGTTTTTAAAAACAAAAACAAATACCTTTATCTAGGTTATTATCATCACCATACATTTTTTAAACTGAAAGAATGTTTTTTAAAATATAACTTTCTTTTCACTGGCTTACATTTTTTCACAATGGAAAGAAGCTAGCCAGTTTCACTTCAATTTCCCATGCAAACACAAAGCTACAATAAGCTGGTTACAAGCATTAGACTAATTTTTTGTTTTTGTTTTTGTTTAAAAGACTGTTTACACTGAATTATTTTTAACTTAATGGAAACATTTCCTTTGGTCTTGGGTTTTGTAAAAGCTTGTTTTTATAAAATCTAAATCTGAGAACAAATTTAACTTAACACATTCTTTTAAGTAAGATAAAAAATTTTAAAACTAGGGGGTCAGATTCTAGTCTGCGCTGAGATCTGCTTAGCACAAGGGACAGGGACAAACTGTCAGGGAGCCATTTATGGTTCCCTGATTCTCAGCCGTCCACAGTCCCAGTCCCATCCCCATTGTTGGTTTGAGCAAGCCCTAGGCCCTAACTCATGCCAGCTGGCAATGCGCCCCATCAGGATCTCCCGTCAGCTGTAAATTACCAAAGCACAGCAGTGCTCCATACATGGCATGCCCTCCTCTGTCTCAAGCCATATCTCTGAGATGGAGGGGGAGAGTGGTGTAGGAGGTGGTTATACTGGCCTTTTACCAGCTGAGGGCTCACCCAACAAAGGGAATGCTCAGCTCACCAAATATGGCTAGTATATGGTCTTTTACACCTCTGGAGCAGCATAAAGGGGACAGATTGAGGGGAGAAAATCTGGTCCAGAAACTTTACCTTAATTTAAATTCAGTAGATCTCTTTACTTTCACATTCTGCATTTGAGATAGGGGTTGAATATCCTTCTCCATTTCTGTTTGAAAAGTTAGCTCAGAATGGACAATTAATCTTGTTATGCATATGCATGTGCATGTGCATACATATACACACATGACTTGATTGCTTGCACAAGTGAGAGCAACATGATTGTTCCCTATACATTAATGGGATGTCAGCAAAAGTCAGGTGGAGAAACTACAGACTAGGTCTTCAGTTTCAGCCAAGGTATGCTCAGCACAGGACATAAGGAAGAAGGAAGAGGCTACACTACCCTTCTGCCTTCCGACTCCCAGCAGTCAGCAGGAGCCTATTTGGCTCCGATTCAACTTAGTATCACCTTAGTACTGATAGGCCAATAGGAGCCATTCAATTGACCCAGGAACACTAGACCACAAGATGCTCAGACCACACCCACTTAATCCTTACGTGCTCTGATATGCCCTCTACACTGAGTGGACTGGGAGCAGTTAGCCAGCCCCAGTTGGCTTTTTAAGACGGTTTTTCATCTCAATTGTGTTGCCAGAGTATTGGAAAGGAGACAATGCAGGGCCAAAAACCTAGTCTAGTCTTTTCCGTCAAGCTTCCGTAGAAGATCTCTTTCCTTGTATTTCTGATAAAGAGTAGGTCAAGGTGAGAGCTACACATTTGGAACAAAAGTATTAGTAAGTATTGTATTCACTTGACCGGAGTGTTGCAAACTCTCATGATTTAATTGCAACTCTCATGATATTTGCTGTTTTACTTAAACCCCATCTGGTGGAAACAAGTAACTCCTTCAAAATCTAATTTTTTAAAGTAAGTTTCTAATTCTCATGGTTGAAGAGGAAAGCTTCAAAATGTAATCCAAGTATACCCTGAAGGTTCAAAAGCAAACAAAAAGATCCAAAATTTGACTATTTTTTAAAAAAATCTCAATTTAATTTTTAAGCCAATCTCATAATTTTGGGGGCCTGCTGCATGATTTTCTAACATTTAGGGTTGGCAATACTGTGGCTGAGAAAGTGCAAATTTTCAGCTTCTGAATAACAAGCTGGCAAGAGAAAGTATGAGATACTACTTTTTCCCTTTTAATGTATTTACAAAGTACCATAGCTCTTGCAGGTTTAGCTAGCCACAGACTGTAACTTAGGAACTGGTAATTGTTGTGTTTTTATGGGTGTGTTAAGAAAGTGTTATTTAACTCCCATAGATAAAATCTTGTTTGCCAGTAGATTTATTAAATGAGTTTCTCATATTTCATTGTGTTGAGTAATTAGCATGTGGATTTCATGCACAGTTTCTACAGATCTCTCTCTTCCAAAGGAAAAGGAAAGAGGAAAAGTTTTTCTAACATTATTTTTCTAGGATATAAAAATGTTTTCTAGTAGAGTATGCTATTTATGAATTATGGTATGAATGGATTAGACAAGAGCACTAGTATATATCATGTGGGAAACAATCCTGGAGTTTCAGGGAAAAAACTCTAACCTGTTATAACTTTTTCAACTTATTTGTGTTGTGAGAAGTGTGAAAGCAGTAGCCAGCCTTCTATAAATAGGGGGTTATTGAGTTAAGAGTATAAGTAACATGGGTGAATGCAAGCTTGTGAGATACAGAGGGAAATTAGAAATTGTTCCTATTCTCTTAAGAGTATAACAGAGATATCATAAGATCCCCAAAAGACACAAAAAGAACAGTGTCTAGATAGAGAGGGAGCTTAACTCTTCTGATAGAATTTCTCATGGCTCAGCTCTTGGCCCCTTTGTATGCTCCCTCAACATCTTATCCTGGAGTGACCTGATCATCTCATATGGGTTTAACTATCATTTCTGTGCTGGCAACTTTCAAATATACTTATCCACTATGGACCTTTCTTCTGTTTTCAGTCATGCATTGCTCAGTAACTCTTAGATGTTTAGTTTTGGATGGCTCAGCATCTTCTTAAGATCAACGTGGCCAAAACTGAGCTCATTGTACCTCCTGAACATTTTTCAATATCTCCATTCTCTATCACAAATGATAACTCTACAGTCTTCCCTGTCACCCAAGCACATTAGCTGGGTGAGGGTCAACTTCAATTCCTCTCTTTCCATCTCTTCTACATCCAAATCAGTCCTGAATCCGGTTGCTTTTTCTTCGACACTATATAAAATTTACTCCTTTCTTTCTATCCAAATGGCCAAATTGCTCTTCCATTCCCTAATCTCCTCTTCTTGAGTATTTTTATACTAAATTCATTCTCATCCATCCTGTTCAAAATAACACTGCCAAAGCGATCTATTATCTTTCCTTTTCTTTCTTATCCTATACAAGCTCAATACAAATGATGCCCAGCCAGATATATTTAAATAACAAAAGAACCCTGGAAATGGTTGGCAAAGAGAAGGGTGATACTGGGGCACTAGCTGAGATCTCTGGGTGGCTAACTTATGGCCAGTGAAGGCCAGGAAAGTGATTGTCACTGAAAAGAATTATCTGGATTATAGTTTCGGAATAAGAATCCATATTAGATTTAATCTTTGTGAAATCTAAGGATGGATATGTGATGGCTTATGGCTACATTAAATTACCTCTGTACTGGACTAATACAGATGGGGAGAAGAAATGGGTCAGTTCTGAAATAATCAAGGAGAAGGGTGTTGGTGGGGAAATAATTGTGTGGAGGTGACTGAGTCACAGGAACCGTCATAAGAATCATTGGTCCATCAAGTCTGGCATTCTGACTACTATAGTGGCCAAAACCTAATGCTTCACAATGATTATAAAGTAACAATGCACCTAGCTAATTCTACAATAGTGTGCAGAAAAAAATCCTTCATGAGTCTCTGAATGAAAGGCAAATCTACAGTATAAAGTAGAACATTTGCTGGAACTTTGGGATAGCTGCAGAAGATAGTTAAGCAATGAAAGACAAGGAAGTTTGTAGTTTTCACATGAGTTAGTAAGACAAAGTAAAGACTATGGGAGATCCTAGGGTTTACCTTGTCTTGCTAACTCATATGAAAATGACAAACTGATTTGTTTTCACCAGGATTTTTGCTCATGTTAGTTAACTCAAATCAGCTAACTAGTTATGAGCACACCTCTTTTCCCTAGTGAAAACAAGATTTATGTGCGTAGTTCTTTACCATATTTTTATTTCAGTTTGTTGAATTTTGATTTCATATTTACTTCTTGCCTCTGCTTTAATACTTGTCTCTGCCTGCTACCCCACAAAAAATGAATTAAAAATAACCCTTCTGCATATTGCAAATAGTTTGGCTCATAAAAAGTGGAAAATACGTGAAACCCCTGGAAAGCTCTGCTAGCTGAATTCAGTGTTATTGAGCAGCACAAGCAGCGTTGTTGCCTTTTTTGAAAATGTAATGCAATCAAGACTGTTGTCTTTGCGGACAGACTAGATCTACAATAAGGTAAGGGTTTCTGTTGCTCTGGAATGCAAGGTGAGCAATTTCCTTGATCCTTTACTACCCTAGTAAATCATTTATTGGAAGGAGTCCGCTAGGCCTAACAGCAGCATA
This sequence comes from Macrochelys suwanniensis, assembly GCA_033296515.1. Taxonomy (NCBI): domain Eukaryota; kingdom Metazoa; phylum Chordata; order Testudines; family Chelydridae; genus Macrochelys; species Macrochelys suwanniensis. The sequence goes on along the minus strand of CM065781.1, from coordinate 97,562,546 downwards.
CTGGTAATGCTCTTCAAATTTGTACATATGCTCTACTGATTATAAATTTCCAAGACGATCATATGGCCATATCATATCACTGTATGATTACTTACTGAAAAAAGATTACATCTTTTTAATACCTGTCTCACTTTTTGTATCCTGCAAAAGCTATCATCAGCACAGAGGATCAAAGTTGACAAACTGAAATTATCGTGCAATGTTGGGAGTAGATGGCACAATCCTAAACAACAATCTGCTTAGCTCTCTCAAAGAAAGTGCTGCTGAATACAGTCTACCCAATGTTTGGGACACTCCCATTTTCTCCCAAACACTACAGTCACTGTAATGTCTTTGCTAAAGAATGTAAAATGGAGTGCAACAGTGCTTTTATTAAATTTTGATTTGCAATTCACACTTCAAAGATACAATGGTGGAGTGGCCAGAAGAGAGAGAGGATAGGTATGGAGGGGAAAGTAGAACAGGCATTGTACAGTGCTTTGGCCTGTCTATGCTTTTTTTATAACCTCCCATCCCTAAATAAAATAAAAAGATAGTGTAAAAACCTAAAATCTTGAGTTTATTGTCAGTCAACCTCCTCCTTGGAATACACTTGTTTTTAAACTCCTTTTCTGTCACTTCCCCCTCCCAATTTAATCACCTTTCACTGGAAATATATTTAAACCCCTCAATCATGGGGCAGGGATAGTATAATTTGGTGCCACAGGACAGCAATTCAAACATCCAGTTTGCATTTTGTCTCTCACAGGAGCACACTTGGACTGTAGCAAAATAAAATTGAAAAACCTTCCAAAGTTAAAGACCACTTTGTTAATTATTGACTTAAATAATAAATGGCTTCCTGCCTCAAACATGTTCATAACATTTTACTCAGAATAGTAATCTTTTTGATTTTGAGATGGAAAAGCCAATCACTTTGCATACCCATCCCTCCAAACCAATAAAACAATCACATAGGGTAGACTATTCTAAAGCTCCTATGTGATTTAGGAGCCTATGTCTCCTTGAAATTCAATGGGATTTAAACTCCTAAATCACTTAATTACTTCTTAAATGTTTCCCCATAGCCTGGTTTGAAAACTTCTGCTCAGAAGGTCTTTCCAGGGCCCCATTTATGGAGTTACTGTCTGGTGCTGAAGGCTGGCATGCCATTTGACCTCAGCAGAAGATTCTTACAGTCTGGGGAAGCATATTCCTAAAGCATTGCATCTTAGCTTGCTCAAACAACTTTGTAAGGCACAGATGGCGCAAAGAGCCCCCCAAAGCAGTTACGGGCCAAACCCCAACAGCTCTCCTGCAGCTTTCAAGCTGCCTCCCTCCCACCCTCTCTTCCTAGTGAGGTGCTTTATTTCTGTCTGCTCCTCACTGCTGTTTGCAGGGGACAGAGTGGCTGATCACTAATTCACCCGTCTGGGGCTTTCTCTGAGGAAGCTGCATGTGCATGTTTGTAACCTGCAGCGACCTTTATTGCAAGCACAGGTGAGAGCCCTCTTTGAAACACCCCGTAAGTGTCTTGTCAACTAATCTCCATGATCTCCCCAGTCATGCTGCTGCGAGACGGGTGGTTGGGGCGCTAGGGTGCAGTAGGGGTCCTGGACTGTTCACAGCTGGGGGGCAACTCCCCGAGCACATATTTTTGCAGCCAACTACACGCGGGTCAGTTATGTAACCAGCCCGCCTCGGCGCGCTGCTGGCTGAGCGAAACAGCGCACAACGGGGGTTACACGCGGAGTGAGCACTGGGGGAGGGCGGGGGGAAAGTAACGGTCACTCGCTGAGGCCGCTGTGCCTCCAACGGCCGAATCCCAACGGCCCCTTTTGAGAACTTGAGAGGGGGGAGGGGGGGCTGGGAAAGAGCCGGCAGCCGGACTGACTCCGCCAATCACATTTGGAGTCTTTTGACTAGCCCGGTCGCCGGCCAATCAGGGCGGTCGAGGGAAGGCAGAGCCCACGTGGCCGTGCGAAGGGGCGGGGGGGAAAGGGGAGGCGGGCGCTGGCAGAGGGCAGCGGCGGAGCGGGCAATGTGGTCCCGGGGTCAGGTGCTGGCGGCGGCGGGCACTGCCGCGCTCCTGCTCCTCCTCCTCTCGCTGACGGTGAGGCAGCTGCTCAAGCAGAGGCGGCCGCCCGGTTTCCCGCCGGGGCCCCGGGGGCTGCCCCTCATCGGCAACATCTACGCGCTGGCCGCGGAGCAGCCGCATGTCTATATGAAGAGGCAGAGCCAAGTCCATGGCCAGGTATTTCAGCACCTCCTTGCCGAGCCGACTCCCAGCCTGGGGCGTGCTGGGAGGGGGGGCAGCAGGGACCATCCCCCGCCCCCTAGCCAAGAACTAGGTGCATTGAACGGTGCTAGGGTGACCAGACAGCAACTGTGAAAAATCGGGACGGGGTGGGAGGTAATAGGAGCCTATATAAGAAAAAGACCCCAAAATTGGGACTGTCCCTATAAAATCGGGACATCTGGTCATCCTAAACGGTGCACAAGACGCCACTGGTCACCGTGCAGGACGAGCCATCCCAGGGCACGTCCATTGCACTACTATTCACTGTGCACGACACCCCGTCCCAGAGGCACATCCCTGGTGCCACCAGTCACCGTGCACGACGCCCCGTCCCAGGGGCACATCCCTGGTGCCACCAGTCACCGTGCACGACGCCCCGTCCCAGAGGCACATCCCTGGTGCCACCAGTCACCGTGCACGACGCCCCGTCCCAGAGGCACATCCCTGGTGCCACCAGTCACCGTGCACGACGCCCCGTCCCAGGGGCACATCCCTGGTGCCACCAGTCACCGTGCACGACGCCCCGTCCCAGGGGCACATCCCTGGTGCCACCAGTCACCGTGCACGACGCCCCGTCCCAGGGGCACATCCCTGGAGCCACCAGTCACCGTGCACGACGCCCCGTCCCAGGGGCACATCCCTGGTGCCACCAGTCACCGTGCACGACGCCCCGTCCCAGGGGCACATCCCTGGTGCCACCAGTCACCGTGCACGACGCCCCGTCCCAGGGGCACATCCCTGGTGCCACCAGTCACCGTGCAGGACGCCCCGTCCCAGGGGCACATCCCTGGTGCCACCAGTCACCGTGCACGACGCCCCGTCCCAGGGGCACATCCCTGGTGCCACCAGTCACCGTGCACGACGCCCCGTCCCAGGGGCACATCCCTGGTGCCACCAGTCACCGTGCACGACGCCCCGTCCCAGGGGCACATCCCTGGTGCCACCAGTCACCGTGCACGACGCCCCGTCCCAGGGGCACATCCCTGGTGCCACCAGTCACCGTGCACGACGCCCCGTCCCAGGGGCACATCCCTGGTGCCACCAGTCACCGTGCACGACGCCCCGTCCCAGGGGCACATCCCTGGAGCCACCAGTCACCGTGCACGACGCCCCGTCCCAGGGGCACATCCCTGGTGCCACCAGTCACCGTGCACGACGCCCCGTCCCAGGGGCACATCCCTGGTGCCACCAGTCACCGTGCAGGACGCCCCGTCCCAGGGGCACATCCCTGGTGCCACTAGGCACCGTGAAGAACATGACATCCCAGGGTGCTCCCATTGCGCCACTATTCACAGTGCAGGATGCTCCGGCCCAGGGGCATACTCGTGGCACTGCTTTTCACTGCGCAGGGCACTCCTCCGGCAGGTGTCAAGATGTGCACTCTTTGTGACACACAATGGTACTCTGGAAGGTGTCAAGAGCACCACTGTTCAGCGTGCAGGACCAGGAGTGGCCCTACCTTTTTTGCCAGCCAGGGTGGAAAACGGTAATGGCCAAGTCACAAAAGAAACAAACCCACCGCCAGTCAATCAGCGGAGGATGGGGGAAAAGCAAGCCAATTAATAGAAACAAAAAAAAATGCGAGCAGTACAGTGCCACCTTGAAGTTGGCACCCAGTGTGACCCATTCCTAGAACCTGTGCAGGACACCCCTCCTGGAGATGTTGAGAGCACCACTATTCATGGCTCAGGATGCCCCACTGAGGGGATGGGGTGGCAGCAGTGCCACTATTCAGGTTGTAGAATGCCCTCCTCCCCCACCTCCCAAGGCGTGTCAAGAGCGCCCCTATTCCTGGGTCAGGACTCTCCTCTAGCGGTGACAGCACCACTATCCACAGTGCAGAACACACACACGGACTGTCGAAAATGCCACTATTCACAATAAATTAAACAATAAGTCACCAGGACCAGATGATGTTCACCCAAGAGTTCTGAAGGAACTCAGATATGAAATTGTAGAACTACTAACTGTGGTATGTAGCCTATCATTTAAATCAGCTTCCTTACCCGATAACTGGAGGATAGCTAATGTGACACCAATTGTTAAAAAAGGTTCCAGAAACAATCCTGGCAATTACAGGCCAATAAGCCTAACGTCGATACCAGCCAATTTGGTTGAAACTATAGTAAAGAACAGCATTATCAGACACGTAGACAAAAACAATTTGTTGGGAAGGTGTTAACACAGCTTTTGTAAAGGGAAATCATGTCTCACCAATCCATTAGATGAGATCACCAATCCCTGGCCCCGCCCCAACTCCACCCACGGCCCTGCCCCCATTCCACCAAATCCCCGCCCCCGCCTCCTCCCCTGGGCGCCCAGCTTTCAAGCCTGGGTGGGAGGGAGGAGGGGAAATGCAGCACGCACCCTGGCAGCTCCCTGCCAGCTCCCCCACACCCAGCTAACCTTGGCTTCCGGGTTCCCTCCGGAGGAGCCTCCCGCTGAAGCTGCTTTTTTTAGCTCACACGCAGCTGCCTGCCTGTCAGCTGTTTGGCGGGCAGCAAGCGGGGGGCGCGGGGGAAAGCGCAGCAGGACGGCGCCTCGGGGGACGGGTATGGGGAGGAGCCAGAGCCGGGTTCTCCACCTCCTCCCCATACCCCTCCCCCAAGGTGCTGCTGCTGCGCTTTCCCCCATGCCCCCCGCCCCGCTTGCCACCCGCCGAACAGCTGACAGGCAGGCAGCTGCGCGTGAGCTAAAAAACAGCAGCTTCAGCGGGAGGCTCCTCTGGAGGGAACCTGGAAGCCGAGGTGAGCTGGGCGCGGGGGGGCTAGCGGGAAGTGTCCGGTGTGTGCTCCAGCACCGGAGTACCCATGGAGTTGGCGCCTATGATTAGGATTCTCTGAGGGGGTCAACAAGCATGTGGACAAGGGTGATCCAGGCGATATAGTGTATTTGGACTTTCAGAAAGTCTTTTTGACTAGGTCCCTCACCAAAGACTCAAACAAAATAAGCAGTCATGAGATAAGATGGAAGGTTCTCTTATAGATCTGTAACTGATTAAAAGACAGAAAATAAAGAGTAGGAATAATTGGTCAGTTTTCAGAATGCAGAGAGGTAAATAGTGGTGTCCCCCAGGGATCTGTCCTCAGTCCAGTACTATTCAACATATTCAGAAATGACCTGGAAAAAGGGGTAAACAATGAAGTGGAAAAGTTTGCAGATGATACAAAATTACTCAAGATAGTTAAGTCCAAAGCAGACTGCAAAGAGTTACAAAGGAATCTCACAAAACTAGGTGACTGGGCAAAAAAATGGCAGACGAAATTCATTGTTGATAAATGCAGTCATGCACATTGAAAAACATAATCACAACTGTACATACAAAATGATGGGATCTAATTTATCTGTTACTACTCAAGAAAGAGATCTGGGAGTCATTGTGGATAGTTCTCTGAAAACATCTGCTCAATGTGCAACAGCAGTCAAAAAAGCTAACAGAATGTTAGGAACCATTAGGATAGGGATAGATAATAAGACAGAAAATATCAGAATGCCAATATATAAATCCATGGTATGCCCATACCTTGAATACTGTGTACAGTTCTGGTCACCCCATCTCATAAAAGAGATATCAGAATTGGAAAAGGTACAGAGAAGGGCTAAAAATGACTAAGGGTATGGCACAGCTTTCGTATGAAGAGAGATGAAAAAGACTGGGACTTTTCAGCTTGGAAAAAGAGACGACTAAGAGGGGATATGATAGAGATCTATAAAATCATGACTGATGTGGAGAAAGTGAATAAGGAAGTGATCCTTCACAAAACACAAAACCAGGGGTCACACAATGAAATTAACAGCAGGTTTAAAACAAACAAAAGGTACTTCTTCACGTAATGCACAGTCAGCCTGTGGAACTTGTTGCCAGGGGATGTTGTGAAGGCCAAAACTATATAGGGGTTCAAAAAAGAACTAGATAAGGTCATGGAGGATAGGTCCATCAATGGCTGTTAGCCAAGATGGTCAGGGGTGTCCCTAGCCTCTGATTGCCAGAAGCTGGGAGTGGATGAGAGGGGATGGATCACTTAATGATTGCCTGTTCTGTTCATTCCCTCTGAAGCATCTGGCATTGGCCACTGTCAGAAGACAGGGTCTTTGGCTAGAAGGACCATTGGTCTGATGCAGTATGGCCATTCTTATGTTAATGCACAATTGTTCCTATTCATGGCACAGGTTGCCTATCCAAGTTGTGTCAAGAGCACTGCTATTTAGCATATAGGATATCTCTCCCCAGGTTGTGGAGAGCACTACTATTCAGGGTGTAGAATGCCCCTGGGGAGAGTCACAAGCCCTGCTATTTATGGTATAGAACACCACTCTGGGAGGGCAGGATGTGTCAAATTCCACTCTTTACGGAACGACATGTCTGTCCCTGGGGTAGGGAGTGTCGAGGATACCACTATTCACGGCACAGTAACCAACCTTGGGGTATGTAGCTACTACTGTTATTTATGGCACAGCAAAGTTTTTCTATCTCTGGCATTAATACTGTAATCAAACACAGGGCAGCACGCCTTGCTGGGGGCTATCCAGTTCAACAACAAACATGGCTCAGCTTGGCTCATGGCTGGGCACTGAAACCACTGCTAAACATAATGCATACGCCACAGGATAGGGTATTGATACCTTAGTTACATGTAATATGGTGCATGATGTTTTGATGCATGCAATAGAATGCCTAAATGCAGCATGTGGAGACATCCATTATTCACAAGATGGTGCAGCACAACTTTACACAGGACACAGCATGCACTGATGCAAGTGTGAAGACCTTGGCAAAAAATAAGCATAAGGTGACATTGTACATAAGCTCAGCACATAGCTTTAAGACCTTTGCTAATTCTTTTGACACAGTATCAAGACCGTTTCAATATATGTATTCCAGTGAAGTACCATATAACTCTCACCTGTAACTTTGAAACTTTTGCCAGTTATATCATGTGACACCATCTCTCTCACTCTGCAACTTTGAGACTTTGTATGGTTGCCCCTCCCCTAATCTAGGAATTCCCTAAATAATTGACTATTATGTTACTGAAGGAGACAACTTATTTGCTTACGTAGAAGAATCAAGTCCATTCGTATTTTAAAAATTAAGATGAAAAATTACAGAGCAGATAAACAAGAAAACAAGAAAAAGCAGATAAAGTGATCCATACATTTATACATATATTTATATATAATTATTTAAGTAAGGTTATCAGTGAGTATTAGCAATGACTTTCTCTCACTACTCCACTATTCCCTTGCCCTGTAAAAATGTGACTTGTTTCTAGATATGTAATGTATTCCCTGGCTATCCTTAACCCTTCCATGTATTTTTCTGTGGATCATGTTATTGTTTGCTAAACATATTATATCTGCCTTACTCTGCAGCTTTGAAACATTTAATAACATCATCAAGACTATTGAACTTACAGGTAAATATTGACTAAAATGAAGGTCACCATCTACCACTGAGACCAGGGGTGCTGGAACAATTTGTATAGTGAGGGCGCTGAGAGCCATTACACCAAACTGTAAACCCTGAATATAACGGAAACTACTTTAAGCCAGGAGGTGCAGCAGCACCCCTAGACTGAGACACAAATAATCTTCTTAAGCAAAAAACAAATTACATATATTACACACATTGGACTTTATTGCACGCTTCCAGTGGAAAACTAGTAGGAGAGGATTAAAGAGGGTGAAATCTAAAGATCTCTCCTGAATTGTTCTGTCAGAGGGAAGTCTCACTCTCATGCTCTGCCAATCGTGTGTCCTCAATAGCTCCCTTGTGACGGTATACCAAGCATTTGCCAACCACTGCTGGAGGGCCCACCATCTTTTCACACTGTGCTCTAAGAAGATATCCTACTGGAGGGGAAAAGCAGCAAATTCAGACCTATGGGGGTACCTAGAGAGGCTTTCCATGATCACCTACAGGCTGAACCAGCAGAAGTTGGTCTTTTGGCACTTAGAAAGGCCAGGGACAATTGGAGGCCAATTGGAGCTCTGTGGGCCAGATAAAAAGGGCTGGCTTTTTCTACTAGGGGCCTATTCAGAGTGAAGTCAGGACAGGGAAGGAAGGCTTTCCCTGCTGTAAACCCAGTAACTGGCTCAGTCTAACCTTGACAACACTGGCCTTGGATTTCTATAAAAGACTAGTGTTTATATCATGAACTTTAATGCCCAGGTAGCTATTCTGAGTTGAGATTTAATTCCTTTCTGTTAACCTTGGAAGGGGTCTAGACCGAGAGCTGGCCTGACCAGAGGGCTAGGACACAGACACAGCAGACCAATGCGGAACCAGGACTCAGGGTGTACGCTAGAGAGGAAGAGTCCCTGAAATGCTGCGTCCTGACATGGAGGGGCATTTTTGTGGTGAGTGCACATTATAATACATGGAACCAGAAGCGGTGATGGTCCTCAAAGAGGACAATGGAAGATTTGTTAAGGCTTTTTGCTTGACAACAGCTAGCGCATGCTGAGGCTTAGTGGCTGTTCCTGGAGGAGCAACAAGAAGCCCAATGGACAGCCTTGAGCGACATCAACTATAGCAACAACAGGAACAGAGAGTTTCAGGAATCAGTGCTCCAGCAGATAGCCAGCCTAGCCCTGTTTGGAGCAGTACCACTAAGGCCTGGCCTGACCATGCCTAGTTGGGGCCAGATGATGACCCAAAGGCATACCTGGTCATATTTGAGTGGGTAGCCCAATGGGCTAAGAGTATCTGGGCTGCTTGGCTTTTGCCTTTGTTGTCTGGGGAAGACCAGGCCACCTGCCAGGCCCTTGACAATGAGGCAGCTAAAGACTATGACACCATAATGACTGTCATCAGATGGGTGTATCCCCAGAGACATATCAACACTGATTCTGGACAGAACCTTTTTCTACTACATCATGATCCCACATTATGGCCCAATGCCTGAGGGACTGGGCTATCCAGTGGCTCTGTCCAGAGACCTGTGTTGCACTAGACATTATAGACTCAGCGGTCGTTGAGCAATAATTGGCAGTTCTGCCAACCGCAATTCAGACCTGAGTTCACTGGCAAATCCCCAACTCAATAGCAGTTGCCATCTAGATCACTTCAGGTTATCTGGCTAAAGGTTGGCCCAGTAAAACTAATCACTCCAAGCCAGATGGCCAACAGACCCAGCCCTAAGATGAAAAAGGCACTGTGGAGCCCCCAGCAGACTTCAGGAGTAAGTGGAGGCCAGCTAATGGACTCCACAAGGCAACCCAAATTGTTGCAACAGGGGATGTTGACCACGTCTCCAGAAGAGAACTACTCAGAGTTGCAATCAAAAGCTGGTAATGCAGGCTTTCCTGGCAATCACATTGATTGTGTTTGTTGCAGGAAGCCAGGACCTATCACTCATTCATGTCCCCTGATGGAATGTGACCTCATAGGCTGTAGAGTCGTAGAACTTTGTGACAGCTCTGATCAAGCAATTGAGAAGCATACATAGCCCCAGAACAATTTGGCAGGCAAACAGCATTGGGCTTAATGAACCCAGGGTTTTCCAAGTCTTTAGTCTGGGAAACCTTGTGTGACCCAGAGTTCTCTGATATGATGATTCGACACAGGTTATCTGCATACATGAGGACATTTGGCTCCCGTGGGGACAAGCTTCTGTCAACCTGCTCTTTGCTTGTGGCACTTCATACACTACATCAAGGGGGTTTTTGTCCTTTGAATTATTGTATGGCCGACAGTCCTGGGGAATTCTAGTTATCCTTAGAGAAACTTGGGAACAATAGCCATCCCACTTCCAAAATGTACTACATTATGTCATGTGGATGTGGGAATGGCTGGGTCTCATGAGACAATTTGCTCAAGAAAATCTACTGCGAGCCCAGCAAACCCAGGTCTGACACTACTGTAAAGGTGTTCAAGAGAGGTTTTATTAGCTCAGGGATCTAGTACTAATCCCCAATATGAAAATAAAACTTTTGGCCAAATGGCATGGTCCATACCAGGTCATATGGCGAGTTGGCGAAGGGGACTATGAGATCAGATTTATCATGTTAATCTGTTAAAACCGTGGTGAGCCCAAGAAAACCCATGAATAGATCCCAGAGATCTCCCTGTTCTCCTGTACCACAGGTACAGGCTCCAGTGGGCCCCCGTGATGCATCAGTAGCATTTATTCTAGATAGCCAAGAACCTCTTGGAACACTATTCACTGTTCTCCTCCCTGCCAGGCACATCCTGGCACACCAAATTCTGACAAACCCAGGGACAAAGTCTGAACATAAAACCCATCAAATCTCTAAGAAGCTTCATGGAGTGGTGTAGTGCGAGGTACAGTTAATGCTGGAATTCAGAGTCACTGAGGAGTCCAGAAGTCCCCGGTGCAGTCCTGGTGCTAGTATCTAAGCCAGACAACACTGGTGCTGCACAGATTTCTGGATTCTATCCTAGTCTGATACTTATCCAGTGCCCCAGGTAGATGAGCTCCTTGATCATTTAGGGAAAGCAAGGTATATTATAACCCTATACTTCACAAAAGAGTACTGGCAAATACCCCTTACACTAGATTTGAGGAAAAAAGCAATATTTGCCATGCCCCTGAGGCTTTTTCAGTTCACCACCATGTCCTTTGGTTTGCATGGGGCTGTAGTTTGCCACCAGTTTGCAGCAGTATACCTTGGCAATGTGGTTATTTTCAGCACAGGCTGATGGTCACACTTGGTCCATGTAGCATCTGTACTAGTCGCTGCGGGAGGCTGGACTCACAGCAAACCCCCAAAAATGCAAATTTGGCATGCAAGAAACTAAATATCTTGGATAGCTCATGAGAAATGGCCGAACCCATTCCCTTGAGAACAAGATAGAAGCCTTGAAGAAAACCCTGGTCCCAAGACCGAGAAGCAAGTGTGGGGGTTGATAGGACTGACAAGTTATTCACATTGCTTCATTCCACAATTTGCCACCCTGGCAACATCTTTGACTAAACTTACAAAGGCATCCACACCAGTGGTATAGTGGACAAGGGAGTATGAGGAAATCTTTGAAAAGATAAAGGACATTTTATGGAGGCAACCTATGCTCCAGTACCCAGACTTCTGGCTACCATTTATTCTTCAAACAGATGCATTAGACGTTGTATTAGCTTACAACTCCCAAAAAGTGTGTCACAGGGTACACTCACCACTAGTGTCACCTCCCCCTGGTTGCTCTGGGAATTAGCTCTCACCTGGCGTTGCACTCTCCTCTGTTGGTGTCTCTCCCATCATCCTCTCATCCTTCTCACTCCAGGAACTGCAGCCTCCTTTTTGTGATTCAGCCCTCCAGGCAGGTTACTCCATGGTTCCCCCTTCTGGGAGGTGTAACAAAGTCTTTCCAGAACACATCATCCCAGGCAGTCCACTGTCCTCTGCATGTTCAGTGCCACGTCACCAGTGGCTGGTAGTGGAACCTGGGAATACGTATGGTGACTATGCCCCCTTAAAGTGGATACAAGTGATGAAAGACACCAGTCCACGCATCACAAGATGCGTCTCCCACAGTCTCCCACAGTGTTCTTGCCAGCAAGTTAAGGAAGTATGGGCTGGATGAATGCACGGTAAGGTGGATAGAAAACTGGCTGGATGGTCGTGCCCAACGAGTAGTGATCAATGGCTCCATGTCTAGTTGGCAGCCGGTATCAAGTGGAGTGCCCCAAGGGTCGGTGCTGGGGCCGGTTTTGTTCAATATCTTCATCAACGATCTGGAGGATGGTGTGGACTGCACCCTTAGCAAGTTTGCAGATGACACTAAACTGGGAGGAGTGGTTGATACGCTGGAGGGTAGGGACAGGATACAGAGGGACCTAGACAAATTAGAGGATTGGGCCAAAAGAAATCTGATGAGGTTCAACAAGGACAAGTGCAGAGTCCTGCACTTAGGACGCAAGAATCCCATGCACTGCTACAGACTAGGGACCGAATGGCTGGGCAGCAGTTCTGCAGAAAAGGACCTAGGGGTTACGGTGGACGAAAAGCTGAATATGAGTCAACAGTGTGCCCTTGTTGCCAAGAAGGCTAACGGCATTTTGGGCTGTATAAGTAGGGGCATTTCCAGCAGATCGAGGGACGTGATTATTCCCCTCTATTCGGCACTGGTGAGGCCTCATTTGGAGTACTGTGTCCAGTTTTGGGCCCCACGCTACAAGAAGGATGTGGATAAATTGGAAAGAGTCCAACGGAGGGCAACAAAAATGATTAGGGGGCTCGAGCACATGACTTATGAGGAGAGGCTGAGGGAACTGGGATTGTTTAGCCTGCAGAAGAGAAGAATGAGGGGGGATTTGATAGCTGCTTTCAACTACCTGAAAGGGGGTTCCAAAGAGGATGGATCTAGACTGTTCTCAGTGGTAGAAGATGACAGAACAAGGAGTAATGGTCTCAAGTTGCAGAGGGGGAGGTTTAGGTTGGATATTAGGAAAAACTTTTTCACTAGTAGGGTGGTGAAGCACTGGAATGGGTTACCTAGGGAGGTGGTGGAATCTCCTTCCTTAGATGTTTTTAAGGTCAGGCTTGACAAAGCCCTGGCTGGGATGATCTAATTGGGTTTGGTCCTGCTTTGAGCAGGGGGTTGGACTAGATGACCTCCTGAGGTCCCTTCCAACCCTGAGATTCTATGATTCTATGATTCTATGATGGTACCTGGCACTACAGCCCTGTGCATTCCAAATACGCCACCGGTCAGGGATACAACATGGAAATACAGATTTCTTTTCACAAGAAGGAACAGGAGATGAGACATATGGATCCATGTGGGATGAGGTGTGTGATGAGGTGTACCAAGCATTCGTTGCCCCATGTTGAAGCCCCCACAGCCTTGGCACACCCCACTATGAGAAGATGTCCTGCTGGAAGGGAAGAGCAGTGAGTTCATACCTCTAGGAGATGACTAAAGAAGTCTCTCGTGATCAACTGCAGCAGAACCAGTGAGAGTTGGTCTTCCAGCATCTAGAAGGGGCTGAGTGCAATCAGGGCTGAGTGGGCTAGATGAAAAGGGCAGCCTTCTACTAGGGGCCATTTCTGGGTGAAGCCAGGATAGGGAAGGAAGTCTCTCCCTGCTGTAACCCAAGTAACCTAACCTTGACAGCACTGGCCTTGGATCTCTATGAAAGGCTAGTGTTTATATTATGGACTTAAATGCCTAGGTGTCTATTTTGAGTTGAGATTTTCTGTTATCTCTGGAAGCGGTCTGGACTGAGAGCTAGGTTGGCTGGAGGAACCAGGACTCAGGGGGGCACTGGAGAGGATGAGTCTCTGCAATGCGGTGTCCTGACACAGGTGAGGGGAGTGTTCTGGTGGTGAGGGCACACTATAACATCCCTAATTCCCTGACAATATTATTATTTATGTTAGCATAGTGCCTAGAATCCCTAGTCATGGACCAGGACCCCATTGTGCTAGGTGCTGTACAAACACAGAACAAAAAGACAATCTTCTGTCCCTAGGATCGTACAATCTGTGAATAACAAAAGAGACAACAGATGGAAATATAGACAGAGGGAAGTACAAGTAAACAGTGTCAGCATAATAGGCACCGACAGCATTTTAGGAAGTGGTCAGTAGAGGCTGGTATTGTGGGTCGAATGGAGGCAAGCACTGACTGCTCAATAGTGAATGAGAGCTATGAGATAGGTATTTAGCAAACTCAGAGAATTGGTAGGTAAGATCCCATGGGATGCAACTCTAAGGGGGAAACAGTTTGAGAAAGTTGGCAGTTTTTGAAAAGACTGTCCTGGCTTAACTAGGAGATCTTCAATGATCTGAAACTCAAAAAAAAGAGTCCTACAGAAAGTGGAAACTAGGTCCAATTACAAAGGATCAATATAAACAAACAACACAAGCATGTAGGGACAAAATTAGAAAGGCAAGGGCACAAAATGAGATTAAACTAGCCAGAGACATAAAGGGTAACAAGAAAACGTACAAATACATTAGAAGCAAGAGGAAGACCAAGGACAGGGTAGGCCCATTATTCAATGAGGGGGAAAGACAATAATGGAAAATGTGGAAATGGTAAAAGTGCTAAATGACTTTTTTGTTTCAGTTTTCACCAAAAAGATTAGATTGGATGTCTAGTGAATGCCAGTGAAAATGAGGAGGTAGAATCTGAGGCTAAAATAGGGAAAGAGCAAGTTAAAAATTACTTAGACAAGTTAGATGTCTTCTAGTTGGCAGGTCCTGATGAAATACATCCTAGAATACTCAAGGAACTGACTGAAGAGATATCTGAGCCGTTAGTGATTATTTTTGAAAACTCATGGAAGACTGGAGAGATTTCAGAAGATTGGAAGAGGGCAAATAGAGTGCCAATCTATAAAAAGGGGAATAAGGACAAACCCGGGGAATAACATACCAGTCAGTTTAACTTCAGTACCCAGAACGATAATGGAGCACATAATCAAGCAATCAATTTGCAAACACCTAGAAGATAATAAAGCGATAAAGAAACAGTCAATATGGATTTGTCAAGAACAAATCATGCCAAAGCAACCCAATAGCTTTCTTTGACAGCGTAAGAAGCCTTGTGGATGAGGGGAAGCGGTAGATGTGGTATATCTTGACTTTAGTGAGGCTTTTGATACTGTCTCGCATGACCTCATAAACAAACTAGGGAAATGCAACCTAGATGGAGCTACTATAAGGTGGGTGCATAACTGGTTGGAAAACTGTTCCCAGAGAGTAGTTATCAGTGGTTCACAGTGGAGCTGGAAGGGCATACTGAGTGGGGTCCCGCAGGGATCAGTCCTGGGTCTGGTTCTGTCCAATATCTTCATAAGTGATTTAGATAATGGCATAGAAATACACTTACAAAGTATGAGGAGAATACCAAGCTGGGAGTTGTTACAAGTGCTTTTGGAGGATAGGATTAAAATTAAAAATGATCTGAACAAACTGGAGAAATGATCTGATGTAAATAGGATGAAATTCAATAAGGACAAATGCAGAGTACTCCACTTAAGAAGGAACAATCAATTGCACACATACAAAATGGGAAATGACTGCCTAGGAAGGAGTACTTCAGAAAGGGATCTGGGGGTCATAGTGGACCACAAGCTAAATATGAGTCAACTGCGTAACACCGTTGCACAAACAGCGACCATCATTCTTGGATGTAGTGTTGTTAAGAAAGACATGAGAAATAATTGTTCTGCTCTACTCCACACTGATAAGGCCTCAGCTGGAGTATTGTGTCCAGTTCTGTGCACATTTCAGGAAAGAGGTGAACAAATTGGAGTATGTCCAGAAGAGAGAAAACATGACCTATGAGGAAAGATTGAAAAAATTGGGTTTGTTTAGTCTGGAGAAGACAGGGGGGACTTGATAACAATTTTCAAGTATATAAAAGGTTGTTACAAAGAGGAGAGTGAAAAATTGTTCTTGTTAACCTCTGAGGGTAGGACAAGAAGCAATGGGCTTTAATTACAGCAAGGAAGGTTTAGGTTGGATATTAGGAAAAACTTTGTAACTGTCAGGGTAGTTAAGCACTGGAACAAATTGCATAGGGAGGTTGTGGAATCTCCATCATTGGATGTTAAGAACTGGTTAGACAAACACCTGTCAGGAATGGTCTAGTTATTCCTTAGTCCAGCCCTGAGTGCAAGGAATTGGGCTAGATGACCTATTGAGGTCCCTTCCAGTCCTACACTTCTGTGATTCTATGGTGGGAATTGACCATGAAGGGCATTGAAAGTGAGTACAAGCAGTTTATGTTTGATACAAAAGTGAAGGGGGAGCCAGTGGAAGGATTCAAGGGTGGGGTGACTTGGCCAAAGTGATGGGTTAGGAAAATGATCTTTGCAGCAGCATTCTGAATTGCATTTGCTCGGGCCAGAGAGAAGGATGTTGCCATAATTGAGACATGAGATGATGAGCATACATGGCTGCAGGTGTGGCCTTTGGATACTCTTTAAAGAGGGAGCCCCACGGCACAGTGTGCAAAAAGTTAATACAGCTGGGATGACCTATCTGTTGGCCTGCTCACTCCCTCAGCTTCCCACTCACTGATCTCCAGACTTAGTAGTGGAGAGAAGGGAGGAGATGGTGCCCCAGAGATGGTTAAGCCTCCTTTTCATATGCACAAGTCATGGGGGCACAACAGGATATATTCTTAATTAAGAGAAGCACATTATAACTAACAGCACTTGACTATAGTGTCAGTTTCACTGAAGGCATTTTGTTCCAAAACAGTCTTCCATTTGATAGTTTTGGGGTGGTTCTCCCCCCCACCCACAATGGTTGCTGAATGCTCGGATTTATAGTATCTTAAAATACATTACACTGATGCAGACAGTCTGTTGGTTTATAAGTTAATGACATTAAAGCTTTATTTTAATTTTCTCAGTATTTGTTATTTTAAAAATGTTTAAATGCTAGTAACAAAAGTCTTTAACTTTGCATGCTCTGTTGGTAAGCTGGCCAATAGAGCCACTGACTGTGGAAACGCTTGCTTAAATAGTAAGAAAGTTGGGTTTCAGAAGCCAGTAACTGTGGACCACAGGATTGGCCCCGACAGGTTCTCCAGGAACTGGGAAGTGTGCAAAGATTTATTTAGTAGTACAGATTTACTGGATCTTGACTTTGCCACTGACTACATGTAATTCTCAGATTCAGTCCTTGAGTAGTGATAGTTCAATAACTGGTCCAGAGCAAACAGATGAACAGAAACTTTGGTTTGTCATATGGTTTATTGGTCTACGAGAAATCAGAACTTTTCAAGTATATATAAAAAAGGTAAAAGTAATTATATTTTTCAATTTTGTGTGCTCTCCAGCATTTTATTCCTGTGGGGATAAAGGACATATGTTCCAGCTTCATCAATCTTGTATTTTCTCACTTGACAAATGTTGATTGTCTTGCATTTTTTTAAAAACTGAAATTAATATTTATTTTTTGGTAACACAGGTGAGGTACTAATAGAGATTGAGATGTCAGCAGAAATAGTGCTGAAACAAATTGATAATTTAAAAAGCAGTAAATCACTAGGCCCAGAGGTTATACATCCAAGAGATCTGAAGGGACTTAAGAATGAAGCGGTCAAGCTGCTAGCAAAAATATGCAACCTGTCATTAAAAACAGCTAATATACAAGAGGACTAGAGGGTAGCAAATATTCCACCTATATTTAGAACATAAATATACTGGGTCAGACCAGAGGTCCATCTAGCCCAGTATCCTGTCTTCCGACAGTGGCCAGTGCCAGGTGCCCCAGAGGGAATGAACAGAACAGGTAATCATCAAGTGATCCATCCCGTCGCTCATTCTCAGCTTCTGGCAAACAGAGGCTAGGGACACCATTCCTGCCCATCCTGGCTAATAGCCATTGATGGACCTATCCTCCATGAATTTATCTAGGTCTTTTTTGAACCTTGTTATGGTCTTGGCCTTCACAACATCCTCTGGCAAGGAGTTCCACAGGTTGACTGCGTGTTGTGTGAAGAAATACTTCCTTTTATTTGTTTTAAAACTGCTGCTTATTAATTTCATTTGGTGACCCCCAGTTCTTGTGTTATGAGTAGTAGTAAACAACACTTCCTTATCTACTTTCTCTACATCAGTCATGATTTTATAGACCTCAATCATATCTTCCCTTAGCCATCTCTTTTCCAAGCTGAAAAGTCCCAGTCTTATTAATCTCTCCTCATACAGTAGCCATTCCATACCCCTAATCATTTTTGTTGCCCTTTTCTTAACGTTTTCCAATTCCAATATATCTTTTTTGAGATGGGGCGACCATATCTGCACACAGTATTCAAGATGTGGGTGTACCATGGATTTATATAGAGGAAACATGATATTCTCTGTCCTATTCTCTATCCCTTTCTTAATTATTCCCAGCATTCTGTTCGCTTTTTTGACTGCCGCTGCACATTGATTGGATGTTTTCAGAGAACTAATCACAATTACTCCAAGATCTTTCTTGAGCGGTAACAGCTAATTTAGACCCCATCATTTTATATGTATAGTTGGGATTATGCTTTCCCATGTGCATTACTTTGCATTTATCAACATTAAATTTCATCTGCCATTTTGTTGCCCAGTCACCCAGTTTTGAGAGATCCTTTTGTAGCTCTTTGCAGTCTGCCTGGGTCTTAACTATCTTTCATAGTTTTGTATCATCTGCAAATTTTGCCACCTCACTGTTTACCCCTTTTTTCAGATCATTTATGAATATGTTGAATAGGACTGGTCCCAGAACAGACCCCTGGGAGGACACCGCTATTTACCTCTCCATTCTGAAAACTGACCATTTATACCTACTCTTTGTTTCCTACCTTTTAACTAGTTACCAATCCATGAGAGCACCTTCCCTCTGATCCTGTGGCAGCTTACTTTGCATAAGAACCTTTGGTGAGGGACCTTGTCAAAGGCTTTCTGAAAATCCAAGTACACTATATCCCCTGGATCCCCTTGGTCAACATGCTTGTTGACCCCCTCAAAGAATTATAGTAGATTGGTGAGGCATGATTTTCCTTTACTAAAACCATGTTGACTCTTCCTCAACAAATTACTTTTATCTATATGTCTGACACTATTGTTCTTTATTATAGTTTCAACCAGTTTTCCTGGTACTGAAGTCAGGCATACTGGCCTGTAATTGCCGGGATCACCTCTGGAGCCCTTTTTAAAAATTGGTGTCACATTAGCTATCCTCGTCATCTGGTACAGAAGCTGATTTAAATGATAGGTTACAGACTAGAGTTAGTAGTTCTGCAATTTCACATTGAGTTCCTTCAGAACTCTTGGGTGAATACCATTTGGTCCTGGTGATTTATTGCTGTTTAATTTATCAATTTGTTCCAAACCGTCCTCTAATGATACCTCAATCTGGGACAGTTCCTCAGATCTGTCCCCTTAAAGAATGGCTCAGGTTTGGGAATCTCCCTCACATCCTCAACCGTGAAGACCAATGCAAAGAATTCATTTAGTTTTTCCACAATGGCCTTATCGTCCTTGAGTGCTCCTTTAGCACCTCGATGGTCCAGTGGCCCCACTAGTTGTTTAGCAGGCTTTCTGCTTCTGATGTACTTAAAAAAAAATTTGCTATTACTTTTTGAGTCTGGCTGTTTCGCAAATTCTTTTTTGGCTTTCCTAATTGTATTTTTACACCTCATGAGCCAGTGTTTATGCTCCTTTCTATTTTCCTCACTAGGATTTAACTTCCACTTTTTAACGGATGCCTTTTTGCCTCTCACTGCTTCTTTTACTTTGTTGTTTAGCCACAGTGGCTCTTTTTTTGGTTCTCTTAGTATGTTTTTTAATTTGGGGTATACATTTAAGTTGAGCCTCTATTATGGTGTCTTTAAAAAGTTTCCATGCAACTTGCAGAGATTTTACTTTTGGCATTGTACCTTTTAATTTCTGTTTAACTAACCTCCTCATTTTTGTGTAGTTCCTGTTTCTGAAATTAAATGCTACAGTGTTGGGCTGCTGTGGTGTTTTTCCTGCCACAGGGATATTAAATTTAATTATATTATGGTCACTATTACCAAGCGGTCCAGCTATATTCACCTCTTGGACCAGATCCTGTGCTTCACTTAGGACTAAATCAAGAATTGCCTCTCCTCTGGAGGGTTCCAGGACCAGCTGCTCCAAGAAGCAGTCATTTAAAGTGTCAAGAAACTTTATTTCTGCATCCTGTCCTGAGGTGACATTTACCCAGTCAATATGGGGATAATTGAAATTCCCCATTATTATTACTGAGTTTTTTATTTTAATAGCCTCTCTAATCTTCCTGAGCATTTCACAGGCCCTATCACCATCCTGGTCAGGTGGTCGGTAATGTATTCTTATTATTAGAGCATGGAATTTCTATCCATAGAGATTCTATGGTACAATTTGATTCATTTATGATTTTTTCTTCATTTGATTCTACGCTTTCTTTCACATATAATGCCACTCCCCCACCAGCACGACCTGTTCTGTCCATCCGATATATTTTTGTACCCTGGTGTTACTGTATCCCATTGATTAGCCTCATTCCACCAAGTTTCTGTGATGCCTATTATATTAATATCCTCATTTAATAGGAGGCACTCTAGTTCACCCATTTTATTATTTATTATTTAGACTTCTAGCATTGGTATATAAGCACTTTAAAAACTTGTCTCCTTTTAGCTGTCTGCCATTACACGATGTAATTGGATGGGACTCTTTTATTTGACCGTTTCTGATCAGACCCTGCCTGTATCTTATCATTTTCCATCCTCTGGTCCTCACTAGGACATAGAAATTCTTTATTAATAGATCCTCTCCTAAGGGATGTCCTTTTTAATGTTAAGTGCCAGCAATCTGGTTCCATTTTGGTTTAGATGGAGCCCATCCTTCCTGTATAGCCTGTATAGGCTCCCCCTTTCCCAAAAGATTCCTCAGTTCCTAATAAATCTAAACCCCTCCTCCCTACACCATTGTCTCATCCGCGCATTGAGACCCTGAAGTTCTGCCTAACTGGCCCTGTGCGTGGAACTGGGAACATCTCAGAGAATGCTACCATGGAGGTCTTGGACTTCAATCTCTTACCTAGCAGGGGTAGAAATGGGTTCTAGTAGTGATCCAGGGAATTACAGACCAGTAAACCTTATGTCTGTGCCTAGTAAATAGGTCAAGACAATAATTAAAAATTTAATAACGTCTGGAGGATCGTGGTTTGATAGGGTCCAACAAGCATGGTGGTTTCTAAAGGGGAATTATGCCTTTTATAATTGAATGTCACTATAGTAATGGATAAAGAAGAACTGGCTGACAATTTATTTAGGCTTTCAAAAGACCTATGATAAGTTTCTTTATTGAGAGGCTACTAAAGAAACTAAGTAGTCATGGGGTGAGAGGCAAAGTATTGTCAATTAAAATCAGGCTAAGATACAGAACGCAAAGATTGGGAATAAATGGTTAATTTTCCATAATGGCAAAATGTTATGGTTGCTTCATCTGCTGTCAAAAAAGCAAACCAAATTTAAGGCTTGTGGCAGAGGTCCGACCTTGTCCCCGTGGGGTCCTGCGCTTCCAGGTGGTTTATGCTAGCCTCAGAGGCTCACTGCGACCCTCCACATAGCCCTTCTCTCTCTAGGGCCAGGGTTACAGTCTACTGAGCCCTTTTCATCATAAGCCAGCAAGGAGGTTGGTGAGAGAACTCCCACAGTCTTTGTTGTCCCTAGGGGCTTATTCCAGAACAGTTTAGCCTCCTATTATGACAGACCTGTCTTCCCCTCTCAGGAGATGTTTCTGTAGTGGTGGGTTGGGGGGAACCTGGGCCCCACCCTCTACTCCGGGTTCCAGCCCAGGGACCCTAATGGCAGTAGTTGCTGACAGCCAACTTTTCACTGCCAGAGTTGCTACATTTCCCTGGGCCACTTCCCCGCAGCTCTCCCGCTTCTGTCTTCTTCACCCTTACCTTAGAGCTCCCTTTCCAGTGCCTTGAGGGTGTCTTCATTACCCAGCCCTTCAGCCGCACTTCCTCTCCTCTGGCTCCCTGGCTCTCCTCGGCCTGACCGGAGTGAGCCCTTTTATAGAGGGACCGAGAGACTTCTTTTTCCCACTGGACCATATGAACTGGAACCATAAACTCACTGAGCATTAAATCCCACCAAATGAGGGTAAATCCATCCTCATCATTGTACCCACTCATTCTACTCCACACAGGAACATAGCCATTAGATATGAACAACTTACCCTCATATCTCAATCTCTGTACTTTGACCCGTTAAGCCTTTACTCCCAATTGGGGATTTTGCAGATTATGTATTTCTTACGCCACCCGATCCTAAACCGAACTTCACTCCCCTTGATGATCTGTACCTTATCCCCTGATAACCAGAAACTTCTACGCTTAAACTCTGTACCGTTGTTTTTATTTTTAACATTATCTTAATAAAATTCTTAAATCAGAGGGGCCTTATTTAGAGTCAGGTGTTCACATTAGCGTAACAGCCTCACCTGACTCTTTGCAGGTTAGTTGGAGTCAGGTGTTCTCATTAGCTTAACAGCTTGAACTAACTCTTTGCAGGCTAATTGGAGTCATGTGTCCACCCTAGCCTGGAGCAGCCCCTGCTCTGGTCAGTCAGGGAACAGAAAACTGCTTATCCAGTGGCCAGTATATCTGCCTTCTACAACTCTGCTGTACCCAACTGGCCTGGGTCTATCACAGGCTGCATAAGAAATGGGATGGAAAATAATACGAAAAATATTATGTCACTATATAGATCAATAATTTGCCCTTGCCTGGAATACTGTATGAAGTACTGGTCAGTTTATCTCAGAAAGGATTCTGCAAAATTGTGGGGGACTCAGAGAAGGGTAACGATGATGATTAGGGGCCTGGAAAAACTCTTTTGAAGAGAGATTGAAAAGACTGGGATTGTATACTTTAGAAAGAAAATAAGAGGGAACAAGGTAAAAGTATGCACAATGATGAATGGTATAAAAAAAGTACATTAAAAGTTTCTGTTCCCCTGTCTCATAAAACGAAAACAAGGGAGACAGCCAAAGAAATTGAAAGGCCGCAAATTCAAAACTGATAAAAGGAAATACTGTTTCACACTATGCATAATTAGATTTTGAAACTTTTTGTCACAGGTTGTAATGGAGACCAAGAGCTTAGGAAGTTTCAAAGTGAGATTGGACAGTCTCATGTAGGGCCCTATCAAATTCATGGCCATGAAAAAAGCGTCACCGACTGTGAAATCTGGTCTTTTATGTGCTTTTACCCTATACTATACAGATTTCAAAGGGGAAGAACAGCATTTCTCAAATTGGGGGTCTTGACCCAAAAGGGAGTTGCAGGGGGGGGTTGCGGTATTGCCATCCTTACTTCTGCGCTGCTGCTGGCGGTGGCTCTGCCTTCAGAGCTGGGTTCCTGGCCAGCAGCCACTACTCTCCAGCTGTCCAGTTCTGAAGGCAGTGCTGCCACTAGCAGCAGTGCAGAAGTAAGGGTAGCAGTACCTAGTGGCCTATGTGAAATGAGTTGGTGGCCAATTTCAGAGACAGGAAATGGGTCTAGATGGATCATCTCATAATCTGATGGTTGTCATGCTGGCACAACTGTTGTGGCTGTCATCATTTGATGGCTCTTTGGTGGTCAATGTGGAATGAGCTGGTGGTTTCAGTCCACTACTAGTGTACAGGTGTCCATAGCCAAACTCTTCTATCACAATTGGCACCTTTGACAGTTTCAACAGAGAGACAGACCCAGGGTTACATAGGCATGGTGATGAAACTTTCTTCTCACTTGTAGAGATGGTCCCAAATCAAAGTAGGAGATAGTTTCGGGAAGCTTGCATGGCACACCTATTCTGTGGATAAATAATACTCATAATAAACAGAGGACTTAATAGAACTGTCAATTCAGTATCTTTTTATTAATATTATTATTTAATATTTATATTGAAGGAGTGTTCAAAAGCCTCAGACAGAATATGGGCTAAATTGTAGTTGGCACTGTTCAAAAAATACATAGAGAGGCATGGTCCCAGCCTTAAAGAATTTACAATCTAAAGTTTATTGAGAAAAGATTATTCTGAACAATGTTTATACTTGCAATCTCGAAACAGCTTAAGAAATATTTATTGTAGTGATGCTTAGTTCTACTTTTTCCAGTACTGTCTCCATTACTTATTCTTGAAAATGACTTGCAATTTAATTTTACAAGTGCACTTTTGTTCATTTGTTCTTTTCAAAGATTTTCAGTCTTGATCTTGGAGGTATATCTGCTATTGTACTGAATGGTTATGATGCCGTAAAAGAATGCCTAGTTCATCAAAGTGAAGTTTTTGCAGACAGACCATCTCTTCCTTTGTTCAAGAAGCTGACAAATATGGGAGGTATGTGCTACTGTCATGAAAGAGAAGATAATATTTTCTTATTATATTGGATACTTGCTTTAGATTACTTTCCCAATCTTTTCATCTCCCATTCCAGAATATTTGACACTTTTCTAAAGATAGTGTCTGGGAAAGAGACCCATACTTGGGCTGTGCCCCTGAGCAAGGGAAGTGGAATTCTTTAAGCCCTAAAGTTAATGTTCGTATGGTCTGTGGTAGCAGGTTACAGCATGAGTCCCCTCCCTCCTCACTGGCGATCACACACAACCCAGGGCACTGTTGACTTTGGAACTTTTCAGTCACTTTTTTGACAATGGTCAGGGAAAGAAGTCCATGCAGAAACTACACTTCTTCATCTGCCACTTCAAGTCTTCCAATTGCTCAGTGTTGATCTTGTTTGAATATCTTTTTCTGTTGTGTCCATTCCTGCCTCCCGTGAAGGTCTGTCCCTTTTAGTGTGTTAATTTGTTTTCTATGAGTTTTTCATCAATGTCGATCCAGGATGATCAATAGGAAGCTGGTCTCACACTGCCATAACCAAAAACAATTATTAGAAGTCACAGTCCAGGAGAAGGAATTATTCTACATTTTACAAGAAATGGCATTTCACTGAATTGAGTTGGAATGCTGATTTCCAGCATCTTGGACTCAGGAATATTTTCCCTCAGGCTTTAATTACTCAAGTCCAGATAGCTCTCTTAACATAGATTGCTTCTCTCTTCCCCATTTTCTCTTTTATACTAATTTCTGGTCACTGGACTGGGTAATTTTGCCATTCCTCCCTTTCCCCCTTCCAAGTGAACAGGGAGCAAACATTAACTAACATATTTAAGTAGTCTGCTGCAAAATCCTACCTCAGCGCTTCAACATGGTGCAGCGGTGACCCTGGCCGTCTGACAGCTATGGTAGCGGGGTGCATGCCCTGGTAGGTTTTACCATGCTACAAAGGTGTCAGACTATCCAATCCAGGGAGGAGGGTTGCTCTCTCAGAGGAAAGAGCGCTTTTCCTTCTCCTTAGAGGTTGAAGGCTAGCTAAGCTTGAGGAGGTACGCATGCCTGCCTACCTAGCCAGTGGGATGGCTTGAAGTTAACGGCTAAAACAACACGAGTAAATGCACGTTCTACGGTGGCGGAGCGGAAATTGAGCGACAAGAGGTAGCTAAAAATGTCAGGTGCTAGGCCAACATGGAAAAGGACAATCCTCGCTGTGTGTACTTACAATTGTAGGTCACTGGCAAAGGAGGAAACTTTAAACCATCTGATGGAGGAGAAGAAAAGGATAAAATGCGATATTCTCGGTGTCTGCGAAACCCGCCGAAAGAAGGAGTTGGAAGTCAACTGGAAGGATGGAAGTGCTGTGAGGCTCAGAAAGGGAGATGGCGCTAGAAATGTTGGAGGAGTTGGATTTATCGTCAATAAAGATTGGTCTTCGAAAGTCATATCATGTCAGCTAACATCATCATGTATCGGTGTGCTGCATCTTCAGATGGAGTCAAAAGCTACCCTCAAGGTCATCCAGGCCTACGCTCCCACAAGTGCAAGTGAGGACAAAGAAGTGGAAGAATTCTACCAAGACCTTGAAAGAGCTCTCGCGCAAAAGTCCACTTACACTGTCACGATGGGAGATTTCAACGCCAAGGTCGGGCGAGGGAAAGCTGACGAAAAGTTCATAGGGAGATACGGCAGCGGAGAAAGGAATGAAAGAGGAGAGAGGCTGGTAGCAATGGCAGAAATGAAAGAACTGTACGTGGCAAACACCTGGTACAAAAAGAAGATCTCAAGAAGGTGGACATGGATCGCACCAAACGCGAAGAGTAAGAATGAAATCGACTATATTTAAGTCAATAAAAGGCGCATCGTTCAAGACGTCTCAGTGGTGCAGGCATTCAACACCGGCAGTGACCATCGCCTGCTTAGAGTGAAGTTGATTTTCGACGAAGCGGTGGAAAAGAAGGCGTTACAGATGGCAAACAGGAAACAGCAGCCGAAGACATTCGATGAAGCAAAGCTGAAATAAGCGATTTCTGGGTTTGACTGGAGCCAGATGGAAAAGTGTGATGAGGACTATAGTATCTTTGCTGACAAGTTGAGATGTTGCATAAAAGCAGCTGAAATTAAAAAGCTGAAGAAGGCGAAGGGAAGAATCTCGATTGAAACTAAAAGCTTGTTGGAGAAGCGGAGAAATATGAAAAGGAGCTCGGATAACAACCTCGAGTACTCCATTCTGTGCAAGCTTATACGGCGAAAACTGAAGGATGACTTTGAGAATTTCCGGAAAGAAAAGCTCCTTAAAACAGCTGAATCACGCAAGAGCCTCAGGACATGCAAGCGGGAATTGACGCAGTATAGATTGAGCGTAACAGCATTGAAGAACAAGGATGGAGAGACAGTAATCGACAGAGCAGGGATGGAGGAGGTCTGCAAGGACTTCTATACAGAACTGTTCAAATCAAGAATCAACGTCCCCCTCCCAACCCGCGAAGAGTCAGAAGAACGCGTCCCCCCAATAATCGTCAGTGAAGTCCGAAGCGCACTACACCAGACGAAGAAGGGAAAAGCTCCAGGCAAAGATGGAATAACGTCAGAAATGATTTATGCAGGAGGCAAAAAACTTTGGAAGGCCCTCGCTTTAAGATTCAGTCGATATCTTGAAGAAGGAAAAATACCATCAAGCTGGAAGGAGTCGAATACCATCTTGCTGCACAAGAAGGGTGATCGAGAAAATCTTAAGAACTACCGCCCTATATGCCTGCTCTCTCACATCTACAAGCTCTTCACAAAGGTGATAACGAATCGACTTTCGCAGAGTCTGGATGAACAACAGCCGAGAGAGCAGGCAGGATTTTGAAGAAATTTCAGTACAATCAACCATATATTTACCCTTAGCCAGCTCCTAGAAAGAGTGAGGGAATACAAACTCCCGCTGTGCATTGCTTTTGTCGACTATGAAAAGGCCTTCGATAGCATTGACTTTAATGCAATATTAAAGGCGCTCGCAGAGCAGGGCATTAACACACAGTACATTAGTTTGTTGAAGGAAGCGAATACTGGATGTACAACAGACATTACTCTCCTTGAAACTCCCCTCCGCATCCCAATCGAGAAAAGCGTAAAGCAAGGAGATACAATTTCACCGAAACTATTTACCGCCTGCCTTTAAATGGTTATGAACAAGATCAATTGGAGGAGTGGTGTCAACATAAACGGAGAGAGATTATCTCATCTCAGATTTGCAGACGACATTGTACTAATTGCCGAAAGCACCAACCAACTGCAGAGCATGCTACGAAGACTCGACAAGAAAAGTAGTCAGGTCGGCCTGAAAATGAACCGCTGCAAAACAAAATATATGCGATCAGACGTCTTACGAAAAGCCCGAATAACGTTAACAGGAGAAGACATCGAAGAAGTGGAACAGTACATATATTTGGGCCAAGAAGTTAATATGCGCCAAGACCTGAACCGAGAACTCTCGCGAAGGATTCGGGCAGGATGGTGTGCGTTTAATTCCATCAAGGACGTCCTCAAAGGAAAAATTGACAAGACCACACGTAAAAATATTTTCAATTCAGCAGTGCTGCCAGCCATGCTGTATGGCAGTGAAACGTGGGCACTGATGAAGAGAGAAGAGCAACGGCTGTTGGTAGCTGAAAGGGCAATGGAACGAGCTATGTTGGGAATCTCCCTTCTGGATCGTATACCAAATGAAATCATCAGAGAACGCAGCGGTGTGAAAGATATTGTCGTGGAAAGCAGACATAACAAGATGCGATGGGCGGGCCACACAGCACGACTCACGGATAACAGGTGGACCGCAATCATTGCTGAGTGGTACCCGCGAGAACAGAAAAGACCCCCCGGTCGGCCTCCAAGAAGATGGGAAGATGACATCGTTAAACATTTTGGACGAACGTGGAGAAGAAAGGCAAGAGTGCGAGAAGAATGGCAGACGTGTTGTGATCGGCGCAGTCTTAATGACAGCTGAAGTCCGATCGATCCAGGTGATCCAGGTGATTTAAGTAGTAAGAAGAGTAACTGAAACAGATTTTGTGCGCACACATCATATATATGCATTCTTGCAAAATAAAGACTAAAATTCTTAGAATGCAGAGCTTTGCTTCTCTTTGGATGCATGGACTTTTGTTCCATCTCAACTATGAAGAAGGCAGTATGACGACGATGAATTTTACTTTTCATTTCAGATATAGTTGGACCTTGCATTAAAATCTTCATGGCTGTAGACTATTTTCACTCTCATTCAGAGCTCTGTTGCTATCCTTCCCAACTCAGGTGGAATCAAAAAACCTTCTCATGCTTTGTCATTCAAAATACAATTTTCTCATTGATTTTTCCTGTGCTTGTGACAAACCTAGAAGCGTTAAAGAAATGAACTGATATTTTGGAGAAAGACAAAGGCAGAATTTTTAATCTCTTAATTCACCTTTTAAATTCACGTAGAATCAATTTCCCAATATAATAACTGAGGTAAGAACAAATAGGGTCTTTTAAACCCTTTGGCTCCTTGAGTTGTCCACAATTGAAGTGTTTTGACTGGGGACCCTCTCTGTGTAATGATGAAGAAGTAATGGTCTAGATTAATCTTTGGATGTAGGATTTGGACTCTGGGATCCAGCAACAGAAAATCCACCAGAAACAGGGATGTAGTGGTGCAAACCATCCTTGAATCTCACTCCACTCAGAGGTTATGAGTTCCAAGTAAGCAAAAATGGCCCAGACTAGCCATGAGATGTGCTTATTCAGCAGCTCTCCTGGGCAGCCTTCACGGGTGGGAATCCTGTGAAGCTCAACTGGAATTTAAAGTTGTACTTCCCTGAGGGAATTCCCACCAGGTAAATACATCTTTGTGACAACTGGCCCTGTAACATGGCTGTGTACATATTCTGCAACTGACATAGATAAAACAGGAGTAAAGAGAGCAGTTGTCAAATATGAGGCATCATACACACCTCACCATCTTTAGTTCCAAGTGCAAACCATGCGTCTTTGACTTCGTTTTGCTAATATAAACACAGAGTGCACATATAATATATTTAAATTACCTATTAAAAAGCCCACACAATTTCTCCTTTGAGAGAGGAAGAGGAAGAGAGAAAGAAGGAACTACATGGAACAAACACTAGTCAGGTTGCTCAGAGCGCTTCAGTGATTACTATGTTGATGAGGGACATAAAATAATCTGTATAGAATAGAATCCACACCATGGAACAGTGTAGTTTTTGTTTTTTTTAAAGTATTGCACAGCTAAATCATGGACATGGACATAAACATGAGCATCTGAAAAATGGGGACCTATACAGAAGTTGGAATTCAACCTTAAACATAGAAATCACTACAGACTACCACTATAGTACTGTGGCTTCAGCATTTTGTCATCTGAGTTCACTCTGCTTATTTTTTTATATTATTCATTGTCAGTCTAAAATTCAGTTTAAAAACATTAGTACATTTTTTTAAATGTCTAACCCAGTGGTGCCCAAACTTTTCCACACACCCCTTACCAGTAACGGAATCTATCTGCATCCCCCCTCCATTACTGCACAGTTGGCTCAGCAGAAGAGCTTGGGCTGACGGCAGAGCTGGGGGCAAAACTGGGGATGGGGTAGAAGCTGGCGCTAGAGGCAGAGCTGGCCTAGGGACGGAAAGGGAATGAGGGCAGAACTGAGCAGGGGGCAGAGTGGAGCTGTGGCAGGAACCAGAGATTGACTGGAGGTGGAGTGGGGCTGGAGCTGGACTGGGGGCGGAGCAGGGGACAAAGTGGAGCTGCGGCTGTGGGCAGAAAGGGGCTGGGTGGTGCTTCCTCACCACCCCCCATGGGGCTGTCCTGGGCCCCGCCATGTGCCCTCCCCCCCGAATGTTCCTCCACGCCCCCCTCGGCAGGCATGTCCCACAGTTTGGGGACCACTGGTTCAACCTATTGAACTGCATAGAAGTATAATAAAGTTTAGTCTTCACATAATAACCTTACCATCAAAGCAATATTTCTTGTCCCATCAACTCACTACCTCCTAGATACCCAAGAGAAAAGATGGGCTTTGTAGTGAACACAAAGGGTTAACAATGCACACGGGTGGATCAAGCAGTACAAGTAAGGTCTCTCCTTGGAGGATGCCCTGCCATCAGTTTCTCATTTAAACTGAGGGATCTCTGACTTGCGTGTCTTCTCTGATAGCTATTGTAGCAGTATCATACACAGAGAGAAGCAGTCTCACAGGTAACTTGGTTTCAAACCATGCAGGACTCTAAAAACTAACACTTTCAACTAAACCTGAAAATGTATTATTAGGTTGTGCAGATTATGGAGTACTGGTATAACATGTACTCTGAGATAAGCAGTGTGGAACGCAAAACACCATATCAGAAGAAATCAGTTGATGAAAAAAGGAGGGGAGGAAATCACTGTCAATCATTGTGTCCATAAGAAAGAATTCTTCGAGTGCTGTCCCTGTGGGTGCTCCACTTCAGATGTCGGTGCGTCCTGTAACTGTCAACTGGAGATTTTCGGTATCAGTGTCCGTTAGGACCGCATATGCGCAGTATTTGTCTCGCGGTGCTGTTGACACCTTGACTAGCACGCGTGACCCGATCCCCCCTCAGTTTCTTCTCAATCATCCTTGGCCTGAGACAGAGACCTGTAGCAGTGTCGAAAGACAACCTAAAGAAAATAATTAGAATTAGTTAGCAGTTATTAGTGTTAGTTAGGGTTAGTAAGTTACTAGTCTAGATATTTCTCATCCCCTTTTCTGTTTCCCTTTAAAAAAACAAACTTTAGTTATTCCATTTAAAAACAACCTCAACAAGGGACATTAAAACATGCCTGGCTCACCAGGTTTCAAAAGATGTTCCTTGTGATGGCCATTCCACTCTGTCTGTTGCTTAGGTGAGTCACACATACCACAAAAGTGCTCTCACTGAAGCAACCTTAAAGCCAGAGCCAGAAGGGACAGAGATCTCCAACTTAAACTCATTCTCATGGAGAAATCCCTTCAATCAGCTTCTGAATACGGACAGCAGAACTCGCCAGGCAAGCAGAGGCAGAAACATCAAGTACTCACTTCTCCAAGAAAGCAAGGAGAAGAGACATCATCTCAGCAGAGAGAACTGTTGAAAAGAAAACAGTCTCCTGCAAGGTTGCTATCCTCGGTGCCAACTACACCAAGAGTGAGCACCCTTGATTCACCAGGAACCTCCGGCACCACCTGCAACGGGGCCTCTACTAGCAAGGTTAAGGAGTCGAGAGGCAAACACAAGCTAAACTCCTCCTCCACAGTACCAACACCACCAGTGAAGGCGACGGTACCACAGCCTTTAATGCCAATGCCTCCACCTCCGGTGCCTACAACAGTACTGGCACTGATGGAGAAATCCACATCGGCATCACTGGCACAGAATAAGGTAACCCGTAAGCAATCGGCTCTGACCACAGCACCTTCAAAAATGTCAGCACCAAAGGGCACGGCATTGAAGTCCATGGCACTGCACCAATTTATACATCAGGAGGACATGGCAGTATCTTCCACTCCACGGTTACCACTATACGGTACCAAGGGGTCATCGGTACCAACGACACCGGAGCAACCTGACTCCCCCATCATGCCACCATTCTCCAGCAACGAGGAGGACGATCTAGAGGAGGGCACCTTTTCAGTGTGCCACTCCTCACCGACTGGTACTGGGCCAATGCTGGGACATATGAAATCTATAGACCACCGAGACCGAAACATACAGCCATGGTTCAGACACCCATGGATGTGCCCACCTATGTCATTCCCGATGAAATGGCCGTAATGGGACACAGGGGCAGCCTACATGAATCAGTACAACAGACCTCAAAAGAGACACACCTGTTCCTTTACAACCTCAGTACAGGAACAGTCAGTGGCCCCTGAGGAAATGGAGGATGACAGAGGAGTGGACACAGAACAAGACATGTCACCTGCCCATAACTCATCATCATCGCTGGATGAGGCTGTCATGTCACCGCTTCCTATGGCTGCAGATGACTTTAAACAATTCCAAGAATTGTTCTGGCATGAAGCACAAAGCTAAAACATCCCATTTGAGGAAGTGACCAAGACCCAGCATCAGCTTCTAAAGATCCTCCACACATCATCTATGTCCAATAGCACTGCCAATTAGTGATGCGATAATGGAACCAGCAGAAACAGTATGGCAAACACCAGTCACCATTCCCCTGGTATGTAAAAGAACTGACAGTAAATATTATGTCCTTAACTAAAGGAATGGACTTCCTCTTTTCACACCCTCAACCTAATTCATTAGTGGTAGATGCAGTTAATCAAAGAGGAAAACAACCCCCGTACAGGTCCACTGCACAAGACAAAGACTGGAAAAGACTATATCTATTCAGTCACAAAGTATACTAATCCGCAACTCTACAATTCCATGCAGCTAATTATGCTGCACTGCTCACGAAATATGACTATGACAATTATGCAAAACTCAGAGAGGTCCTTAACGACATCCCCAAGGAGAGGAAGGACCAAATTTAAGGCAATCCTTAACGAGGGACAGATTATGGCAAAAACAGCACTACAGGCATCCCTCGACATGGCGGACACAGCTGTATGAACGACGGCCACAACGATAGTTATGCATAGAGCATCATGGCTACATTCGTCCAGCATCCGAAGGACTTACAAAGGTAGAAGATCTCCTCTTCAACAGAGACAAGTTGTTCTTGGCCAAAACAGGCAGGGTCCTTCACTCCATGAAGGACTCCTGGACAACTCTCCGCATCTTAGGCATATACACACCTTCAAACAGGCGAAGGAGATATCAACCATATCAGCGTGTCCAAAAGTACTTTCCAAAGACAATGACCTTACGACTCCCAGAGACGGAGACAACACCCACAGAGACGCTGAACCCCACAGTCTCAGCCTACTGTGTCCCAGACACCATCGGGCAAGACACGATTTTGAAACATTGGTCAAGGATTTGAACGACCTCCCCCAACAACCAGTGCCATCTATGCATACCCAGATCTTTTGTCACCTACTGTGCCCATTCTATTCACACTTGGACATCCATTACCATGGATCAATGGGTCTTGGAAATAATATGATTGGGTTATGCTATCCCCCTCAGGGATCTCATTCCAACAGGATCCACCATCCATACTGATCACAACAGATTCTTCGCTGATTGACTGGGGCACACACCTCTAAATCAGCATACAATCCAAGGGAAGTGGGCTCCCCGGAGACACACTTACACATCAACCTGCTTGAACTGCACGTGGTTCACAACGCGTGCGATCACTTCTTCCCAGTGATAAAAAACAAAATTGTAAGAGTTATGACAGACAACATTGCATGTATGTTCTACATAAATCAAGAGGGAGGAGCTTGTTCTCATTCCCTAGGCACAGAAGCCATACAATTATGGAACTGATGCATAAATCACAACATCACCATTACTGCTTCATACCTCCTGGGCTGCCAGAACATAAAGGCGGATGCATTAAGCAGACATTTTTCCCAAGACCATTGTGACGGGGAAGACTGGCCCCACACTGGCACTGAGAGGGTTAACCCTTCCCTGGTGGCAGAGGAAGCCACGCCCCTGAGGCTCTGCTGGGCATGCTCCAACAGGGAGCCAAGTATAAAAGCCTGCAGAGCTGCTCAGTCAGGGCTGGCAGCTGAGGGAGGAGGAAGCCCAGCGGAAGCTCCAGCCCAGGAGCAGCAGTGCCTCGTTCAGGAGGGAACAGAGAGATTGGGAAGTGGGACCAGAGACTGGCAGCTGTCGGAACCCCAGGGAGCGTTGGGGGCTGAGGAACCTGAAGACCCTGATGCCACAGGGACTGCTACATCCGGAGAAGGGGTAGGAAGTGACCCAGGGAAGGGAAGGGAGTGGTATCTCCCACCACTCTGGGGGCAGCGTGTTGCGGTAGGATTCCCCGCTGACCCGTGGAGGATCACGCCGTCAAAGACAGGGCCCTGGGTTGGAGCCCGGTGAAGGCGGGTGGGCCCGGGCTCCCCTACCGGGGGTCTCTGAACCCCAGACCCCATCATTTGTGAAGACGTAGTTCACCAACCCCTCTCGTACCTCGAAGGAGATAGATGGACTTCGGCCGCTAGGCCACGCTATCCCCCGGGGAGGGGAGGGGATTTAGAAGGACTTTGGCCATTGGGCCATACAGCCCTGACTACCGGGGAGGTAGAAGAACTGCCATAAGAGCAGGGAGGCGGGGTTAACCTCGTCCCCCCCTGGAATCAAAGGGGTGACGAGGTACAAAGCCCGCCACAACCATGAATGGGAACCGAATGACAGTATCATACAACACATAATCCAAAAGTGGGGGTTCTGCATCGACCTATTTGCGACAGCACAAAACAACAAATGTCCTCAAATTTTCTCATGAGCAAGCCTGAGACCACGATCCCTAGGGGAACATCTTTCTCATCAGATCAGAGCCTGGAGAAACTTCACGAGGGTGTGGCTCCTCCATGATGAGCTAACCTGCTTGGAACAAGTAAAACAGGTGTCAGTAAACAGCAGAAAACCAACCACTTACCACTTTACCACTTATCTGCAGAAATGGAGAAGATTCTCCTTATGTTGCCAGAACAAGCACGTATCTGCACTTAAGGCACCATTCCCGTTAGGCTTTGAATACATACTAAAACTAAAGAACTCAGGGCTTTCCACAGGCTTGGCTAGAGTACACCTACCAGCAATTACTGCCTTTCACCATAAGTTTGATGGCATATCAGTATTTGCACACCTGATGACAAAACATTTTCTCACAGGCATATAAAATGTGTACCCAGAAATAGGCGAACCCATGGGACTTAAATTTGGTGCTCAAAAGCCTTACCCAGAGCCCCTTTCAGGCTACTAGCCACCTACTCCCTTCTCCACTTATCAATTAAGGTGGTGTTCCTGGTCGCAGTTACATCCACAAAAGCGAAATAGACGCTCTTATGGCTCATCCCCCATACACCATATTCTTCAAGGACAGTCACACAGACCACATCCAAAATTTATACCCCAAATATCCTCCTCTTTCCACCTCAATCAACTGATTTACCTACCTATGTTTTATCCCTAACCTCATGTGAATACACAAGAGACTGTCCTACATATGTTGTGTATCTGACGCGTGTTAACGTTTTACTTGGACAGAACAAAGCCCTTCCGAAAATTCCTTAGGCTTTTTGTTTCAAAGACAGAGCGTTCCAAAGGCTCTACAGTATCCACTCAGAGAGACTATCGAAATGGATTTCCAACTGCATCCAGATATGTAATGACTAACTTAAAATAGAACCCACATCAGGACCTATTCAACAAGATCACTATCTACCCACCCTCTTCCCCTCTACTTCAGAGTTCGCAGTAAGGACTCTATGGTAGAGAAGAAACTGAGGATGTTGGGTCGCGCACATGCTAGTCAAGGTGCCAACGGCACCGCAAGACGACTACTGCTCACGCGTGGCCCTGATGGACACTGCTATTGAAAATCTCCTATTGATGGTGACAGGACACACTGACACCTGAAGTGGAGCCACCCACAGGGACACACATCTTGAAGAACCCCAGTTACTGCACAAGGTGAGTAACCTTCTCTTCTAAATATTCTCCCATAGCTAAGAGTGTGTCAGTATATAAAAAATAAGAGCATAACTCCAACCCCATTCTGTATTACATAGGAAGGCCTTTATAATAGATAAAACATGAATTGCTATAGCATAATTAAGAAGACAAGTGTCTGATACTCTGAGATTGTAGGTAAGGGTGGGGAAATAAGGTGCTACCTATGGTTCCAGAGCCATCCTTTATTCATTGGCATATACACTGCAACTTATCACTGTGAGACTAAAACAATTAACCTTTTTCTTGGTTTGCTGGTGGTTTTTTGTTTTTTTGGTCTTAGAGACAAAGCGTCTATTATCCCATCTTTGCACAGAGATGTACATAACTCTCATTAGGATTTGAGGGAATTGCTAATAAATACATGTCATGTTCTGGAGTGCAGTCCAGACCAATGAGGGGTTATCATCGCCTGCCCTACAAACTTGGGTGCTTCGCAGTATTTGCTGTTGTAGCTCACAATCAACCTACCATCATGCAGGTCACACCGTGAGTGTCTGTGTGCGATACACCCGTGGTTTAGCAGCTCTGACTTTCATAGCTGGTGTACAGCCCCACTCTGGTTTTCACCAGTCTTGGTTACTACTTGCAGGGTGACCCCAACACACTTCCAGTCCTGAAACTTCCCAAAATGGTGTGCACTATAATGTTTAGCTCTCTCCTGGACAGTTAAAAGAAATAATATAGTTAATTTGCTTCTTTAGGAGACAAAACATTAACTGGAGTTGACATTCACTTTAGTACAAACACAGCACTGTCGGTTTAGATTAATAGTTTTTAAGTGAGTTCAAGAATAAGAGAGAAAGTTAGATATGGCCACAAGCAAATAAGTCAACACACACATTTAAAACTTATTTTAGCACGTTTTGGTTGAAGGCTTTGTTCAAGAAGGCCTTACTCACAGTCTTCTAGCAAGAGGGTGACTTACCCTCTCCTTTGTCAGTATCGCTTTCAGAGGCCAGAGGTTCTGGTGCCTTTGTCATCTTAGGTGAAAGTGATAACTTGGGGTTCTCTGACCCTTTCTTTTATAGTCCATTGAATCTCTGAAGTGGATTCTCCTGAACGATACCCCTCAAAGTAAAGTTTATTCAAGCTGTGAGGAAGGCAACATGGAGTCTGGTGGTGAAGGAAGCTCCATGCTCTTTCTTCCCCCGAGTTTGCTGACATGCAAATTGTTCTATTTCCTTCCATCTCCTCCCCTGGCTGTCTTGATGATCCTGTTTACTACTTACATGTAAACTGGGGTAAACACACATTCCTTTGTTTAAGGACAGACCTGTTTAACAACTTTTTCCTAGGCAGACCTGTCTGGTTTTGAACATTTCCTAATAACATCATACAGAAGGAATTAATAACTTTACATATAATGTTGCTATATAAATTTCACCATGATATTATTGACCAGCAAGTTATTTGTTTTCAAATGATACGTCACAAGACATATTATTACAATAGTGTGTAGGATGTGTTTTCATATGATACCTCACAAGGCATATTATTACAATATTGTGTAGGCTGTGAATACACAGGTGCTTTGGGTCACAATATTCATATACGTTAATGAGGAAATAGACTTCTGAATCTTTCCTGCATTGGAGTGAACATTACCACTAAGCAAGACACTGGGAATCTCTATTTGTGAATTTACTTTTAGAATGGACTGCTGTTTTTCATAGTTTGTTATCTGTTGAATAAGGATATTGAGCTGTGCATAAAATACTGTTGAACATGTATTTTCAGGTTTATTGAACTCCAGATACGGTAGAGGATGGACAGAGCATCGCAAGTTATCTGTAAGCAGCTTTCGTTGTTTTGGATATGGTCAAAAGTCCTTTGAACACAAAATTTCAGAAGAATCCATGTTTTTTCTTGATGCCATTGATACATACAAAGGCAGACCCTTTGATCTTAAACACTTGATAACAAATGCAGTTTCAAACATTACTAATTTGATTATCTTTGGAGAACGTTTTACATATGAAGACACTGAATTTCAGCACATGATAGAGATTTTTAGTGAAAACATTGAATTAGTTGCTAGTGCTTCAGTGTTCTTGTATAATTCTTTTCCCTGGATTGGCATATTACCCTTTGGAAAACATCAACAACTGTTTAAGAATGCAGCTGAAGTCTATAACTTTTTGCTTGAACTTATTGAGCGTGTCTCTAAAAACAGGAGGCCTCAGTCACCTCGACATTTCATTGATGCATATTTAGATGAAATGGATCGAAGTGAAAATGATCCAGAGTCTACATATTCAACTAAAAATTTAATTTTCTCTGTTGGAGAACTTATCATAGCCGGAACAGAAACTACAACAAATGTTTTAAGATGGGCAGTATTGTTTATGGCTCTTTATCCAAACATTCAAGGTAAGAATTTTTGTCATTTTTGAGGAACTGATATTATAGCCTTTATGGTGAGAATTTAGAGTGCATTTTCAACGTGGTGTGTTTGAGTTGCCAATACTAATCCTTAGTAAAAATAAAAATTTGTGCACATTACTCCATTATGTCCCTTTCTTAATGTATTGCAGGCAGACATGCCAATGCTATTTTATCTGCAGATAAAATGGGTATCAAGTTACCATTAGGATAATATTTTAAGGGTGTTTTTTTCTGTAAACACTTCAGTGAACTTTTTTTTAAATAAGGAGAGATTTACTTTTATTATGTGTAGGTAGAACAATATGATGACTCAGAATACTGGCTGGCAGAAAAACACAAGAATCAGCAAAAAAGTGTAAATCAGATTTTGGGTAACTGAACCATTTTTTAATCCTTAAGTGCATCAATCCATAACAGGTTTATGTACTATACACTTATATGTATTTACATTGATTGTTAGGGGGGGAAAAAAGACAATATGAGCATTTTAGAACATAACCAGTGTTGTGTTAGTTCTGAAGTACTATGCTAACATGTATTCTTGAAGATGACCACATTGAAATTTTAGTATAGAAGCTTGGACATTAAATGTCATTAGTTAGCTTCCTTTCTGAGTTCACACACCTTCTGAGAAAAGTTTTTTTTTCATATCACAACCTTCATATCACAACTTGTAAGTGCTTGAACTAAGGTTGAACTAAGACTTTTTAATTCTTAGGGGAAGAGGCCAGTTAAGTGGCTCAAATATTAATGTGTGAAAAGTTGCTATTTTATATATGATAGGCCAGATTTTCTGCTCAAGTAAATGGATGCTGCTGCCTTGACCTCAATGAAGCTATGCTTAACACCAGCAGAGAATTCTGCCCAGTGTTTAATTTTCATACATTTAACTGGTTTAACCATGCTCTCCTGTACATCTTGGAGATTCCACAGAAATTGTGATTGTTATTGCATGGGGGCCATCACTTAAAATATTTTCTACATTTTGGAGGGCCTCTATTTCATCAAAAGGGTCACCTAAACTCCAAGTTCATACATCCACACCTTGTCAGCAGCTAAGATCCAGGGAATAGCAATATATGTTTGTATGTATGTATGTGGCATGAGATGGAAGGGAAAAAATTGAAAGCTAATAATTACCTTCATAACTAGTTATATTTACTCTCTTTTAATTTCCTCATAATACAGGATCATTCTTACCTTACAAGCAGCATACAGCGTTGCCAACTCCACATAGCAGGAAGTCACCAGACAAACCCTGAAAAGTCTCTAGATGTAGCTGTTTAAGCACTCAAAAGGAGTAAAAAATGCCACCGGACAAAATTTGCAGAGAATTCTACAGATAATTTCACACCCACACACCCACCCCCCCACACCCACCCCCCCTCAGTAGTGTTAATATAATCTATCCCATGCTCTTACTACATTCTGTTGCATACTGGACGCAACTACAACAGTACACTGTCATCATAAGGAGGGTGCCCTCTGCTCACTGGGAAGGAAACTGCAGCCCTGTGCTCATTGGGAAGAGCACTCTGTACACTGCAGCCCAAGTTGGCTAAGGTTGGTTAATTTCAGGTGAGCCTTCCTTTCTTGCCAGCCTGGATTTGAGCCGACAGATTAGTGGAAGGGAGAGCCCAGAACCAGGGGGAAGAGGGCATTCACTTGACCTGAGCTCGGCGCTGCAGGGAGCCAAGAAACTAGATTTAAAAACAAAAATCCGTTAACTGGACCAGTAGCGTAGGCAGGTCCGGAGCACAGGGGGAGCGGCGCTATAAAAAGGCGCCTCCCCAGGCTCCCCCTGTACTCACCCGGCGGCGCCTCCGGCGGCGCTCCAGGTCTTCAGCGGCGGGTCCTCACTCGCTCCAGGTCTTCGGTGGTACCCGCTGCCGAAATGCCGCCGAAGACCCGGAGCGCCGGCGGGTGAGTGCAAGAAGCGGCGCCTTTTTTTAGCTCTCCTAAAAAGTGCCGCTTCCTTTTTAAGGCGCCGCTTCTGCTCACAGGGGGAGCGGCAGCTCCCCCTGCTCCTCCCCTGGCTACGCTACTGAGCTGGACCCCTTCCTCCCGCTTCCAGGGTTTCATTTCTGAAAATAAGCTGGGCAGCTAACCCCAGGCCAAGCCAGGGGAAGGAGTAAAGGGGAATTGAAATCAAGCTAGCTCCACCTTTGATCCTGTAGTAAGGGCTTCATTCCTGGAGGCACGGTGCCCCTGTCTCATTCCACCCCACCTTCCATCCGTGCAGCTCTCCTTGCTGGCTAATCTGCCTCCCCCATCCTGCCCACTTCATTAGCCATCCTTCCCTGCATCACAGGGTGTGATACCTACTATGGAGTGGCAAGAAAGAACACATTTGGGTAAAAACAAACCCTGGCTAATGTGTTGCTCTCTCCAAAGTGCGCCTGGCTTTAGCAAAGTATTTAATTAGCCTCCACAAACTTATTTTCCTCCTCTGCAGATTATAGTGATCTCAGCCCATGAAGCCCTGGAATGTGATTCCTTGTGAGGACATGCTCAATTGAGACGTAATGACATTGACTTGGTGTGCAACAGAATGTAATAAAAAGATCATGGAATGGATTTTATTAACACTGTTGAGCTGCTTGTGAATGATTTTGTGACTAGATAGCGGTGACTTCTTTCTCTGGATATCACTGTAATTGGCAGAGAAAGTCGCTAGATTTGTCACTGGTCACTTTGACACTTATTTTCTCGCGAGGGAAACCAAAAAGTCATATCTAGCGACAAAGTCGCTAAGTTGGCAACATTGGCAGCATACGGGCCTCACAAAAAGAAACATCCTTATTCCCTTCTGCATTAGGTCTTCCCCAAAACATCATCTTCCAACAAGTCAACTAGACACTAGGCACTTCTTGGAGTTTTGTCTCTCAGGCAGATCATTCAAGAGGCACTGTACTGTTAAAACACAAAGCATTCCCTCTCTCCTAAAATTCTCCTGTGATCTCAACTTCTGTTAGCCCTTGGGAGAAAAATAAGCTCAGGGTTCAAGTTCAGATTCCTCACATAGCAGTAAATAATATTAATACCGTGCATTTATGTAGACATTTTCCACATGAGGATCTCAGCATATTATCAAAAATACAAGTTAACTACAAAATGCACTAAGGTTCTGGTCTGATCTATCTTATGCACTTTCTTTGGGATGGGAGAGGTTAGTTTCATTTTAAGAACTTGGTAATAGTTCTTCATTGTCTAGATATAATGTATTGATGCCACTCAAGCTGTATCACTACTATTTTATGTGATTTAGGGGTTGTCTAATAGCATTAGCAAACACACTGATAAAGTACATCAGAAAAAAAGAGTAAAGGAGCTGTTGCTCTGTTGAGTAAACTATTATGTGATTTTTCAATGTGCAGTTGATTTAAAGGATCCACTTATATTTTTTCATTTTTAAAAGAGAGCTTGAAAGAGAAATAATTAAATTGATATCCCCAAAAGTAAAAAAAAATCCAGAATCCAGCTTGAGTTGTTCCTCTTACTTTTACCATAGTGTGCCTAACTTTTTCAAGATTGTTAAAATAGTGGGTGATTTTACACAACATATGTGATGTACTATTTTGGGATAATTAGATAGATTAATGATTAAGTAGCTCTTAATTCTGAATTTTCTATACATGGTCTGCTCTTGTGTTTGATTTTTTCTTTTTGCATTTAATATACTTCATTTTAGCTATCTAGAATGTGATGTTAGTTATCCCAATTCTGATGAGCTCCTTGAGAGGGGAAACTTATTGAGTAAAGAAAAACGTAGGAATCAAGATTATGACCCCAGTTTGTTGTGAAACTACTATTTCTTTGGGGCTTGAAAAAACTGTCAGCAGTGGAGTGAGAGTACGAGAGGAAATTAAAAATTGAAAATATCTACCATACCAGCCTATTAGGTGCTGCACTAAGTACTAAGACATTTCTAGTCTTAACACAAAATATTTATGTATTTATCCTTATCTTTAAATTTTAAAGTATTGCACAATAAACTAAAGGTTTTTTCTCTAACAGGGCAAGTTCATAAAGAAATTGATTTAGTCGTGGGCCCAAACAAAACACCTTCTTTAGAAGAGAAATGCAAAATGCCTTACACTGAAGCAGTTCTACATGAAATTTTAAGGTTCTGTAATATAGCGCCGTTAGGTATTTTCCATGCAACTTCTAAGGATACAGTTGTCCGTGGTTATTCTATCCCTGAAGGCACTACAATAATTACAAACCTCTATTCTGTACACTTTGATGAAAAGTACTGGAGTAACCCAGAAGTGTTTTATCCTGAACGGTTTTTGGACAGCAGTGGGCAGTTCATCAAGAAAGATGCATTTGTTCCTTTTTCACTAGGTAAGAGCTCGTGCCTGTTCATACATCTATATACAATAGTGTTAACTGATCCACAATAGACAGCATGATGTATATACAATAGTGTTAACTGATCCACAATAGACAGCATGATGTAAAAAAGCTACACTTATGATAAAACAACTGTTTTAAATAAGTTATATTTAATACAGTGCATCAGAGGCTTAGTAAGGACCGTAGGTGCTGGAACTAAGCACCCCCTGGCTTGAAGGGGTTTCCATTATATACACGGTTTACAGTTTGGTTCAATGGCTCTCAGCACCCCCACTATATAAATTGTTCCAGCAACCCTGGCAATGTCGTGTAATACTGTCTCCTATATAAATTAAAGGACATTTTGATACAAAAACTGATCATGTCATCTTAATGTTTAAGCATTTTATCTGAGGATTTTACACAGATCTGTCATTGTGGTTTCTAACTGGGCTTTCTTTGTTTGGCAATTGATGAAGCTAGGCTATGCAATTATTTGCTGCTTAGATTTTTGTGTCTGTTCAATTTTCATAATCCAGTTTCCATCTTTGAGCATTTGAAACGGCAAAATATGAATACCGTGAGTATTTAGAACTACTTGATTGATGCTGCAAATGCATTTACTGAATACAGTGTTCTAATTATTCAAGTGATCATATAGCATGTGGGGTTTTTTTTTTTATTAAATCGAGCAAATACCAAACCCCGCAAACCCCTCAGACTAAAGCTTTCATCTTAAAGAATCTGGAGAATGTTTTCAAGCTTTAGAACAAAATAAATTAAATGTCTTACTAACAATTTAATCTCTTCCTATTTATCTGCTCTTGTATCTTATCACATTGCTTCTTACCTCTTATACTTCATCAACTCTGCTAGCCTTGACTGTCTATTTATGTTTCTCCCACAAGCACCTTTATGCTTCCAGGCTGCCTATTATGCATGGAATGAGAATTAGTGTATAAAGCCACTACGCTATCCTACTTTAAATCCCTCCAAAAGTCCCACTTTTACTGTGATATTTGTGGGTAATTACCAACTGATGATCGGCAATAGACTTAAACAGGTGCAATACAGAAATTTAGTGAGTGACAAACATTGACGACAGTAGGCACAATTTTGTTGTCTTTTGCAAAAATCTCATTGATATCATTAGCAGTTTTGCTTAAATTTGCCTAAATGCAGGATTCAAT
Organism: Macrochelys suwanniensis; assembly: GCA_033296515.1. Classification (NCBI taxonomy): domain Eukaryota; kingdom Metazoa; phylum Chordata; order Testudines; family Chelydridae; genus Macrochelys; species Macrochelys suwanniensis. Next base: position 97,518,916 of record CM065781.1, on the reverse strand, counting down.
CCAGTGGTACTTGTGTTGACAAAACTACAACTGTTTTTAAAATATGACCCTTAATATAATTTGTAGATATCCTTTCCTATGAATCAGACCCAGTATTATTTCCAAACAGCTCCACTTAGACTGGAAGCAGAAATTACCATTCTTTTTTGAAATGTAAGTGCAAACATAATTATTGTAATTTTAAAAATATGTATTTTTTCTATTCAGGAAGAAGACATTGTCTTGGAGAACAACTGGCCAGGATGGAAATGTTTTTGTTTTTTACTTCATTACTTCAACAGTTTCACCTGCATTTTCCACATGCTTTGATTCCAGATCTGAAGCCAAAATTAGGCATGACATTACAACCACAGCCATATCTCATCTGTGCTGAAAGACGATAAAGCATATGGGCCAAACTCTCAGGTGGTATAAATTGGAATAGCTCCACTGAATAAATGGAGCTGCACCAATTTACAACAGCTGAATATCTGGCCCCATCTTTTATTTATAACTCTCTTGTTCATAGTCTTGCCAGAAGAACAAGAATTCTAAACACTCTCTGTTAAAGGACATACACACAAATTTTGTCTTATGCATAGGCTTTTAGGTATTTCATGTATTTGTATGTAATTTTCACAAAAAAGGCATTAATACTCTTCATATGTTTAAAGATTGTGTTCTCACTTCAAAAATCTATATCAGGTTTCATTTCAACTTTTCAAAATTTCATTGACTTACCCATTTAAAGATTAATAAAAAATTCAGCTACTGACACACAATATTTTCTATTATACATGATATTTAAAGTTGAGAAAAATAGTTTTTAAAGTTTTTAACATAAGCAGAAAACTGTTTCTAGTTTGGGAGAATGTTCTGATAAATTTGGAGAGCTTGGATGAAACCTGTTGCAGTCAGAGTCCTCTCATGAAATCTCAAATAATAAATAACTGCACCAAACAAACTTATTTTAGAGTACTTCATTAAAAATATATAAATCCCATTTTTCCTTAAAACCTCTTTTTGAAATATGTTGTAATAAGTCATATATCTATCTATATATTCTTCCTTGACAAATCCCATCTTGCCCACTTTTATCCATTCACAATGCTGCTGCAAAGATCACTTTTCTGGCATGACACTTCAAGTATATCACCCCTCTTTTTATATCCTTCCAGTTATTCCACATTCGCCACTGCATCAAATAATAACTACGTCTTCACTTTTAAGGCACTTCATGGCCTTTACCTATCCTATCTAGCATGCCTTAGATGCTGTCAGAATGTTGGATCATGCCTCTGCTCTGACAGTTATGGGAGCCTTCATTGCCCATTTGTTACATTTTCAAACAAGCACCTTCTTGTTGCTCCCCATGCCATCCTATCTACTGTTAAAAAATTGTGACTTATTTCTAGTTTAACCCGGCACAGTTTAACCTTCCAGCTATTGGATTTGTTATACATTTTTTTGCTAGACTGAAGACCCCTCTATTATCAATTTCTGCTCCTCATGTAAGTAAGTACTTATTGACTATGATCAAGTCGCCCCTAAATTGTCACTTTGGTAAGATTGAGCTCCTTGAGTCTTTCGTTGGAAAGTTTGGGTTTTTTCATTATTTTAATCATTCTTGTGGCTCTTCTCTGAACCCCTTCCAGTTCTTCAACATCTTTCTTGAATTGTGAACATCAGAACTGGATGCAGTATTCCAGTAGTGATCGATCAGTGCCAAATACAGAGTTAATATAAACTCTCTACTCCTACTCCATATTCTTCTGTTTATACATCCAAGAATCACATTAGCCCAGTAGGTCTTAGACTTTTTGCCAGCACAACCCCATTTTAATAAATTATTTCCTTCTGGGACCCCAGACAGCATGGCAGATGCCATTTTGATCAGCTTTAATTATACTACCCTCCTTTAATTCTTAATTGAGTCCAGTATCAGCTGTTCCAAAATTTTGGCCAGGATCATTGTCACTCTGTAAAGTCTTGTAATTAACTGGGTCATCCAATTTACCATTTTAAAATACTGTCACAACATTATCTTTCTTCCAGTCCTCTGGAAGTTCGCCAGTGTTCCAAGAGTTACGGAAAATCAGGTACTGGACATTACTGATCCAGATTGCTCCTGGGCCAGCACTTTTAAAACCCTTGAATGCATTTTACTCAGATCTGCAGATATCAAAATGTGTAACTTCAGTAGTTGCTGTTTAACATCCTCCTGAGTTACTGTTAGAATGGAAAGTATTTATGTCATCATCATGTGATAGGAATACGTCATCTGGCTATTTCCCAAATACAGAACAGAAATATTTGACAGCTTCTGCATTATTATTGACAATTCTATAATTTTCATCTTGTAATGGACCAACTTTAGGGTTCTTTGTATTCTTAATATACTTAAACTCCTGATTGTCTTTAACTCTGCTGGCCATAGAGTTCTTCCTGTGTCCTTTTGCTTCCCTTATTAGTTTTCTGCAATTCCTAGCTTCTAATTTATATTCATTCCTGTCAGCTTCCCTATTTTTCCATTACAAAAAATGTAACTGCCCTCACTTCCCCTTTAAGCCAGGATAGCCTTTTCTTCTCATCACAGAATGTAAAGATGAAAAAAAAATCCCTCTATGTAAAATTGTTCCCTATGGTGAATTTGCTAATGTTTGTCCAGACTAGTTTTAAGTGTCCCATGGGAGACTATTATGGAGCCTTAGATGTCACCACAGGGAAGCTTTCTTAGATTAATCCTAAATTTTACTTTCCCTAATTTCAGCGCATTAATCTTAGCTAAACTCCCTTTAGCTATGCCTCCCTTATACCACAATAAACAATTCCTATTCCCCTTTGATGTTGTCTCTCATCAGATATTTGTAAATTTATGCTCCCCATCCTTGTGCTAAATTTATATATAGCTTTTTCAATCTGTCCTCAAAATCCATCCTTCCAGCACCCAGATCACTTGTTGCTCTTTTCTGGACTCTCTCCAATGTATTAATCTCTTTCTGGTAACGAGGTATCCAGAACTGAAGGCAGTGTTCCAGATACAGTTGCATTAGAACCAGAGAAAAGGGAACTATTATCTTTTTTCACTCATAATGTGCTGCCCCTGCATATGCAATTAAAAATAGCCTTGGGAAAACTAAATGGCAAATTCTTGTGTATTTGGTTGTCTATTATCATCCCTAGTACACTTTTAGTATGACATCTTTTCAGGTTTCTTTTTCCTATTGAGTATCTGTTAAAAATTATCCCCCCCCCCCCACCCAATTATGGATTATTTTAAACTCTCTGTGTACCTTGTATGCTTTCTCTGTTCTGATTAGCATTTGTAAATAAGGGCCAGATCCTGCTACTCCTCTTCATGCCAGTAGTTCCATTAATGTAGGCTTTTCTCTGAATTCCATCTACTATTTCTCTTTCTTTCTATTACTGAGATGCCCAGAATTGAAATCAGTATTGTGGTTGTAGTCTTATCAGGAGCCACATTGACTTAATGCTGCTTCATATTCAGCCCCAATATTCCATTAGTTTGGTCCTGCCACATCCACAGATGCCTGTGGGGCAGTGCCCATTGACAAAAGCAGGCAGATTGCATGCTACTTTGTGGATCCAGCTAGTCTACATGAAAATGTGCTCGTATTATGGTTACCTCATTCTCCTTCCCCCCTTCCCTACCTCTTTGTTTGTTCAGCCACTCCTCGGATCTTGTCATTAACCTACATTTCAGAGTTTTTTTTAGGGCTGGGACTGTCTTTCCTGTGTTGTTACAGTGCCAACATAATGGGTCCCATGTCCCCAATTGGGGCCTCTAAATACTACTGTAATATAAAAATTGCAGTCCATTATCACCACTAGGTCTGTCGCCCCATATTATCTGTTTTCATATGCAATTATAAATTTTATATTGTATATATAAATGTCTCTATATCCACAGTGTCTGTGTGTTTGGATGGATGTTTTGTGCTTAGAAACCATATAACAACTTTTTACATTAGCATTATTATCAAATGAAACAACTGTATTGGGTTGGAAGACAGAAAAACTACACAATTAAAATATAAATAAGAATGTGTAATTAAATACATGCATAGTAAAATTCTTATTTGAGTTCTAATTTATAGATGAGTGCTGGGGCCAGATTTTCTGTGGGTATTACCCTAAATGGTGTGTGCCAAAACAGAAACTGATGCTGCAAATTTAAAGTGTTCTTGAAAATTTCTGTTTTTCCTTATTTCTGTGCTTAGCAGTCTGTTTTTGTGGATTATCCATCTCCTTTAAACTAAGGGGACAACCCAATTGTCATTCCTATATTTGAGATGGACCCTTCCACTGAAACCACCAGGTGGTTGTATTCCCAAAGCTATAACAGTATCATGAAAAAATAATAAATATGAAACCTACTAACTAAAATTTGGCAATTTTCTTTAAATTATTAACCTTACAGTAGAAGGGAGAAATAGCTTTTGACAAACCAAATCAGTATTATGTCTATATGGAATTAGAAAATATAGAAATCAGGAGAACAGAAATTGGATCAAAACTGTGTTTGCTCTTTGTTTCCGCATATATTAGTCCTTATTGTGTGATACAACCGCCAGAAATATCACAGAGATGGGAGCCATTTTGACTGAAAAATATTTTAGAAGAAATTTGCATTACTAAAACACTACAGATTACAATGCTGTTCTCCTGAATGCCTCATTCATGGATGAGAGATCTATCTTTTCATGAGACATAGAATATCTTACATTGTATCCACAAACTTAGTCTAGTATGCTGTAATATCTCAGGGAGGAAGACTGGTTTTGCATGCTGCCAGCATACATGTCTTGGTCTATGCTGCTATTAAAGATAACAGGCTTGCTTTTTGTACCTTTGAAAGATAAAAGATGGACCTTGAGTTTGTTTTTTCTAAAGTTTTCTGTTTTCTTGAAGTAATTTCTTGGTAAACTGTAGAGATGCTAAACTTCTGCCACTCCCTCTCCTTGGCATACCTGCATGCATCCGACGAAGTGAGTATTCACCCACGAAAGCTTATGCTCCAATACGTCTGTTAGTCTGTAAGGTGCCACAGGACTCTTCGTTGCTTCTACAGATCCAGACTAACACGGCTACCCCTCTGATACCATATCAGGGCTAAAGTTTTTATCCAAGAGCACAAGCTTAACCGCTAATGTATACAATTTTCATGGTTTGTGTAAATGTGCAGCTTTTACTGTGTAAGAGGCAAAAACAACCCCCCTCCCCAAATATTTATCCATTCTGGGCATACAGCCAAAGAAGTGATAAGAACTAGTTTGTTTTTAAACATCTTACAAATGACCGCATTGCACCTTCAAGTGGGGTGGATTTTGTCTGGCTGGCCAAATGAAGGGAACAGTGCTTTACTGCTGGGGGCGGGGAGGGGAAGAGGTCAGAAACTGCTGCAAAAGGGGAGGAGGGGTCAGCGTGGTCACAGATTCATCCCCTGGGAATTGGAAGGGCAGAATGCTTTAAAAGGGGCAGCCTCAAGGAGTGAAGCCCCTTTTACATGGAGCAGGCTAAGGCTGCACCTACTCTCCCTCCCCCTTAGCTGGTAAAATACCAGGTTTGGTCAAGACCTGTGTGGGCACTGCACTAGCCGCCCCTTTTCAGGTGGGCTGGGAAGGAATTTTTCTCTCACCACCAGACTGGCCTGGTGGAGTGGGGTTTATTCCCCACCTTCCCCACAGCGGGTTCAGGGAGGGCTTTGTTCATGTGTGGCATGAAGGGGTTAGGCTATCCGTCACAACTCATTATGTAAGTGTGGGGTGGCTGTCCAGTGCAGGTACTCCATAGGGAAGGGATATACAGTGACCAGATAATGCCTTGGAAAAGGACTTAAAAAGGTGGTGTTGGTTAAAGGAACGGATTGGGGATGGTGGGAGTGGTTGGGGCTCCTATGAATGGTACGGCAGGGAGCCAACCTCCCTTTCTTATAGCATACCTTAACCCTCCTATGGCGGGGGATGGTAAGGTCCCATCAATGGGTTGGCTGGGGGACCTGGATGAAAAAAGAGGGGGAGCTGATGGAAGCCCCCGGGGTAATTATTGAATGAACACCAGGTTACCTGCACTGTACACTTTCATCTTCTGGGTCGACCCAGATACCTAATAATAAAGTTGCGGCCTGATTAAAACGATACCAAGTGTTGCCTGTCTTTCAGTATAGCTGGAAAACATAGCAGCAGTTTTGAATTTTGTTTTAGCTATAGGTGAAGTGAGTTGTAAGTTCTTAAGCTCCGTTAACATCTGAAAGGTTTAACAGTCATTTTTGTAATATTTGATTAAATCCCAATTTTGGGATAAGAAATTTGCAAATTGTAAAATATAACCAAGTAGCTTTTATGCTTAAAATGATAATAGTTTTTTTTAATTGTGGTTTTGTGAACAAACGTCCGATCTTGGCAGAATTGATTGATAAAAGAGAGCTTATGTTGTGATAATTGGGCCTATAAATTTACTCTAATTGTGAGCTCACCTGTAAAAAGTGAATGTAAGTTCATAAGATGTCACAATAACTTGTAACAACACATGTTGATGGGAAAAGGTGCAAAAGCAAGATTAAAAGACTGAATTAGTCCAAACAAAAAAGGCCTGCTCATATAACTCAAGGACTATGTTAAGAAAGGACTGTGGTAAACAAGGAAAGTATGGAACCAAAAATCAATTAACCAAAACTGGTGTGTTGGAAACAAGGCCTAATAGGTGCGCAGAATGAGGGGGATGGGCTACCCACCACTCCCTTTTGGAGTCCTTAAAGAAATAGACTCAGAGAAAAATTGGCTACTGGAGCGAGCTTCACCATTTAGACTGCCACTCCTACTGTCTCCTGGGACCCTGAGCCTTTGTCATTTTGATCCTGAGGGATGTCCTGAATAGCCACCTCTACTGGGACCAACTGAATCCCAACCACCACCTGGGATGAAATGGGAGTGGAATTTAGCAGCAACAACAGTTTCAGCCCATCTCAATTTCTCTTTTCCCAAAAGGACAGTTATCATCTTGATACCACCTAAGAGACTGCCAAACAAAGGGGGTTTTCCTTCTAAAAATTCTCTTCAGCTAAAAGGAGAGTGAATAAGGGATGATGTTAAATAAAAGCATTATTTACTACTCACAGCATTTTAAATGTAAACTGTTTTTCCTACTACTATTTATCTTTAATAAAAGGTTAAAAATATTTTTATGGGGTGTTTGTATATGAAACGCCAAACCTTGTGTAACATTGGACAGTGATTGGTTTACGTTAACACCTTTGGCCTATTTATTCCATCTTAATTAATACAAGACACCCTCTGAAGGCACTGAGGGAACATGCTGATCCCCCTACAGAGCTATATGCAGAAATGTTCCTGCGCTGTCCAATTTTTGTGCTCCCACTGGCTCTGCACCCTAAACGACTGCCCCTCTCACCCCGCCCTAGTTACAGCCCTGCTTGAACTCACTTAAAACCCTCTCTCTTTTTGTTAATGAACTTGTTTTACTTTTAATCTAAATCACCCCAGTGCTGTGTGTGAATCGATGTGATTGTTAATTCCAGTTAAAGGAATAAATTCTGCTTTTGTTCTCTTTAAAGGAGCCACGAATCTTATTACTTCTCTGGGTGTTCCAGGAGAGGGCTGGGCACTTCACGACAGATGGTTTTGGGGAAATTCAGGACTGGAAGTGTGTTGGGGGTCACCTTGCAAGGCTGGTTGAGACCAGGATGGGGGAGTTATGTTGTTGGCAGCAGCTGGGGTCAGAGCACTGAACAGTGAGGCTGCAAAGCATCAAGACACTCAAGAAACTGCCTGCTTGTCTGCTAGCTGTTGGTGTCTCGGCTGTGAGCCACAGCAGTAGAGCATTTAAGGCACCCAGGCTTGTAGGACAGGTGGTGACATAACCTCTTACTGCTATGGATTGCACCCCAAAATGTTACAAATGTATAATCATAAATTCGCTATTTCTGTATTTGCAATAGTGATTAAATTCCTGCCAGATTCCACAGTTAAGCCATCTTTAATTGAACAATGTACAGGAAGACAGAGAAACTGACTGTAGTCAAATGTTATTAATAAGGATAAAATAGGGCTAAGATGGGATGAAAACGACTCTCCTTTATTTTGAAAACATTGCTTATTCTAACCTCAAATGGTATGGTGTTGTTTTACAGATAATCCTTCAGTTATCTCCTCCAGCCTTATGGGGGAGTTAATAATTATTCAAAGGATCAAACCCATCATCTTCAATGTAAAGCAAAGATAATTAAAATGGGAAACATTGAAAAGGTGAAGAAATACAGTAGATGAAAATAAAACTCATAGGAATTACTTTAATCTTCATATGTTACTACCACTAAACATTCTGTAGTACAAATATTTCATCTGGACAAGTTTTTACATCTAAAGCTGTGCTGTTTATATCAAATTTACTCAATTCTGTACATGAGACAGAACACAAACTGACATAGAAGTATGCATAAAATGTAGGGTTTTAACACACTTCATGAAAAATATGTACTACTTTGAAAAGCTGACAAGTTTTCCTCAACTTTTAATCATATTTGTTTTCCCCCACAGTATTTTTTTTATCTTTACAACTAAAATACATTTTGTAAAGTTTAAAAAGCTGAAAGATATCTCAGAGTGGTTTGTGGCAGTGACTATGAAGTGTAGTTTGAGAGTGGATGAGATGCTGCAGGTTTTTTCTAGAGCAGCATGTAGGATTACTTACTAGTAATGTAAGATAAATGCAGCTACTATAAGTAGTGCCTACTGTCTGGGCACTGAACCAGTTTTTATTTAAATCAACTGGAGTTTTGTCGCTGACCTCATTGGAGCAAGACTGGGCCAAAAATGTCAGTAAGATTTGCAAATTCAGCATAATAACAAAAAGCAAGGCAACTGGTTCATCTCTCTCTGTATTACTATGGGTACAAGTAATTCAGTGACTCAGTCTGCTCCACCAGAGACCTTATGTGGGTCTTTCTTACTTGCTTTGACAGACAAGCACTGGCAGTATTCCTCCTGGCCCTGGCCCCCTGCTCCTCACAGTTTTGATGGCTGAAAAGATGGCAAAGGGCTTAAAAACAGAGAAAAGAGGTTTCTTATTACTAGAAATTCAAGGACTGGGCCTCAGACTTCACCAGGCGTGTCTCACATTTGTTGAGGCAGAGTTCTGCAGCCATGAAATTCAAAGATCCTCAGAAGGACTGTATCAAGCCATTTCTAATTTTTTTAGCTAAGACTTTTTTTTTTTTTTTTTTAAGACATGCATCAGGCCATAAATGGAGTGGACTTTAAAAAAAATCTTATGTCATACACAAAGAGAGAGAGAGAGATATCTTTGTGGCTCCAATGTCAGCCTAAAAGGACCCCATGAATAGGGAAGTGGAGGCATTCCCTGGATATTTTTCTTTTGACCTGTATACCACACAATTTTCTGCAGCACTCTTTCCTGTATGTCCAGGTTTGTCAGATGCTGTTAGTTATAGCAGGATGAGGTTTTTCATTTATTCCGTCTCTGAAAGTGAAGGAAAAACCTACGCAGAATCCTCTTGACTGCCAATGGCCTTAGTGTAATTGCCCAAGGCTCCCCTCAAGTTAACTTCCAGTTTACACAGTGGCACACTGAGCATATGCATTAGGCCATAGATGGAGAGGAGGATCTCTTGTCATAATTTAGAAGATAGCCTTTGACTTCAAAAGGGATAGGTTCAGTAGCAAAATGCAAGATGTCACTCTTATTTGATTTGTCACATACCAAAGCCTCTCTCTTCCTGTGCCAGCCTCCCAGAGAAGGAGACCTAAGTTCTCTTCCTCAGGGAAAAGTCACTTCTTTATGAAATCTTTAGTAAATCTGCTCCCAGATTTCACAGCACAGATAACTGGGATCCTCCCACAACCATCTGCCCACAAATAATCCTGACATGAAACCCGAATCTTTTCTCTCAGCTCCCAAGCAGGGGCATAAAGGTTTGTAGCTATTTGCCCTTACCTTCTGCAGGCTGTCCTCTAGAGAGTTCATTTTCATCCCAGTGGACAGTCATCTCCTCAGATTCATAAGTCTCTGTGAAGTATTCCCTTGAAGCATTCCAACTGCCCGTCCTTCCCAGGAAAGTGGTCTGTTGCTTCTGGGAGCTGTGCTGGGAACTGAGGGATAGGTACCCAGAGAACATCGCAATCAAAATAATTTAGAACAGTGCTAGTGCAAACACACTGAATATTTTGTGCTTACATTTATGTAACACAACTGGTTCAGTTATAAACAGTTAAGTTCTCTAGTACAGAGAAGCCCCAAGAGTAAGGCAAGCAGCCTGCCTATGTGCAATTAATTTTATTTTTATCTTTGCTGAATAGGGTTAAAATATATGGGGAAATGATCACATTAAAAATTGGGTTGTTATAATTTACTCACTGAAGAGTCCATGTAGAATTTCTAAAACTGACTAAGTGCTGATTGAGCCATAGATTAAAAACTGTTGTATCTGCAGTAAAAACAGATAACATTAGTCAGAGTGCAATTTCGGAAGAGCCTGCCAGTTTCACTCTAAAATTGTCCAAAGTTAAAAAAAATTTTTTAATTAAAAAGGCTCCATGCCTTTTTGAGGGGGGTTATATTAGATTACTGCATTTCAAACCATATACATAAAATGTAAGACAATTTGGTTTGCAGTTTTTGGAATGAGAAGTTAAATCTTTGGTATAGATAATGAAAATGTACTGCTATTTAAGATCCCCGTCCATCAGAAAGCATCCTCAATGGAGACTCTGGGTAAAATCCTGATGCCACTGAAGTCAATGAGAGTTTTTGACATCCACTTAAGTGGGAAAAGATTTCACCTTTCAGGCTACCACAGAAACAGAGGATGTTCCTTAATCTGAGATGGTCATTCAGCCTCAGTAACAGCTGTTTATTGTTTAAAGGGACATTTGTCAACTTGAAAAATCACATTTCTGTCTTAAACTTACATATTTACTACTACAGGGCATTGTACAGCAAAACATTAAAAATTCTGCACACAATATTTTAAAATTCTGCAAGTTTTATTTGTCAATAAATAAATGCAGAGGCTCCAGCACGGCAGTGGGGAGCACAGGCCACTGGCTGTACGAAGGTGGGAGATCACCCTGCAGCCTCCCCACCCCGGGACACGGACTCAGTGGTGAGGCTGCACCCGACCCTGACAGAGCACAAAGCCTGGGCCTGCCTCAGAAACACCCTGAGACCCTGCCCCTCTGCGCCATGCGCACCAGTGTGTGTGTGTGTGGGGGGGGGGGATCCAGGTGTGGGGTGAGAGGATTCTGTGTGCGACAATCTGGGTGAAAGCAGCTCAGTAGGGGGGTCTAGCGTGGGGGGATTTGGATGCACAGAGGCTCATTCGGGGGGGGGGGGCAGGGGCGGGGAGGAGTTCCAGGTGCAGGGGCTTCCAGGTTAAAGTGGTTGGGACTCAGCAGAGGAGTCTGGGTGTGTGGGTCTCAGCAGGGGGGTCTGGGTGTGTGGGTCTCAGCAGGGGGGTCTGGGTGCTGAGGGAGTGGGGCTTGGTGGAGTGGGGGTCTGGGTGCAGCTAGTTGGGGGTCAGTGGTACGGGGAGCCTAGATGTGGGGGCTCAGGGTGGTGCAGGGGGGTGGGGCTCAGGGTGGGGTTTGAGTGCAGGGGGCTCAGTGGGAGGTGGTCTGGGTGCAGGGGTATGGGGGCTCCAGATGCAGGGGTTGAGGTTCATTGGGGTGGGGTACAGGTATGGAGGAATAGGGGGTTCTGGGTGTATGGGGTGAGGCTTGGTGGGGGTATCTGGGTATGGGAGGTCCAGATGCAAAAGGGTTGGGTGGATGGGGGAGCAGGTCCCTGTACAGTGACCCCTCACCCCCATAGCTGAGGAGTGATGGGGGCAAGAAGCAGGGGAGGATGCTGAGCTTCCTGCAGCTGGGGGAATTTATGGGGATGGCTCTGACACAGCCCCAGACATTCCTTGCTGGGGAAGAGGAAGCAATAGTTAGTCCCCAGGTTTTAAAAATTGAGGGCCTCATGCCTGTTAACAATGGGCATTACTGGATGCCACATCTGTTTAGGTGAAGGATATGTTAGGGACAAACGCACTATTTGTAGGTTCTTCTCTAAGACGATGCAAAAATCCAGAGAAGCCCTTCTCAGAGATTACCTTTGAGAGAATCGGTGTCCCACCTCTGATCCAGGCAGCCTGGGACTGATTAAGCAGAATACACCTCTGCAAGAAGTACTTCGGCAGCTAGAATTTCAGCTGTTCTGTCACTGAGATCCTCAACCTGTAATGGAGGGCAGTAAACCTCATAAGACTCTCTGTGAAAAGAGGAACTGTTCTCCATACCGAGACCATACCTAAGACTTCCAGCTCTGTAGTGTTCATAGGAAACTCAAAACTAGGAAGCTCCTCAAGAACCAACTTTGGTACCAATGAAGCTGGTACACATTGCCATTCCTCCGATACCAGTGACCTTGGCATCAATTCTATCGACATCTTCACGCCTGGTGCTAATAATTGCAACAGCAATACTCTTGAAAACAACTCCCCAAGCATTTATGGTAACCAGAGACTACATATTGGTACTGGAGTCTCCTATACTGGCCCAACAGATGATAGCCTTGGGGCTGGCCTCAGACTGTTAAAGTCATTGGTACCTCAGAAGCCTTCAAATTAAAAAAGCCTACTATTTCTGTGTGATGATTTGGGGAACATATGTACAACTTATGAATTCTGGTTGATATCATGAAGTTGTTACTATGAAAACTGCTGTATCACGAATGCCCCTCTATGTGTATCCACCAATGCTGATACGTTTTAAGCATCTCCCAGACAGGTATATTGGTGGGTTACTACAACTCAATGGCTTCTAATTCAGGGTGAAGTACCTTGGGACAATGGATTTGCTGGAGCCTGGGAGAAGGCATTTCCTTCACTTGTCTAAAGGAGGTGGGGAACGTGGAGAGAGTGGAAGTTCCCCAAGAAAGGCAAAGAGACAGAAATGATAAAGCAAGGGAGACAGCTTAGGGTAACACATAGGAAGTTTGGGCAGGAGAGAGGAAGGGGAGGTATCAGCAAAATCAATCAAGATGAGGTGGGGGGAGAAGGCTCCATGTTTCAGAACCAAAACACGCTCTGCAACAAAAGGACACAGATGACTTTGACCCCAGCTCAAAGAACGCTCTGGAATGGTGAGGAAACTGAGGCAGGGAAATGCACATAGGGTTTATCATTTTTGTATAGATCTGTGTATTTATTGTGCTAGTAAAGAAAAATTAATGGATAAGAACCCTGTATAAAGAGTCTGTGTTTTATAAATTACACCAACCACATGGCCCCTTGAGGAGGTGAATCACAAGGCTCACATCTCTGGGTGGAGTTCTAGAAGAGGTTGTGTTTGAGGTATGGGAGAGCTCAGCACTGGTTCTAGGGGCTGGGCAATTGGATAATGTAGTTGCAACTCTAGAGAGGGTGCTAGATATAGGGTCTGCATCCCAAGAGTGTGCTTAGGACCCCAAGAAAGAGACAGTGCCTGGGCTCAGTTCAGACTCTCCTTTGTTTACAAACCACCTGTCCCATGTCTGTAGGGCTTGGTCCCATATCACCATGGACCACTGGGGTTGAAGCACTGTAGAAGTGGGATACACCATCCCGTTTATTTGTACCCCTTCTTCCTCCCCTTCCTCCCCATCCCTCTTCAGGGACCTCTCTCACAGAGAACTTTTGGTCCTGGAGGTTCAATCTCTCCTTCTGATGGGAGCCATAGGTAATGTTCTGCAGAATTTAAGATGGAAGGGTTTTTACTCTGATTATTTCCTAATCTTAAAAACCAAGGGAGGTCTCAGACCTATTTCAGACATGCGTTAGCTCAACAATTATCTCAAAAAATAAGTTTTGCATGGTCACCCTGGCATCCATTATTCCCTACATGAATCCTGGAGACCCTCAATTTAAGAGATGCCTACTTTCATGTGCTGATATACTAACAGCACAGAAAGTTCCTCAGATTCCTACTGAAGCACTCACATTACTAATTCATGGTGCTTCCATTTGGCCTGCCTGCAGTTCTTTGGGTGTTCACAATATGTATGGCCATGGTAGCAGCATTCCTCAGGAGACTAGGAGTGCAGGTTTACCCTTATCTGGATGACTGGCTGGTCAAGGGCTAGTCCAGAACTCAGGTTATATTCAGCATTCAACTCATTCAGTCAGCCTTCAAGGCCTTAGGCCTCCTGATCAATGCAGACAAATCTATCCTTTGCCCAATACAGAGGATAGAGTTGATAAGGGCTGTGTTGGATTCTACCCAGGTAAGAGTATTTCTCCCAAAGTCAAGATTTCAATCTATTTGATCTCTTGTGACAGACTTCAAGATTCATCTAATCACAGCCCAAAACTGTATGAGGCTCCTAGGGCACATAGCACTGTACACATATGTAATACAACACGCAAGGCTGCACCTCAAACCCCTCCAGATGTGGCTGGCCACAATGTACTTGCCAATCCATCTTCATCTGGATACTGCTCATGGTACCTTTGTGGGTTCTAATTTTGCTGAATTGGTGGTTGGATCCTCTCAATAGTTGTCTGGGTGTTCCCTTCCTCTGCCCTCAACCATTGATGACTCAGACATGTCGGCTCTAGGGTGTGGAGCTCGCCTGGGGCCCCTCCTAACTCAGGGTCTTTGGTCCTTGACAGAACTCACTCTACACATCAATGTCAGAGATTTCATCACAGATGCCTTCCTGCAACAGTAAAGCTTTACTACGCTTTTCCTCCAGTCCCACTCTTACAGAGTACTGCTAAAGATCAAGCAGGACCACACCCAGGTTATAGTAATAGCCCCAGCATGGCCCTGCCAACATTGGTTCCCCACTGTACTGGACCTCTCAGTGGCAACTCCAATCTCACTGCCATTGCACCTGGATTTGATCTCTCAGGACCACATTTGGCTGCACTCCCTGAACCTGTAATCCCCTCATTTAATGGCCTGGAAGCTCCATGGTTAAATCCCAAACAGCAGACTTGTTTGGAGAAAGTTCACCAGATCTTACTAAGTAGAAGAAAGCCCTCCACTACGGCCACCTAGCTGTCAAAATGGAAGCAGTTCTCTATCTGGGTTTGTCAAACCAGAGTCTCGCCGATGCATTTGTCCATCCAACAGTTACAGAACTATCTGCTAAACCTGAAACAGGAAGATTTAGCAATTTCCCCTATCAAGGTTCACTGGTCAGCAATATCAGCTTTCCACCCTTGTGCAGCTAACCGTTCTGTTTTTTCTAACAACGTAACAATTAGATTCTGTAAAGGCCTGGAAAGATTGTACCCTGAATTAAGGGAGCCCGTTCCCCTTTGGAATTTAAACTTTGTTTTAGCCAAGCTCATGGGACCATCATTTGAGTCTTCAGCAATGTGCTCATTACACCTTTCATGGAACTTGATTTTTCTAACTGCTATCACTTCTGCCAGAAGGGTCTCCAAGCTGCACGCCCTCACATCTGTTCCACCATATACGTTATTCTTTAAAGATAAAGTGTACTTAGGCCCTCATCCAAGTTTTCTCTTCAAGGTAGTTTCTTGGTCTTGGTTTACCACGATCCCCACTCTCAGAAATAATTAGGTTGTTTCTCTGCCCACATCCTTGATTGTGAGAAGGTTTGGTGAATTTATGAGTTAGTCATCCAGGTGGGTAGTACCTGGATCTTGCCAGCGAGGCTGTTCCATAACTAGAACTTTAGTAAATGTCAGTACAGACAATGCCATTCTATAAGGAGGAGTAATGGAATTCCTTGATTGATCACAAACGCCTCCTCCTCACAAACTGGAGGAATTGCTGATATTTTATCTGAACTGGTTTTCACAAATACTTGTCTTTCAGATCCATGAAAGCTAGAAAGCAGCCTGATTCCACATCTGCTATTGTTGATCTCAGTTATTCCAGTTTGAATTTTTTATATAAACACATACATTTCAAACCCCTTTTGTGATAATGAAGCAGAATGAACAGATTTTTTGTCTGAGCTCATCAAAGGTGGCAAGGGATTCTGAGGATAGTGCTGCTGATCTAGAGAGATGAGTCAAGGGTCTGAGTCACAGTTTTTTGGCAGGATATCTAGAACATGGGGAAATCACAAGATGAGGGCTGGGGTAATTTGAGAAATTGTTATACCTTGTGCCTTTGCACTATTATTTGAAAGATCTAGTGGTGTGATGTGGCATCCTTCTACTCCTTCCTAAATGCAGACATTCTTCCCCCTTGAAGGCAGCGAAGAGTTTGTGGAAAAGAGTCACATATTACTCTTGGAAAGTTGATTAGAACCCTGGCTTCTGTTGTGTCCTGCAGAAAAAGCACCCTCTGGACCTGAAGCTTTAGAGGGTAAGAAAATAATACTTTTGTACTTTTCTGTTATACGGACCGACTTTTCTACTCTTTTTTTCTCTCACAGATGTTGGAAGGTGATACTGCTTTAGCTTTAGGGCCAGCTACCTCACTTACAATAAGCTCCAAAAATAGCCTGCAAAAGAGAGGGCCCAAGAGCCTTATTTCTGACCAAGTGTCTCCTGTCAAGGAGAAAAGCCACAAAGATAATCTAATGACCACAATTAATACCATTATCTGTAAACTAGATTCTTATCTATGCCACAGATTAGGCAGCTGCTTTTGTGGCATACTGAAATGTTTTCCCTTCTTTTCCTAGGTCCTTCAGGAATGTGTTAGATATTGTAAGGAAAGGTCCAGGTTTTCGAATTACATGTACAACAATGTGCTGTCTATATCTGTTGTCATCTAAGATTTAAAAAAAGAAAATTTGCCTCAAAGTAATTCTTTTGATCTTTGCTGAAATGCGACTGTAAGAAGTTTCCTTTCCCAATGTGCTCTAAAATACTATGTAGAGTCATAAACTTATCCACTTCCTGGGGTTTAGGTTTATTAACAACAACAATGTCCAACTCAAGACTTCTCCCCAAGCTTGTCTACTCCTAAGGATTGCAGGTCACCTAGCCCAGTGAGTCAGCTGAATCGAAGTAACATGTTCCCAGTAGGATTAACATATGGTTAACAACATGGAATTTCAAGTAAACTATGCCAGATTTACAAAAACTTGGAAAAATAGAGTATCTAAGGCTACATCTTCATTTTAAAAAAATGAGATTGTACATGAAGATAAGTTATCTCAATGTACAACCGTAGTGGAGACAAAGCACTGTTTTTACTTTGATGTAGCTAGTTATGTCAACCCCATATGGGGGAACAGGGCTGCTGATGTTAACTATGTTACCCTTCTTTTTCCAAAGAAAATTAGTCTCTCTAGTCAATGGGAGATATTAAAGGTGACAGTAATTGTGTATGAAACAGGTTTAGCAAAAGCAGTGGAAATGGAGTTTTTATTAGGGATTCAGATTTTTAGAGATCTGAAGAGGAGGATTAAAACTATAAATTAAATTCAAACACGGTGACATAGAACTACATAGTCTTTCAGACAAACCCAAGATAAATCCTTCAGCAAAATCTAGATCTTGGATTTCAGCATTTTTAATAATATTTTCTGAGAATTCTTTGTATACTGAAAAACATTTATTGAAAACACAACCAGTTTCAATGGTTCCTTCCTATCTTTTCCTTTGGTTAATTAATATTGCTTTCTGCACAATCTGTTTTTTAAAACCAATTAACTTTGATGACATGAAATCTAACCTAATTTTAAAAGAATAATTTAGGTCTTGAATTGCCCCCCAATAACTTCTTCTTATTAAAAAGAACAGGAGTACTTATGGCACCTTAGAGACTAACAAATTTATTTCAGCATAAGCTTTCGTGGGCGCTTATGCTGAAATAAATTTGTTAGTCTCTAAGGTGCCACAAGTACTCCTGTTCTTTTTACGGATACAGACTAACACGGCTGCTACTCTGAAACCTTCTTCTTATTAAACACTTATATTGTGGTGGCACTAGTGGCCAACCAGCTTGAAGCCCATTGTACTAAGCACTGTGCAAACATATTGTAAATGATAGTCCATGCCCCCAAAAGCCAATGTAATTGTGGAAGGAGAATTAGTTTGTCTAGTAGAAGATACTACTTCTGGAAATTGAGTAGCCTCTAAGGCCACAGAAAATAAGGAAGACTCTGATAGGAACTGATATCTGAAAGTTTCCACATTACTGTGGTCCTAAAACTCTTTGGGTATTGCTAGTAGATCAATGAAATGTCCCCTCTTTTCTTACCAAGATACCACTCTGTATTTTTTGTTTACATATTAGTAGTATGATAGCAAAGGGAGGGGGGCGGGAAAGGGCAGGGTGAAGATGTATTTCCTCAAGGCTGAAAAAGGCTAATCGCTTTAAATGCCCACAAAGAAGGGGGAAAATGTTACTGCAAAAACAGGCAATATTTTATGCTAAGTATCAAAAGATTGAAATATACCAGATTTATTTTAGCTCAGTGCCACAGCTATGGAATATTATATACTTTAAAAATACATTATACAGCAATACCAAAGGCAAACACTAAATTATTATTCACCAATTAAGAACTTATTCTGGAGTAAAGGACATTAAAACAGTAACTGACACCACCTGCATTGGTGAGGGATGCAGATAATGAACCACACTTTTCCCACTTGCACTGCTCCTGAAATCACTTCAGTAGCAGAGCCAATCAGCAGGGCCCAGGCAAAACTCCAACAGTAGTAATAGCGGTATCGGGGGAAGAATCAGCTAATCAATATCCACCACCACTGAGTCCTTTTATGTTTGTTTTGGAAAGGGCTAAAGTAATATGTCTAAATTTGTCGCTATGGATTGCAATGCCTGCGAGAAGGCACATCCTTCTCATTTTCCAAAGGGAAAGAAATAGAAATTGCCCCTTCTTCGGAAGAGGAACTCAAAAATGTTTCAATCCTCTCAAGATTTTTCCTCAATTTATTTTCATTTGGTGGACGTGGCTGCCAATTTCTCAGATGAAGTGACAGAGTAAGAGATCTCCTTTATATCCATTTTCTTAAAGAAGGACAGTTGAATGCAAGGAACATAAATACACTTCTCAGATAGGGTTTTACCCAGATAAACAATTATTTCTGGGAGCAGCTTTGTTGAGAGGGCACTTACCTCAAGGAGTGCGGCGTTGCTCTTGCCATCGTAAGTCCTGGACTCATCTGTCTAGCTTTGCTGTGGAAAGGGAGCTTGGAGAAGGGTGCCACTAGTTGTTTTTGACTAGGTCTGATGCCCTAATATAATACCCTGATGTCTCCCACAGTCAAAGGAAGAAACGGGTCCACAGAGGGAGCAGAGTTTACAGCCTAGTTCCATCCATAATACAAGGCAGGCAATGAGGAAAAGGAAGAACCCAGTGAAGAAAAAGACTATGGGAAACCACTTGGCAGGAAAGAGTCTTGTTAATTTGTTTGGTTAGAATACCTGTCTTCGAAACAGAGAGATAAACCATTTGCTCAAAATGAAGGCTTTGCTAAACAGGAAGAACATTTTATAGTGTTATTTAGCTTACGTTTTGTACAACATCCAGCACTGTAGCAGCTAAGTGATTCCCAGGTAAATAATATTTACATAGTGAGGATCCTAGTGAGCTTCATGGAAATATCTGCACTTTCCTCTTCCCTGGTTGGAGGAGACTCTGGTTTGATTAAATAAATATTTGGGGAGAGTTGTTTTGATGTCTTTTTGGTATTTTTAGAGGTTTGTTTGTTTTACATCTATGCAATTATGATGGGAAAGCTTTCTCAAAGAAAAAGAATCTGCTGAGTTCCCTAAAGGTGGTTAACCTCCACCTTGGTCCAAGTTCCTGTGGGGACTCACTTCATAATTAGGATTCCCTCAAATGAGAATCTAGCTATTATGTGCTTTGTACTGGGTTTTGAGAGACGCACTGTATCAGAGCAGCACAGCTGTCTTGGTGGTCATGAATTAAAATGTGACTGGGTTGTAATTAATTGATGGCCTTGAACTGACACCAGAAGTGGATTGGAAGCTGAGGGATGGAATGAACTGTGAGAAAGCTAGGCTCAAACTAGCCTGACTTGCCTTACCTGATCATTTATTATTGCTGATGGCAGCATAGCCAGTATTCTGACTCCTTTTGCTGGGTGAGTAAAACCACGTTCTTCACTTTTTATTATAGCCATGTTTGCAAATATGACTTTGATCTGGCCTTTAGTAATGATGTCATTACCTCCATTTGTTTCCTGATCTCAGACTGGGATTAGTCACATATTATACACTTTCTGTACATTCCAAATTGGTTTTATTTTGTTTTATGATTAATCTTCTCTGTGTGACAAGTTATTATAGCTTGGAAAGACTTAATCTGAGCATGTACCAAAAGGGTGTAATTTACCAAGCACTGAAGTCTCTCCATGTTTAACTCTAAAGGCTGCTTCTGCATTTCTAACAGTTTAGAAATCTGCCAGTGAAAATTGGTGCCAATGCTTAGTATCAGGTAACCATAACATTTTCTTACCCTATTATAATATCTTTCCAGTATTCTGTTAATAAGGGTCTTAATTTAGAGAAGTTAAAAGGAAAGTTGCAAATTAAAATATTACATTCATATCTTTATGCTAAAGCATTTCTCACCACTTTATCAGGTAAAACAAAACTGAAATTAAACATTATGTGAGGCAGACAGTGTGCATTCTTAAATGCACACGTATATGCTGAATACACCAGATACTGAGTAATTAATAACGCATAATGCAAGTGAAGCATAATTGCTACAGTAATCAAAATATTTTTTTGGAAATCGATGAACAGAACGTACAATGTAAATGCACAATCAATAAATGTCAACTTACATCTGCTAAATTTTATTACCGGTAGAAATATTTGATGGGAACACTGCTTAGGTGTTACAAAAGATGTGGTGGTAGCAATGATGGCAGTGGCAGGGGAATTTGGCACTGACTCTGTATAATAAATAACACAAGTGTCTGAGACAAGAACAACTCAGAGCTCCCATTTCTAGTCATTTAGATTGGCCAATTGTACCGAATTAGATTCAAAATCCTTGGCAACATAATGGTTACACTAAGCTTATCTTAAAAAGATTACATTTTTTTTACCCAATTGAGATGAAGGTATAAACACAGATAAATTTAGATACAGTCTGCAAGATTAACAAAAAACAAATGTCTGGATTTATTCACTGTGCAGAATGTAAAGACTTGTTTGGTATTAAAAGGTACTCATGTAAAAGTAGTGTAGTTTACTGTTTGCAAAAGAAAATTATATACTTGCAGCTTAACTAGTTTATTCAGTTTCTTTGCAATTATCCTTACAATGATATTTGTCCTGATAACTTCTGTGGAATGTTTAGACTTTTCACTTAAAAAACCTAAATCCCTATGTATTCTGTAATATAGTAACTGTATTTACACTGCTGAGGGATATTACAAATACATAGTAGTCATGTTCTGCATTCTATATGTACTGGCCAGGATGAACATCTAATTAAAGGAAATATATGATGTGTGTATTATGGAAAATGCAAGATTAAAGTGCACTAAAATATGGGACATATAGAAATGGTGACATTCCAATGACAACACTGTAATACATTCTTTATTCAATGTATGCATGTTCTTTCAAAACACCAGTACAAAAATTTTAAGTTGTTTATCTCTAGCATGAGTGGTTTACACTATGTTTTGTGGTATGTATCTATGCATGATTTATAGGGGAAGGGAAAATGTACACTTGCCATTCTGAAACAATAGCTTCTTTTAAAAAAAACCCCAAACTTTAATTCTCCTGAAGTTTTACATACAAAGAATAAATGAATTATGATCTTATTTTCCTCAAAAAATTAACATCTAACATTGGTGCAGGATTTTATATTATATAAAATCTGCTGTGTGGTAAATTAACATTTTTTTTTAACATGAATCCTGAGTAAAAGTGGAACATATAGCATTATTGACTAAAAATAAAATCCCTTCATAATTAAAATAATTGAACAGTTTTTATGTTCTACCACAGAACAGCAAGGCAATATATAATGAGATTGTATTCAACAACTGTCATGAATACTCATTGCAAACCTGAATATTTTCAGCAAAAATAAAACGGCAGATTATGCACAACAGTAAAAAGCATCAGAAATAGATGCACCTGGGATTTTTTTAACCACAAAAATTAGAATTTAGCTTTTGTTTCACAGTCATCAAATGGTTAAACCAATCTGAGATAACTGCATTAGGTAAACCATTGCACTGAGCAGAGACCCCCACTCAGGCTTGTACTGCAACATTAAGATTGGTTTTCATACAGGCACAGACTTCCTTTTTATATTCATGTTCAAAAACAACATGAAGTACAAATCTCAAAATATTATTAGGATCTACCCAACATTTCCACATAAGCAAAAAGTTCTGGCCACTTTGGTAAATGAAGTCTCTGAATTTTTTTAGAACTGGAGGTACCTCATGGAAAATAAGAGCTCTGAATTCAGCAAGGCAGCATTATATCAAGGTATGTGTACACCAAGAAGGGCAGGGAGAACTTTCCATCATGGTATACGATATTCAATCTTTGAATAAAGTTTTATATTCCATGTGGTGAAAGTGCATAGGAGTGAGATTCTGCTAGAGCAGCAAGAATCCTCTCACAGTATTAAGGCCTTTCAACTGCATGTTAACTGTGTTAGTCTATAGTCAGCACAGTGAAAACTGAATATATGCTTTCTGCTATTGTACTGTACATCAGGCTGAAGTCTTCTCAACATGATTTCTCCTCTCCTTGCTGTCGTTCCTCTTCTTCATCTGCTTCCTCAATAACCTGAATTTCATCTGTTTGAGGTAAGGATGAGTTATCTGGCAGCAGTTTACTCCCTTCAGCTTTATTTTTTTCTTCTTCTTCAATCACATTCTTCCATATTTTGTGATTTTCACTCAGATGGTGCATTAGCTGGCAAAATATTTGCCTTCTGCCTTTTTTTCTTTGTAGTTCTGTAAAATTACAAACATACTTTTTTCATATGCTAGCCACAATCAAATATAGGGTAATTATAGTCTCTGTTTATCAAACCCAGATGCTACTCTGTAAACCAGGTGTAGGTTTGAACTCAACATAGCAAGTAAGAAATGGATGCTCCATCACAGCAAATATTGACATTCTATCTTCAATATCAAGTCCCTAAGGAAATTAGAAGAATTAACTAACTTTTATCTCAGGTTCTAATTTTAATTCAAAATTAATTGCAGGAGATAATTTTATTCCTGCTTTCATACAAGTAGCCAAAGTGAAAGGGCAAAAATACATAATTATTATGATGTATAAGTTCAACCAAGTATTGCCACATCCAAATCCATTAAAAAACCCTGTGCGCATCTTATCTTACTTTGACCAAAATCATCTTCCGTTTCTTCATCTTCACTCTCTAATTCTTCTCCATTTTCATCTTCAGCACTTTCTATATCATCCTCCTCTTCATCAAGCCATCGGCCTGGAAGCAAGCCAGCTGCATCACAGGAATTACAAAGGGGGCCAACTATGTGAGTAATAAAAGATTCTTGTAATTTTGCAAGTTGAGGAGAAGAACGGTCCATGAAGGGGCTAATAGGTAATCCAAGGCTTGCTTCTTCATCACCCTGAAATTTTTAGAAATTCAAAATTACTTTTTAACTCAGTTTTTAAAAACTGGCTAGATACTGAGTTGATGGTGTCTCTTTTTCTTAAAGAGAAATTAATTTTTTGAAAAGCTACTCTTTAGCTAAGATTACTTAATAAATACGGACAGATACTGGACAATCTGGGCACTATCATGCATAAGAATAAGGGGGAGTAAATACTCCCTTCACTTTCCCGTGTGGCATCCCTGGGTCACTGCTCTTGGCATAGCGGGGTTATTACTTCTCCCCCTGTATAGGTGGGCACAGAGGGGCAGATCTTTGACTCCAATTGCTTAGCTCATGTATACAGGAAAGGGGAAGATAATCTGCTACTGATAAAACATAGTACTAAATTACTACCTCCCAGGAGAGAAGCAGGGGAGAGAAGGAAAGGAATTGTGACTCTCTGCAAAAGAAAAGATTCTTATAATGTTGCAATTTGAAGAAAAGAATAATCCACAAAGAGGCAAACAGGTAACTCTAAGGCACAGTTTCTTCCCTTAGCTCTTTTTTGAAGCAGCATTGTTTTTGTACACAGGACTGTGCCTAATGGCACAAACTAGCCAATATGGTCTTTAACTTCTGTTCAATGCTATTCCTGTCCAAAAACCCTGCCAATTTTTGTAGTTTTGCAATCACATTTTTCAAGTTTCCTGCTGGAACTGAAAAAATGACTATTGAGGCAGATATGAGTACTGCATTGATTCCGAGTAGCAGTAAAGAGTTGGGTGAGTCCAAGTGAATGTTCTGTGGGGTACTGGTTTCCATTATGACCTGTGTGTCATCTATGTTGTTGCTAAACAAGCAGAACTCAGCAATTTTCTCTGTATTTTTTGGAGGGGTCCCAGGTACGCAGTTTCTGCAATACTATCACTGATGTTAATGAAACACCTGTTGAATTGAAGTCTGAAATATAATATATGTGGCTGTAAGTACGTTTCACCAACTCCATATCTTTTTGGACCAAGGATTAAAAGCTCTATTTGTTAGCCTCTAGAAATTGGTCAACAGCAAAAAGTATGTTACTCCAGAGATTATAATTACAGCTGGCTACAACTTTGTAGTAGTTCTCTATGTTCATATTTAGAACTTCTGCTAATTAAGATTTCATACTTATTATAATGAGGCAAAACTGAAGGGCTTTCCACTCAGATTCATCATAGGATTCAAGGGATTATCATTTGATTTCTGGTTACTTAATAAAGGTAGCTAAACCTCCGAGCACAGGCTGGTTGAGTCCACAAATTCATAGGGGGATTCCTCAAGTGCTAGGTTATAAGAAGGGCCTTTGTGTTGCAACTGCATGATATTTAACAGCTGATAGAATTTTTCCTGGATAAAAGACAACAGAATATTCAGATTCCATGCCAGGCATTGAATTAGCTCCTTAAGGCCCCAATGCTACTCCCACCAAAGTCAATGATAAAACTCCTAATGACTTAATAGATAATAAATGAATTGAATACCACATCATCTACTCTTCTAAAAACTCTTATCAGTAAGGCAGACCTACAGGTGAACCGAAGCTTGAGACTCCTCATTCATCAGTTGAAAGCTGATGTCCTTCCTTCACTCTTTGTAAGCAAGGGTAAGAATTAAAAAAGAAAAGAAAATTAAAAAGCAGTCCAGGTCCTACTACTTGCTTCGTAGGAGTGGTTTAGCTGAACATTTGCCCCAAACCAGACAATTACCTAGAGAATGTCAGGAACCATTGGAGAACAGGTGCTGAAGAAGCCCTTTGAGCTCACTGCTTTGATATAGCAGAGCACCAGGTGGAAATTATAGACTTTAGTGCAAAGGGAATGGTTCAAGTACCAGTTAGCTTCACCAGAGCTGTTCAAGTAAACATCTCCAGACATGCGATTAAAATCTGAAAGGGAAGAAGTGCAGTCTGATGCAAAGATGATGCAGAGTTACCATCTAACTCAGATGAAGTGCTGAATACAGAGCACACTTGCTTTCCATTTGATGATGAGAGCTCAGGTCCTGAAGAGGTGTTGATGATGCACAGGTAAATGGTGGACTTCAGAGTGAAATCAGAGAAGACGAGGTTACTTACCTGTAACTGGAGGTTCTTTGAGATGCGTGTTCCCTCTCTGTATTCCACTGAGGGTTACATATGTGCACCATGTGCCTGGAGTCGGAGAATTTTGAAAGAAGTATCCATTGGTCCATGTATGTGCCCTGGTTTGCCTCGTGCTTCTATCCAAGGTGATAAAGGGCGGGGCAGTCCGACTGAGTCTCCAGTTCCTTTCCACTGTGAATTTGACAGATCCGACTGAAGCAGAGGGGAAGGAGAATACAGATAGGGACCACACACCCCAAAGAATCTCCAGTTTCAGGTAAGTAACCTCCTCTTCTTCGAGTGATGATCCCCATTGTACTCCACAGAGGGTGACTGACAAGCAGTACCTAAGTTGGAGGGTGTGACGATGAGGGGAGAGGCTGTTCTAGATTTGATTTTGACAAATAAGGAGGAACTGGTTGAGAATTTGAAAGTGGAATGCTGCTTGGGTGAAAGTGATCATGAAATGGTATAGTTCGTGATTCTAATGAATGGTAGGAGGGAGAACAGCAAAATAAAGACAATGGATTTCAAGAAGGCAGACTTTAGAAAACTCAGAGAGTTGGTAGGTAAGATCCCACTGGAAGCAAGTCTAAGGAGAAAAACAACTGAAGACAGTTGGCAGTTTTTCAGAGAGACATTAAGGGCATAAAAGCAAACTATCCCACTGCGTAGGAAAGATAGAAAGTATGGCGGGAGACCACCCTGGCTTAACCAGGAGGTCTTCAGTGATCTAAAAATCAAAAAAGAGTCTAATCAAAAAGTGGAAACTAGGTCAAATTACAAAGGATGAATATAAACAAACACCACAAGCATGAAAGGATAAAATTAGAAAGTCCAAGGCACAAAACAAGATCAAACTAGCTAGAGACAAAGGGTAAGAAGAAAACATTCTACAAATACATTAGAAGCAAGAGGAAGACCAAGGACAGGGTAGGAAAATGAGGGGGGGAAAACAATAACAGAAAATGTGGAAATGGCAGAGGTGCTTAATAACTTCTTTGTTTCAGTTTTCACTAAGAAGGTTGGTGGTAAAATGCCAGTGAAAATGAGGTAGGAACAGAAGCTAAAATAGGGAAAGAACTAGTTAAAAATGACTTAGCCCTGGGCTACACTAGGGGAGGGGGTCGATCTACGATACGCAACTTCAGCTACGTGAATAGTGCCCTTAGACAAGTTAGATGTCTTCAAGTCTCCAGCGCCTGATGAAATGCATCCTAGAATACTCAAGGAGCTGACTGAAGATATTTGAGCCATTAGCGATTATCTTTGAAAACTCATGAAAGATGGGAGAGATTCCAGAAGACTGGAAAAGGTGAAATATAGTGCCAATCTATAAAAAGGGAAATAAGGACAACCCGGGGGATTACAGACCTGTCAGCTTAACTTCGGTACCCAGAAAAATTATGGAGAAAATAATTAAGCAATCAATTTACAGACACCTAGAAGATAAGAAGGTGATAAGTAACAGTCAGCATGGATTTATCAAGAACAAAGTATGTCAAACCAACCTAAAAGCTTTCTTTGACAGGATAACAAGCCGTGTGGTTAGGGAGGAAATGGTAGACGTGGTATATCTTGACTTTAGTAAAGCTTTTGATATTGTCTTGCATGACCTTCTCATAAACAAACTAGGGAATTGCAACCTAGATGGAGCTACTTTAAGATGGGTGCATAACTGGTTAGAAAACTGTTCCCAAAGAGTAGTTATCAGTGGTTCACAGTCATGCTGAAAAGGCATAATGAGTGGGGTCCCACAGAGATCAGTTCTGGGTCCGGTTGTGTTCAATATCTTTACCAATGATTTAGATAATGGCATAGAGAGTACATTTATAAAGTTTGAGGGCAATACCAACTGGGAGGGGTTGCAAGTGCTTTGGCGGATAGGATTAAAATTCAAAATGATCTGGACAAACTGGAGAAATGGACTGAAGTAAATAGGATGAAATTCAATAAGGACAAATGCAAAGTACTCCACTTAGGAAGGAACAATCAGTTGCACACATACGAAATGAGAAATGACTGCCTAGGAAGGAGCACTGTGGAAAGGGATCTGGGGATCATAGTGGACCACAACCTACATATGAGTAAACAGTGTAACACTCTTGCAAAAAAAAGCAAACATCATTCTAGGATGTATTATCAGGAGTATTGTAAACAAGACAAAAGTAGTAATTCTTCCGTTTTACTCTGTGCTGATTAGGCCTCAACTGGAGTATTGTGTCCAATTCTGGACACCACATTTCAGGAAAGTGGACAAACTGGAGAAAGTCCAGAGAAGAGAAAAGGTCTAGAAAACATGACCTATGAGGGAAGATTGAAAACATTAGGTTTGTTTAGTTTGGAGAAGAGAAGACTGAGGGGGACATGATAACAGTTTTCAAGTTCATAAAGGTTGTTACAAGGAAGGAGAGAGAAAAATTGTTCTTGTTAACCTCTGAGGATAGGACAAGAAGCAATGGGCTTAAATTGCAGCCAGGGCGGTCTAGGTTGGACATTAGGAAAAACTTCCTAACTATCAGGGTAGTTAAAAACTGGAATAAACTGCCTATGTAGGTTTTGGAATCTCAGTCACTGGAAATTTTTAAGAGCAGGTTAGACAAACACCCGTCAGGGATGGTCTAGATAATACTTAGTCCTGCCTTGACTGCAGGGGATTGGACTAGAAGACCTTTCGAGGTCCCTTCCAGCCCTATGATTCTATGATATTCATTGCCTGAAACCTGTCTGTGGGCAGGTATGCTCATGCCATGGTTAATGGTACCCCTGATGAAGTCCAGCGATTGCGTGGGTTGAGGATCACTTCTTGATGTTGATGCTGACTCCCAGTGAAGAAAGGTGGCTGAGTAACATAGAGAGGTTGATGCGTGGGCTTCCCGTCAGGACCTGGCAGCCAAGAGTCAGTTGTCGAGGTACGGAAAAACCAGAAAACCTAATACCTGATGTGAGCTGCTAGTACAGAAAATACTTTGGTGAAGACTCTGGGAGTGGTAGCTAACCCAAAGGCAAGTACCCTGTTTTGGAAATGGTTGTTGCCCACCATAAATCTGAGAAAACATCTATGGGTGGGGTGAATATCTACGTGGAAGTAAGCATCTTTCATATTGAGTGTCATGAACCATATGCCTTTCTCTAAGGATGGTATTATTGCTGCCAAAGTGACCATATGAAATTTGAGTTTCTGGATAAAGTGATTGAGGTGGCAGAGATCGAGGATTGGTCTCCAACCACCTTTTTTCTTGGGTATCAGGAAGTAAGTTGAGTAGAACCCTGTTCCTTGATATTGTAGAGGAACGTGTTCTATTGCTCCCTGTTGTAATAAGGAGTTCACCTCTTGGACGAGAATACTGTTGTGAGAGTGGTCCGAGGGGGCGAGGGGTTTGGAGGAGGTAGTATTACAAACTCGATCATATAGCCAGGGTGGATGACATTCAGCACCCATTTGTCTGTTGTTATAGACTCCGAGTATGGAAAAAAGAGTGCTAAATAACCCCCAAAGAGAGTGGAAGAGTCATGAGATGTTAGGATTGGCGGTTGGCAGCTCTCAAGCTTACCTGACATAATTCATTCTTTAGAAACAGAAATAATTTAAAGCAGTAACAAAAGGAATAACCCCCAAACAGTAAATGCTTTGTACCCCCCCAAATTTATAATTTATCATCAACCAGTTATATATTTTTAAAATAATTCTTTCCATACCTACCTGCTCATAAAATTCATTAACAATGCCTTCTGTCCATTTCAGGTGCAGATCTCTAACTTTTGCTGGGCCGTTAATATCTGCCAATTTGATGCATATTTGACAAACTAGCAGGCGGTCATTCTCATTGTTCCATTCTATACCATGACTGTTTATATCATTGGCCTGTTTGAACAACATAATTTTTTAACAATGTTGGATACTCTTGTAAAGAAAATCTATATATCACTTTATTACATTTTTAGGTCTTTGCAGAATATTGCCCTTTTGTGGTAATTTTTTTGTAATATTTTGTCTTGTGTAATCACAAAGAGTTTTTTTAAAAAAAATGAAGATAGCAGATGTTACCACCAGCAGATAACTAGATGGCAGATAATTGTTTTGAGGTTTAAAAAACTGCAATAAATTGAAAAAACAGTAATTATGTGCTATCAGTTTCCCTTCTTTATAGGTTTGTACTGGAGTAAGTGTGCAGTTATTGCATTGTAATACTAACAGTAATTAGTATATTATCTTTATTCCCCATTTTTCAATCTTTAAAAGATATTTTCCACTTAAAATCATGATTTTCATATATATAGACTGAACTGGTTTCATTCTTTTCTTAATCTATTGGCAATCTATAGTTGAAATCTAGAAAATGGATACTTTATTTCATGTTCAAATGCTAATTTAGGATGTTTATTTCTCCTATTATGTGCAAAGCAGAGAGATTGTAATGGGTATTAAATACATGCATGCAGAGGATATTCTGATTCTTAAAAACTAATACTTTAATGAATAACAGTTTTGAAGGTTTCTACTTAAAACGGGAAGTATTAAGTGTCAGAGTGGAATTCTACACTAGTACTTCAGGGTATGTTCAACAGTTTGATTTTTAAAAGGTTGTAAGTACCTTCAATTATGTAGCACATGCTTTAGCTAGGTCTTCCTACTGGTGTGCTGACATTTACAGTTCAAAGTTCTTTAAATTTAACCTATTAAAAGCAATAAAGATTGAGCAACAATGCTGATAGCAGTATGATCTCATAAGCAGTTAAGTGCAGGCATTAACTTGTGTAACAAACCTTGGCATTAAATTCAGCCAGGAAATCAAAATGTTTCTTGAGATCTGTGGCGAGGATTGCTTCGATCACTAAGAAACGAAACCGTTTGAATTCCACATGATCAAGATTAGGTAGAAAGTTGTATTCTGGTCGAGATAAAAAGAGATTCCATGCAGAAGCAGCATGATGGTTTTCTAGGACTGATCTGTCATTGTAGAGCACAGCCTACAAAGAAATGAAAAACAAACAGGCGATTTAAGATTCAAAATTAGAAGAGGAAAAGTGTAAAGGCTAAATAATGACATTTTCCTTTAACACAGCTGGTAACTAAAACACTAAGTTGCATTCTAGTTCTGAAGGCTGAACCGAACAAAAGCCGTCTTTGTAGGCAGACATGCACAGGGAAAAAATAATCTGACCAGTCTTATTTTTAATCCTGTAAATATTACTGTAAAATTATCACTAAGAAAAACATCTAGATAAATATAAAATATGCTTCGTGTCACTCCACTTGTTGCTGCAGTGAATATGAACTAATATGTCTGCCTAATGTGGAGGAGGGTGGGAAAGAAGATGCAGGACAAAAGCTTAATAGATCAAGGCAAAATGTTTTTTTTAATATATTTACATTTCGGTTTTACATTTTAACTAATGTTTTTTTATTTTACCTTTAAAACAGTACTCCTAAGTGAAAAGTTTGATTAAATTGGCTTTTTTGAATGAATTATTGGCCAGTTTACAATAGTCCCCTCTGGTGCCTCCTTATAGAATAACTACCATTTGTAAAAAATGATGGGACAGTCTGCTTATGCTCTAGCTTAATCCCTAGCTAGCAATTACTAAAATTGAAGCTTAGCTAAGGGGGAGAGGGGGGGGAATCAATATTCTGGCAAGACAAGCTTTATCTGTAGTGCTCAAATTCTGAACAGGCAATGATACATTTTTGAATGAAGGAGCTAGCATAACTGTAAGCAATCCACGAACTAATTAAATTAATAACATGTACATAAATAAAGTTCAAGAAAAAGCCAAAGCCCTCCATGGAAAAGCAACTAGACATATTAATTCATTTTAACAATGTGAAGTCTGTTGTATGCACCAAAGTATCATCCTCCCAAAATCAAGTAGAGTAAAGTTTCTATAGTTGAATCACATTTATATGAACTAAATTAGAAAAGGATATAAGGTAATATGCAATGGAATTTTTTAAAAATTGGGCTTGCCCCATAATTTACCTCTGTAAATTGTACAAAGAAGACTTGAAAAAAAATTATCTTGGAAATATCAAACCTATCAAGTCAGGTTTCCTTAGTTTTGCTAAAGGTTCCCACAAGCATGTGCACTGAGTTCTAACCATTTAACTGAAGGGGTGGGATGCTGAGTCTTCAACAAAGACTTTGTTATCTCAACATGTTCAGTCAATGGAGTTAATTGGGTTAAGGAAAAACAAAGTTTTAAACAGTCTGTTGGCAAGTGGCATATCAGCTATTAGACAGGCAGTGGCTTAATTTGTAGATGGCAACACAGTGCTCTACTTCTTGTGACATGCAGTCAGTGCTAGATCTTGTGAAAACCTGGTACTTTAAAATTACATATATTGCACCCTGCATGGTGCTCTATAGGCCCAAACAGTGCACCCCCATCTAGATGGCTATTTTTAGCAGTGTAGTGTCCTGCTGCCACCCCGCTGCTGGGTCTTTCCCCACTGAAGTGAAAGACTCTGGCAGCAGAGATAGGCTTTTGTGGGGGAAGCAGCAGGGAAAGGCTCTGGCAATGGGGCGCTTCCAAAGCATTTCCCCACTGCCTCCTCCCTGCTAGAACCTTTCACTGCCATGTGAAATTATGCACCGCAACGTGGACGCAGCTCGCTTTTCGCTGTGGCGTGTAACTACCCATACCCTCTATGTCACCACCAATGGTGTGCAACGTAGATGTATGGTAAGATTTGGAATGAAAATATTCTGAATTAAATTAATATCTTGAAAACAAATGAATGTCGTTTATTAGCTTCAAATATCTTCTGGTTAGTCTCTAGATTCTATTCAGGGTTCAATTATATTTGTATATACTGTATATGTTGCCTCTAGCTGAAATTTTTTGTAAATGTAGGCTTTGTCATGTGTACTCTGCTGCACTGATATCTCTGTTTTCTGACATTTTTTACTGAATTCTTCCCTTGGTGATATTCAAACAAAGCCATCAACAGATATTAATCACAGCAAAACTGAATTACTACTAATCTCTCCAGTTGATTTCCATTTCTTTCACACAATTTAGACAACCTTGAGTTTACCATCATTTCTATTATCTCACATTTTGGAGGAGTATATGGACATTAATTTAGAGCTTAAATAAATAATAGTGTCTGATCTTTTACCTAGGAAATGACCCCAAGCTGATGTCCATGCTTAATGAAATAGAAGCCAAATTTTGATTCATTCTTTTGTAAATCTTAGATTATTTAATGCTTTTTACATATATCTTTCAGCAGCTTTGCTGCATCCATTGCCGCTTGTTCAGATGATACTCTCATGTTCATAAAAACAGAGTTTAGGCTGTAATCTCTTCAGGGCAGAGACTATCTGTTCCTCTGTTTGCATAGTGCCTAGCACAATGGGGCCCTACTCTTGGTATGCATGCATCCTCTATGCCAGATATTGGAACCCATTGGCCCTTGACTGCATCCCAGCTGCCCTCACACCTGCCACTCCTTCAAGGGCATAAAAGTTTGGAACAATACCTACTACCTCTCAAGCTCCTTTGCCAACTGGAATCCACATCCACACACACACACACACACCTCGAAGAGCACCAGCTACTGCAAAATAAGTAACAGCTTTTTCTTCTTTGAGTGATTACCTATATGTATTGCACTCTTAGTGATTCCTAATCAGCGCTTGCGTGCTAGGAAGTGGATAATCAGAGTCCTATACAAACAACAATTAAAGAATTGCTTTGCTAAAGTAAGCATCAGCTCTGAAAGTCTCCCCAATAACACAGTATTTTATGAATGTATGAAGTGAACCATATTTGGTGCTCTACAAATTTCAGAGATGGGGACATTTCTGAAGGAAACTACAGATCCATCTTGAGCTCCAGTGGAGTAAGCTTTTATCTTACTGAGGGACCAGTCTTCACTATTTGATAACACAGTCTGATGCATTCTGTAATCCATCTGGATAGTTTCTAGAAAGAAACTGATTTCCCCTTTACTCTTTCAGCATAAGCTATAAATAACCTAGAAGAGACTAAATGATTTTATCTAAATAAAAAGAATGACATTTTCTTTCAGAATCACTAGCATGAGGTTTGGGAAAGAAAATAGGTAAATGAATGTTCTGATTAATATGGAAGTCAGATGCAACTTTACGTAGGAATCTTGGATGTGGCCTAAGAGAGACCTTATCTCTATGAAAGATGGTGTATAGTAGTCCTACCATTAAAGCTTGAATTTCTTCCACCTGACAAGCAGAAATAATGGCCACCAAAAACTATGCTTTCATGGAAAGATGATGTAACAAGCATGGCTAATGATTAAAATGGGAGACCCCATCACACTGCTAATACCACATTAAGATGCCATTTGAGGGTGAGGGAGGTTCTCTAATTGTAGGGAATACATGCACAAACCCCTTCAAAAGCCTAGACACCATAGGGTGTGAAAATACTATGAAATTTTGAATTTGAGGATGACGGAGAGATATACCTGCTAGATGAATGTTCATAGAACCAATTAGAAAGTCCAGATGATTTTAGTGAGAATAGCTAGTCCACAATGAATGGAATGTCCATTAAGAAGGCTGAGATATAACGTTGTTTGCCCAAATTGGGAATTGTTTCTATTTGGCATTGTAAGCCTAAATGGAGTGCTTCATACTATTTATCAAAATATTCTGGACATATCTAGAGCAAGGCATCTTAACATCAGTTAAGCAGTTAGCATCCAAGCTGCAAGGGGCAGAGACTGTGGGCTTGGGTGAGGGGCCTTCCCATTGTCTTAAGAGATCAAATCTGAGACTAGTGGAAGCATTACTGAAGTCTATATCGATAGCCTCAGTAGCTCTGGGAACCAGAATTACCTGGGTCAATCTGGTGCTTTTAATATCAACATTGCTGCATCCTGCTTGAGTTTTCTCAGAGTATACGGTATTAAAAAAAATTGGTAAGCATACATCAGGCCCTGAGACCATGGTATTAGGAAGGCACCTGATAGAGACCCTTGACTCTGACCCCCTCTTCATCAAAAAAATGTTGCTTTCTCCTTTCCCTCCCCTCCGCCCCCCATTTCTTTGGTAAACAAGTCCATGACTGGGTGACCCTTCTGGAAAATCTGTTGAATAATTGAGTTCTTAATAAACCACTTGTGGTTGGAAGAAAAATGTCTGCTGATCTGATCTGCAAGGGTGTTCATTAGTCCAGGTAGATAAACAGCAGTGACAGATACTTGGTGATGCTATTCCAACAGCTGGATAACTTTCTGACGTAGAGGAGATGATCTGGCTCCTCCCTGCCTGTTTATATAG
Organism: Macrochelys suwanniensis; assembly: GCA_033296515.1. Taxonomy (NCBI): domain Eukaryota; kingdom Metazoa; phylum Chordata; order Testudines; family Chelydridae; genus Macrochelys; species Macrochelys suwanniensis. The sequence goes on along the minus strand of CM065781.1, from coordinate 97,483,989 downwards.
AACGCTATAATGGTGTTGTCTACCATGACCTGTATAGACTTGCTCTGGATTAGAGATAAGAATGCAGCACATGCCAGATGAAACACACAAAGTGCTTCAGTCAGCCTCTTAGGAAGCTTCTGAAATGTTCTTTGGTCATCTGGAGGAGTTGATGAAGATGAAGCTACAGCCTCATCAGGTGAATACAATGATACTGCAGGAGGAGGAACATCAGTGCGATGAATCTGTTCCTCCTTAGAAAAGTGGAGCTGCTGCTGGATCATGTATGAGGTCTGGTAGATTCTACTGAAAAAGGTGACCTTATTCTGGACTGTGTAGATGACACACGTCTTTTTAGATTTTGAGAGCCCTATGGAGCCCAATATGGCCATTAGTGTGGATCACAGGCAAACGGCGTGGAAGGCCAAGGAGGGGTATACCAATGTGAGTATCTCCATATGTCTTCCCTATTTCTGCCTGAGCCCTAGAAACACCACCAGATGTGAAAAAGGATGCGGAATACAAAGAAGAACTATCTCTACTTTCACCTCAGGGTGATGAAGAAAAAGAATAATCCCCTCTTCATAGGGGGAGACATTTTAACAGGAGTCCCATGGTGGTCTGTCCCTGAATCCTTCAACAATAGAGCAGAAAAAATGCCTTGTACCAACTTGTTAGCTGACCCAGTACTGACAGCAGTATTATGACTGATTGTGCCAGTGTGGGACTCTGGGAAATCTGACACCATTACATTCCCTGGTGCCATAAAGTTGGGTGCTGACATGGTCAGTACAAAAGACACCAATTCAAAGAGCTTTGGTGCTGAATGATGTACTGAGACTACTGGTACCAACAAAGTCAGTCTGCCAAGACCAACTGCACCAGATATGATGCTGAGATGCTTACGGACAGTACAGTAACTCCTCACTTAAAGTCATCCTGCTTAACGTTGTTTCGTTGCTGATCAATTAGAGAACATGCTTGTTTGAAGTTGCGCAGTGCTCCCTTATAACGTCGTTTGGCAGCCGCCTGCTTTGTCCATTGCTTGCAGGAACAGCAGCCCGTTGGAGCTAACTGGTGGGGGCTTGGAACCAGGGTGGACTGGCAACCCCCCTATCAGCTCCCCGTTCCCCTAAGTTCCCTGTGCGGCAGCTGCCCAGCAGGCTATCAATTGCTGGCAGTTCAGCTGTTCCTCCCCCCACTGCCATGTGCTGCTCCTGCCCTCTGTCTTGGGGCTGAACCCCGGAGCCTCCTGCTTGCTGTACAGGGGTGGAGAAGGGGAGCTAATGTCAGGGTGTCCCCCTGCTCCTGCACCCCGCTTACCCCATTTCCATAGAGTGTGTGTGTGTGGGGGGGGTGGACGGGACACGACAGGGCTCAGGACGGAAGGAGCTTCCTGGCAGCAGCTTCTGTTTCAACTTGCTGATCTACTTAAAAAGGCAGTGTACTTAGATTGGGGTCAGCGTACTTAAAGGGGCAATGTGCAACTCTCTCACACACAGTGTGTGTCTCTGTCTGCCATGCGGTCTCCCCTCCCTCCATTCGTGCTGCCTTGTAGAGTGTGAGGCTACATTAACAACAATGGGTTAACCCTTGAGGGCTCGGCTGATTGCTAGTTCATCATTTAGCAGTAAGGCATTCCCTGGGAAATATCCCACCCTCTGACCTTCAACGAAGCTTCACAATCATCATCACTGTGTACCAGTATTAAATTGTTTGTTTAAAACTTATACTGTGTGTGTGTGTGTGTATATTATATAGTCTTTTGTCTGGTGAAAAACATTTTCCTGGATCCTAACCCCCACCCCCCATTTACATTAATTCTTATGGGGAAATTGGATTCACTTAACATAGTTTCGCTTAAAGTCGCATTTTTCAGGAACGTAACTACAACATTAAGCGAGGAGTTCCTGTACTGCAGACTCAGTATGGATAACATTACCAAAGGTTGAAAACCTATCTGCTTTAGATTATCAGCTGAAGGACCTGTCAGGGACTGAGGCGTAGGCAGTCTAGCTTAGTGGTCACAGCTGAGCTAAAGTCTGCCCACCAGGGATGGAAGTCACTGGGCCAGAGTTAGAGGAATCGCAAGGCCAGATTCCATAAACAAGAGTCAGGGTCAGAGTCAGGCTGGTGTCAGAGACTGGATATCAGAAGTAGTACCAGGTTAGAATCGAGAGGCAGGAATCGGGGTTGAAGTCAGGCTGGAGTCAGAGACGAGAGATCAGGACATGAGGCAAAGTCCAGTTTAGTAACAGGCCAGGGTCTCTGTGGTTGCCCAGACACTTCCTGGGACAACTCCTGGGGTTAAGTAAGGGCACTTGGCCAATCAGAGGGCTGCAGGGTACTGTCATTCGGGGTATTATGGACGGTACTTCCTGTGGTGCCTATTCTCCACAGTGCTCCTTGACTGTGCTTCTGCAGGGTGTTCTGGTGGCATTGTGGGAATATTGGCCACCACAGGCTCTGCAGACCTAGGTCCCGGGTCCTTACAGGACTATATTTATGCCTTGAACTACCATTAGCACAGACCTGATAAGGAGATTTTTCTCTCCTTTTCTTCGAAGGGTTCTTGAGAAGGTGACCACTCCTTATGTTCCCTTAAGGAGTGATAGTGAATCCTACCCTTGCCTGATGACTATTTTGGAGCAGAGTCTTTGCTGAAAGAGTACACCTGAGGCATAGTAGTTGCTGGTGCAATTTTAGAGGAGGAAGACTGTTCCTTTCTCACTTTTTGTGTTCATTTTGAAAATGAGCAACAAATAGAGGATTTGCTTGTAATATGCCCCATCCTACACAAAACAAACATTTTTACTATGGCATTCAGAGGAATGACGATGTCACATGAGGGATGGTATTCGAAATCAGGGGGTTTCTGATCAGTCACAAAGACTGAAGTCTGTATGCCAGGTATCCAAAAGCAATATAAAAAGTTACCCAACTGAAACCTAATCCAAATTCTAAGATTAATATAAAATTTAACTATATACAAATTTGCAGTATGAAAAGTGGATAGAGTAGGAATGCTGCTAATTGTTCCATCTCTCAACCTAAGGCAGTTAGAAGGAACTGAGAAGTGGTTGATCCTGCTCCATCCTTTTATGCACTCGGGCAGAGGGCTATGTGTGAGGGAAGCTAAGGCAAAGATGTGGGCCAATGGGCACTGTTGGCTGAAACGCTCTGATCTCTGGTTCAGAGGGTGCCCGTGTAACACCGACAGACCCCCGTTGGGATCTAACCTGGGACCTCTGGATCTTAGTGCATGAACCTCTACCGTATGAGCTAAAAGCTAACTGGCTGTTAGCTAAGGCTGTAGAGCAGACTCATTTTACCTCTCTAAGTGGTCTTGTGCCACTAATTGGGACAGAACACCACACCCAGAAGGTGTGTGGGTTACACCTACACACCAAGAGTGGAATACATATAGACAATCACTCACAGAAGAATTCAAAATTATAACATCCCAAAAACCCTATTTACACTTTACAATATGACCTGTTTCAAGAATCTAACTCCTGAATGCAAACTGAGTCATACTATGTTCAGGCTGCAGGACGAAGACACAGAAGGGAGTGTCTGAAAAGTCTGAAGCTGAGGTAAATACACTCTTGAGATAACTTTCTGGAGCTTCTGGAGGAAGGGGGGGTTGCCAAGGTCCCAAATTCCCTATCTCCTACAGGACACTTGGGAGTCTCTCTTTTTGCTTAAACCAACTTGAAGGGTGTCCACATTTTCTAAGGTGGAAGATCCCACTGTAGAAATATCTATCAACATCCACAAGAAGTTGTCCCATTCCCTTTCCATGGGGGAATCAGCTATGCTGGACCTGATACAGGTGTGGCCTAGTATATATGCCATATTATTATATTATTATTGAGCCTGGGAGACATCAAGTTTCTTAATATAAGAGGCAATGACATCAGCAAAAAGACTGCGTGTATTGTCTCTATGTGCTGGCAAAGAAAAACTATGCCCCGGCATTTGGACTGACACAGAAAACAGAAAAGAGAATTTGTTACTTAATTAATATTGGCATACAGTACAATCACTTCATATATAAATCAAAATATAATGTATTGTTTATAGTTCAAAAGCAATCTAAGTAGTATAACATGTTTCTTTCATCTCTATGAAACAGTTAAAAATAAGGAGATATTTGATTGTTATTAAGGGGATAATTTTTTGGATGCATTAACCTGTCAAAAACCAAACTTTTAAACAAAAACTTTCTAAAACAAAACGATCTTCTCCAATTTTTTGTTGGACAAAGTAAGTACTCAAAATAACAATCTGATCCTACCTCCTTAACAGGTCTATAGGACATCTGCCAAGGTAATAAAGTAAAATTTAGGAGGTACAAATATAATTAACTAATTTAAAAGTTTATTGCTTTTTTCCTTTCTTCCATTTTTCATCCCTTTTTTCTTCCACGATAATATTTTTCCTTTTATTATTTCTGTCTCCTATTTGTTTTATTACTTTTTCTTATCTTTTTCCTTTTGTTGTGCATTTCAGTTTCTTTAAAAAGCAGCATCTCCTTTTCTCTTAGTTTCTCATATTCATCTCCATTCTCAGATGCCAAGGCATCTTTGTTCTCTCTTATGTTAAGTTCTCCTTTTAGCATCTCCCCAGCTTGCTCTTCAAATTCACTGATCAGTTTACATTTAAAAGGCTACCTATGCAACACAAAAGGCTAGACTAGGCCGTTATGTTTTGAAATAATGGCAAAGAGCACCATTAACAGTGGAAAGTTTCAAAAAAATGGAATATCCATAATCATAGGCTTAGCAAGTCCCAAAGGCCAGCCCTATATGTAACAGGTCCTTTGCTTAGTTGCATTTATTTATTTTATTGTTTACAAGTTTGTTACTTGAAAATTATTTTACACACACCACTTTGGGATTTCTCAGGTTAAAAGGTCTTATAAAGGTAATCCCAAAGCAGTTTCCTTGCTCACCTATTAAGGGAAAAGAATGGTCTTATGAAATGTGGCAAACAACTCCTACACAAAAAGTAGCAGATTTATAGAGTAAAATCTATGTTCATTATTTCTCTTACGTATCAGAAAGCTGGAAATTTTAATTTTAGTTTTCAATTAAAACATTTCCTACCTGAGGTGCATTTGTAGCCACTAGAAAAGCATTTGTACGACCTGGATGATCATAATCATGCATGGCAGCTGCTACATACAGAGCCATCAACTCCAGGGCAGGAATGTTTGATGCCATGCATCCATAGTTATCATCAACAATAGAGCAGCTCTTTGAAGAAATATAACTGACTCGACCAGGGGCAATACCACGCTCTGCATCTAGGAAAAACGAAAGCATTAAAATACAATGTTATTCAGGAATAACTTTTTCATTAGTATTTTCATTATAATATTAAAATTCATTATACAACACATTCTATAAATGATATTAAGATTCACAACCATCCTTGTGGTTTTTGGAGTAAATTTTGTTGTTTAAAAATATTTTATAATTAATTGCTTATTAATGTATAAATATTTGGATGTATTACAATCAATCAGTTATTATATGTTTCTACATAAACAGGTAATTCAGAATAAATTTTGATATTAGTGTGTAGTAACGTGATGTAATCATCATAATACAGCTTCTCAAGAAGGAAAGATTCAGCATTTCCAGCTCTTGAAAAGATGCAAAAATACTGGCTGTCACAAGATGTTGGCAGGGTGGGAGAGGGGAGAGACACCTCAATATAATGCTCTGTAGTTTACAAGCAGCTGCACTAAACTGGAAGCCTAGAATCCCCAACTCTTCTAGACTGCTGCTAATATTTCTGTGCTCTTCACTACCCTTATTATGAGCCAAGGACTCATACTATAATGGTGGGAAGTAACTATCATTCACCTATTTCACAAGTAAGGTAAATCAGAGCTTGCACAAGATCACTTCAGCCAGAGCTGGGAACAGAATCTAGCTCTCTAATACAAATGAGCCAAGGCTGATCTACTTTGCCACACAATCTTTCAAAATCAAATTAGATACTTCTGTAACCAACATGAACAAACCATGGCTCTGTGCAGCTAGATTACATTTAGAGGTTTATGACTCTGCTACTACTTCTGTTATAAGAGATCTGATTCTTTAGCTGATATGGTAGAAGCTCATGCTTGTACATCCACGATCAATTACCACAGATGTCCCACGTAGGGGTTGTTACATTTGGCTATGTTGTCTGTAACCACTAGATCACAATCTGCTCTGAGACAGTAGTAAACCAACAATACTAATGCCACTTCTGTCTCAAATACTTGTGAGACCCAATGGCAATGTGTTTGTTGTATCTCCCCGTATGAGCTGATTCACAAAGGATAGTAGCATGTTTTTCCTCTCACCAGTTATACCACCTCGCTCTCCTACAGCTGAAGGTATGTGCGGGGGAATCTGAAGCTTGTGGGTTTAAATCGGGGTGGGCAAACTACAGCCCGCAGGCCTGTCCTGACCGGCCCCTGAGCTCCCAGCTGGGGAGGCTATACCGCCTTCCCTGGAGCCACACCGCTGTGCGGACAGCACTCTGGTGGGCGGAGTTGGGGAGCTCCAACCGGGCCGCGCGGCTGCCAGACATGCTTCTCTGAGCGGCGTGGTAAGGGAGCGGGATTGGATAAGGGGGCAGAGGGTCCCGGGGGGGGGGGGGGGGAGAGTCAGGGAACGGGGGCGGGGAGGGGGTTGGATAAGTGTTGGAGTCCTGGGGGGCCTGTCAGGGGGCAGGAGTATGGATAGGGGTCGGGGCAGTCAGGGGGCAGGGAGCAGAGGAGTTGGATGGGGATGAGGTCATGGTGGGTGATTAGGGTTGGAGGAGATCTCGGGAGGGGGCGGTCAGGGGACAAGGAGCGTGGGGGGGGACTGGATGGGTCGGGGATTCTGAGGGTGGCAGTTAGGGGGCGGGAAGTGGGAGAGGGCAGATAGAGGGCAGGGGCCAGGCTGTTTGGGGAGGCACAGCCTTCCCTACCCAGCCCTCCATATAGTTTTGCAACCCCAATGTGGCCCTGGGGCCAAAAAGTTTGCCCACCCCTGGTTTAAATCCTTCTAATGACCCAGAAGGAGGTGAAAAAATTAGATACATATCTGTATAAAAGTTAGTGTAAAGGACACTGGAGTAATTATAGAGAATTACAATTGTTTTATTGTACAGTAGAATTATATTACAAAGCATATTTACAAGTGAATTTGGATGTTGCATTTTTAGTGTTTATATTTTGGTTAATGGGAGCCCTCTCTTTAAGAAAAGGGTGCAGCAGACAGTTTTTTTGAGACTGAGAGCAACATGTGGGAGATTTTGCCCATGTGCTGAGTGGAAGACTCTGCCAGTGTAAATTCAAACAAACAAACAAACAAAAAAAGGCAGAACAATAAACATATCTTTCCAGAAAGCAAGCTTCATTCTCAAGTGGTGTAATGTTAGTAATTATGGAGAATGGATGTCTGGGGGCACTGTTAATGGGGAACGGAGCCTTTCAACTGTAGATTACCAGTCTGAATCTTGTTCAGCTCAGCAGGGATTAAAAGTTGTTCCCATCAAACAGGTATTTGATAGCCCCTCATATATTAGAGGAGTTGGGCCAGTCCCAGTTTCAGCTCCCACATCACTAATTTACCATCAGGCTTTATACTAGATTGTAAGACCTTGGGGGCAGGAACTTTCTCTTAACTTTGTGTTTGTTTAGTCCTACAATCACATTGTAGTTTTAAAAAACATTCTTTATAAACAGATTAAGTGAGATATATTAATATGAAAGAAAACAATGTTTTTTCTCATTATCTCAGATTAGAAAATCTCACAAAAATGGTACGTAAAATGCAGAATTTAAGTATCAGATATGATTGTGCAGCTGATGATCATTCCAACGAAAAATTGTTTGAAGACCTCAATAGAATTTCAAACAACTGAAAAATAATGTATATAATCACAGAAAAAATTATTTAATTATGGGACAGATTCTGACACTATTACTCCCATTAAGTAGTACAGAAACTTACTGAAATCAGTGAGACCATCTGTGAAGTAAGGTACTACTCAACATGAATAAGGGTGTCAAGAATCTGGCCCTAATAAACAATTTTTCTGCTAAAAGGATACACTGCTCTACAGCCAAAATGCTTCTGAAATAAATGTAGTCAACCTTTACTAATTCTGGGTCACTGAGAACGAAAATGATGCTTAAAATTGTTGATTGGCTCTAGTTTTCAAGACATGATATTGGGTCAGTATATACAACCCTTGACTTGGGAATGGCGGAGGATAAGTGAGTTATAAAGGGAAGGGATCTCAATTTAAACCAGAAATGACTAAAATACATCTTTGACTGGATCTATGAATAAATCTATGACTGGGTTTGGACAGTACTTGCTTTTTAGGCAAAACAATGAATGATGCAATCTGAAGCTGGTATTGCTTCATACATGATATGAATTGCATCATGTTATTCCTAGAAGTCATGGATGATGCAATCATAACGAAGCTTACATCACTCTGCCGAACAAATTGCCCTATATCAGCTCTAGAAATCATACAGTGTCGTGCTCTCTTATTTGTCAGTGTTTGATGTTGCAAAGGGACACATTTCTGTTTAGCCAAAGTGAGCAGAGATGCCTCGTACTTGTGTGAACAGTGCAGATAACTTCTGCTATGTTTGTGGTGAAGTGACTTTTGCATCACAAAAGCGCAGTATAACCACTATGGTTAAGAAAGCCTATCACCTTTATTTTGGCTGCAAAATTGGAGATCAGGACAAGAGGTGGGCCCCACACATATGCTGCAACACTTGTGCAACAAATCTTCGCCAGTGGTTGAACAGGAAAAGGAAATCGATGCCTTTTGCAGTGCCAATGATTTGGAGAGAGCCAACAGATCATACCAGCAATTGTTACTTCTGCATGGTGCCTCCAGTTGGGAAAGGTGTGTCAAAGAAGAACAAGTGGACTGTGCATTATCCAAACATTCCATCAGCTATACGCCCAGTACCCCACGGAGAAGGACTGCCGGTTCCTGATGCACCAGAATCATTCTCACTTGAGTCAGACGAGGAAGAGGAAGAGGATGAAACTTCTGGTCCTGAACCATCAATGTCACAGGACCCACATTTTCTCTCATCCTCCTCCTCTGAACCACACCTCATAACACAAGGTGAACTGAATGACCTTGTCAGGGATTTGGAACTACCCAAGAGTAAGGCAGACCTTTTGGGCTCCAGACTACAGCAGTGGAATCTCCTGGCAGGTGATGGTAGGCTTTCCATGTTCCGTGACCATCAAAAGGATCTTGTCCCATTCTTCTTCATGGAAGGTGATCTTGTAGTCTGCAACAACATCGATGGTGTGATGGCAGCCCTCAACATCGTTCACGATCCAGATGAGTGGAGACTGTTCATTGATTCATCGAAGACGAGTCTTAAAGCTGTTTTACTGCATAATGGCAATGTTTTGCCATCAATTCCAGTTGGTTATGCAGTCCATATGAAGGAAACCTATGACAACATGAAACAACTTTTGAGGTGCATAAACTATGACCAACATCAGTGGCAGCTTTGTGGCGATTTGAAGGTTGTTGCTCTCTTGCTTGGTCTGCAGACTGGATACACAAAGTACTGCTGTTTTCTCTGCGAATGGGATAGTCGTGCAAGAGATTCCCACTACATCAAGAAAGATTGGCCACTCCGACAGTCATTGGAGCCTGGGAGGAAAAGTGTTCAGCATCCACCACTTGTTGAATCAAGGAAGATTTTGTTACCACCCTTACACATCAAGCTGGGTCTGATGAAGAACTTTGTCAAGGCCACTGACAAAACACAAGCAGCTTTCAAGTACCTCCGTGGAAAATTTCCAAGGTTAAGTGAAGCTAAGATAAAGGAAGGTGTCTTTATTGGTCCTGAGATTCATGAACTTCTTCGAGATGATGCATTTGACCATGCACTGCGTGGCAAGGAAAAAAAGGCATGGAAAGCCTTCCAGTTAGTGGCAATAAATTTTCTCGGAAACAGCAAGGCAGACAACTACAGGTTGTTGGTGGAAAACCTCCTCAAGGCATACAAAAGCCTTGGTTGCAACATGTCACTAAAGATACATTTTTTGCACTCATCTAGATTTTTTTAATTGTCATATTTGAATTCAGCACATCAAAATACATACTAAATAGCACATTTTATCTCTGAAGCAGACGACTTCTCAAAAATTGTAGACCAGTGATATCTAATTAAATGACCCTGGGGACTAGTTTGCTTTGGCAAAACTTCCAACCTCATAAAATAAACAGCAACAGAACAAAGCCAGCTGTTAGGAACTGTTTGTTCAACAATCAGTAAAGGCTACATACTTTAAAGGTATGGGAATCAGTAGTCACTGTTGTTAAAGGTGCAGAAACAGCTAGAAGGGTGAAAAGAAGCTAGAATTCACAGCTAATTAAAAAAAAAGCCTATTACATTTACACAATTTAGACTATACACTAGAAGTAACTGAAAATTTTCCAAACTATGTTTCATTAGAAAATACTGATTCGTAGAACAAAATGATTTGCTAAATCTAGTACAGATTCAATGAAGTTTTTGTCAAACACCACTTTCCCACCTAGCTCCAGGGACAGAGAAGGGTGTTCTGACTCCCTACCTCTGTAGCTCCAGGGAACATCACTTTTTCTCTGGCTCCCAGAGCTTGAGTAGCTAGTGGGAAGACAAAGTGGCCAGGCTTTCTGCCTCTTTGGCATTGGGGCTGGAAGGCTCTTCTCAATGTCAGTGAAATCAATAAGAACATTCCCTTAGGGTGGCCAGGAAGCCCAAAAAAAAAAAAAAAAAAAAAAATCCACTTAAGCTCCCTAAAATGGAATTTTTCTTTTAAAATCCATTTCTGCAAAAATTTTCTCTGTTTTAACATTCAGGCCTGCTTTAGAATGAACGTTTTTCGCAAAACTTCAAAAAAAATTACGGGAAGGGGTCCCCCCCTTTTTGATCAGCTCTACTATATACCCCCTAGAAAGCTAAAATTGATAGTTCATTATCTATAATCTTTTAAGAATGTATTAATATTATTTAGCTATTTTTTCAAGAATCTAAATTAAACTCAGACCATTGTGAGTACAACTGTGCTTTTGAATTCAGTATACATCTTTAGCTGCATATCAATCACATATATACACATGGTATGTAGGCATAGGAGTATATGAAACCAATTATTTTAATCAGAATGCAGTAGTCTCTGTACAGTACTTTCAGACACACAGATTGATATTCTGTGCTTTTACAAACTTGCTAAAATGGCATTATTTTATTTTCCAACTAACAACATTTAGCATACTGACATCAAATCACTGCTGCTGTTAATATTTTGATTACTGCAATATCCATTGTGCTGATATCAGCATGCAACAAAGCACAATGCCACTGGTCAGATGGATTTGAAAATGTAAGTTCCAAATCTACTCTACTCAATGGCTGAAACTTCACAACACTGGAAAAGACCCAGGACATAGTCAGGAGATGGGATAGCTAGCAGCAAAGAGAATAAGATCCAGCAGTTAAGAGAGGGGAAAAACCAGCAGCCAGGACACAATCCAGAACACATTAGAAATCCAACATTTATAACAGTTAGCAAAATAAGAATAGGAAAACTGGTAGTGCCAGAAGATAATATAGTACTGTAAATAGGGCCGGCTCCAGGCACCAGCAAAGGAAGCTCGTGCTTTTTAAGGGCTTTTTTTGTTTGTTTGTTTGTTTTTCTTCGGCCGCATGGGGCGGCAAAAAAGCTAGAGCCAGCCCTGACTGTAAAAAATACCACAGAGAGGGCAGTGCCATTATACCAGCTGACGAAGAGCAACTTTGTCTCGACAGAGTAATACCCTAAAGTGTTTGAATCACTGAAGGATGGACATCTAAATCAAGCTGTGCTTAAATTCCCAGATCCATTCCATGCATTTGCGGTAACCTGTGATGCCTCAGAGATTGCTGTCAGATTTGCACTTGAACAAATTGATAAGCTTGGTAGGCACAGACCAGTGGCTTTGGAAGGTTGCAGATTAAACAAGAGGAAAACCTAGTATTCAGCTACAGAAATGGAGTTTCTGGCTATTGTGTCAGAACTGGAGCGTCAAGGCCTATCATCCCTATTTATGAGGTATGCAATTCAGAGTGTACACAGACCACAGTGCCCTGTAGTGTCCTTACAAAGCACAACTCAATGCTTGTGGAGTACGATTTACAAACTGTCAGAATACATATTCACAGTTCACCATAAACCTGGAAAGCAAAATGTGGTTACGTATGCTCTCAGCTGTGTGAGAACAGTGAAAATAGACTCAACCTGATCTTGGGAGGACATCTTGCAAGAACAGCCTAAGGACCCTGAGTTATGTTCAGTGCACCAATAAATTTACCAAAGTAGACAGACTGGGGAAGCTCAATGCAGTTCAGGAATGATTATCCATTGATCTGGCTACCAACTTGCTGGTGTATGAAGATAACAGGATTGTTTTGTCAACAAGCTTTCAGAGAACAGTACTGGAGTGCCTTCATGACAACAAAGCAATAGGCTACCTGGTGTATTGAAAAGACATTGAGCTGGGTATCCAAGGGTATGTCTATACTACCTGCCGGATCGGCAGGTAGCAATCGATCCGGGGGTGGGGGTGGGGGGGGTGTGTGTGTCGATTTATCGCATCTAATCTAGACGCGATAAATCGACCCCCGAGCGCTCTCCCATCAACTCCTGTACTCCACTGCCGTGAGAGGCGCAGGCGGAGTCGATGGGGGAGCAACAGCAGTCGACTCACCATAGTGAAGACGCCACGGTAAGTGGATCTAAGTACGTTGACTTCAGCTATGTTATTCTCGTAGCTGAAGTTGCATATCTTAGATCAATCCCCCCACCAGTGTAGACCAGACTAGGCTAGGCATGGCTGCAGATGTTAAGGATGGGGTACTTACCTGTCTTATCTGGAAAGGAAGGAAAGCATCAGAAAGGAGATGTACTCTTTTAGTGGAAATGTTCCAAACTAGTAAGCCATGGGAGTTCATACAGATAGACTTGAAGGCCCACTATGAGAAACGCCAGTTGAAAATCAGTATTTGCTGGTAGTGTATGACACTGTCTCAAAGTATGGAGTGGCACAGCCACTGAAGGATAAAAGGACTTAGACAGTTACAGCTGCCATAATTAAACATGCAATGTTGCAGTTTGGCCCAACCAAACAGCATCTGCAGTGATCAAAGTAAGTAATTTGAATCTGATTATTACACAAGGTTTGCAAACAATTCCAGATAACCAGAGAGGACAAGTGTCACTCACCCTGCAAGTAATGTGGGAGTAAACTGCACCATTGGTTTCATGCTTAACATCTTAGTCAGTGAAGACCAATGAGACTGGGATACAAACACACTTTTTGTCATTTTTGCATATAATACCAGCTGGCATTAAACTGTCCACTACTCTCCGTGTGAGATTATTTTTGGACTCTGCAAACCCATGCTTCCCTGTGACTTGAAGAACTAGCAAGGCTTCCTGCGCCTACACATGGTGGAGTCTTGTATCAGTGACCTGAGGACAGCATTCCAGAAGGTGGAAGAATAGATGTGCCTGGCATGCTTGCTTTTGGCTCAAGATACCAGAAAAAAAGGAAAATTACATGACCACCCAGGAAGGAGAGAAGGTATGGCTATCCAACTGGAAAAACATCCCAAACTTACCCCTTTTTTAAGGGAATTTTACATGGTAATTAAAAAACTAAACAACCTATCCTTGCTCATACAAAAAGCAAGAGCTCACTCCTTTGTAGTGCATTGAGAACTGGTGCACAGATTCACTGAAAGAAACGGGAGGGAAAACACCGTGTTCAACACCCATCCCAGAGGGAAGTACAGGAGTATTTGGTGGTACCCTAGCAGTTTCTTGTGGCTTTTAACGGGAGACCTGTTACGGAGAAAGAATTTCCAGAGTGTCCTCAGGCCCTCAACACACTGCAGTCCTCAACAGAAAATATGTCCACAATGGATAGGCCTCCTGGAACTAGCACACCAATGCTTGAAGAGCAGATGCACTGACAGTCCTCTGACTGATCTTCTGGCTTATGCCTTTCCTCTTTCAATCTGATTGCCATGGTAGCCATGAAGATAAGAGAGCATCAATCAACAGTAATATTGATCATCTTATATTGACCTAGATGCCTATGGTTCCACAGACTTCTTCAGATGTTCATTTACCAGGGCACCCTTAACCATCCAGAATTTCAATTATGGTAGTACCAGCGCAGCATAGACCCTGTGTATGTATTCTGCTTACTAGCCCACGCTGAAGCCTCTGCTGTGCTGTGTTCCTCAATGCTTTGTTACCTGTGCCAGCTGGATTCAAGATGGCTCTGGTAAGTTAGCCCATGTACAGCTTTTTCTATGTAGGCATACCCACTAACTTACCACCTCGAAACCTGTTTCATTGTGAGGGGGAGTTTACCAGCATGGTGAGCAGATGCAGGTCTGGACTAAACTCCACAGATCCCAAGGATCCACAAGGAGGCTATTTCCCCCACTGGCATTGAGTCACCCAGCATGTGTCCCCCGCATCCCTCTTTCCCCACACCCCACCCTACTCCCTTGCTGCCCTGGGCAGTCCTGGGACTTTTCTCCCTCTTAAAACAGGAATCACCACAGTAGTGGGTGTATTACCGTTCCTCCCTAAACTCAACAAGCCCCAAAGGCGACCAATATGAAACTCTCACATTCCCCCGTCCCCGAGCCTGTCCACTCTTCCCTGGCCTCCCCAAGCGCATGGAGAGGCCTCTGTGGGAAGTGTGAGATACTGCAGAGGGGGATTCCTCCCCCGATTCAGCCAGAAGAGGGCAATATGTATGATATGGAACTCTTCACACAATTTTTTCCTGTCTGAAGTTGCTATCTTTTCACATAGGATGCTATAATGTATGTCTTTTCAACACTGCATAATAAAAGGGGGATCTTACTGCTTTAATATCTTTATTACACATCTGACCATTAATAGGAAAGTCTTGATGTGTGATTAGTTTATTTTTAATCCTTTCAAATACTACTACTACTTTTCAAATTTGGGGTGCTTAAGGGCAGTAAAACAATAACTTTATCATTTTTACTTTGGGGAAGGGAAGATATTTTTGCCATTTTCTATCTTTCTCCAGAAAGTCCTGGCTACAATTCCATGACACAGGAGCCAGATGTTCGCCAGGAAGTGGGGGTTGGCAGTTCCAAAGGGAGTTCGATTAGATCATCACAAGGTCCCTTCTGGCCTTTATGTTTCTGGATGAAATTCTGGTCCTGTTGAAGTCAATGGCTAAACATATACTGACTTCAAACAGGCCAGGATACTACTCTGTACATCTAGGTATGAGTGCAACTATAAAAATCTGTGGGCAATATCCTTTTCACAAAAGCAACTTTACATTTCAGCAGTTCGTAAAACACACATATTTGGCACCTTAGATACTTAGAAGCAAAGTAGCATTATATTTAAATATTAGATATCTCTATATGTTTATTCCATTCAATACACATTAAATACAAAAAATATCACCAGTTTCCCATTCTATAGACATTTACACTGGTTGGCTTATGCAGACAGTTTTGCAATGGCACATTCAAAAAGTTTTTCAAAGATCTGCTGGATCTGATAAATATTCAGTGTTTGAATGGGATCACACAATCCTAAGAGAATATAATAGTATTTTTATTAATCTGACTTTTTCACACACTTGCTTATAACTTGGATACTATAAACCTATGATTACAGATGCCTTTTACTCCACTGTATTTGAAGGATGGATGGTCCAAAGGTTAGGGCTCTTGCTTAGGAAATGGGAGACCTGGGTTCAATTCTCTGTTCTGCCTAGGTGATTCTAGGTAAGTCACTTAGCATCTCTAATGGGAATAACAGGGCTTCTCTACCTCACAGGGATGTTGAAAGGGAAAAATACATTAAAAGATTGTAAAGAGCTTTGAGATCTATTATGAAGAACCAGCCATTATTATTTTCATTATTATGATGTAGGACTTCTCCAGGAGTGTTGCCAGGGAGGTTTTTTTCTTTAAACAAAGTACAATTAAAAAATGGCTTCAAAATGTAACACACAGTACAAAGGATTATATGGACTTGCCAAACATATTTAGAAAAACAAAGGTACTTCAAATTCTGGATTTACCATCCCTGATTCTTCCCTTTAAGAATGCTATTTTTGTTGTTGTTGTATGAAACTACTTAGCATAACAACAAATCTTATTCAACAGAGCTTCATTAAAAAGATAAATATCTGTATATGCTAGATAAAACAGGACCCCCAGTTGTTCAGGACAATCTAATTTTTACATTGGAACCATTAAGCAGAGCTCCATTTATGTTAAATAGCTTAATCTTAGGTATTTTTAGTTTGAGATGTTTAATTTACTAATTAAATAAAGAAATATTAGCCTAATGTATTTCAATTACTAGAAACATGCTGACTGCAGCAGAAGATATAGGTCTCATTCAGAACAAGAAACTTATCTCAGTGAAACAGTATTCTTGGCTCAAGAGCCAAGCATATCAGCAACTATTCAATCAATCAATTATCCTAAAATCAGGTACATACTGCTTGCAAATGGCATATATTGCTACTGTCTTATCTTTCAACTTCAAAATATTTAAGAACTATTAAAGGATTTTGTTCAGATTACTGTCCAATTTATCCATGGTAATTATTCTAGTTTGATTAAAATATTCTGAAAAATTTTCTGAAGATACAAAAATAAAAAATAATATTGATACATACCCATGTCACTTTCCATTATATGATCACTGTGAATTTGCTGAAACCCAGGAATGGGCCGTGTTGTGAGATACCATACCGCATGAAGAACATCTGTGGCATGTACACGATTGTGATCTAAAAATCAACAAAGTATTCATGAACTACAAGTTCTTTCTACTGTTTTCTCTAAGTATTATGGGAGGAGCTGGACTCCAATATTCAGGTTACCTAACAGTTTCCATTATAAAAGATTCTTGTTACTTTTTGGGGGGGGGCGCGGAGAGGGGGGGAGGATAAACTAACATCTCCATTGTTTGTAGCAGGCCTTTGAAATTTGGTAAAGACAAAGCTCTACAGAAATTTCTTTTGCTTCTTCCGTTAACTTCCATTCAGATCTGGCTGAGTTATAAAATGTCAAATTGTCATTTCCCTTCTCTTGCTTGCATTCCTGAGGACAATTTTGGCAGCATGCCAAAATAATAATTGAACATTAATATTCTAAAGATCCAGGCCCACAAAGGAAAATAAGAGGCCATACTTCACATTTACAATTTTTATATTTTTTAAAACTACCATTTGAATTTAAAGATAAATTAATCCATGAACATCACAATATTAAATAAAATTCATCAGAACAATGATCTATATTTAAACAACTTTAAAAGCAGAAAATATAAAAAGGATGAAAAATAGAAGCAATGGAATTGTCATACCAACACTAGACTAATGGTGCACTTAGCCAAGTATTCTGTCTGATACACACAAATGCAAGAAACCCCAAATGGGAAATTATTAAATGGCTAACTCACAGGGAAAGTTTCTTTCTAAACTTCTTAGATAGAGTTGGTTTATGCCCTGAAGCTTGAGTGTTTATATCTCTTCCTAACTTTTTTCTAAGTCTATCAAACATAATAGTTAATGTTCTCGCAATCCCTATCTCCTTGATTTGCATCCTTCTAAGTTCTTGGTCTAAATGTTGTTATAATTATTATTACTATTATTATTACTACTATACTACTATAGCACTTAAGAGCCCTAGTCATGGACCAAGAATCCATTGTGTAATCTTGTGGCAATGAGTTCCACAGGCTAATTGTGCTTAATATAAACTTTTATCCATTTCAAACTTGTTGCCTTTGCCCTTATTTTGTTTAGCACTTACCTAACTGCTTTTGTTTTGTATTTCATTTTCTGTAAAGGATCAAAGATGTTATAGAACATGTAATAAACTATTTTGAAACCAGTAAGAATTCTAGTCTGATTTATTTTGACACTGTCTAAATAAAAATCTAGTCAGTTGTAAAAGCAAACGAACAAAAAACCAGAACAAAAAACAACCCTCTCCCCAAACCAGTTACCTACTTTCCTTAACTAATCTTTGAGATGTATCACACATGTCCATTCCACTGTAGATGTGCATACCTCATGTACGATTGTTGGAGAATTTTCCCTCAGCAGTACCCACTCAGCGTGATTGCCCTCTGATGTCTCGCATCACTGCATACAGGTATAAAAGGCCACGCTGGCCTAAACCGTCTTTAGTTTCTTCCTACCAGAAAGACTCCAATAGAGAGGGGAAGGAAGGCGGGTCGTGGAATGGACATGTGCAGCACATCTCGAAGAACAACAGTTATGGAAAGGTAGGTAACTGTTTTTTCTTCTTCAAGTGATTGCTCATGTCCACAGAAACTGCATGTGATCTAATTGAGGGAGCCATTTAGTTGGAGGTTCCATATCAGTCAAACAATAGCATAAATGAATATAGCCGGAAATCCAGGAGGATATTCTCTGAATGGCCCTTTACTCTGTCTGAAATCATGACAAATAGCAGTGAGGATGACCTGAAAGGCCTAGTCCAATCCAGATAAAAAAAAGAAGAAGATTTCTAACATCTAGAGAATGGAGTGTCTCTTCCCACCTACTTGAATGAGGCTTTGGAAAGAAGGTTGGTAAGTAAGCCCTGGGCTACACTGGGGGGGGGTGTCGATCTACGATACGCAACTTCAGCTACGAAGTCGGCGTATTGTAATCGACTTACCTAGCCGTGAGAACGGCGGCGAGTCAATCGCTGCTGCTCCCCTGTCGACTCCGCTTCCGCCTTTCACCGAGGTGGATTTCCGGAGTCAACGAAGAGCGCGTTCGGGGATCGAGTAAGCGCGTCTAAACGAGACACGATAAATCGATCCCCGATAGATCGATTGCTCCCCGCCGATCCGGCGGGTAGTGAAGACAAGCCCTTAATGTTTTGAATAATGTGAAAATTGGAAACCACCGCAGTCAGGAACTTTGGATGAGGTTGAAGGAAAACCTTGTCCTTGAAGGATGCTGTATAAGGAGGATCTAACACTAAGGCTCACAATTCTCTTACTCTCCTGGCTGAGGTAATAGCGACCAAGAATGCCACTTTCATAGATAGGTGTAATAGGGAACAAGTTGCTAGTGGCTCAAAAAGGGGAAAACCATCAACTCTGTTCGAACTAAATTCAAGTTCCATTGTGGAATCAGGCTGTTGATCTGTGGGTATAACCTGTCCAAACCCTTTAGAAATCTGATGGACTTAGGGATTTGAAAAGATTGATCAATTATAACATTGGACAGTGGAAAGCTGAGATAGCTGTCAGATGGACTCTGATGGAACTACAGGCTAGTCCTTGTTTCAGGAGTAGGAGATGGTCCAGGATATGGGGAATTGAAGCTTGGGCTGTGTGGACACTTATTTTCATAGACCAAATGGAGAATCTCTTCCATTTAGCTAGATAAGTAGACCAAGTTGAAGGCTTCCTACTGTTTAAGAGAATTTCTTGTACTCCTTTAGTGCAATCTCATTCTGAGGATGTCAACCATGAAGCATCCACACTGTCAGATGGAGGGCGAGTAAGCTGGGATGGAGGAGATCATGTCCGCATCTCTCAGAAGCGACAGAGGAGAGCTGACAAATAGAGCTGAAAACCAATGTTGATGAGGCCATGCTGGGGCTATTAGTATAATGTGAACACAGTCTTGCTTGACTTTGGACAAGACCTTGGCAGGAGCAGACCTGGAGGAAAGGCATACACCATGCCTTTTTTAACCAGGTCAAAAGGAAAGAATCTGTCAGAGACCACAGGCCGTGACCTGCCTGGGAACAAAAAATATGTTTTTTTTGTCTTTTGTTGCAAACAGGTCCATTTGGAGAGTTCCCCACCACTGGAAAATGGCCTTGGTCACAGCTGGACAAAGGGATCACTTGTGGTGACCTGCAAAAGATCTGGTCAGATGGTCTGCCAGAGTGTTTTGGACCTCTGGAAGGTAAGCCACTTTCAGGTTGATGGATATAAACTGGCAAGCAACAAGTTTAGGCTTGAAATTAGAGAAAGGTTTCTAATCATTAGAGGAGTGAAGTTCTCGAACAGCCTTCCAAGGAGAGCAGTGGGGGGCAAAAAAACCTAACTGGCTTTAAGCCTGAGCTTGATAAGTTTATGGAGCAGATGGTATGATGAGACAGCCTACAATGGCATGTAGCCGATCTGCGACTGATAACACTGGTCTACAATTTTTGAGAAGTCGTCTGCTTCAGAGATAAAATGTGCTATTTAGTATGTATTTTGATGTGCTGAATTCAAATATGACAATTAAAACAACTGATTGGCTACTGTTTCTAAGATATTTAAGTTTTTACATTTTATGTCTATGTATATTGTGTAGATAGTAGAGTTTTAATCATAAATTGTAAACCTAGGTCTTTTCATGTGTTTATGGTTGCTTTACATGATACTATTTCACCTGTCCTGTTTATGTAACACTTTAAAAATCAGCAAAGGGGTTATATCAATAAAATTTATTATGAAACAAAAGGCAAAACACTATTATGTCCATAGTTTAGTCCTATTCAGTGTCTACTCGGCGCTTCTTGGCTTGTCTCTTGTATTCATTAAATGGAGCATCTCTTGTCACTGTCCAGCAATAGTCTGCAAGCATTGATGGGCTCCATTTGCCCTGATAGCGTTTCTCCATTGTTGCAATGTCCTGGTGAAATCGCTCGCCGTGCTCGTCGCTCACTGCTCCACAGTTCGGTGGAAAAAAATTCTAGATGAGAGTGCAAAAAATGTATCTTTAGTGACATGTTGCAACCAAGGCTTTTGTATGCTTTGAGGAGGTTTTCCACCAACAACCTGTAGTTGTCTGCCTTGCTGTTTCCGAGAAAATTTATTGCCACTAACTGGAAGGCTTTCCATGCTTTTTTTCCCTTGCTACGCAGTGCACAGTGCAAGGCCCGGGCCTGCCTCAGAAACACTCCTGGGCCCTACCCCTCTGCACCAGGCTCACTTGGTGTGGGCAGGCAGGCTCAGCCCAACAAGTTCCAAGTGTGGAGGAACTTAGTGTGGGGGGATCTAGGTGTGTTGTGAGAGGGTTCTGTGTGGGACAATCTGGGTGTGGGCGGCTCAGTGCGGGGTCCGGGTGCGGGGAGGATCTGGATGCACAGGGGCTCGTTGGGTGGTTCCAGGTGCAGGGACAACGGGATTCTAAAGGGGGGTGAAGGTTGTTGCAGCTCAGTAGGGAAGATCTGGATGTGGGGGGGTTGGGTTCAGCAGCGGGGGTCTGGGTGTGAGGGACTCAGCTAGGGGAATGGACTTGGTGGTGTAATGGGCTGGACTCACCCAGTGGCGCCTCCTACTGTTTGTCGTCGGGAATTAGCTCACCAGCCTCTGGAGTGCCCTCTGCAGGCCGGTGATCTGCCTGACCACTCTGGCTCCGTGTCCCTCCCAGGACCCGGTGCCCCTATAACTGGGGTGGCTGCCCCCTGGCAGTACCCCCAGATCTGGGTCTCCCCTCCTCAGGGGACCCCCCAACCCACTATCCCCACCTCGCCTCAGTCGTAGGCTACTGCCAGTCACCAGCTAGCCCCCACGCCCTGGGGCAGACTGCAGTATTAGCCACTCATCAGAGGCAAAGGGGGTTTGGACCTGCTGCCTCGGCCTACCCGTGGGCTGCCCCCTGCAACCCCTGTACCCAGTTGGCCACAGCCTGGGGTTTTCTCAGGCCGGAGCTCCCCAGCTCCTTTAGCCTTTCCCCAGCCCTGCTCCACTCAAGGTACCCTGCTTAGCCCTTGCAGCCAGGCCCTTCCCCCTCTACAAGCAAAGGGAGAGTGTCTCTGCTCCTGGCTCACAGCCCACTTATAAGGGCCAGCAGAGCCTTAATTGGGGTGTGGCCCCAGCTGCAGCTGCTTCCCCCAATCAGCCCAGCTTTCAGAGCTGCAGCCCTCTCCAGTGGGTTGGAAGTCTGGATGGAGCTGGTTGGGGGTCAGTAGGGTGGGGATCTGGATGTGAGGGGCTCATTGGGGTAGTCCAGGTGCAGGGGAGTGGGGCTCATCAGGGTGGGGGTTTGAGTGTGGGGAGTGGCCCAGGCGCAGTGGTGGAGGTCCAGGTACAGGGTGGGGTGGGGCTTAGCGAGGGGGTCTGGTAGAGAGAGGCTCTGGATACAGAGGGTGGGACTCAGCGGTGGGCTTCGGGTGCAGGAAGGCTCTGGATGCAGGGGATGGGGGTTCATGTGCAGGGTACTGAGTCAGAGGGGTGTCTGGGTGAAGGGAGGGTGAGGTTCAGTGGGGGGGGGGGGGGTGATCTGAGTATGGGGGTGTCCAGATGTATGGGGGTTGGATGGGCAGGGGAGCAGCTCCCAGTACAGTGACCCCTTCCCCCAAAGCTGAGGAGCGATAGAAAGCGGGGGTGGAGCTTCCTGCAGCCAGGGGGAGTTTTCTGGAAGTGGCTCTGACTCGGCTCTGGCTGTTCCTCGCAGGGGAAGAGGAAGTCCCGTGCTCCCCTGACCCTAACCAAGCCACAACTAGCAGCTGAACCTGGTGCAGGGTAGGAGCCAGCGGCCAGGGTGTCCCCAGTCCCCCGCCCCTCGGAAGTGATTTACCTCTCCATCAGATGCTCTAGGCACCTGAAACAATACGCCCACGCTGCTGGGGAGGGGCACATGACCCATCAGAAGTCATTTTTCTGCAGGGAAGCAAAGAAATCTGCAGGGGACATGAATTCTATGCACATGCAGTGGCACACAATTCCCCCAAGAATATAACTTGAAGTCTTTAAATCATGATTTGAAGACTTCAGTAACTCAGCTAGAGGTTAGGGGTCTATTACAGGAGTGGGTGGCTGAGGTTCTGTGGCCTGCGATGTGCAGGAGGTCAGAAGATGATCATGATGGTCCTTTCTGACCTTAAAGTCTTTGAGTCTATGACATGGCTATGCAGAAGTTCCAAAGAAAGATCGCCTCTAGGCATAACTTCGTCAACTGGGCTCCCCACTGTTTGTTTACATAAAACATGGCTGCACTGTTATCGGCGAGCACTAACCAATTCCACCCTGTGATATGCGGGAGGAATGCCATGCAAGCCAAACAGATGGCCTGCAGCTTCCTGATATTTATATGAGATTTAGATCTTGTGAAGACCAAAGCCCCTGAGTCTGAAGGGGGCTGTAGCGGGGCAGTTACCCAAGCAGGAGGCGTCACACCAGTGAGTCTTGACTTTGCTACATGTGGTGGAGAATGAAGGCATAAACGGTCATCCCTGATCCAAGGGGAAGGAGAAGTACAGTGGCACTATTGCCCAGAGACTTTGGAGAAACCGAGGAAGGGATGATGGATCCTGACTACACTGGGGTTTTCTTGGTGGAGACCCCAGGTGCTATCCCTGGTTGGGCCCAGTGTAAGCGCGCCGGCGGAAGGGGGTGGATGACCTGCAGGGGATCTGGGAGACCCAAGAGGGACTCTGGGAGGTGCAGTGGGCCCTCCACGAATAGTTGGGGCAGCTGGAGGAGGAGCAGTGGACCCTGGTAAAGCTCCTCTGGAGAGAGTTTCTGAGGAGCCGCCAAGAGTGTGACGGAGAGCCGAGCGTCAGGGCCAGGAGGCCTCGGGCTGAGTGCTGGACTTGTTACACCTGAGGGTGGCAGGGACACTTGAGATGGGGGCAAGGAGCCTCATCCAGAATGGGCGAAGGGACAAGACCCTGGGAAGGCCCATTGGGAGAAGAAACCCAGGAAGGGATGGACACGTTGGGCCTGTGGGCAGTGAGGGCACCTTTGGAGGGATTGCCCAGGCCCAGGGAACACGATCCAGGGCAGCCCAGGGAACACGATCCAGGGCAGCCCAGGGAACACGATCCAGGGCAGCCCAGGGAACACGATCCAGGGCAGCCCAGGGAGGGCTAGGCCCAGGAAGGAGGTGAAAAGGCCCAAGGCAGCGAGGAGGCGGGTAGCCTGCTGGGGCTGCCAGAAACCGGCCCACTTTAAGAGGCACTGTCCCCTCAAGGGCAGGGTGGAGGCGGCAGAAATAACAGCTGACCGACCATTGGGTCACCCACAGGAGGTGGCAGAGGCAGCGACGGAGATGGAGGGGACCCAGCAGGAGTTTGGGACCCAGACCATCGCTGAGCCAGGAGCCAACGAAAAAACTCAGAGTGGGACCTGCAAAAGGCCGGGAACCAGGTGGTCGTGGCACAGGCCACAAAATGGACCCAGACCCTGAGGGTGGAGGGTCTGGGAGATATGGACCTGAGGGCGCAGCTCGAGGCTGCGAAACAGGCCCGCCAGAAGGCCAAGGCGCACACCCGAGAAATGGCAAAAGGGTGTGAAGCTTTCGAAATGAAGCAGGCGGCCCTGGAGGGGCAGCCCTGGAGGGCCAGCTTCGGGGAGCCCAAGAGGAGAGTCCCTCCTACCCCCAGGGGTGGGGATTTTGAGGGGGGGTGTAGTGGGGCAGAAAAGGCTAGGCTGATTCGGGAAGCAGCCACAGCTGGCCCTATAAAAGGGCTGTGAGCCAGGAGCTGAGGAGTCTCTCTCTAGCTTTGGAGAGAGATGGACCTAGCTGCCTGAAGAAGCAAAGGATACTGTGGACAGAGCATTGCTGGGGAAGGGCCAGGCTGAGCTGGGGAGCTCAGGCCTGGCAACCTCCCAGGCTGTGGCCTGATAGGAAGGCCTAGAGAGGTACTGGGCTGCAGGGAAAGGCAGCAGGTCCAAACCCCCCTTGCCAATGAGTGGCCATTACACTGCAGTCTGCCTCAGTGAGCGGGGGCTAGATGATGACTGGCAGTAGCCACTGAGGCAAGGTGGGGATAGAGGGTTGGGGGTTCCCCTGGGAGGGGAGACACAGACTATGGGTTACTGCTGGGGGCAGAATCCTGAGGTAAAGGGGCACCACGGTCCGGGAGGGACACGGTTGCCAATGGCAGGCGAGACACTGGCCAATAGGATGTGCTCCATACGCTGGAGAGCTAATTCCCAAGACGACCAGCAGGAGGTGCCACACCGGTGAGTCTTGACTTTGCTACAGGGGCCTAAGTGAGCTCCTGGATCCAATGCATTTGTGATTAAGGTGAATGTCTGTTAAGGAGGAGCAATTGGGATTCCTCTGCAAACATTTGATAGGTCTATCCACCGGTCCGGGGAGGACAAGATTCGACCAGGCACCTGAACCATGCTGTCCATATGATGGTGTGCTGGAGAATACAATGAGGTGAGCCAACGCTGTAGCTCTCTGAAGTGCACTCTGGCATGTTGGACCACGTAAGTGCACACCACCATGTGCCCTAGATGTCTGAGACAATATTGAATTGTAGTCAACGGATGTGTCTTTAGATCTAGTGCAATGAGCTGCATTGCTTGCAACCTCTGCAGTGGCAGGAACGCCATGGCCTGTACAGAGTCCAGGCCTGCCCCCAATGAATTCAGTTTTTTCAACTGGAGTCAGGATAGATTTCTCTGTATCGATTAAAGCCCTTGCATGTGAAAGATTGACTGGATAGCAGCTATTCTGGAGAGTACCTGACTGGCTAGTGAGAGGCCTATTCAGGTATCATCTAGGTAAGGGAACACATGGATTACTGACCTTCCCAGGAATGCTGCTACTATTGACATCCATTTTGTGAACATGCGAGGTGCTGCTGACAGGCCAAAAGGCAGAATTGGTAGTGGGAACATAATTCTGAGGAACTTTCTGTGGCTTTGATGAATTGACATATGAAAGTAACCGTTCCTTAAACTGAGAGCACCATACCAGTCCCTGGTCTCTGAGGAGGGGATAACAGAAGCCAGAGTAGGCATCCGGAATTTTGTTTTCTTCAGAAACTTATTCAGTTGCCTTAGGTCTAAAATAGGCCTGAGCCCCTCCCCCCTTTGCCTTTGG
The DNA here is from genome assembly GCA_033296515.1 of Macrochelys suwanniensis. Classification (NCBI taxonomy): domain Eukaryota; kingdom Metazoa; phylum Chordata; order Testudines; family Chelydridae; genus Macrochelys; species Macrochelys suwanniensis. Next base: position 97,458,096 of record CM065781.1, on the reverse strand, counting down.
GATTAGAAAGTATCGGGAATAGAATCCCATTAGTTGGGAAGATCTGAGAACTTCCAGTTTGTACTCCTCATGGGAACTATAGAGGACCTCCTGTAGTAGCAGGTTCTCATGAAAGTGGTCCCTGAAGAGGGACAGGGAATGGGGATAGAAAAGGTGTATATCAGTTCCACCATGCTTAGAACCCACTGATTTGTGGTAATACAGGACCAAGCACTTAGGAAGTGAGATAGGCAGTTGGCAAAAATAAAGTAAGGGAAAGATGGTACTCTGGAAAGTGGTAAGCTGCTCTTGACCAACAGGTCAAAATGTTGAAGATCTGATTTGCCTAGAACCAGCAGCTATAGAGGAGGAGGGAGGTGGAGGACGTCTCTTATAACTTCTACTCATCTTTCTTGACAGGTCCTGTCTTCGAGCTATGAGAGGGTGGAAGCACTGGGACTGCTGCGGATGGAATGGTTTTCTCTTCATCACTGGTGTATAAATTTCCAGTGACTTAAGTGTCACCCTTGAATACTTAAGGCTATGAAGTCTCTCGTACATCTTTGCAGAGAAGAGCGAGGGACCTTAGAATAGGAGGTCTTGTACAGTTTGCTTCACATACGGTGCCAAGACATGGCGACTGCAGCCAAGATGAATGCCACAGAAGCCATAGCTCAAACCACAGAGTCCGCCACATCTGGGCTCGCTTGTAAAGCTGGTTTAACAACTAATTTGACCTTATCTACCAGAGTAGTTAACTCCTGCTTACTGTCATTCAGAAGATTGTCTTTAAACTTCAAGACATTATCCCACAGGCTAAAATCATATGAACTCAGAAGAGCCTGCTGGTTCGCAATTCTCAATTCTGGTTGTAAACTTCCTGTGGAATAAATCTTCCTAAGAGATCCAGCTTCCTTGTTTCTTTGCCTTTCAGGATTGAGGCCTGATGTTCCTGTCTCTCCTTTATGTTTACAGCAGACATTACCAGGGAACCAGGATGTAGGTGTTTGTAAAAATGTTCATATCCCTGGGAAGGGACATATTATCTCCTGTCCACCCTTTTAGCAGTGGGAAGAAGGGAGGATGGAGTCCTGCCATAAACTCTTAATGGGCTCTAGGATAGCTTCATTAATAGGGAGAACTACCCTAGAGGGACCTGTATAGATTAAAATGTCCACCAATCTGAGAGACTTTTTTTGCACCTCCTTCAGACGCATCCACCCTTTTTAGCAAGTTTTGATGGGCCTTGAAGTCATCTGACAGGGGCGAGGTAGACTCTGCAACTACCACCACATCCAGAAATGAAGATGAAGAGGCTAATGACTGTTGAGGAGGTCCTTAGTTCAACTTCTGCACAGGAGAGTGCCGAGTAAGCAACTTCCCTGGCATGTTACCAGTCCTGGTACCAGAGGAGTGGGAGTGGTGACCCTGGTTCATATGTTCCCAGTGCTTACTTGATGTGGGAGGGTGGGAAGGGAGCGGGGATGTCACAGAGCATGGGGGGAAGCCCCAAGAGTTCCAAAAGGCCACTCATACTGAGGCAGGACCTACTAATATGCTGGTCATTGGTCTTTAGGTTGAAATCTGAACCATGGAAGGTAGGCACTAGGGCTGCTGCGGTTGCTCGGGTCTGTAAGCGTAGGAGAAGACCTCAGAGTATGATGAGGAAGAAGAGTCCACTTCCTCTGGCCACAGGGGAGCTTGTCTCCCTGGGGGAGACCAGTTGCAAGGCTGGCGATGGAGGCATCAGCAAGATCATTGCAGGATTCCCCCTCTAAGGAAACCACTGAGATGCACCAACAGCAACAGCCACCAGTGCCAAATGGTGCACTGGGTCTGGAACTGTCACCGAAGGGTCTAACACATCCGATCCCGGAATCAGGCAGGAGACTTGCACTGTGGGTAAAACCAGTATCAAGAAGTTCAGTAGTTCCTATGTTGCTTCAAATGCCTTGGGTGTACAAGGCACTATCGAAGGCTCCTGACCCTGCAATACTGCTAGCTTTGCTGGTCCTGGGATCGGTCTCAATGGGCCCTTCCTGGGCTCCAGAGTCAACAACCGCTCTTTTCACACAGACTGTATCTGGGGGTCCCTCTTCTTTGAGAGCCCATCAATGTCCTTGCCTCCACTTGGTGCCTGGCCTGAAGATTTCAAAGGCCCCGGTACTGAGTCCTTCAAGGACTTATTAAGTCTTTTCTTTGGTACCAGTGAGGAATGTCTGCCTATAGATTCAAATCGCATGGGCAGAGTACTCCTGGCAGACTCGGATATGCTCGGTACCCGTTCTCAGCAGGAAGGTTCTAATGGAGGGTGAAGCACAGACTCCATGGGTAAGTACATGAACCTGGCAGCCCTGTCCTTTATTGAATGAGGTTTGAACCCTCTATGAATGTGACATTTGTAACCAACATAAACTTACCCCAGCCATTTAAGGCAGCTGGGAAGAGGATCACTCACTGGCATAGGTTTGCCACAATAGTGACAGGCCTTGAAGCTGGCAGAACACGGCATGAGTCCGATACCAGACCCATTACCCAAATGAGCACTGGAGACTAAGCTTCACTAAGAAGTAAGCTAAACTTACTCTAGTCACTAATTGTGTACCAAATACACTACTCTAGACTAAACTAACACAACAAATACTATATATACATACACACACACACACACGAAGGGAAGGAAGACTTGCAAATGCAAAGATCACAGATCCAACAGCCACCACCAGTGATAGGAAGGAACTGAGCAGCGTTGGGAAGGCAACATGGCCCTTTATACCTGTGTGCACTGGTGCAAGCACCAGAGGGCACTCGTGCTGCCCTGATGGGTACTGCTGATGGAAAAAACTTCAACAATTGTGCACAAGATGTGCATGTATCGACAGTGAAACAGACATGTGCAATCACTCAAAGAAGAAAAAATATTTTCACCTCAGAATTATCTTGTTTTTGTGCGTGTGTAAAGTTTGTGGTTTTAGAATTACATTTTTCTATTAAAAATGTCATCTCCTCTGTTGTGTGAAACACCCATACAATAGGAGAAACTGATTGACTATACATGGGGAACAGTGAAATAAACTATAAAAACTGATGTGAACTGTGTTTTGTGTTTTAATTGCCCAGTGCTGGGACTAGAAATGTATTTATAAAGACAATAACAATACAAAAACAGCTACTAAATTACCTTTTGCTAAAATCAAATGATACATTTATTATTGAGAGCAACCTATCGCAAACATATACACAAGTTCATTTGTTTCTAGGGATTGTGGCTCTTTTCATCTTAATCTAATAAAAAGGATAACTATGGAAGAGAGATATTTGCAGATTCAATATGCCATTGTTAGGTTAATAATAATATGCTTAATTTCCTATTTATCAAGAGAGAGAAGAAAATCCCTTCCCCCTCCCAACCCCGCAATAAAAGGTTATTTACACTTTACCGTAACCATTGTTCTTCGAGATGTTCCATGCATGTGGATCCCATTCATGGTGTGCATATGCCCTCTGCACAGATGTTCAGAAGTTTTATCAGCAGTGTCCACTAGGGGTTGCACATGCAGTCTTCATGCCCTCATGCTTCATTTTCGAGGGCATAAAGGGCTGAGTAACCCTGCCCACCTCTCAGTTCTTTCTAACCACCCTTTGGCAGAGAGTTGGAACTACATGGTGTCCTTCCTTATTACAGTTTTTGTTACTGTCAAATTTTCATTTAATTGTATCCACTGTATTTAACTTATAGTGTCCCTTCATAGCCTGTCAGCAAACAAACAACAACAACTTCTTTTTAGCAAGTTTTAGTTTTAGTTAGGCTTTTTGTGATACCAAGTCTAGTCTTTATGCCTGAACCTTAAACACCTGGCTTTAAGCCATGCGTATCATATAGAGTGGTAATTCCCCTCAAGGATGGACACGACAAATGTCTATATTATTCAGGGGAGAGTCACATCTAAGTGCACAATCTGCAGAGTAGTTAAAAGGTGCACTCAAAAATCCAGGGAATCAAGATTAAAAAACTCTTTCTCAGAGAGAAATCCATGAGAGCTGCATCAGACTCAGAGATGATCTGAGGTGTGTGAAGCTGCAGACCAATAGGGCATTTTATTTATTCACTGACCCGCTGAAGATGCCATTGGTTGCTTTGCCAAAGAGCCAGACTTCTAGTGCCTATCAAGAAGGGAGGTGATTCTTGACTCCAAAGGCTCAAAGAGAACTCATTCATCTAATCAGAACCCTAAATCTCAGATTACAAAACCACTAGTCAGACACCCTAGCTGTCTTTGGGAGTAAGGAGCATACTGACAAAGCATCCTCTTGGCAATAGTCCCTATCTCCAGTACCACACAAGGAATCTGAGGTACAGGTACCAAGGAACTCACTTAAAGTGGCCACAAGGAAGTCAGAACCATGTGCAACTTCAGCTTTTTCTAGTACCCGAATTCGTCAACACAGTCAAAGGATTTTTCAATACTGTTCTGCATAGTACTGCAGTCAAAGCAGCATTATATCTTGGCACCAGAAAAACATCTACAGAGTTTGACTCCTTGGCACCAGCTCAAAAGGCATCAAAGAGCGTGGCGCTGATTCAAACAGTACCGAGGTACACGGTTATGGGCAAAAGGAAATCAGATATCCGCTACCTACACTCAGTACAGGGATCATCTGCTTATGTCTCCTTTATAGACACAGCTGATACCAGTCTCCTTTACTGTACTTCTCTCCTATATTGGGCAAGTCAAAATGTCCACCATAGCATGAATACCGAATGCCTGTCATGAAGATTTCATTGAAACCTCACACTGAAGATCAGAGAAATCCTTCCACACCTCAGCAAGTTTTAGCACCTCCAGGTTAAGATAATCTTTTGGAACATTCTTTTTCCTCCTCATCACAGGCCTCCAGTAGAGACTAGTCCCCAGAGCGTCAACCATCTTCATTGGCTCCATCAAGGGATATTGAATGTAACAGAGGAGGTGCCTCTAGAACCACTGCATTTTGGGCTCTGCCACAAGAGCCATCTTTCGCTCTTTGGGGTCCATCATCTTGGTTTAATATGCTTTACCCATATGCTTTTCAATTGGCCATACTGGCCTCTTTGTCCTCAACACCAAGTCATCATTTCGCTTCACACCCAAGACCTGCATTTAAATTGCCTCAGAAGTCTGTCCCTTCTCCGACAGGGCAGGCTGTTTCTGATATTCAATAACCACTTTCTGCAGAGGACAAAGGAGAAATGCAAACATTTTGCCAGAGAAGTAGATCACATCATGGAATGGGCCACCCATAAACTGTGAGAACCACCTAGTTGTCACCTACCATTCTGAAAGAAATCTTTTCTGAACAGCTCTTCAAGGCCTTCAAACAACCCCCAACCTCGCCAACCTCATCATCAGAAGCAAGCCCCCATGGACCAGGCCACACCAACTCAAAGCAGCACCAGACCCTGCCAGAATAACAGATTAAAATCTGCAGACATACCTCCACTGCTAGAATGATAAATATCTCCCACCTATCAAGATTCATGGTTCCTACACATGCCTATCACAACATGTGGAATACCATATCTAGTGCATCAGATGCCCCAACAACAACTCTGTGGGAGAAACCAGATAATCACTATGCTCTCAAATGAACTCACACAGAAAAATGATAAAAGACAAAAATACCGTATTCCTCCATGGCCAAACACTTTTCACAAAGTGATCACTCCATATCTGATTTTTCAATACTTGTCCTCAAAGGAAACGTACACAACATCTTCAAATGGCAAGCCTAGGGACTTAAATTCATAACATTCCTAGACACTAAAAACCATTGTTTTAACAGGGATACTGGTTTCGTGGCTCACTACAACAATCTGTAACACGCGCACCTGCATGCTAACCCTTAATGGCCCGTGTCCAACCCCTTTTGCATAACAATCTAACCTTTATTGTCAATTCCATCTCAAGTGACCCCTTATCATATTTATCTCTTATGCTTAACTATCTGTCCCAACTTGTATTTAGCTCAAACACTCTGATTTCTTTTCCCAGACCTAAAGAAAAAATTAGTGTAGTTTGAAAGCTTGCACCTTTCACCAACAGAAGTTCATCCAATAAAGATATTACCTTTCCTACCTTGTATCTCTCATATCCTGGGACCAACATGGCTACAACAACACAAGAAAATCCATCTCTGAGGGGCTTCTCATCTTCCCTGGATGAAGTTGTCTCCTCCATCTCCATGACTGCAGATGATTTTAAAGCTTATCAGGAGCTTTTAAAGAGAATGGCAGAATGTCTTGAAGTGTCTTTGGAGTTGGTCCATTAGTAAACACACACTGTTTGATATTCTTCAACCAGTTGCATAAAACAGGATAGCTCATCCTATTAATGAAAGAATCTTTGAACCCACAAGGGACTTGGGGCTACTTTGGCATCTATCACAGTGACCTCAGAGAGGGCTGAACATAAATACTAAGTCCCCCCACAAACGGGATTCGAGTATTTCTGTATGCACCTGGCACCAAAATCCTCAGTAGATACGGTGGTTAATGAAAAGACCAAACAGATAACAAGATCTACTTGAGAAGAAAAAGAGCCAAAAAAATAAGATTTATTTGGCCAAAAGGTTTTTCCTCTGCTTGTCTTTGGGTCAGAATTGCAAATTATAAAGCTAGGCTGGCCAAGTATAATTATATCTACTGATACAGAACAGCATATTTCATGGACAAACTACTATCAGATATCAAAGAGGAATTTAAATTCATTTGTTTAGAGGGACAACTAATTGTTAAAACCTCCTTTCTGGCAGGTTTGGACTCAGCTGACACAGGACCAAGACTGATGGTTACAGGTGTTACCATGAGGAGAGACTCATGGTTATCTACTTTGGGGGTCCCCATAAGGAGGTGCAAAGAACAGTGCAAGACTTACCATTTGATGGGAAAGAGCTCTTTAATTAAAAAATGGATGACACATTACACTCCTTGAAGGACTCTCGAACCACACTTAGATTTTTGGGACTATATAACCCCAATTTTAGAAAGAAGCATTATAAATGTCAGCTTTCTTCTAGACAGAGATCTCAGCCAGCCACCTCTTCTTATTTTTACACTTCTTCTTATTTTTACCACCAGATCAGATGAGAAAGAGGTCAAGGTATCAAAAAAGAAAGCCATTTCCATTGTCCTCTACCCAGCCATTTCAATCTCAGAAACAACAGTTTAATGCTTCGGTTGAGGATACTGCTCTAGACTTTGCGGATCGATACCTTTCCTACCTTCCTTTTGGTTCCCATCTCTCTTTCTTCAAGAAGGCTTGGGCTGCAATTACCTTAGACTGCTGGGTCTTGCAGGTGATCCAAGAGGGCTATACCCTCCAATTCTGTAAAATGTCTCCCCACACCCACCCACCCATTCCCCTTTTCAGGGACTACTCGCATGGGAGTCCCATGCAGAAAGAAACAAAATCTCTACTACAGCTGGGAACAACAGAGCCAGTGCCTCTGGCTTCAAGGGGAAAGGATTTTATTTTCCTTATTCAGAAAAAGAAAGGGAGTTGGTGGCCTGTACCACAGCTCAGGTTTTTCAACGTTTAAATTGTCCATGCCAAATTTCACATGGTGGCTCTCACACCTATCATACCTTCTTTAAGACTGTTTCAGTACCCTCAGCTTGCAGTATGCATACTTTCTGATTGATACATCCATTGCACAGGAAGTTCCTTTGCTTCGCGATATCAAACATCCATGATTAGTTGAGTGTTACTGTTGGCCTTTCAACTACACTTGGAGTGTTCTCAAAATAGAAGTCAGTGGTAGCAATTTATCTTAGTTAAAATTTATTATTATTATTATGGTGATTATTATTTTTGCCAACAGGGTATAGTGCAATCACTACACTATCAAATACAATAGATAAAACTAAATCAAAAGTTTACAGTAACAACAAACTAACTATACTAAGGAAGAACACTATGTTGTTTCAACTCTCTGCCAAGGAGTGGTTAGAAGGAACTGAATGGTGGGCAAGGTTGCTTTCCCTTTATGCCTTAGGAGAGGAGGGGGAGGGCATGAAGGTGCATGTTCTACCCCAAGTGGACACTGCTGATAAAACTTCTGAATGCACACTGCCAATGGGATCCACAGGCACAGATTCAAAGAATAACACGACTCTGAAGTAAATGACATCTATACATAGAAAGACCAGAAAACTTGTGCTAATATCTTTAAAACACATTAAATGACTGTTAATCAATTTTGAAATTCCAGCTGCTGTCACCACTTACTGATACCCCAGCCATGACATGTATATAGCACAGGAAAACAAGTTTAATTGTCCTGAACAAATCACAGAATAGAGTAAAAGTTTAGATTGTATGGAGGAATGTTCCTTTTACCACAAAAGAACAGCAATGTTAATTAAGGGTTACCATAATAAACATTTATATTCCTAACAGGCCTGATCTAAACTCACTGAAGTCAATGATAGGACCCTACTGACTTCAAAAGAGTTTGGATCAGGCTCAATCTGAAAACTTCCTGAACTATTCATGCACATTTTACCAGATTATATTCACATTAAATTTGAGCAGACTCAATTTTGGAGTCGTCCAAATCTTTTGTTGTAGATCTATTTTTTATAAATGATGAGACAAGAGATTTATTAAAAACAATCCAATTACCATACCTGTAACATTAAGATTAGACACTGTCTATCTGTGTTTTTATGGGTAAAATAATAAGTAAACATACTTACATGTTTTGTTATAAAGGAATAAATGTATATAATGTAGTTGGACATTACTTACAGGGAATATCTCGGTAGCCATTTTCTAGTGCACAAAAGTAATTCAAGAATTCTTGTGTTGGAATTTTGAAAATTTCAAACAAGCCAGTGTCTTGGAACAAGGTGTATGTCACCTAAACACATATTAAAATTAATTTTGGTTTGAAAGTGTCAAAGTGTAATCATTTTAGCTTCATTCAACTTTAAGAATATTCTGCTATATTTTTTATTTAAGTATACTGTTAATTGTTAAATTATTAAATTTAGTTGATGTCTCATTAAAAATTAGTAATTGAGCAATAATATGCTATTAATACAGTTTGCTGGAATTCTTTCCATCAAAACAGACAACTATCTTACCACTCTCTTGAAATCAAAAGGAAAAAAAATCTGCATATCTCTTTACTGAAATGACCCCAATGCACATTCTTACTTTCTTTTCCTATCTTTAATTTTTTATGCATGCTATGTTAGAAAAATTATACTGTTTTCTATTACTGAGGAGCAGAGTTGCCAAACAGTCCCCATCCCAAAGCTTTAGACCAGTGGTGGGTAACCTGCGGCCCGCAGGCTGCAGGTTGCCCACCAATGCTTTAGACCAGGCCTGCACAACTCGTAAAGCAGTGAGGGCCATATTACTCCGAAGAAAACAGCCGAGGGCCGAAACTCTTCTCCCGCCGCCGAAGTTGTTGAGCAAAAAAAAAAGCTCTACCCGCCCCGCGGGCTGCACGGTGAGCCTCCGCGGGCCGTATGTTGTGCAGGCCTGCTTTAGACAGTCTTTCAAGTATGGACTTGATTAAGAGATCTATCAGAGTAGAATTCTCAGGCTTCCTAGGAGAAAATAGACAAAGATTCCTCTTGCAGCCTTCATTCCCCCTATAAACTGTTCACTGGGCCTCCCTTTTAGGAATGTAGTAAAGAATCTCTTTAAAGAATCACATTCAACAGGTTCCAGAGTCCTCGTCCTAACCCAAGAAGCTATGCAAGAAATTCCCCCTGAATTCTAGCTTCTCCAAGGGCACTCCTGTCTATAGCTAGGCTGATACAAACTTCCTTCATTTGGGAAACTGGGATGAAGGTAAATCAGAACTGTGAGGACATTTTTGAGGCATCAAAAGATCTGGACTGCCAATTTCAGTCTAAAAGGAAAATATCTAAGAAAGTTATGACTCTCTCAGAGGTTTAGAACAGAATGACAGTGCCGTTACGGTGGAACTATTACATATTTTATTATTATTAATAATATATTAGGTACTATACAAATGCACAGTATAGCACAAGTCCCTACCTTATCTTTGCGGGGGAGGGATAGCTCAGTGGTTTGAGCATTGGCCTGCTAAACCCAGGGTTGTGAGTTCAATCCTTGAGGGGGACCACTTAGGGATCTAGGGCAAAAATGTGTCAGGGGACAGTACTTGGTCCTGATAGTGAAGGCAGGGGACTGGACTTGATGACCTTTCAAGGTCCTTCCAGTTCTAGGAGATTAGCATATCTCCATTTATTATTATTTATAAACAAATGCAAGGAAGGTAAATGGGTGTTATAAATGGATGTTATAAACAATAGGAGAGAAAAAGGGAGAGGGGAGAAATATAACTATGAGACGATTACATGGTTCCACAGTTTAACCAACGCACAACTTGATAGTACTAAATCATCTGAAAGATTTTTTTTCCTTTTATAAATATATCAATAAGAGAACAAATAAAATCTGCTATCAGCTATCCTCGACTGTCCTTCAGCCTAGCCATTAGTGGTTAGCAGACTTCCTGTACACTTCACAGTGGAAGTGGAGTCTTGAAGAAAGAGTAGTAGCCTTATGAATTAGGTCAGTGAGTGCATTCTATTTAAGAGGCAGCATGGAAGAAAGAATAGTGTTGTTTATGGGAGAAACAGAAAAGGCTACTAGAAAGATTACCTCTCCCGCCTCAGCTGTGACTTAGAATGACAACTACATTCCACCAAAAAACATGAAGCAGTTGACAGGAGACGGAGCCCTTTGTTGCAGCTGGAGTTAAGACTACAGAATTCACTCCCATATAAAATAAGAATTATCAATTATCCTCACAGTATTCAGAATAAAATGCAAAAAGCCCACTGTTCGATGCAAGTTTCCCACAAAATAAGCAATTCTTAATGTCTACACACATGGAAGGGTAGATGAGAAGAAAATAAAATTACTACTTTTCAAGATATTCTTAATTTATACACAGACTGGCAAAACTGCACCTCAGTTGTGGCTCATACACCCAAAACAGCAACAAACCTGGCTAAGGATCCTTCCAGATTTGTCTCCCATTTTTTGCACTAGATCAAAAATTTGGAAATTCCAATTGTTCATCTTCTCCATTAATGATTCGTGATCTTCTGTTATCATCAGTTCTAATGAAGGATCCTGTTCCATCTGTATGAGAGAGAATGAACCATTTCCACAATGAGAATGAAAACCAATTTGTCACTTGGGTTTAAATAGAAATTTAAATGATAAAGTATTATTGAATTTGTTACATTCCACTGTTCTGCTGCAGTTATTCTGCACGCTTATTTTATCCCATCAACCCTTTTTGCCTTGAAATGGTGTCACAATATCATTGGTCTTTACACCTACTATACACACTGATGGACTAAAAGCACGTAAAAATTGTAGCTATGAGAAAACCCTCAATTCATAACACTTCAAGACTTCACTTTGTATGCTTTTAAGCATACTAAAAACAATTCATTTATTTTAATGGCCCAAGAGCTTCCATGCCTTGCTGGGCTTTGATGTAGACTGCCAACATTTCATTCTGGTCTTAAGACTTAAGTTTTTGTACTTTTTTCTAAATCAATGCTGAAAATAAAAAAAACCACACAAACATTTTGTATATTAGCTAACATAACCTGTTTTCTAACTTTTGTTTGAATCAGCTGAAGTTGATAAAAAGTGGGGTTTCAACTGGAAAATGGGATTTAAAATAGAAAAGTTAGCAAACTTTACTAAATATCACTGTACTATTCTGCTACTTTTTATTTCACAGTTTGATATCTGCACACACATATGCAGATCAGTCACGTTTTCAGAGAGAGTCTTTATAAAACAGTACATCAATTATGTTTAACAAAGTAAATTAATCCAAGCATGCATTTTCACAGGACCCATATTCATGTTGGTTGCTAGCGCAATTTGTATACTTTGAAATTTTACTCCTAAACTTAACCAGTATTTGGAATCCTGGATTCCAGTGAAGCACTGTTTTCCAAAGGCTCTTATACAATAATGTAAAGTAAGGACCTCCTTAGAATATGATATTGAAACCCATAAAGAAATAAATTAATATACAACATTGCGGGTATTACTGCAATTTTATGCTTACATCAGATTGCTGGTTATACTGTGTTTGATCCATTTGCTGACTGTCACTTTCTATCAACTTTTTTCTGCAGTCTCTGCTTTCTTTTCTTTCATCTTTCCGTCCCTCTGTATGGTAGACTGACTCTTTTGAAATACCAGTGTTTCCATCTTTACCTTAAATATAACAAGTGCACAATTATTATCAACAAATTATTCATAAATCAATTCAGGAATTAAGATTTTCAATCAATTGTTACTTGCTCCCATCCTTGGCCCACTAGAAGTTAGATTTATTGACCTTGTGACTTCTGTAAAGCCCATCTTTTCTTTTCTTTTCTCAAGCTATTAAGCAGAGAGTGCCCTGAAGATGGGGATGATTGCATTCATCAGCCTGCGTTTTAACTTAGAGGACAGTATGGATGCCTATAAGATGTGATTTATATATTCAAATAATTTTAATATTTTATATAAATATTCCCCCAAATAAATATTTGTCATTTAAGCATCAATTGTGTCCTTTACAATACAGCATTTATTATTTTACAATTCCACATTCATTAAAATCTCAAACCAACCTTTCTGTCCCCTACAATGCATTAGACACATTGCAAAAGAGGGGATGGAGAATCATTGTACTGTACCACACTGTGCTTATTGCATCATCCTGTTTATTGGATGTACATTTGTTTATGAAATATGAGTAAATAAGTTTGTAATACTCCAGCATCAAACTCCTTAACTGTTGCATTTTATCACTGTAGATACTTATATGTCCCCTTTGGTGAAACATGAGCGGCTAATTGCTTCACTTTTTGCACTTCCTTTTTGACCAAACTTAAGCGTTTAAATAAATGTGACAATAAATACTCTACAGACTTAGTGGAGAAGACTGGGTGATTATTTTAAAAAAGTAGTAATCTTAAAAGAATTACAATATTACAAGCAAGTAGTGCTCTCTTCTCTAAAAGTAAATGAAAACAGATTACAGAATCAGATATATGGTTCACTATTTAGAATGCTTTTGAGTGCTAGGAATTTTACTGTCAACAGAGAAAGATATGGTCCTGGTCTGAAAGAGTTCACAAATAACTGATTTTTTGTTTCATTTGCATTTCAAAAAAATTGGTTCAATCTGAAATGAAACCAAATATTCTGATTTTTGGGGGGCAAATCTAAAAAGTCAGCAAAAAAATTGCTCTGGGGCCAGAGAGACAGAAAGCCCAGGCACTCAGACTTTCCCCCCAGCTCAGGGAGCTGGAATGGCAGAGAGATGTGGTGCTCAGCCTCTCCAGCCTGGGTGCTTGGGGACGGGGGAAAGACTGAGTGACCAAAGCTCTTTTCTAAGTAGCATAGATGTATGTGCGCTGCATATACCTATGTTTCTCAGTTCACTTCTGAATCCAACTCAAGATACTGGTCCTAAAGAAATATGAAAAGGATATCTTAGGGCTTGTCTTCACTACTGGGATAAGTCGACCTAAGTTACGCTATTTCAGCTACATGAATAACATAGCTGGAGTCGACGTAGCTTAGGTCGACTTATGTGGTTTCTTCACTGCACTGTGTCGACAGGAGATGCTCTCTGGTTGACTTACCTTACTCTTCTCGGAGAGGTGGAGTACAGGAATCAACCAGAGAGCGCTCTGCCATCAATTTATCGGGTCTTCACTAAACCCGCTAAATTGACACCCGCTGCATTGATTGCAGCAGCGTCGATCTCCCCGATAGTGAAGACAAGCCCTTAGACCAGTTGCCCCCAACGCGGTGCCCGCGGGCGCCATGGCGCCCACCGGGGCATTTATGGGCACCCGCGCCGGTGATCTCTGTCCCCGGCAGGCCGGGGCAGCGCGGAGAGAAGCCGCACCCCGCGCCTGCCGGGGACAGAAAACACCGGCGCCCGCAGCCCCGGAGTTCTCTGTCCCCGGCAGGCCGGGCTGCGGGCGCCGGTGATCTCTGTCCCCGGCAGGCGCGGGGCTGCGGCTTCTCTCCATGCTGCCCCGGCCTGCCGGGGACAGAGAACACCGGCGCCCGCAGCCCCGGCAAGCCGCCCCTTGTCTCCCCATTCAGCAGCTCAGCGGGGAGACAAGGAGCACGCCCCTTGTCTCTCCGCTCAGCAGCTCAGCCAATGAGCGGGGAGTCAGCGGGCAGCTGCCCGCCGCCCCCCAAATCTTGGCGCCCTAGGCGACTGCCTAGGGTCGCCTAGTGGGCGCGCCGGCCCTGCCAGCTGCTTGTGCCGCTGGGGAGCGGCGGGCCTTTTAAAGCGCCGCTGGAGCCCCGCTGCTGGAGCCCCGGGCCCTTTAAAGCGTCCCAGGGTAAGTACGGGGGAGGGGGAGGCGCCTTTTTATAGCGCCGCTCCCCCTGTGCTCAAGACCTGGCTACACTACTGCAGAGAACTCCGGGGCTGCAGGCGCCGGTGTTCTCTGTCCCCGGCAGGCGGGGGGCTGCGGCTTCCCTCTCCACTGCCCAGAACTACTCCCCCCGCAAAAAAGGTAAATAAAAAAAGAGCACATTCACATGGTAAGGTGAAAGAATAATTGTCAAATAATTTAATTAATACCTTTTACATGTAAAATTACCTTTTGTATCTTATGGACTCATATATTATGTAATATTAAATATGATGGTTTTCATATTATTTAATGTACAAATACAAAATAAGTATTGAAAAATTGTTGGCGCCCGCCACACTCTTCTTAAAACATGAATGTGCTCTTGGCCACAAAAAGGTTGGGGACCACTGCCTTAGACTGTCTCTCCATTCATGATCCATGAAAACAACTGCACTTATCAGAAACACAAATTATTGTAAAACATTTTTATCACTATGGCGAAGATGTATCAGAATGAGTTCTAGTCAAATTGATTTCAGAGTTCAGTTGTAAAACCCACCTTTTTTATAGTAGTCTACACAAAATAGAAATCGAGGAATGAATAATAGAAAGGGAAGGGGCAAACGAAGAGGGCAACCAAACAGATTTCTCTTGATGTAAACATCTAAACCAGTATGTCAAGAACAGAATGCACAAGTCCCCTTCAAGTTTGCATTCATGCTATTCTTAAATTCTGTATCTAGGTCACTCAAGCAAAGGGAGTGGAAACCACTCTGAACTGGGGGAAGAGGTGGGAACGAATGAGCCGCCATTGAGGGTACAGCTGATGTAGCTGGCTCCTATGAATCCCCTCCCTCAGCTCCTCGTTCAGGGGTGAAGGGTGTAGTGGAGTAGGAAGGGCAGGAAACAGGGAATGGAGAGAGAGCAATGTGATCTGGTATCCCCAACTGACATTTGGTCCCTTGAGAAGTACGGTAGCTGGTTAAAGTCTGCTAGCAGAAAAAATTTAAAGTGTAGTCCATTTTGACAAAAACCAGGCCAGATCACTGGTACACTTTGGCTGCTTTGTGCCACTCTAGCAGTGCAAAGATGCAAATCTAGTTTAATTGGCCAACAATTCTTCAGATGGTCTCAACAGGTTCTTCATAATGAAAATTAGTTGTTTGTTTTCTATCTTATTTTCATTCAAAGACTTAACAGGAGAGTTTCATAAGACAAAAATAATTTCCCTGATGGAGAGAGTGTGGGAAAAGCTACACTGTAGAATTTTAACCTATTATTTGTAGAAATTGAATTAATACAACACAGAGACTGCTAGTCAGGAGTTAGGAAAGTGCAATTTGTTGTGTGACATGTTAAAAGTTCTGAAAACCAGCTACAGAGCATTTTCTTGCAAAATTATAAAGCCAGAAGTAGGTGTCTGTTAGAAAACATATCTTTAAAGAACAGTATACACATAAGACTATGCCATCTCTTATCCCGGCTCAAGAAATTGAGAGATAATAAACCAGATACACAGGGATCCACTAAAATGGTTACTAAAAAGATATGCATATGAATTATTTGGAAGTATAGGAAAAGTTTTAATGTGGAATTTTAAAATTGCTTATTTGACTATTGAGAAAGCATAGTGAAGCACTATCAAATACTTGCATATTTTGAAATCCTACCTGATTTTCTATCTTGATATTCTGCACCAGATTCTGACTGTGATGTTGAAATATGCTTGAGAAGTTGATGTCCACAGCTTACAGAATAAACAAGACAAGGAACAATATTAGTTTATTTCTCTTTTTCCCCCCACTTCTGATTGCTGTATAAATACTACAGTTACTATGCTATTACTCAGATACTTGCAGCCATATCACCTTGGTAAATCTCAAAGTAAGCAGGATTGGGCCTGGCCAGTACTTTAGATAAGTAACCTTCAATGTGCTACTGGAAGTAGTGTTGGTCATTTGAAAGGTGACTGAATCAGAATAGAATTAATTCTCAGACATGGGGTTTCCCTTCCCCTCCTAAAACATATAGTATAGCACTCCTAGTACAGAATGGTTGCCACATTCAGTTACAGATCAATGAAATATGTAAAGTGTATTTACAGCCCTTCCTGATAATTGATGCTACATATACATATGGATATAAATTAGTATGAGAAGTTATCTTTCACAGATATATCAAGTTTGGTTAGGAAAAAGGGAAATTATTATGATTTTTCATATACAAGTATTGATATTTACAGCATATAGCAATTTGCTTTTATACTTTTGAATACTTCTGAGGGTTTACAGTACCTGTTACAAGTATAGCTTGTAGAAGTTTTAACTTGCTGCTGAAAATCTGGAGAACTAAATGTATATCCCAGAGGTTTATGTAAATTAACACTTGGCTTAGTAAGAAAATCAGCAGTATCGGGAAATTCTACAGGTGATCGACTGACAAGGGACCCACTGGAGATAGACCCATGACTAGATGAACCAACAGGACTCAGGCTAGGGGAAGTACCTGCAAAAACATACATGTAGTAATTTACTGAGCATTCCTTTAGAGCACATTAAAAAAACAATGTTTTTGAAAGATCAAAATGAAAGATGCAAGAAAATTCTATAGCTTAATAAGAACAAAGTGACAAGTGAAAGAAATACTATAGATGGATCAAACTATTAAATACATATTAGAAATCAAGACTTATTCACTGTTTTGGTTTTATACACAAGCAATATAGGTTAGGTTGCACATCTGAGTGATTTGTTGGGTGCGTGCTCTGTTCAGTGTTTAAGCTTCTCCATATAAAAACTGTATATCAGCTTCTGGAAGATATTTGAACCTCATACATTTTCAATGGAGATCTCATATATAACTATGTGCAAAACCTAACTTTTTGTTTAGTAACTTGGTTTTAATGTATGTGTTTTTAATCTTATGTTAGGGGGAGCTGTTAGCACTGATTATTAAGTTTCCCCTACACTTCCCTTTATAAGACCCTGTTTTCAGTTGCTTGTGATTTTGCTAAACTGTAACTGTTTGCGCTCAAATTTTCTATGCTGGTTGTCTGCCTCAGGCTGAGTTTTTTTGGGAAAATTTCAGCCGTAACAGTTCATCTGTTTCTCATGAGAAAAAATAAGTTGTTTGCAACATTAAAAAATTCTGGTGACCTTTACTTTAAAAACTCTAGCGTCTCCATGCTTTGGAACAGAGACTTTAAATTTGGCAGCAGGGTGGCTTTGTGTCACAGATATGCCTTTCACTGTTCCTGTGAAAATCTGTCAACATTTGGCCAAGTTATTGGCCTTTGAAAGACTGCAGTTCATATGATCAGTATATTTCTTGGATTTAGCAGCTAAAATCTCTGTATTCTTTGTGCACTGAGCATGCTCAAGCCTCTCACAGCTCCTAGTGCTGATCAGACTGTACATGCGCCATTTCCACAGTGTGACTGAGCACGTTCCTTCCAGCCTAGGGATGCAAGGGCAAAGCAGAGAGTCTGCCTTTCCTGTACTTTCAATGACCCCCTGCTGGCACCCAGGCAGCATGAAGGAGGAAAGTGCTTGACTTGAATACAAAAGGGCAAGATTCAGACCCGGGGACGTAAATGGAAGGGCAAAAGGTGTATACTGGGACAAGGAGCCGTGCAGGGCGAACTGGGACTGGAGGCTGGCAGGGAAGAGAGATAGAAACTGGAAGTTTGCAGGAGACTGAGACTGGGAGCCATGAATGGACATTGGAGGGTCAGTGTGTGTGGGGGGGCGGGGGGGGGGGGGGGAATTGAGACTGGATGAAAAGCAGGGGGGATATGGGGCTGACTGAGGGAAGGGCAGACGGATGTGACAATGAATTGAGTATAGGGGCAGAACAGGGACTGGGTAGGCAAAGAGACTGGGACAAGGAGCTGGAGGAAGCGGAGACATTGAGATTGGACAAGAAACCCAGATGGGGAGACTGGGACAGGGAGCCAGTAGGTACAGGGAACATGGGCTGGAAGAACCAGGGAAATTACTGGAAATGGAGTGGGAAGAGAGTCAGATGGAAGAGGGGGCTGGGAATGCCTGGATAAGGAAACTGGGGACAAGGAAATGAGAAAGTGGGGTGGGGACTGGGAATGGCTGGACAAGAAGAATGGGAGTTGGGAGGGACATGGAAACTGGAACTGCAACAGAGAGTCTAGCGGGGTGAGTCTATGACTTGCTATAAAAGGATACTGTAACTGAGATGAGAAGTCTGAGAGAATGGTACTGGGACAAGGAGCCAGAGGTGAGGAAGGGAGAGGGCTGGGACAAGGACAAGTTGGAGGGGATTTGGCAGTAGGGGTCAGATTTTGGGGGGGAAGATGAGCAGAAGAGTCCATATACAATAGAGGACACTCCCCTCCATAGCCTGGAATAGAACCCAAGACCCCGAATCTCACTTTTCCTTTGCTGTAAGCAAATATCTCTGTGAAACCCACTAGCAAAGTGCCCCCATCATCCTCTAGTGCTGGTCCATACAGAAGATGACAACCTACTACTTCTATCAGTTACTCCATTAGTTCAAGTGGCATAGGTCTGTGTAGTGGATTTAAAGGTTCCAGCCCTGTTAATGACCTATGTGAATGTCAATATGATATGACAAGATAGAATTTTTGCGTTTTCAGTTTGCTTTTTTAAAGATCGAGGAAATTACACACATATACATACAATATTAAAAAAACACTATTAAGACTGCAAAATCAAGCATTCAGTTAGGAAATGCCATGTGCAACCCCTTGTGCATATGCATTATATAACAGACTTTAATTACATAATTATATACTGTTTATTCCACAGGACCCTTGCCTCTTTCAGTGCACAGACAACCTTAATCCCGGCATTTCCTAATGTTTGAGTGGTTGATTTTGCAACCTTAGTAATGTTCTCTTAACTGTGTTTTTTAGTGTAATTATACATATATAATAGACTACAATATATGACCAAAGACATCACTGCATATATTTAAACATGTCATATTTCCCACATTGGGTAATACTGCTTTCTGTTTTCCCTTAATTAAGCATGCATTTAATGTTCTATTTTATCAATGAAATACTTAATTAGTAAATATTCAGCCATATTTGAATATTTTTTTCAATTTATATATTAAACTACAATTTTCTTATCTCTGATATATGTTAAAACCACAATGTTAGAATGGGTAAATGTTCAATCTGCAAAAGAACACCCTTCTCAAGTAATTTGTTTTAATAGACTGACAAAGTATCCCCGGATTGCACCATAAATTATTATGTTCCACCCTTATTATAAGGCCATCTTTGCAAAGCAACCAACTTTTGATTATCCTTTGAGTGGTTCTTAACAGGTTTCAGTGTATTTTGAATTTATATTTTAAAAATATTAGATTATACACAGTATTTGATGCTGTATATAATTTCACCAAGGCGCCAATCCTGCAATTGACCCCATAAGAGGCACAGGGGTGTATCCACATGCAACAAGTTGCAGGAGCAGGGCCTGAGTTTGTATGCTGCTTAGGGTTTAGAAAAATGCAATGAGCCTAAAATCAGTGAATAAACTAGACAAACCCAATGAAAAGAATGGATTCACAAATATATAGTACATTAGAAGAATAATTATATTTTTAATGAAACAAGTAGTTATGCACCCCCAATGAAACGTGCATACTTATTTTTAAACAGGCAATCAAGGCTCTATTTTAAAAATTACTGTATACAGTTTAATATCTTATTGAAATTATGGTAAAATCAGAGATGCATGGGTGGAATTGGCAGAAGAACAGCATACTAAAGCTCCAATTTCATATGGGCAAAGAGACCAATTCTAATCTCTGGTATACAGAATACACATTATATACACAGGTCATTACTGAATTCAACACTTACTAAGCTACTACATAGCAGTATCTGATATTACTATTTTCTCATATTCTACAAAGATTAACAACATGTAAACTCCTTTCTCAGGCTAAGAACCTCTTTTCATCAGGCTTGATCATGCAACAAATTCCATGACTTCACTGGGGCTTCCCACGGATACAGGCGTCTGCCTACATTGTGCTTATAGCACAATCAGGGCCTTGGACTGTAAACTCCATTACTAAGTAGGGACAGTTTCTTAATATGTGTTTGTACACGTCACAGTACTATGGGGACCATTTCTGAACTGAAGTCTCTAGGCACTGCTGTAATACAAATAACAATAGAAATATAACTCTGAGAATTAAAAATGATGACATAATAGTTATTACAGTACAGTAATTTTGTAAAAAAAAAAAAAAAATGTAGTGACAACCATTGTAAAAAAGCCTGCAGGTGTGTATGGTAATACAGTAGCAGAGAGACTTTGTCCAGTTATACAGCATTATATGAATATTTTAGATTTGTATTGAGAAAATGTTCAATATGTCCGCTGAATATTCTTAGAAGTAAATTAGATTAAAATTATTTTCAAGCATGTGCTACATACTGATGCTAACTTACACTGATGTTATAATATACAAAATAATATGTCAAAAATTATTGTAATGTGTGGAGTACAACCTATAAACAAGAGGGTTTAACTGAAATCAAATGTCTCATAATTATAGCAACATGCTTCAAGATGTGTAGAATAACAGACTGCTATCTTACCAGCTCGTCTGGGACCCATATGATGAGTCAATGTCACTGAAGATGATCTTTGCTTTGGTATTGTCAGTAGATTTGTACTGAAAGGCCCATTTGGATGGGATCCTTGGCTAAAATAAAAAACAATAAGAAAAATATCAAGCATTCTTTTAATCTGCTTTGCTTTCTATTCAGTTGTCAGGGAAAATGCATATGTAGATCAGCTCATTTTAGTTTAGTAATACAAATCTAGACACACTGTAGCAAAATGGGTAGGCTATAATGACTTACACAGTACCATTACCCTTCAACAAGTAAAGTGAACAAGATGACAAGTTTGCGCAGAATATCCATTAGCTTTTGTCTATTATATAGAACATAAATCTTTGAGTATGACATGAGACTCTGATGGAGACACCTAGGTAATTCTAAAAAGACATCATAAAAGCTCTGGCAAGTAGGCTGAAGACAAATACTAATCTAGCACTGCATTTTACCTTTCCTTAGTATTGTTTAGAAAATGTACCTTACCTTCTCCAATAGTTGTTTTGAGCCTTACTCCCAAATGCCACAGTCAAGTTTTTAAAGGAATGTTCTGGCCTTATACATTTCCTCAAGCTATCTAATTATGGATAAACTAGAGAGAAATATTAGCATTATTGGGTTTGGTTTGGTTTTGCTTAGCAGGATAGCATAAAATCTATGCTGCCCGTACATTAATTTCATAAGTATTGGTAATAAAGCAATGCCAAAATCTTTTAATTCAACTTTGGACTAATAAGAGATGAGCAAATCTTCTCAGTCAATTTTAAGGTTTGGTATTAATAAAGTCACCCTAGTATTTTTCTTTGTTTTAATTTGAATTTTTGGCAGCCAGTTAGTGGTGCCCCAGAATGCACTGTGTGACAGGGAAGTCCCTGAATTGTATGAAATTTCATCTACAATAAAAAAAAGTGAATTTCTCCAGAGTGGTTGCTCAAATATTTTGATATGCACCAATACAGCTTTGACTGCTATAGCACACCATGGACAAACAATTACATCCTGGTAAAGACACCTAACGCTATAGTGGGAAGGTGAGATGCAGCTGTAACAAAGTTCTAGCAAGCTATTTGTTTGCTTATCTGAACTGCAAAATCTTTTTATGTTCACTAACCACTAATTAGACACTAGAGGCTATTTTCCTGAGCACTACATATACACCAATTCTTAGTAAATAAATACATCCACATCACATTTATTTAAACCTGAAAATAAACAATTAGAATTATCTTCTGTAAAATGGCCTTGAATTTTCTATACATCAGTCTGGAATGGCTACTGTGTTCACTATTGTCACATGAGCAAAAAGCAGAGCTACAAACAGTACCAAAAAACTGTTGCTGACATAATTAGTAAATGCATCATCAGGCTTTTCTTATCATCAATAGGCATATTTCTTCTGAAGCAACTAAGTGATGGCATAATTCTAAGTTATTTGATAACAGTTCTGGCATAGGCTTGGTAGGTCTTTTAGCAGAAAACATTGAGAGGAGCCAGGTTGTTCCTTTAGAATTTCCTCTGACTCAGACAAATCAGTGTCTTGAATCAAATTGGGTGGAGTAGTGTCCACTGTCACCTCAAAAGGACAAAGTCAGGCATTAGCTAGTAACCCCTCTCTCTTCACTGAGGCAGAACTCTTCATAGTTTTCTTCAGAGACACTGAGGTTAATATAGTCAAAACATCAGAAGCAGAGGGAGAATACCTGACCTTGGACAGAAGAGTAGTAATACAAGTCTTCTTAGCTACAGGAACTAGTGTGTTTATCATAAGTGGGGAAAAAATTAGTTGATAGCCATTTGAACACTTGGCTTTATAAAAGATTTCATTATTACAGTGGCTATGTTGCAGGAAGAGAGGTGGGGAAAGGTGAAAGACAGCTGTATCTACAAACTAGAAATTTTAATTTATATAGCAAAGATGTTTTCCTAACCTCTTCCATTAACTTCTCAGCATCAGAAAAAAGACTGGCCCTGAGAAGGTAGAAATTCCATGTAAAAAAGAAGGATTGTCAAGCACTTAAGGTGCCAGCCTAGGACTCAAGAGACCTAGCTTCAACTCCCTGCTCTGGTACAGACTTCCTCTATGACCTTAGGCAAGTCACATAGTCTCTCTGGGCCTCAGTTGCACATCTATAAAATGCAGACAACATATTTATAGACTTTTATTGCCCATTATAATAGTGTTGGATAAGGTAAATACATTAAAGATTGTGAGGGTCTTTCAGATATTCTGGTAATGGAGGCAATAAAAATACTAAACAGATAGAAATATACTGTATATCCGACTCACTCAGGACCAGACGATGAACTCCTTATGCAATTGGTGAGCAGCTACTTCCACAAGTAGTCTACTAAATTTAAACATGCTAGGCACCTTAGAGAAAACTATGAAGACCACCCAAGAGAACTTAGAATCCAAGGATGACATTCACCTTTGTGCAGGGGGCCACTTAAGGATAAAGTACAAATTTAGTGGTATATATTACACAACTTCTCTTTGTCTCCTGGGAGTATCACCTCAAAGATGAAGCAGCTGTTTGCTTTCTTTATTGCAATTTTGGGGAGAGGGTGAACAATAACAGAAGGAAGTACAGTAGGTTAATTGATGATCCCATCTGGAGAATGGAAAAATACTGGAACACTATGGGCTGATGAAGGAGAGGAGAGGGGACGGGAAATATTCCGCACATTGCTGCCTCAAATTCAGCTATACACGCTGGCATGCTATTAGGTAAGGGGGAGGGCATGCTGAACCACTACAATGTTTGTGATACCAGGGACAGAGAATTTTGTCATGAAAGTGCAAGGGTTGAAATCCAGTTTGCAACCTGTAGACCAATCCGAGTTGTCCTTGTATACGAAGGTGTATATGCTCTATGACATAACCTATACTCACCTGATCACATATTCAATTTTTCACAGGTCTCCTGCCTCATTCAGTGCACAGGATGTATGCAGTTCACTGAATGAGCAGCTGTTTAGTATTTTGGATAATTCAAACACAAGACCACCCTTTCTCTTCCTCCAGTTCTCTGTCTCATTTACTACACACCTTCCAACTTCTGCAATGAATGAGATAGAGCAACAGACTCATTCATTATACAACCCTGTTTCACTGAGCACTGACCCCTCTGTGCATTGAATGAGGAAGGATTTCTGTGGAAAAAAGAATATGGGATCATATGTAATTAAAGACTAATAATCCACATGCACAGGAGACTAAATTAAGGGTTCACAGACAACCTTAACTGTATAATTTCCTAACTTCTGAATGCTTTACTTTGCGACCTTAATCTTCTAACATATTTTAATATGACTGAGTTTTTAAAAAGCAAATTGAAAATACAAATTCCATGAAGTGGAACCATACTGACCCCACATGGTTCATCAGTGGAGTTAAACCTTTAGTTCCACAACACATCCCTTTGCAACTTAAGCTGAGTAATGGATAGTAGTACAGTAAAAGCTTTGTTATCCAGCATGTTGCGAGAATGGGGGGTGCGAATTAGTCAAAATTTCTGGTTAACCGAGAGTTAACCACCATACAGCACAATACAGAGAGGCAGTAGTGTGTCCGGAGGTGCCCACATTACTAGACACTGAACTGAAGAAGTTGACAAATCTTGATGAGTAACTGTCGGTACTGGGCGAGATGATTTTTGAACCATGACATAACCAGTACGGAGAGATTCAGCTGGTCACATGCCATAGCATATGCTTCAAGGTTTGATGGCATCGGGGTAGCCTCTTGCTGCCACTAAGCCAACAAAGACAGGATCCCCGAACCAGTTGGTGCTGTCTTAGGGGACGATCATAACAGGGCTGGTACCAGTGCTAGAGTCAATGACACTGTCTGAGAAGTTATTTGTATCGGAGAGTGCCTTGGATTGAGTGCACTCTACCCTCCTTCCCAGCATGTTTGATGGACTTTGGTGCCATGGACCCTGCTCGCCAGGATACTGAGTCCTTCAATGTTATCTTCCGGTGCCTCTTCCTCGGTACTGAAGAAGATTGGCATTGAGACTCTGCAAATACAGGAGGAGCTCTCTGAACAGGGAGTCTCTGAGGGTGGAAGCTGGACTGCCTCCATGAGAAGGTGTTTTAGTCTGACTTCCCTTTCCTTTTTAGTTCTGGGCTTAAAGTCCCTGCAGATTTGGCAACTGTCTCTGATATGAGCCTTTCCTAGGCACTTCAGACACCTGGAGTGCAGGTCACTAACTGGCTTCTTGAAGGTATTGAAGCCCGAGAACTGAAGCATGTCCCAGCACCCAGTACCCAAACGGCAGAAATCAGAATACAAAAAAGTACCCCAATAGAGGAAACCTATTATTAAAAATATCTTAACACTAAAACTATTAACTATTAATAAGTACCAACTATATACAATTCCCAAACAAGAGAAAACTTGTGTTAGAAAGATAGAACTAACAACCATCATGGGCAGTTGAAAGGAACTGATGGGGGTTGGGAGCAGCTCTGCTCTTTATACTATTATGCAATAGTGTGAGGCAGCAGAAGGCACACGCGCAGATCCAATGGGATATGGCTGTGGGAAAATCTCTGATGACAATGCACTGGGCATGCATACACTTGAAGACAGGTGACAAAAAGCAGGGAATGTCCAACAGTTGGTCAATAGGCGTGGGGGAGATGGCAATAGTTTCAGGGCCTAAGCAATTTGACTGTGGAGTCCCCACTGTCCAGAAGGGTATCAGACATAAGGTGTGTGCCTAGAGGCGCAAAGCAAGGGACTCTGCCCAGCCCCAGAAAGCTAAGGGTGTGGGATTCAGCATTTGGATCCCCTCACAACAGTCTGAGTTTCCAATAGGTGGAGCTCAACCAAATCTGTGACAGTATCCATAGTTCTTTTTCAGCTGTAGAATTCATATAATGCTCATCTGTCTTTGCAAAATTCTTAGTCGGCATTTACAAATATAATAACTAAAACAAAGATGGGTTAAGCAATTTCCCTTGAACGAAACTGCAATGTAGTGGATAAGGTAAGGACTTAGTAGTTGGGAGCCTGGTTCTGATCCTCATATTGACTTGCTGTATGACCTTAGGAAAGACACTGAATCTCTGTGCGACTCAGTTACCCTCTCTGTAAAATACAGATTTGCTACCTCACAGAATGTTTTGAGGCCTAACTAAATAATATTTATAGAGTTTTACATAAGAGCAAACTACTATTAAATCAATTCAGGGGAATAGAACTCAAGACTGCATCATTTTCAATCTTGTGCTCAATCCACTTGGCTATGGGATCTTTAATGAGAGCTTTAGCAGCAGGTATTTCTGTTTTGGGTAAGCCATAATAACACTTCTTGCAATAGAACTCCCAGCATGTTGAGATCATCTCAATGGGTGCTATGTATTTCATTGCACAGACCACAACATAAGTGCACAGGATGATTAAAGTGCAGCATAAACCTTAATGACATTTCATAATCATGATACAGGATACATTTTTCAAACGTTCATAATTGTTATTTTCACAACACAAAATTAAAGAAATTGTTAAACCATGTACTACTTGTCAGAGACTATATACATTCCAAATTTCATGTCTCAAATGTTAACTATTTTTTATTTATACAGAAGAGGAAAATATTGCACCTTTTTATGACAGAAAGACATGCTTTCTACCACAGATTCATAACTCAAACATAACCACAAGGAGTTTGCTGAAACTTTCCAAAACAATCATGTTTGGGCAGAGACCAAGCCTGGAATATTTCAGTCCCAAAGAGTTAATGTTTCACAAAGTTAGATACATCTGAAATGAGAGGCTTATAACAGATACTGTTTTATACCTTAAAAACAAAAGCAGGTATGCTCAAATTCCTATATTTTTAAGCTTTCATAGATTTGAATTGGAATGATCTCAACTTTGGACCAGAGAAAGCTTCTTTAGTGGTAAATATCAAATGCTAAATTATGTGTTTTAATGAAGCAGACTATTTTCTTACAGATCAGATCTGAAAACATTTAATAGATCTTTTAAGTTGAGCCTTAAGTGACTTGGCCTTCTTCTCAAATCACCAAGCTTTTATATTTATTTCAATTATTATATTTTTAATTCAAAACCTGGTTTTGAAGTTTCATGTACCTATATTGCCCTTAGAAAATTAACTATAAATGAGTAACTATGTTGTTAAACTATGCCATCTACTGTTATAAGTGTGAAATTGCATAGCAAAATTTCAAATCATGCATTTATCATAAAACATACTTTCTTTTGTGAACATATATTTGATATGCTGTGTAACTGAAAAATAACTTTTCACTTCAATAAACCTAAGAAATGTTGCATGTAGAACTGCTTAATTCAAATACAATAAAATGTTTATTTACTCAACAGGCAGAGATTAGTTGAATGTTTTGTCTGAAATCAGATGAAATGACATGAAATTGCTACAGAAACATTAACTACTCAATCTCACATCTGTTCACTCAAATATCATTTAGAGAGAGTGAATGGTAGTTGACTGGAATAGTATACTAGCTGTAATCACTACACAAGTCACAGGACAAAAACTAGAGACCAGGATATTTTTCCCCTCTGAGCAGTAGTTTAAACCCATTTTAACAGGAAGGTAAAGGTTAGGTAATCTGTCTTTCCCATGTGCATTATGAAGTTTTAGCAAGAAAACCAAGAAAGCAACAGAATGACTTAAATGAAACTGTGACTATTTTAAGAATAAAATTTAGGTGAAGGAGTAGAGAGCCTCCTTTTCCCTGTGAAATTCAGATATCAAAGCCTGTAGCTCGCTCACTCACTCTTCTATTAACTTTTCTAGTAATTACATCTTCAGAAACAGGTACCTGCCTCTGGACATTTCCACTGCATGCATCCGACGAAGTGGATATTCACCCACGAAAGCTTATTTTCCAATATGTCTGCTAGTCTATAAGGTGCCACAGGACTCTTTGTTGCTTAAAAAACTACATCACTGTTGTTTAACTATACAGAGTATGACCCTATTCATTTACTAGCCATTGTAGATATGGCTGACAAATGAACTCTGACTATAGACAGAGCAAAGCCTAACTTCTTCAGGTAGAAATATTACCAGAAATGTTTGAATTTGACTCCTCTATTTCAGTTCCATTCTTGATGAGATTTTTAAATCAGAGCTTCCATTCTGATTCGTAATTGGGTTTTCTTTTGGGCTACAAAAGAATCTATTGAGCCTCTCCTGAATTTTCAGTGCCAGATCCTGACCCTCACTGCAGCAACTTAGTGAATATTTGCATGTGTAAAGCAATCACTAAGTTGGGTGGATCTGGCTGCCTGAAGATATCCATAATGTATGAGATTCTTTGAGTGGGGTATGACCACTGTAGGTATTTTTACAGCAGCCTCAATCCTCACCCATGGCACAGGGAATACTGGTAAGGAAAAGAGGGTATGGCTGGAGCATTTGGGGCTCCAGTGATCTTTGCTGTTCTAATTTGCTCTTCAAGACCAGACTGGAAACTATACGATTAAGATGATGCATAAACGGTGCCTTAAAGATACCTTGGCACCCTATATCTGAACTGGATTGTACACAGAAAGTTTGGATCAGGATTCCAGTCTTCAGTATCAATATTTAATAGGATTTGATGATCCCAGATACCAAATGGAACCATCCTAGATCAGACTTCAAGTTACCAGGGTTCTGAAACAGTAGCTCTGGATCTGTTGGCAGTATATGAACATGTGTAGTACTACTAAATACCAAAATTGATAAGCCCAAATTTAAATGAGGTGGGCTCTCTCATCTTGAACTTCCTGATTAAATGGTGAAGAAATGTCAGAGAAGTAAATGCATGCAGGAATCATTGATTCGAATCCACCAAGAAGACATCTTCCACTGAGGCTAGATCTCTTCCAGCCCTTGTTTATCCTTGGGCAATGAGACCTAGTTTTTTTATGATAATTGCTACATATACTTTTAGGATACACTCATGCTTTTCCAGTCACCTGTGGCTCAGATAATCTCAGAGAACTGTCCTTTATATATAAGGTGAAGGGAACCTATGAAGATCCACTTTATTGCCATTGTTCCCTCAGTCTCACAGGTTCTTGACATAACTTCAGGGAACAGCTTTCATCCTGTTCTTTGAGAAAGACATTGCTACAATTCTGTTCAGGAAAATCCATAGCATACAATCCCTGAATTCAGTGAGCCAAGGACTAATTTCAAAGCAAGGTGCATTTATCTTATTAGTTATAGCATAGTTACATGTAATCTTGTTTTCTCTACTGATCACTTAGGTATTCATAGATTCTAAGTCCAGAAGGGACTACTGTGATCATGAAGTCTGACCTCCTGTATAATACAAGCCACAGAACTTCCTCGAAAAAATTCCTGTTTGAACCAGAGAATATCTTGTAGAAAAATATCCAATCTTGATTTTAAAATTGCCAATGATTGAAAACCTACTACAACCCTCGGTAAATTGTTCCAATGAATAATTACCCCTGCTGTTAAAAAATTACACCTTATTTCCAGTGTGAATTTGTCTAGCTACAACTTCCAGTCATTGGATCTTACACAAAATCTGAGGTACTTTTTGTGAGTAGCCTTAATAGAGATGTCAAAGTACAAAGCTTTCAGGCTGAAAGCCCCAAATCTGTCCAGAGCACAAAGAGGCCAGAATCATCACATGGAATTTGAACCTTTTGATCTATTTGTTCAACCCTTATAGATCCAGGATCTTTTTCAAAATTAGGCAGTAAAGAAAGTACAAGTAGAATTCTCTAGATATTCTTGAGGCATTTCTTTTTTTGCTCTCAGTTGTAGAAAGTTGATAGATTCCTGCCATAGGAGGGTTTTTGAGAGTTTTCCCTGAAAAAGGAAGAGGAAGGAAGTTGAAAAGTGGTATGAAGAAGAATCATATCATATAATTTTCCTGATTTCTAAACCCAAACACTTTGAGATAGTTTATGCCACATGGAAAAAAAGTCTGCCCTCAGAGAGGGAAGATAGAGGATATGTTTTGTCTGACAACTGAACTCTTGATGATAATCACACTTACTGCACTTGTTCACAGGTAACAGGTAGTGTAATTAGAACAGATAAAAAGGCCTTTGAGCAATGTCATCTTCTTTGGTTGCTACCTCTGATGTTGAAGAGGAGCCCTCCAGTACCAGGTGCTGAAATTTTTGGATAGATTCAGAAATGGGGATAAAGGACACTGACCAAATCATATTTCCCATATGAACTGCAGTTTATAGAAAATTGGCCATCTAGTCTGTATCTCACTAAGTTTGTAGGTATGGCTATGAAGAATGCCCTTGTCACAGGTGTACAGTACAGATGATATTCTGACAAATACCGGAACAGAGGTCCCAAGAGTTTATGACTCAAGATTCGAATCCCAAAGCAAGAAGGAAACACGCACCAGAGGGAATACCCCCAGGGCAGCTAAATGAATTTGTCCACCCCATGGTACCCATAGCACAATTAAGTGCATTACTAAAAAGAAATAGTTTTATTTGGTGCAACCATCAAGGCAAAATCAATTACCTCAAGAAATGTTAGTGGTACATGGAACAACCGTTCCAATAAATTATGTTATTATGGTGCAGAGGTAGCATTAAATAGCTTTAATTTAACAGAGCCAAGAATAGTGAACATAACTGAGTTAGTTTTGGTAAAGTTTTTGATGTATTGATTCTACAACTTAAAGTTCTGAAAAGTTAATAAAAAGCTGTTGAAAAAACGGGTGGTTTTGCATTTTTGCTGGGGTGTCTCGCTCTTTTCTAAGTACTCATTTTGCAAGAAATCTAAAAAGCTCTGGGACCTGACCTTTGGCCATACTACTGCTCCTAATATTCTGATTCCTAGAATATCAATTATATATCAAGAGTGATTGTCTATAAAGTGTTTTAGAACTTTTTAGCCATAAAGCCAATCTAAATCCAACAAATTTAACAAAAAGTGTGTGATGGGGTGTACCTGGCCCTTCATGGCTCCCTCTTGGAGGCTGTGTGGTCCTGCTACATCCCACCCCCGGATGTGAGCAGTGAGGGCCTGCCTAGAAAGGCTGCATGGAAACAGCCAATTAGAACCCAGTAGGCTCAGATAAAAGGAGCTGCATGGCCTTAGCAGGGAGTTCCTAGCTCGGGCAAGAGGGTCAAGGAAGGGTGCTCCACTCTGGCTCCAGGAGCTTGATTGGCTGTGTTTGGTGTGGGAGAGAGAGAGGACCTGAGAACTTTAACCCTAAGGTAATGGGTGAAGGTAAAGGGACTGAGTGGGAAGAGGCCCAGGAAATGCAGCAGGCACTAATTAAAGGAAACAACATGTGGCTGCTGTTTGTAGGGTCCCTGGGATGGAACCCAGAGTAGTTGGAGGGCCTGGGTTCCCCCACTGGCCACTAGTAAAGTGGCCTACGCCCCAAGAAGGGGACAAGGCTCCTTTAGAAGCTCAAGTGAAAGGGTGGATTTAAAGGGCCCAGAGAAAGGTCTGAAGACCCAGATGATGACAGATAATTTAGAGAACTTTTTGCTATCCTGGAAGGGGTTCACTTTTCATGGTGTGTCTTAGCTGGAGGGCTGAGCCACTGAAGAACTGCCGAGTGAGGCTGGGAATCTACAGGGGGCATCAAGAGTGGGAAAGATTGCAATACCACATCCAGCTGATAGGGGGCGTGAGTGGCCCCTCACAGTGAGCCATAAACACAGTTATTCACTTTCAGAAAGACATGAGACTGCTGATGGGTAAATAATAGTTGTGTAACCCACTGGGAACATGTGTCTCAAGTTGTTCTCCAGTGACTGGTCTACAAAGGGGCTAGCAATTACTTCTGTATATATTAATATCAATGATTCTGTATATGTATTAATTCTGATAAATTCTGAAGGCCAAGGGGGTTCAAACCCTGCAGCTGATCTATGTAGGGGGATGGTATAGTTGCATGTGACTCACACAGTAAAGAAACCTCTTTAAAACAGATTTGATATTTATAAATTAAGAATTTGTAAATTGTGGTGTGATTCATATATATTTTGTTGTGTAACCCTCAGGTCAGTGTATATGTTGTGTTCCCCTCTGTACCCAAACTAGAGCATGTTTGTGATAACTCCCAGTTTGAGAACCAAGTTCTTTAGTATGAACTATAAAGGCACATGCCTTCAGCTTTGGAGATTATTGGGTCAATCGTGGGTACTGGCCAACATGGAGGCCATCATATTTACAGGCAACCCACATTTGTATGTTTGAAGACTGAGAGGTATGCTTAATACTGGCAGTGAACGGAGAGAGCAATAAGGAAACCTGCTGGTGGGATACAGGCAAGTGCAGCCTGCTTCTGCAGCTTCTCCTAGCTGGTATCCAAATACTGGACATTCATGAGAGGCTATGGAGTGTTTTGGGAAGTGAGTGATTATACAGACTCCTGCATGGAAGTTTTGTCCAACTAACAAGTTATGTTGTCACTGCTAAATAGGGTTGTTCTTGCTGTACTTATAGTAATTTTTAACTGGTGATAAAATGTTAGGCACAATGATTTCAGATTTCACAGCCTCTCACACTCATCAAAAGGGCTGAAATAACCAAGAGCAGCTTCAGCTGCATAGTTTCTCCCTCTGATTCCCAGGCAGGTTACTCCTGAGGGGATTCTGTGCAAAAAAATTAAAAAGTCTATGTACAGTATTTTAAAATTCTGCAAATTTTATTTCTCAATAAATGTGGAGGCTCCAGCCTGGCAGTAGGGAGCACAGGCCACTGGATGCAAGAAGATGGGAGTTCACCCTGCAGTCTCCAACCCCCTCAGGACAGGGACTCAGCATTGAGGCTGCACCTAACCCTGACACAATGCAAGAGCCAGGCTTGCTGCAGAAACACCATGTGGCCCTGCCCATCCACGCCAAGTGCACCAGGTGTGGGCAGGCAGGTACCAAGTGTGGAGGGGCTTAGTGTGGGTGAATCCAGGTGTGGGGTGAGAGGGTTCTGTATGGGGCAACCTGGGTGCTGGCTGCTCAGTGGGGGATCTGAATGCACGGGGGCTTGTTTTGGGGTGCAGGGGAATGGGATTCTGCATGGGGATCCAGGAAAAGGTGGTTGGGCTCAGCTGGTGGGGTCTGAGTGTGAGGGTATGAGGCTTAGTGGGGGAGGTCCAAGTGCTGGAGGAGTGGGGTTTGGTGGGGTGGGGGTCAGTTGTAGCTTTCTGGAGCTCAGTGGGGTGGGTGTCCAGGTGCTGGGGGGGCTCACTGGGGTAGTTCAGGTGCACGGGGTGGTGGGGCTTCTCAGGGTGAGGGTTTGATGGGCCAGACGACACCGCATGCTAGGCTCCTGCTTCTCCTCCATCCTCTTCTCCCCCCCATCCCATCCTCTTCCCCCTTCTCCTCCCACTGTCCCCTATCCCATCCCCCCTAACTCCCACATCCCCCTCCCCCTGCCCTATCCAATCCCAGTTCCTTCCCCACTGTCTCTTCCTTCCTACCCCATCCCTTTCCCCCTGCTCCCCTTGTCCTGCCCCACCATGAGCACTCACCGTTGTACAAAAGACAGGGCATCCAGCACACATAGACGGGGAAGCCGACCAGCATTGGGACCCAGGAGGTTGTGTCCAGCTGCAGAGTCAGTGAGCCGGAGCTGCCAGGCAGATGTGGCAGATGATCCTTCCTGCCCCCAATGCCCTGCCTCTGTTTTCGGGGTGGGGGGCAATGCCCTCCCAATTATGCCCATGGGCGTCCCCAGCCCCGCACCCTCCCTGTGGTGATTTAACTCTCCCCAGGCTGCTCTGGGAGCTGGAAATGAGGTGCCTGCACTGCCAAGGAAGGGTGTGTGACCACGCTTGCAGCTTTCCTTCCTTCCCCGTCATTTTCTGTGGGGAAGCAAAGAAATCTGCAGTGGAATATGAATTCTGCAAGTGCGCGGTTGCACGGAATTCCCCGAGAAGTAGCAGGTGCAGCTCCTCTTCTTCCTGCCTGGGGAACTATCCACTGAGATACACTATAGTTGTAAAAAAAACCCCAATGAAATTAGCAAACAAAAACTACAGTTAGTGACAATTAAAGTCGAGGCAGGACACACCCTTTGAATCAAAACCTTAAAATCAGTAAAATAAAAAGTTAAGAGGAAAGACTGACAGAATTTGTGGTTACCTATCTGAAATTTTTCTCTTTTTCAAAGGGCTAGGTCCACAGATCCTCAGTATTGATTCTGTGTGTCATCACCTGTCTGTAGCTGTAGGGGCAGAATCAAAGCTGATTGGACAGGTGACTAGCTCCCACCTTCCAAATACCTTCCAGTTTTCAGATGCTTCCAAATCTAGCACCTCTGGAGTGTGAAACAAAAAAACAAACCTCTTGTCCTGCATCAGCACCTTGCAAAAAATAATACTTGACAGGAAACATTATAAACAACAAGAAAGATTTTTACCTGCTTCAGAGAATTTTAACCATAAGTAAAACAGATCTCCTTTAATGGATGTTCAAGACGCATCAGATCTGTGAACCTATTCCTTCAAAGATGGAAAAATGTTCAGGTAAGCCACCACAAATTCTCCCATTCTTTCTTCGGACTATATCCACAGATCCTGAGTGTGGGATTTTCTCAGCAGTGATAATATTTCTGGAAAGGAAACAAATTAATATCACTGAGAGAAAGGATTCCTTTAAGGAATCACCACAATGTGCAGAACCTGCCTGCCAAAGGCTGTATCAGCTGAAGACTGAGTATCTATCTTGTAAAACTCAGTAAATGTATGCAGGGATGATCAAGTTGCAGCTTTACAGGTTTCCTTATAAAGAGCCTGCCCTTTCTCAGCTCATGATGCTGCCACTGTTCATGCTGAAAACGCTCTTATGCCCACTGGAGAATTGAGTCCTTTTGCTTTATATGCCTCAGTGAAGCACCAGTGTATCCATCGTGAGATTGATTATTTAAATACCTTGACACCACTTTTCTTTGACTGAAACAAGGCCAGCAAGACTGTTTTTCTTAGGCTTTTTGCTGTTTTCAGATCTTTAAACATAAAACTTACATCTAACAAAAGCCATAGTTTCTCCTTTGGATGAGAAGGATGTGGACAAAAAGAAGACAATGTGATCTCTTGTGCTTGAGGGAAAAAATCAAATTTACATTTGGAATGAAGGTGGGATCTGTTCACAAAACCACCATATCTTTGTGGAAGAGGCAGCAGGATTGATCAGTTGACCAAGCTCCCAACTCTGACACTGTTCTTGCTGATATGATAGCAATCAAAAAGGTTGATTTGATAGTAATGTAGTGCAATTAAACTGATTCCATAGGTTCAAAGACATCTTCATTAAGGCATTGAGAACAATTTTAAAATCCAAAGAAAGGGCTGTATGCACCTTAGGAGGACACAACAGATGAAGTTCTCTAATGAAGCAGCATATGTCATTATGGTGCACTCACAATTACTAACAGCACAGAAATGTGTACTTTCAAGGTATTAGCCTAGAACTCAAGATCAAAACGGTCTTGTAAAAATTCCAGAACATGAGACACTTTGTCTACATGATGCTGAATACAACTCCATCCCCAAGCTTTGGATTTAGATCAAATTCTTGAGTGAAACTTGCCTGTGGATTTTATCCTAGAGGCCAACAGCGTGTTGATGAGATCACCACAGTAACCATTTCATTTTAGAAATTTCCTTTGAAATTATCAGCTGTAACTTGCTTGGATCTTGGTGAAGAAGTGTTCCCTGGGGTAACAAATCCAACCTTGAATTGAGGAAAAATCGTGGCTCCACTGACACATTCACCAGGACTGGAAACCAAGGCCTTCTGGGCCAATGGAGAGCCATTAAAGTCACTTCTGTTGCCGCCTTCCTGATCTTCTGTATTACCCTGGAGATGATGAGCACTGGAGAAAAAACAAAGTAAGCCCTTGGCCACTTGAGCAACAGGGCATCTATGCCTAGGGCTTCTGGCTCTCTCCTTACAAAGTACTGGAGAGCCTTTCAGTTTCATGGATGAAAAAATCCAGTGTTGGAGTTCCAAAAATGTTGGTGATCAATCAGAAGGATTCATTGTGATGACTCAATTCTGCCT
The DNA here is from genome assembly GCA_033296515.1 of Macrochelys suwanniensis. Taxonomy (NCBI): domain Eukaryota; kingdom Metazoa; phylum Chordata; order Testudines; family Chelydridae; genus Macrochelys; species Macrochelys suwanniensis. Next base: position 97,422,030 of record CM065781.1, on the reverse strand, counting down.
GATCAATTTTTCTTCTGCTCAGCCAGTCAGGCTTTGTGCTACTGGTACCCTGAATATGCAAGGCCCTGACAGATAGTAGATGAGCCTCTGCCCACCTTCTGTAGATCCCTTGATAGTTTATGTACACCATTGCCAATGTATTGTTTGTCACTGTAAGGATTTGATGTTCAGCAATGCTGATGCCAGTGGTTGAAGACCATACTTTATGCCCATAGTTTATGCTTTTCTTTCACTCTTGAAGGACCATGTCCCTGGAGTCACCTTCTCAGAGAACATACCCCCTCCTTCCAGACTTGCATCAATTGTTATGATAGACCTGTTTGATTCCACCATGTCCACCCTTCCCTGGAACCTCTCCAGACTGATCAACCAATCCAGGGATTTCAACAAAAGTGATGTAATGTTCAGCTTCTGAGAGAAGGGGAAAAAACAGAAAATTGTGGGGAAGTAACAGCAGGAAGCTTCACAAAGTCCTCAGATGCGTTCTTGCCCAGGATACTATTTCTATCCAGGACACAATTATCCCTAGAGCACTCATTAAAACATTACTTACTGACATCCTCATACATTTCCTGAGAGAGTGATCGTGGTTTGATCTTGTCCTGTCAATAGGCTGACAGAAAAACGTTGTGGCTTCTGTCGATCAGCACTCCAAGATAATTAAGTGCTGATGTGGCTAAAGATGAATGACGCTTTTAGAAATTTACTATAAAATCTCTGTTGTTGCAATATTAAGATTGTGGTCTGAGTTGCCTGACAGGCTCCAACAAGAACAGTGATACTCAGACATCAGTAATTTGGGAGCCAAATTAGCGATCAAAATTACCCAAAAGAGCCAGAGTAGTGTGAATTTGTTGTTTCATATTTTAACAGTATGGTTTAGTGTGTATATATATTATTCTCACAGCAAAATGACTAATTATTATTTTATCAACTAAAATTGGTTAACAACATAGTAAAAGCGTTCTGACTGGTTAATAATTAAATCACAGTGTTTTAATATCATGTGCTGTAGATGCATCAAAGAGCCTCTTGTGCCTTGAGAGCCACAGTCTATCATTGAACGAGAACATCTTTCAGGAAAAGGTACCTCTGTATCCGCTGCTGCCTGAGAACAGCCACCAAAAAGACAAACTTTTGTGAACACTCGAGGCATGGATGGCACTCTGAAATGCAGCACTTTGTACTGAAAATGATAGTCCTCATGAGTAAATCACAGAAGCCTCCTGTGCACCTGTTGAACCAGCACATGAAAGTAGGCCTCACGGATTGACATAAGGTAATCCCCAGGCAAATCTCGGTCACTGTCAGCTTCAAGGTCTCCATTTTGAATATGGTCCTCCTAGTGCACTTTTTAGATGTTTTAAATCTGCTCCATCTTCCCCAGATCTCGTTTACCACGAAAAAGACGGAGTAACGGCTGGAGAACATCTCCACCTTGAAAACCCTCTCTGTGTGTCACAATTCACAAAAGACAATCTTTGGCCTTCTGCATATTTCGCCTCTTGAGGATTTGAGGTTAGTGGAGAAAGGAGAAAGTGACTTTTCAGAATCTTTGAAAATTCTATGAGGTAAACATGTTGAACCACATTCAGGACCCATTTTTCCAATGTTAAGAGAGGCCAAGTATGTAGGAAGTGGGATAGCCTGTTGGAAAAAAAGGGGAGAGGAGAAGCTGGTGTAATGCAAACTGGTAAGCTGCCCTTGACAAGGCAGTCAAACAGACTGCTTGACATTCCTACGCTGTCTAGATGAGCTCATTGCAGAGAAAAAGTGTGTGCGCGCGCGGGGGGTGGGGTGGGGGGAGAATCTCATCTTCTGACTCTTCCCTCTCCTCCTCCTAGACTGGTCAGGTTGCCTAGGTATAAAGGGCTGGTAATGGTGGAATGACTATGGGCAGAACTGCTTCTTTTTAGGGAAGGGAGTATAAATCCCCAAAGACTTCAATGTAGCCCTGGAGTTCTTGAGACTGCAGAACTTGTCAGTCTGCTGGAAAAGAGGGTCGATCCCTCAAAGGGGAGATCCTGAATAGTATGTTGGATGTCCTGTGGAATACCAGACAACTGAAGACATGAACACCTACACATTGTAGAAAATAGATGCCATGGCCCTGGCTGCAGTCTTCCCTATCCAATGCAGTCCGAAGAGAGGTCCTAGCAACTAGTTTACCCTCATCCACTATGGCCTGAAACTCTTGCCTGGACTCCTTTGGTAACTTGTCCACAAATTTGAGAATATTGTCCCAGAGGGAGAAATTGTATCTTCCCAACAAGGATCGCTGATTCAAGATACAAAATTGTACTTTGGCAGTCAAATAAGTTTTCCTACCAAAAAGACCAGGTTTCTTTGCCTCTCTTTACTTTTTGGTAGGAGTGGGCTCCCCTGACACTCTCTGTTCACTGCCAAGACAAAGGTTCCCAGGAGTTTGTGTCTGTAAAAATACTCATATCCCTGTAAGGGACATAGAACTTCCAGTCAATCCTTTCATCTGTTGGTGGCAGAGAAGATGGTGTTTGCCATAAACCCCACAATGGCCTCATTTATAGGGAGAACTACTTGGAAAGACCATGTTGAAACCAAAATGTACACTAACTTATGTGAACTCTCCTGAATTACCTTCATCTGTATGTCCAAGGGGGAAGCCACCCTCTTCAAAATGTCCTGATAGGCCCTGTAATCATCTTGTAGAGGCAAGGACACACTGGACACCACCAGTTCATCAAATGATGAGTAGGAACACAAAGCAGGTTGAGGTTGAGCCCTCCACCCTGGTAACTCCTCTGACAGAAGTGCTGCTAGGGCAGTTTGCTCCTGCTTGGCAGCCAACTCGGTACCAAGGGTGACTTAATGAGCCTCCTCATATGAGCCATCCCAGTGCTTATCAGGGATATAAATGGATGAGGGTGAAGGGAGGATCTGGTGGTGGGAGGAAACCCCCATAGGTTCCAATATGGCCACTGGTAGGGGGATTAGACTTCAACCTTTTGCAGACCAAGGATCCATGTCCTGTAACCAATGTGGAACCTCTACTGGATACTAAGGGCAAAAAGCCCTGGTTGATGGAGAGTGACAGCTCCTATCTCGAGATTGAGTCACATATAAGCTAACCACTGATTCTGAAGATGAGCCCAAGTCACCCAACGGGGGGGCGGGGGGAGAGGCGCAGTACCCCTCAGTGCCAAGAAGTGCTGTAGAGGCTCCAGAGATGACAGTACCAAGGGAAGCATACATAGTTTGCCTCTTGACTGCACTGGGAAAGGAGGTGCAGGAGGAACCAAACTTGATCATGGCACCAAAAGTTTACTACAGATGTAGGTAAGTTTGATGCAGTCTGAGGGTTTATCAGTATGGGACAAGATGTCTCCTGTTCTTCTGGAGAAGCCTGTACCAAGAGGCACAGGAGAGTATATGCAGCCGCATATGCCTCCAGCATTGTTGGTACCGAGAGTTTCTGCTGATGCTGATGTTGCATCTTAGAATATGTCTACATCAATTAAATCCCATGCCTGGCCTAGGTCAGCTGATTTGGGCTTGCAGGGCTCAGGCTGCAAAGCTGTAAAATTGCTTTATAGAGGTTCAGGCTTGGGCTGCTCCAGCCTGAGCCCAAACATCTACACAGCAATTTTTGTCCCCACAGTCCAAGCCCCACAAATCCAAGTGAGCTGACCTGGCACAGCCACAGCCATGCTGTAGGTCTTCTGTTCCAATAGAGATGTACCTTAAGCACTCAGTACCACAGAGTGGGTTGATACACCAGCACTGGTTGGTCTCATCATCACAAAACCGATGCTGGAGTCAATGGATCCTGCCTGAGATGCACTGGGGAATGCCTCCTCTCAAAGGACACTCTATCCTGCCTCTCAGCTTGATCAGTAGTTGGTGGTGCTGGAGATCTTGATCTCCTGGAGGATGAGTCCTTCAAAGCATCATGCTGATATTTCTTTCTCAGCACTGGGGAAGAAGAGAGGTACTGAGACTCTGCAATCTCTGGTGGGGAATTTCTGACAGAAGCAGAAAGAAGGCTCCAGTGGTGGATGGAAGGCAGCCTCCAGGAGAAGGTGATGGAGCATCCCCTCCCTATTGTTTTTAGTTTGGGGCTTAAAGTCACTGCAGATCTGGCACCTGGCCGGGACATGACCCTCAGTAAGGCACTTTAAATATTGAGAATGCAGGCCACTCACCGGCATGGATTTTCTGCTGCTGTGGCAAGGCTTAAAGTCTGGAGACGGAGGCATTTCCTGGTACCAGGCATCAGCACCCAGAAAAAAGCTGGAACCAACAGTCCACTAAGCTAGAAAACAACTTAAGAAATGAAACTTACTCTAAGCTAACTATGAATGAGTACCAAATTATATATATGAGAAAATTTCACTTAAAGGGAGAACACTCTCATAAGCAAGCTAACATGCTCGGTCTACTAACCATAGGCAGTAAGAAGGGATTGAGGTGGGTCTGGGATAGCTCCACCCATTACATCATCACATGGCAGCAGAGGGTGCATGCCCATCTCTGATGGAAACTGCTAGGGGGAAAAAATCTCTGTCTCTGGTGCACTGGGTACAAACACACCTGAAGTGGAATGGAAATTGGCACCAATCACTCAAAGAAAAAATGGTTACCTACCTTTCTGTAACTGTTGTTCTTTGCACTCATCCATTCCATTGTAGATGTACAAGTATGTCTTGTGCAGAGTTGTTGGAGATGGTTCTCTTAGCAGTACCTGTTGGGGTAGTGCATGCACCCTGTGGTGCCTCATGCCACTGTATGCACGCATAAAGGGCTGTACTTCTTCCAATACCCACCACAGTTTCTTCATACTGGAAAGACTCCGAGAGGGGAAGGAGGGAGGGTCGTGGAATGGACATATGCAACATATCTTGAAGAAAAACAGTTACAGAAAGGTCGGTAACCATTTTTTCTTCGAGTGATTGCACATGTCCATTCCATCGTGGGTGACTCACAAGCAGTCCAAACTGGCAGCGGGCTCGAACACTTTTGAACAAGGATTGAAGGCCTACTCATCCGAATCTGGCATTGACTCTGGATTGATGAGAGATAGTATAATGAGAGGCAAATGTATGGAGCAATGACCAGGTTGCTGCCCTACAAATATCCAGAATGGGACCCTAGCCAAAATGGCCTCAGAAGCCACCTGAAATCTGGCTGAGTGAGCAATAACTTTATTGGGAGATGCAAAATTGTCCAATAGATAGCATAAACGAATACAGCTGGGCCAGTCAGAGATCTTCTGGGTGGAGACCAGCTGGCCTTTTACTCTGTCTGAAATCGCGATGAAGAATTGAGAGGAAGAACTGAATTGTCTAGTGCACTCCAGGTAAAAAACTAAAGCACTGCACTACCATCTAAAGCAGCGGTCTCAAACACGCGGCCCACGAGGTTATTTTCTGCGGGCCGCCAGCTCCTCGCTTCCCCCCAGCGTTTACCTAGAGCAGCTCTGGCCCAGCGCACACCAGGGGCAGGGCAGACTCCCTACCTGCCTGCTCGCCCTGCCCCCTCACCGCTCCAGGAAGCGGCCGGAACCGGGGGGGTGGGGGTGGGGGCCGCGGCACAGGCCTCTGTGCATTGCTTTCGCCTCCAGGCACCGCCCCCCGCAGCTCCCATTGGCCGGGAATGGGGAACCGCAGCCAATGGGAGCTTCGGGGTTGGTACCTGATGTGACGGTGTCCCCATAAGACTTTATGGGGAGATGCTTATAAATGTATATATGATGTAACTGGAATATGTTTTATGTTACATGTGCCATGTAACATATCGCTGTAAAAGTTATGATCTACTGAATCTATTCCTCCTGTTTGTATGCATGTATCATTGTTGTAGTTGAAGTTATGGTGGAGTGGGAGTGGGAGGGGACGGTGGGGAGAGTCAGTGATGCGGCCCTCGGGCCAATGTAGTAGTCCTCATGTGGCCCTCGTGGTCATTTGAGTTTGAGACCCCTCATCTAAAGTATGGTGCTTTTCTTCCCCTTTGCTCAACTGGGGCTTTGGAAAGAATGTTGGTAAATAAATTACTTGATTCATGTGAAATTTGGAAACCAATTTAGATAGGAATTTAGGGTGAGGCCAAGGGAAAACCTTTTTCCTAAAGAAAATTGTATAGAGGGACTCTGATACCAAAGCTCTCAGTTCCCCTACTCTCCTGGCTGAGGTTATCGCAACAAGGAAAGATACTTTCACTGACAGGTGCAACTGAACAAGTTGCTAGTGGTTCAAAGGGGGGACCCGTCAAATTTAAACTCCACTGTGGAACCGGACCATGAACCTGTGGGTATAATTTGAGCAAACCCTTTAGAAATCTCATGGACATGCAGTTTGAAAAAACTGAATGGTTATCCACAGGTGGGTGGAAAGCTGAGATAGTTCATCACAGTTCTTTGGTGGCTAAGAGTCAATCCATGCTGTTTCAGAAACAAGAATCCAAGATATGGCTAATCAGAGCTCGATTTAGGGAAATGCTTCTTTGTACGGACAGATGGAGAATCTAGTTAAAGGCTTTCTCCTATTCAGTAGTACTTCCTGTATGCCCTTAGAGCAAACTCATTCTGAGGTTGTCAGACATGAAGCATCCGACGAAGTGGGTATTCACCCACGAAAGCTTATGCTCCAATAGGTCTGTTAGTCTATAAGGTGCCACAGGACTCTCTGTCGCTTCTACAGGGGCTTGTTGGGTTTTTTTGGGTGCAATGGTAATGGGACTCTTTAGGGGGTCCAGGTGAACGTGATTGAGTCTCAGCGTGGGGGGGGTGGTGGTCTGGATGTGGGCGGGATAGAGCTCTGCATGGAGGTCTGGATGTGGGGGGCTCAGTGGTGGGTCTAGATGTTGGGGGAGTGGGACTCAGTGGGGTGGGGATCCAGGTGCAACTGGTTTGGGTTTGGTGGGGTGGGGATCTGGGTGCAGGAGGATGGGGGGTTCTGAGTGTGGCTGGGTGAGACTCAGTGGGAGGGTCTGGCTATGAGGGGGTCTGGATGCATGGGGGTTGGGTGGATGTGGGGGGACATCTCCCTGTACAGGGGTCCCTCCCCCTGCAGCTGAGGAGCAATGGGTGTAGGAAGCGGGGGGTGAAGTGTGGAGGAAGGAGTTTGCAGAGCTTCCTGTAGCCGGGGAGAAATCTGGGGGTGGGTCTGACCCAGCCCTGGATGCCGTGCAGGGGAAGAGGAAGTCCCGTCCTCCCCAGCCCAGCCCGGACTAGCAGCTGAGCCCGGCGCAGCACAGGAGCCACCAGCCAGGTCTTCCCCAGTTCTGCATCCTGTCCCACAGTGATTTATCTCTCTGCTGGTTGCCCTGAGCACCCAAAACATTCTGCTGGGGAGGGTCGCATGTCCGCTCTTGTGGCTTCCCTTTGCTTCCCTGTCAGAAAGTAGTACCACTCAAGGTTAGGGAGAGCTGGGTTCAGTCCCTTGCTCTGCCTAATGTGGAAGGGGCCTTCCATCTCCCAATGTTTTCTGTTCAAGCTCTTTCACTTTTTTTTAATAACTATTGGCATAGGGGGACTAGAATCTAGGTCTTCTACCTCCCAGATAAGTGCCCTAACCACCGGGCTACAAAGTCATTCATTCTGTTACTGGCCCAATGAATATTTATTTTTCTAATTACTAGGCTAAAGGTTAATTTTCCTCTCTGTTTTTCTTGAAAAAGAGCTGACCTGGCTTAGGCGCCTAACTCCATGAGAAGTTCATGACTGTGAATCCTATATGAGAGAAACTCCTCCTTCCAACTCAGACTCAGGCACCTAAATCCCCTGCAGCAACATGGCTTTGGCCACACCCCACTCCTCAGCATTACCTACTGACTAATGTAGGTGTTGTATGCCTAAGTTCCTCTTCTGAGCCCTATCTCAGGTAACTATTTAGAAACTGTGTAGTGACAAAACAAACTAGTTTCTGTTAGATAAATTATTCTTCATTTTCTACAAAAACGGGTATGTCGTAATACCGGCCATGACTGGGTGCTTCATTCCACACCAGAATGGCTTGATGTCTGTGTCTTATGGATAAATGAATCTATATGAGAACAAAATATTATTAACTTGAAATATATTAATATATTGCAGTTTATGCTGGAGTACCTCTAGCAAAACTTAGAGAATTCATTCAATTATGACATTGTACATAAACTCCTTTACCTAGTCCAATTCAAACATTAGATATACAAATGTAGGTTATTTTACAATGGTAAAATAAATGTAAATGTACCAATTGGAGGTTTACCTTGAAGTATTGTATTCTTGATGAGGTCTCTTGCCATTATTGCGTTCCCACCTAGAAGATGACTGTTCTATAAGTGGCAGGCCAGAAGCTCCTGAACTTCGTCTCAGCTGTGGTGTTGGTAAACTATTCCTGCTATTTAATCCCTGTTGAATAATTTAACAACAGTTAAAATTGCTCTTATTGAAAGCAGATATAGTTTTATGATTTATTATTTCTGCAGGTAGTGTATGACATTATTTTTATAGCTAATCATGTTCAAAGAAGTAGGAAGTATGGTATCTGTGTTAGAAACATACTGATCTCAAAAATTTGAAAAAGGCTTATTTAGGAATATTCTATTCAAGAGAAAGATATCTATTTTATTTCTCATCTTCTCCTCACCCCATAATAAAAATTAAAAAAAAAAATAAGATATTTGTCCTTGGGAATTCATTTGTTCCAGCTTTTATTCCTCACATGAAGTCAAGTAATTTAGAGCTGGAAGAGATCTATTATCCAGACTATCTTTTTGCAAATATAGGATTGCTCCTTACAGTACATTTTCTAATATTCTTCCTAGATAAAGCACCTATGTGACTTCTGAACTTAAGTCCCATTTTCAAAAGTAACATAGGCTTGTAAGAGAATGTCTACACTGCAATGTAAACCAAGAGTTAATGGGACTCAAGTCAGTTGACCCTGGATTACAGAACCCAGATCTTGAGAGTCTCCGCTGATTGTTAACCCTATGTTAAGAATTTTCTAACCTGAGTTAGGACCTGGGTCTCTGGCATCCACACTGCAGCATACACACTTGAGTCAAACCAGCCATATACCAGATTCTTTAGCGCACTTCCAAAATGTGTCTACCCTAGTCCTTTGACCACGGTGCACTGTGGGAAAACTTTACTTTCCATGCTGCATATTAGAGGAAATTGGAACAGCCCACCAACCCATCTTGCTGAATAGTAATTTGGTCAGCTACTGGAACCAGCAACATGGAACAAGCGACTTTTCAATAACTTTTCTTGCTTGCATTGTCACTCCGGTGTCAGGAAATGGGCAGAGCTTCTGTAAGGTGCTGGTGCACATTTCAGCAGTGTTTTCTGACCCATCAAAAGCACCTCACAGAGCTTATGATGGAGCAGGAGGAGGAGGACCCTACCATGGCAGACTCAAACTGACTGATGCTGCTCATGACACTGTGTATAGCTGCTGATTCTCCCAATGTAGACCGGTGCTTCTGTTGAAGAGCCACAAGCACAGAGTGGTGGGATCACACTGTCATGCAGACCTGGGATGACCAGCAGTGGGTCCAGAACTTTCACATGAAGAAAGCTACGTTTCTGGAGCTTTGTGAGCAGCTTGCCCCAACCCTCCATCATCAAGACACATGCCTGAGGGAACCTTTGCAGTCAATACGCAGGTTGCTATAGCCATCTGGAAGCTGGCTCCCCCAGATTGCTACAGGTCCATTACCAACCAGTTTGGTGTTGGGAAGTCGACTGTGGGGAAAGTGGTGGCGGAGGCTTCTGAGACAATCAGGCATGTGGGTTTACCCCACGGTGGAGGGCATAAAAGATATTCCTGAAGTAACTGCTGGCTTTGTGAGAAAGGGATTTCCAAACTGTGTCGGGGACATTGATGGGACTCATGTGCCCATAGTTGCCCTCCTCAAGGAGCGCATGAGTACATAAATCAGAAAGGAATATTATGCAGGTCCTTATGGACCTCAGAGCCTGATTTATGAATGTCAATGCAGGCTGCACTGGGAAAGTTCATGATGCCAGAGTTTTTTGTTGATCAGGAGTCTACATTCGCAGACAGGGTAGAACATTTCCCACCAAATAACATTGTCATAATATACAGTTACTGTCTCCACTGTTATTCTGGGGGACCCTGCATATCCCCTTTTGCCTTGGCTTATGAAATCATACCTGATTTAAGAGGCCCTTGCAAAAGACAGTTTAATTACACTCTCCAAAGGTGTAGAATGGTTGTTGAACGTGCTTTTGACAGATTGAAATCCTGTTGGAGATGTCTACAGACACATTTGGATGCCAGTGAAATCAAGGCTGTCTGCGTTAGTGTGGTTGCTGTGCTCTTCACAATCTTTGTGATATTAGAGGTGAGCCACTTCCCCCTGAATGGATCCATAACAGAGAAGGGCTGCTGAATGAGTTCACTAAGCCAGAAAGTGCACCTACCAAAGCTGGATGTACCCGGGCAACAGACATCAGAGATGCTTTGTGCTCCCACATTATGGTCCCAGTGGAAGAGGGAGTAGTATCTTTATGAAGTTGCTTGTGAGGATGGGGTTCAGCGCTTGCAGAGGGATAGGGCTTGATTGCCAGGCAATGCACTTATGACTGGCATGACCACTTATGAAATGGGGGGTAGGGGATGAATCACAATATGGATTCATATAAGGAAGTGATTGAAGCATGGACTGATGTATCTAACTTTATAGAGGAATACAATTTGCTTACTAATTCCTAATATCCCCTGATCATGTGTTTATCTTAATTATTTTAAATACACATTGTATGATGTGATACAGTGATAATAATAAATGTTCTTGACATAAAAAGCTTTATTTATAAACATGTATTATAAAAGTACAAAATTCACCCACTGCCTGGCAGGCCAGTTGCCATTACCACACCAAAACACCAGTAACAACAGACCCTTTCAAACAAAAAAAAAAAGTGCAAGAACAAGTCCAAAAAGTAAAACCATGAACAAGACATAAACCCCCTACCACCGCATGACCCCAGCCCTCTATTCTCCTTTCTCTTCTTATCCCATTTACTCTGTGCTTGGTGCCAGGAGAAGGGGCTGCAGGCATCCAAAGGGGAGAGGGTCAAGACAGAGGACTGCATGGGGCAAAGTTGCCCTGCCCAGCCACTCATGGGGCCCAATTGCATAGGCCACTGGCCATGGAGTTTTACAAATTGTTTCTGGACTGCATCCCAAGATGCCGCGCAGGGATGCAGGCCACAGTGTGGATGATGTGACTCAGGCCACGGTGTGGATGATACGGCAGGAGCCGATATTCTTGCAGCCGTTCTTGATATCAGCTGCTCAAAGAGTTTTCTCTGCTGAACTCTGTCCTTCTCCCTTAGCCTGCTCCAATGCTGAAACCCTATCCTCAAGGTGTGCAGCCAGCTTCAGACTTTCCTTTTGCCTCTCAGCATGCCTTTTCTCTAGCTGTAAGTCTCCCTCTTTTTGGTACTGGACCTGCTTATTGGCCCTGTCCAGAAGTTCAACCATAAGTTCACCACAGAAACTCTTCCTCTTGGAATAGACTGTGAAGGTACATTGAGCCAGGCTTGTACTATACTGTGGGTGAACTGTGCAGGTACTGCAGCCAATAGAGGTTGAGAGGCCTGGAACAGGACAAGACACAGAGGGATAGTGTTTCAAATAGCTCAGTGCAGGAGCACAGAAAAAAATCTTTGTGGAATTTCAAGGACATAAATGTTACTTTTCCAAACTAAACTTCAATATATTGTGAGAGGGATGCTTCTGTCCACAGAAGCTCCCTGGACAAAGCCTGGATAATCACAGTGAAAAGTTAAAAATTCAAAGCTTTTTTTTGTTTGTTTGTTTTTAAATTGCAGAACTACTTGGGCTAGGGAAGAGAGGGCTGTCAGTGGCCTTGTGACAGAAGCTTTTTCTGTCATTTTAGGCCTTCCATATTTTGGAGGATGTACAGTTCTTGTGGTGGCAGACTGGCACAGGGAGATGTTATTCTGACCTGCTGGTGGGAAAACTGCAGGGTTTTCCTCCGAAGTATTCAAACATATAGTGACTGACCAGCACATCTATGAGTGGACTGGCCTGGTCAGCTACTAAGGTGGCCCTGGAAAAAACACCTTTTCCTGAAATGGACTAGATTTGTGAACAGAACCTCCTCCCCACCATAGATTACCATTTCCACATGGCTCGTTACATCACTGAGTAGCTACAGAACAGCATACTTACTGGTATGGCAGTGTAAAATAGTTATTTTTAAGAAACTGAAATGCCATAGCAAAAATCTGTGCCTTTCCGATAAAAAATTCACTTTTACGGATTTTTATTGTTTGCATTTCCTGGTCGTCATTTTGAGCTCTATGTGGTGGGGGGGTAGGGAGAGTTACACCACGGGGATACATTCTGCCATTACGGGGTAAATGCTGCTAGCTGGGGCTTCTAATAAATTTTGCATTGGTTCACAGAATGGAAATCCCTCCCATTCCCATATTAATAAATATTATCATGGAGTCAACAAACTTACCAGGCTCCAGGGCGGTTTCTGTCCCATCTGTGTCTCCTGCAGGCTCTGCAGTGGCCTGTTTCTCAGGAGGGCATCAAACAGCTCCTCAGAGTACAACTCCAGGATGTGCTGCACAGACTCCTGTGGGACTGGTTTCAGTACGAGTCACTTAATTGGCATCACTATGAACCTGCTGCTGGCTCCCATCAGTCCCCATGCTGTATTCTGGGGCCAGCGGGGTGCCATCCTGGCTGACCAGGTCATCATGCATCACTGATGGCTCTGTGCTTGGCACCCTGTCAAACTCCTCACAAAATGGGTACTATGTCCGTGAGTTGCCTGAGGTGAAGCTCTGGGTCCATGGTTTTCCTGCACTCACTCTGAGATGCTTCATCTGCTCCCTACACTTGTCACCAGTCCGGTATATTTGCAATGCTGCCAGTTTCTTCACTATTTGCTGGTATGCACGATCATTCCTGATATTCTTACTAAAATCCATTGTTTTGCTTGCATCACACCAGAGATTTACCAAAATCTGGATGAGTTCCCATGATGATGAAGCAGTGCGCTTTGCAGAAAGCTTATTCTGCTCAGTCTCCATTGGAAACACTGAAGGTTCTCTGATGGTGTTTGCAGCTCAGTGGTGAGAAGGCAATGCAAGGGTTAATGCTGACTCACTGAGCTGCTGCATTACAGCAATGGGGATTGCTTCTGCTTTCACTGGAGTCAACTGGAGATTCTTGGGATAAAGAGAACAAAGGAAGTTGGCTCATGGGATTGTTGGATACTTTTTGGTGGACCCTCAGAATCTGCGTCGGGGGTGGAGGGCTGTCTCTACACTGCAAAGTAATAGGGCTCAAACTCTGGGTCCCAGCTTGACTCAAGATCAGACCCCATACCTGCAAAGTCCTAGGAACCTGGGTCTGAGCCCAAGTCTGAGAGATTTGTGTGTAGCTGGAAGGGGGGATTTGGACTCAAGCCCAAGTCTGAACCCAGGCTTACACTGCAGTGTAGACATACCTTAAGTGCCTAAGTCAGTTTGCAAAATGGGACTTAGGACCCTAAGTAACTTAAGCTCTCTTGAAATTTTTACCTCCCGTCTAGTTTCATAATGTTGGCAATGAGGCTTCTACCATTTCCTTTACTGATCAGCCTACAGACCTCATTTTCATTAAGCTTTCCAAATATTCCATCTACATTTTCCTTTTCTTAGCTTTACCCCATTAAACCTAACTGAACAGAGAGGGATGGTTCACATTAAATTCCTCTCCTGCCTTGGTGTGTTAATACGATTAAAATATTTGTAGACCAGTGACATCTTGGAATGAGCAGAGAAACAGTTGCTAACTGCACCTCTGTTTCTGCAGCCTTGCTGGCTAAAATCACATCCTCAATATATGCAACACCAACCTAAACAGAGTACTATGCTGAAGGAATAGTAAATCCAGGAAAAGAAATGGGAACTGCTAAACTTGGATGTCTTTGTATTTCACCTGCAAAAAAAAAAAAAAGATTTCCTATACATGTTCCAGTTTGAAAACGAAAACTGTATTATTCACTTGCATTATAGCAAATAATGTAATGGCAGGTGCTCCCTTGTGCTAGGCACTGTACAAACATATAAAAAAAAGTCAGTCTCTGCCCCAAAGAGCTTATTACTAGTTTTGTTTTTTGAAAATACAATACACACAAAGTACAGAAGTAAACTGCATTTCTTTCTTTCACAGTGATCATGATTTGGTGTATTGCACATTTTACTATGCTACCAGGCAGCAATTCAACATAATTCTATCTAGAATTGATAGTTGCTTCAACATGATGAGAACATAAACCTTTGACAGCTGGGAAGATGAAAGGTGTCACCGTTGCACTCTACAAGTAAATGTGGGATTTTGCAAAAGACCTACAAAAACACAAAGGCTAAGGTTTTTAAAAAATAGGATCCTAAAGTTAGTCTCCTATCTCCATATTTAGACACCTGTCTGAGTTTCAAAGTGCTAAGCATGCAACTCCTTCCACTGAGCTCAGTTGTAGTTTGTGGCTGCTCAGCACTTTTAATAATCAAACAGCTGTCTAAATACAGGGTTAGGAGATTACCTTTAGGCTCTTATCTTTCAAAATCTTGGCCTAAACCCAAGATGGAAGAAGCTACCATCCAAACAGAAGTATTCTTTGCAAAAGTATTCTCTTTGATACATTGCTCAAAATGTCAACACACACTTTAATTACAATTATACAATCGTTTAACCTTGGGCAGCTTTCGATCTCCTTTTTCAGCTGTGTCCTCCATTTCAGGGCATGGGTAAAAGCCAGGAAATGGTGTGAACGGGTTAGCCTTTGGCCTGCATGAGCCAGAGAAAGCACCCATCAAACTATTAATGCTTCGAAGGGAAGAAATCACATGTGGGGGAAGGGCTGGATCAATCAAGAGGTCTGATACCACGTTGCGAGCCTCATTTAGTACTGAAAGATCAACTCCACTTCCACTGCCAGCATTCTAAAATAGAGGGAAATATTGTAAATCACTAATTTAATTATACACTTGGTATATAAAATATTAACAAAACATCTATAACTCTCATAATTCACATTAAAACAGGAGGGAATCAATCGTATGAACATTTCTCTTTAATGTATAAAAAAAGCACCCATACATCATCATAGCTTTCATAACAGTATATTTTCAGAAAAACAAGTTAACTGTGAATCAGTCAAAATCAGGCCCATATAAATATAGCATAATGTTCTCAAAACTTACCTGAGTCAATACAAACAACTCTTCTGGGAATTAATTATATCAACATATTCTTATGTGAAAAATCATTTAAAATCATTACAAAGCAATTTAGATTTCAGGATTTTTAAACATTTAGTCACTTCCTTGGTCAAGGAAAGATGAATGGGAGCTACCTCACCAACTTCAGCCATACCATCAGGGCATATTTTGGAACTGATCAAGAGCTGTCAGTTTTGCTTTCATTCTCTTTATAACAATAAAGATCGGTGTAGTGGGGTGGTTACCTGCTCCTGCCCTGAGGGGCTTGAAATCAGTGAGGGCTGTGGCTGGGGCAAGCATCCCAGGCTGAGTGGGGAAGTAGGCTCAGCTGGGGCCATGCCCCAATTAGGGCTCAGCTGGCCTTTATAAGTGGGCAATGAGCCAGGAGCAGTCAGTCTCTCCTCTAATTGTGGAGGGAGATGGGCCTGGCTTCTGGGAAGCCTGATCTGGTACCTAGATTGGAGCAGGCCTAGGGGAAGGCCAAAAGGGGTACTGGGGTTGCAGGTGGCAGCCCACGGATAGGCAGAGGCAGCAGGTCCAAACCCTCTTGCCTGTGATGAGTGGCTAATAAACTGCAGTCTGCCCCAGTGAATGGGGCTAAGTGGTGAGTAGCAGTAGCTTATACTGAGGCGAGGTGGGGGTAGTAGGTGGGGGTTCCCTGGGGAGGGGAGACCCTGAAACTGAGGGGTTACTGCCAGGGGGGGCAGCACCCCAGTGGAAAGGGGCACCGGGGTCTGGGAGGGACTCGGGGCCCAGAGGCAAGCGGGACACCAGTCTGCAGAGGGTGCTCTGGAGGCTGGCGAGCTAATTCCCAGAGAGACCAGCAGGAGGTGTCGCCGGGTGAGTCTGCGCCCGCCTACAATGGGGCATCATTACTTCCCTTAATTAAGCATGTACATAATGTCCAATATTGTTTTACACAGGAATTGAAGGGAGAGTATATCCTAAGAATTTTCAATTAAACTTAATTTTTTTTTCAGTTGGCATAATTTAATTTTTATAGCAACAAAAGCTTACAATCATATGATATTTTTAGAATTGTAAATTTATTTCATTAATAAAGTTGATAAAGTTAATAAAATTCAATTCATTTTTGTGTAATGGGCAAAAAATGGAGACCCTAGCAAGACCACAATAAAATGAAATTATATTCCATCTTTAATTCATGTTTTGGGCCTATAGATGGGTAATGTGTATATATTTCCTTAATGTTTCAGTACTTTTATTTGATTGCTAGTCTGCCCAATCTCTCAAAATTGTATTTCAGTTTCATTTCAAGGCATAAAACAAAAAAGTTTCTGATGCTGAATCTTATCTACAAATATTATAAACATTCATAGTAATATTTATACATGATGTTTAAATTATTTGACTCCCATAAATGATGCTAAAAAGTAGACTTTTTTATTATGTGCATTGTAGTATTGTCTAAAGGTCTCAACTAGGTCAAGGCCAGATTGTGGTAAGCACAGTAGAAACATGCAGGTAAATGAAAGTCTGTGCCTCAAAGAGGTATCGACAGAGTCCTGTGGCACCTTATAGACTAACAGACGTATTGGAGCATAAGCTTTCGTGGGTGAATGCATCCAACAAAGTGGGTATTCACCCACGAAAGCTTATGCTCCAATACGTCTGTTAGTCTATAAGGTGCCACAGGACTCTTAGTCTGGATCTCTAGAAGCGACAAACACGGCTACCCCTCTGATACTCAAAGTGGTATGTTTCTGCACTGAAGGTTCAGAAGTCCAAAAATGATTGATGCTTCTCAAATTAATTCTGAAGCAACAATAACCAATAGCAGTGTATACTTTTGGTGTCTTCTAACCCCTCTATTGTCGCTTTTCAAAGTTTATACCAGAGATGTACAAACAGTATGAACTATCATACATCAAAAGCATTTTTTGTTTAAAAAAGAAGTCAGTTGGGATATTCTCAACTGGTGAACCTTAAATCACAAAACTTATCACTCTCCAGTAAGTTCTACTTTCTGCATACTTAGCCTCCATCAACCTAGGATATAAGTTATAATTACTATTTATTGCTATTTGTATTTCAGAAGCACTCAACATCCACAACGAAACCCTTTGAGTGTGCAGACTCAAAGATGAAGAATCAGCAAAGTAAGGCAATTAATTAAAAAAGTCTATGTAGAACTAAGAAGTGAGTGAACAGTGGCTAATGAAATTCAATGTCTTAAAATATGAAGTAATTCATATGTTTAGAACAAACAAAAGTGAATACATAGACTTAATCTGTGACATTATTAAAAGATACTGTTCATCTACTATTTTAAAAAAATATTCAAAGCATAAAAAAAGAAGACAGGAAGGGCTACAAGATTTATTTCCAGCACTGGCAGATTGTCCTGTTGGGAAACCAGTAATGAATTGGTCTAGTCTGGAAATAATGTACTTAAAGGTGACTCAAATTTCATATGAAGGCCACAAAATACTTTCATAATTAGTTTGGTTTTATTACAGGATAATAGTAATTGAACTAACATTCAGAAAGGAGAAGTTTTAACTTCATATTAGAATGCTTTCTCTTTAAAATAAAATAAAATTAGGGTATGTAATCGGAAGTCAAAGAAAGCAAATGAAGGAAAAGCTACAAGAAATTTAGAACTGGAATTGATGATTCCTTTAAATACCTGAACTGAGTAACAGAAGAACAGAAAAGAAAAACAAGTAGTGAGGAAGTATTTGCAAAAATTAAGAGGACAAGGAATTCTGAGGTGACATTTAATATCTTTTCTTATTTTTCCTCTTCCAAAAAAGAATAGCCTTTTCCATCCCCACTGCTTAAAAAATCAAAATAAAAAAAACCTGTCATAATTATCACTGTAAATATGTGTCTATTTGTGTGTTTTCTGACTTTGGACTTGTGATGGAAAGTTAGTATGCCCTAGTATTTGGCTAAGGTGAGGTTTTCTAAAAAATATAGTTTAAGCATAAATCACTTTGTGCACTTTTGTATAGTAGGATAGCTTATTCAGTAAAACCTATACAATAACTAATAGTTCAGAACAAAAATTAGCACTCCACTTAGTGAGTGGCACACTAGTGGGCGTGGGGGATAAATGTATGCCCCAGCTTGCAGCAAACTAAGTGTTCCTATAGACAAGTCCTAAAAAGTTGTATTGGTATGTTCCTAGTACCAGTCACTTCTGAGGTGAAAGCATGGTGATTTTAAAATAAGGCCTTGACAGCAGAAGAATTAAGCAGAGGAAAACGGATAACCATGTGGCGGAAAAACTTTGCCTAGCAACATATGAACTTGGAATAAAAGGCAGTTCCTAAATATAGTCTAGTGAATTGGATATACTGCGCCAAAAAGGATATACTTACCTGTAATTCTGTTTCCTATGACATATTTGACAGGATTACCACTCTTGGGTCTCATCTTCCTAGCATAAAACAAAGTACATCTCCTTGGTCCTAAATGAAGCAGTGGAGAGCCTATATCTGCTAGGTGCTTTTCTCTTGAGGGAAAGTGATCAGGGACAGAATTTAAAGTGATGTCCCTTGAGAAATTTCCCTAATCCTCAGAGCTGTTGGCAACAAATCACCCAGTTTTAGGGGCTCTCTTTCTAGGAGGGCTTTGAAAATACTCTGGCAGGAACACAGGTGTTGCAGAAATAGGAGGAATAAATTGAGATTGAGGAGAGGAATGGAATATTGCAGACCTTGGGGCTAGTATATTGCCAATGGCTCTAATCTAAAGAGAGGAACCTTTAAGATAGGACAGCAGCTAAGGCAGCTGAATTAATACTGGTAGGAGCTAAAGTAGCTGAATGTGAGTGTGTTACACAAGAAATGAACACGAGAAAGTTAAAAATTATCAAAACAAAGCCTAAAGAGCGACACAAACCAGACTTGAGTAAAATATGCTGGCAACGTGGACCTGTGTGACTGCGAAGCATATGGAAAGTCTTATCAAATGAACAGTAGTTAAAAACCATTCAGCTAAAATATAAAAGGGAAGACACCAATTAACTAGCAAAAAGGGAAAAGAAAATTGCCTGTACATGAGTAGGATATGATCAGTTTATTCCTAGAAATGGTGACCTAGGCCTACTCAAGCAGAACAAATCCCAGGATAATGTCTGGGTGCCAGAACTAATGATAGGGGGACTTCCTGTAAAGTTCAAAGTAGAAACAGGACTAGAGGCCAATGTTTGCCTATGAGACTATGGTCACTCTTCTTATATATCAGGGGTGGCCAAACCATGGCTTGAGAGACACATGCAGCTCTTTTACAGTTAAAGTGCACTTGCAAAGCCCCCCACACTTCCCCACCATTCTTTGCCTGTCAGACTGGATGGGAGGGGAGTTCGGGGTTTCTGCCCTATGGTGGGGGGCTAGGAGCTTCTGCCCCACAGGAGGTGCTTGCAGGGCAGAAGCCCCGAGCCCTGGCAAACACACCCGGTTCTTGAACTTTTGAAGATTATTGTATGCAGCTTGGAGGGTCAGTAAGTTTAGCCACCCCTGTTTTATATACAAAAAAGAGAGGTTATCTGGGAGTTCTAAATTGGTCACCTCACAACATGGTTTTATACAATTTGACACCACCAAGTTAGAGAGTCTCTGGGTCAAAACTGCCTGACCTTTGGATTTCTCAGCAATAGAGACAAATAGACTAGGAAAATTTCTGAATGGTTCTGTTCTACTTAAGTCAAAAACAGCTCAGAGAATATTTAAAGCACAGTCTCGCAACCCGAGGTCACGACCTAAAATTGGGGACTCAATGTATCAAAGAGTCATGGGGGGGTCCTGCCCATCAGGGACACAGGAGGCCCTTTGGGGTAGGTGTTGCAGATCGTATTCCCCCCCCCCACACACACACACACAGCCTGCAGAGGCAGCAGCCCTGGCCCCACAGAGCTGGCTGGGCTCAGCCTTGATTCCTGGCGTTGTGACCTAGTGCTCAGGGTTGCAGCATCACTCAGGTTTGGTCCAGCTGCCATTCTGTCATGATGACAAGGAGCCGCATGGGCCAAATGTGAGTGAGTGATGCTATGACCCCATGCACCAGGTTGCAATGCATGGCTGGCTCCCAACAGTGCGGCTGGACCAAACCTGAGCAGTGCTGCAACCTCAGAGGTCACAATGGTTGGAGTGGGGAGCCAAGCCCAGCCAGCCCTGTGGGATGGGAGCCACCTCTATGGTATGCATGGTGTACTTATTTAGTACTTATTATGTTATGTATATTATATCTTGGGTAAAAAATATTTAGTAAGCCAGAATTTTTTTGCATTAAAGCTATTTACTGGATTCTGACAGGCCATCAAGGTTTATAAATGAGCCCTGAGCCCAAAAAGGTTTAGTTAGAATCAGTAATCTAGAGTATGTAACACAGCCTTAACCTTGGATGAATGTGGCTTTGTGAAAAAACAGGTAAGTGTATAGTCTGATTTAAGTGGAAATCAGAGTTCACTTTGGGGAGAAATTTAGAGTGGTCAGAGTGTAAGCTTATCTCTGTGAAAAAAAATCACACAGTGGGATGGCAGACCATCTACAGCCACTTGCGAAGGTGGAGTCTTGCAAATGGGATCACCAAGGTACATGAAGCCATGTGACCTAAAATCCAAATACAAGTCTTCACTTTAATATGTATGCTATTCTGAAACTAACTAATCAATTCTAGCATGTTGTTGAATCTAGTCTATGGCGGTTATTCTTGAGCCACTGTGGATTTCGTTACAGCCCCAATAAATTCTACCTGTTGAGCTGGAGTTAATTGAGACTTCTTGTTTATTCAGTCCCATTCTGCAGAACAGATGAATGGTGTATTGAACACTGTTTATTACCTGTTTGGGAAAGACCCGTTCACCAACCAATAATATTGATCACTGCTTTTCAACTTGCAGATTGTGTCCCCTGCAGGTCCCAAAGGCAAGTGGGGGGTCAAAGGTGTTAAACTTTATTATAGCCAAAGCAAAGAAAATTTCACTCTTCTGCTACCTACACACCCTGACCCTTCAAGGTCAAGTGTTATCCGTCAATATCTCGAAATACACACACAAACCAATTCTATAGGCTTATCGCTATTGTAATTGATACATTTACTATAAGAGTAAAAAAAAGTAAGGGGGTCACACAAATGTTTGATTTCAGATAAGGGGTTACCAACCTAAAAAGGCTGAAAATCACTGGTCTAGATACAGGTAAACCAACACATTCCTTTTTCCAGACATGTGCTGCTACCCCCGCCAGAATTTCATGAAGGTTCTCAATGTTATCAACAACCCAAAAGGAAGGACTTTCTATTGATGATGTGCATTTTATCCCAGTGCAAAATGAAAATATTTCCTGTTTGCTGGCTGGCTGGAATATGTGTCTTGTAGATCGAAAGCTGCAAACCAATTTACGGGATCTAGGGAAGAAGTATGGAGAACAGGATTACCATTTGAAATTTGAACTGGCAAACAAAGAAATTTCTCAGGTCTAAAATTGAACACGAGGCTTCTCATTTCTTAGGAACTAGAAAATAATAGGAATAGAACCCTTTTCCTCCAATACTGAAGGGGAACCTTCTCTATAGCACTGAGAGCGAGCAAAGGTTGAACCTCCTGCTGAAGGAGACTCTTATGAGAAGGGTCCCTAAAGAGGTGGACTGGGGTAGGAATTTCTTGGAATTGCATAGAGTGACCTCTCTGAATTATTTCCAGTACATATTGGTCTGTGGTATTATTCCTCCATTCTTCCTGGAATGGTCCCAAAAAGGGGTAGGAAAAGTGAAAAGATCTTCCAGGATTGGTTGGCAGCACTCGATATATATGTTAAAATGACTGCACTTGGAGCTATACAACACCTTAGCATTCATCTTAGTAAATGTTGACAAAGGTGTCCTCTTACAGAATCACCTTTTGTTCTTAGAGAAATCTGATGTTCTCTGATAATGGAGTAGTAGCAGACTGCTATGCCGTGGTGCAAGTAGAATTCATTTCTTATTGGTACGCTGCACTCACGGGAGGGACACAAAGTGGGGGGCACCAACTAAAGGGGGGGCACATGACCTTTCCACGTGACTGCTCCCCGCACCTAGCCCGGGGCCCCCACACTTTCCTCATCCCCTCTCCATTATCCATCCCACATTACCGGGGGGGTGCGAGGGGAGGAGGAGAGAGCTCTGTCCTCCTCCTGCTGCGCCAGAGACTTCTGAATTGCAGGGCTCTCTGGAACCGCAGCAGTGAAAGGAGCAGAACGTGGGGCCACTGGGTGGCCTCACGCCGGCAGCTCCTCCGGTGCAGGTGTACTGCCCCCAGCCCTGTCCTCTGGCGGGGCTGCTGTACAGAGCCCAGACAGGAGACACAGCTGCATGGAAAGGCTGGGGGTGGTACAGCCATGCCAGAGGAGCTGCTGGCATGGGGCCGCCCAGCAGCCCCACTTTCTCCTCCTCCTGTGTCTTTCCAGTATGGAGTACCAGCTATAAATATCTTACTGGTACGGCGTACCGGACCATACGTACTTGCACCACTGCTGCTATGATGAGTATTATACCGAGACTGTTTATTCTTGTACTGGGAAGTTGAAATACATAGTGCCCATAATGTGACTCAAGAATCCTTCAACAAATGTAACTACTCCACAGTTTTGGAACTGAACAGATGATTTCCTTCAAAAGGAAGGTCTTCTAGTGTAGTCTGAACATCCTTTAGCAATCCAAATGACTACAGCAATGACATGCTACATGAGGATGGCTATCAATCGCAAAGCCATATCTGCAGCATCAATTGAAGCCTGTAGGGAGGCCTTCAGTATTAATGGACCCTCCAGATTTAAATTCTTCCCTGCAGTCAGAAGAAAATTTTTTGAGAAACTCAGCAACCGTGCTCCACACAAGGAAATCATAACATGAAAGAAGGGCCTGATAATTCACTATGCAAAATTGAAGGCTAGCTGACAAACAACTTTTTCCTCAGAAGGGCCAATCTTTTTGACTCCTTTTCCTTTGGAGTAGTTCTAAAATATTGATATTTTGACTTCTCTTGTGCCACGGTCACAACTAAAGATCACAGAGAAGGATGAATGTAGAAAATACTCAAAGCCTGCTAAAGGAACCTAATAGGTTTTTTTCAAATTTTGTAGAGGCTGGTGGTACAGAGGCTGGAGTCTGACATAGCTAAATCTTCATTTATATTGCACAAGCCCCTCTGCAGTGGATGAATGTAATAAGTTCAATTTATGCCCTCTCTCCTGAACAGGCTGAACTGCATTTCCACAACTTCTGCCATTCTGTAAGTCAGGGGTCTCAAAATCCCAGCCCGTGGGCCATCTGTGGCCTGAGAACCTCCCCACTACGGCCCGCAAAGGAGAAACGCATGCAGACACGCTGCCCAATGTCTGCTGCAGGCACCGCCCCCCACAGCTCCCATTGGCTGGGGGAGAGGGACAGAGATACCATTACTAGTCGCCAGGGAGAGTCAGCCACGGAGGCAGCATCATTAGTTGCCAGGCAGAGTCAGCCATGGCGGCAGCGTCACTTTTTCCCACAATGAATATAAACAAGTCAGAATACCGAACACAACTATCTGACACACACCTTGCTGCAATCCTGAATGTTTCAACTGATCAGTCACTGAGGCCAAACATCAACACACTGACAGAACTGAAGCGTTACCAGGTGTCTGGCAAACACTAAAAACTCTCTGGCAGGCGAAGAGTTGTATAAAGTTGTATGACAGTTTTATTACTGGACTGGCATGTCTGGCGATATTGAGAAGATAATAAGAGGATGTTCAAGGTGTCTTAGCAGTCCCAGCAATTCAAAAGAGCTGTCATGAGTTTATGAGGTCTCCAACAATGGGAAATATGTATTTGTTTGAAAAATACTAAACCACATGTAAAAATGGCAAGATCTATATTCAAAGTATTCAGGAGTGAAAAAGATCCCAGATAAAACTGCCAATTCAATTATTGCTAAACTAAAAGCACTATTTGTCTGGCATGACACGCTGCGCCCACTTATATGTGACAGTGTCCCATTTGTGAGCTGTTAGTTCCAAATATCTGTAAAGGGGTGGAATTTGGGTGAATAAGTGTTGCAGACATACAGTTATTGTTCAAAAATGGAGGGGAATCAGGGACAAATGCACACTTGGTCATTATGGAATACCATAATGTGCCAGTGACTGGCACATCATTAATCATACTCATCGACCCAAATATTAATGGGAAAATTGCTCAGAGGACAGAAGGAGAATCCCGGTGGCAGCAGCCTTATAGAGATATCAGAACCTGAGTAAAGTAAAAGAACATCTAGAAAAAGCTCAGAACACACAAAAGCAGTTATCTAATCACACAGAAAGATTTCTTATAGTTGAACTAGGAAGTCCATGTCAGGATGGAAGTAAGTACCAGATGACTGCCTGCTCTTTTGGACATGTCACACAAAGACATTATTCCTGTGCAGTGTAGAGACTGCTGGAAAAAGAGATGCCTGAAGACCTACCTGGAAGGTTGCAGCTTGTGTAAAATCAATCCAATATCACATAGGATCAAGAACTGTCTAATGAACACCAAGGGCCACTGAGAGAGCAGTTTCTAGCAAAATGAACCATTTGAAAAAAAGAGACACTCCCATGACCAAAACATCCGATGGTGGAATTATTAATCTGTGAGGACTATGTGCTTTTAAGTAGCTTTAAAAAGATGTTATGGAGGGTCAGGTACTGGTGACTTCTGATGATATCAGCATTATTTGCTAAGTTATACGTTAGTTTAAAATTTTAATTGGTTTATAGTTTTTATATTAAAGTTGTATAATTAATTGATTTAAAAGAGGAGGATGTAATGGACTGTGCCTATTACTTCTGGGGAATGCAGAATTTATGTCCCAGCAGATTTCCTTGCTTCCCTGCAGAAATATGAGTTTCTGACGGTGAAGCAAAGGGAAGCCACAAGAGTGGTCATGTAACCCTCCCCAGCAGTATGTTTCAGGTGCCCAGGGCAGCCGGCAGAGAGGTAAATCACTGTGAGGCAGGAGGCAGGACTGGGGAAGACCTGGCTGGTGGCTCCTACCCTGCACTGGGCTCAGCTACTAGTCCCAGCTGAGCTGGGGAGGATGGGACTTCCTCTGCACGGCACCCGGTGCCGGGTCAGACCGACGCCCAGATTTCTCCCCTGGCTGCAGGAAGCTCTGCAAATCCACACATCCCCACTTCTTGCACCCATCACTCCTCAGCTGCAGGGGGAGGGATCCCTGTACAGGGAGCTGCTCCCCCATCTGCTCAACCCCCATGCATCCAGACCCCTCATACCCAGACCCTTCCGCTGAGCCTCACTCCCCCTGCACTCAGAACCCCCCTGATGAACCACACTCCCCCTGCACCTGGACCACGCTGACAAGCCACGAGTACCCGAATCCCCACCCCACCAAGTCCCAACCAGCTGCACCTGGGTCCCCACCCCACTGAGCCCCAGTCACTCAGCATCTGGATCCCCCACTGAGCCTCCCACATCCAGACCCCCCCTGCTGAGCTTTATCCGCCCCCCCAGACCTCCCCCTGCCCTGAGCCCCAACCACCTTCACCTGGACCACCACTGGACCCAGAACCCCACAAGCAGCCTCTATGCATCCAGATCCCCCCGCACCTGGATCCCCCACTGAGCTGCCTGAACCCATATTGCCCCACACAGAACCCTCTCAACCCACAACTGGATCCCACCACACTAAAAGCCCCTCCACACTTGGATCCTCCCTTGCTGAGCCTGCCTGCCCATACCTGGTGCACCTGGCATGGAGGGGCAGGGCCCTGGGGTGTTTCTGGGACAGTCCCAGTCCTTGCACTGTGTCAGGGTTGGGTGCAGCCTCACCGCTGAGTCCGTGTCCCCAGGAGATGGGGGAAGGAGCTGCACAGTGACCTCCCACCTCTGTGCAGCCAGTGGCCTGTGCTTCCCAATGCTATGCTGGAGCCTTCACATTTATTTGACAAACACAATTTGCAGAATTTTAAAGTGTTGTGTGCAGAATTTTTTGGCACAGAATGCCCTTAGGAGTAGCCTTTAGAGATCTGGAAATTGCCAACACTTGGTTGGATGCAGGTATGACTGAACATGGTGGAGGGACTGAAGCAAAAGATAACCCAGATGGTTCCAACAGGCTGTTTCTCTGTGTTAGATGCCAGACGTCAAATCATGAACATTACACTGCAGAGATCAAACTTTAGGCGATCTGGGAAATGCCTGTGAACTCTGGGAAGTATTCAGAGTGGATGGAGACCAGGTCCTATCCTGTCTGACCGGTCTAGCCCTTCCTCATAATTGCCAGTAGCAGTGGTGAGATTGCAGATAATATAGAAACTGACCTTAGTAAGCAAAAACACTATGGGTGCTCAAGTGTTAAAAAAGGTTTTAAAAAATCTTATTAGGAGAGTTCCCAGCAGTCTCACATTCAGAGAAGAAACTGCAGAACGGGAATCCTGTGATGAAGACAGACAAAACAGGTAAATCTTGATTTTACAAAAGTGTCGGAGGAAACACCACATTTTTTTGAAATCTGGGGGGAAAAATAGTAGCCTACTATTAGACTTGGGTATACAAAATCTTTGCAGAAGAAAGGCAGCTTAGTAAGCAACAGTGTTAATAAAATCTGGATTTACCTGTATAACAACATCAATATTGAATTTTCAGCCACCTTAACATATATGATCATTGTGAACTTGTTTTGTAAGTGTGGCTTTTGTAGTTCTCTGTATTTTGCACCAGTTTCTTCTATATTTTTCTTACATCTCATCCTCAAACGTTATTTTACATTCTATTTAAACAAAAGTTTCTACTTTCATCTGCATTTCCTCTTTTTTTCCTGTTTCCTTTTTGTTTTTGTCTTGATTATCTAATAAAAAATTTGTATATTGCTTTTCCTGCATTATCCTATTTTGTTACTTTTCTTTCTTTCTTTCCTAAGGTTTTTTTTGTTTGTTTGTTTGTTTCATATTCTTACCAGCCTCATGCACAATAAGTGAGACAGAAAAAATTTCACAGGCTCTTTGTTTTATGAATCCAAGTTCTGGGAAGGATAAATTATTTCCACAACAATTCCAAAATAATGTATTAGCGGGTGCTCCTGCATCTCAATGGTGCCTACTTATGCTGGCCACTCAATTGCACGATTAACTGTATTCACATTCTATTCTGCAAGCCTTCATTTCTTAACTGTGGGGTCACAAGAAGAAAATGTAAATAAAAAATTATTTTAAAACCCACTGGCCTTCAGCAGCTATCTAATTGTTTTATGCTACCTGTTTCCCAGCAAAGCTATGCATGTTTACACAGTGAATAAAAAGTCACCTTCACTGAATCAGTCCCTGGGTGAATCCCAACACCTACTTCTACTACACATAACTGCAGAAAGAAAGGGTTGCTTTAGATCAGGGATCTCAAACTCAAATCACAACGAGGGCCACATGAGCACTAGTACATTGGCCCGAGGGCTGCATCAAGGACACCTTTTCATAGAGATACAAATGCTCTGGCTCCCACCTCCACTCTACTTCTTCTATGAGGCCTCGCCTCTGCCCCGCCTCTCCCCATCCCTTCCCCACCCCCATTCCAACCCCTTCCCCAAAGTCCCCGCCCCAACTCCGCTCCCTCCCTGTTCCTATACCAACCCCTTCCCCAAATCCCCATCCCGGCCCTGCCTCTTCTCCACCTCCTCCCCTGAGTGCGCCGTGTCCCTGCTCCTCCCCCTCCCTCCTGGAAAGTCCTAAGCACCACCAAATAGCTGTTTGGCAGCGAGAAGCGCTGGGAGCTAGGCGGGGGAGTGGGGACGCGGCACACTCGGGGGGGCGGAGGCGGGGGGTGAGGGGAGCTATGGTGGGCTGCAGGAAATAACTCTGCGGGCCGACCGCGTGTTTGAGACCCCCGCTTTAGATTCTCCTGACATGCACCATTCTTCCTACTATTTTTGCTAAGTGACTGTGAGAAGGCTCTAGTTATGGCAAATGAGGATTCAGAACCTGATATACACATGTGAGAAGTGGGGAACTGGTGTGGGTCAGGGAAGAGTTAAAGGAATAATTGTGAAAGATGATCTTAACTTTTTTCTTAAGCACCATTAAGCTATGCATACATATATTTTGTTCACTAAAACAAGCACAATCATCCACTGAAAATGTATTGTTTCCTTACACAGAAAGTGACAGTTTGTGCAATATATTGCAAATATCTAACAGTATCAAATATTATTATTATTACACAAGAAAACATTCACTTGTTCTGAGGTCCAGAAGGGGGTGAAAGGCAGACTAGTTTAAAGTCTCTAGGCCAGTGGTTCTCAAACTGTGGGTCGGGAACCCAAAGTGGGTCATTACCCCATTTTAATGGAATCACCAGGGCCGGTGTTAGACTTGCGGGAACCTGGGACTGAAGCCAAAGTCTGAGCCCCAACACCCAGGGCTGAAGCCAAAGCCCAAGGGCTTCAGCGGTGGGCAGCAGGGCTCAGGCTGCAGCTTCAGCCTTTGGCTGTGGGGTTCAGGCTAGAGCTCCCCCACCCTTGATCAGGGCTGAAACCCTCAAGTTTTGGCTTTGCTCCCCACCACAAAGCAGCGGGGCTCAGGCTTCGACTTTGCCCCCCCTAGCCAGGGCAGCAGGGCTTGGACTTTGGTCCCCCTTCCTGGGGCGGTGTAGTAATTTTTGTTGTCAGAAAGGAGTCGAGGTGCAATAAAGTTTGAGAAACACTGGTCCAGGCAAAGATAAAGGGGAGAAAAACTAGAGGTGACATCATAATAGAGGCCTATTATAGACAACCAATTCAGGAAGAGGAAGTGGATGAGGCATTTCTAGAATGAACAACAAATATCCAGAACACAAGACCTAGTAGTAATGGACAACTTTAAATATCTAGACAGCTGTCTGTAAAAGTAATACAGCAAAATTCAAAAGTTCCAGTGAGTTCTTGAATTGTACTGGGGACAACTTTTTGTTTCGGAAAGTGGAGGAAATAACCACTTTAGAACAACCATTTTAGACTTGATTCTGACCAATAGGGAAAAATCGGTTGTGAATCTGAAAGTGGAAAGTAATTTGGGTGAAAGTAATCATGAAATGATAGATTTCATGATTTTAAGGAAAGGAAGAAGTGAGAGAAGCAGAATAAGGTCACTGTAGGCCTCTGCAAGGTCTCAATGTGTATATGGTGTAGAGAGGAGAGATTTAAGTTTATTAGGAACTGGGAACCTTTTGGGAAAGGAATGGCCTATACAGGAGAGATGGGCTCCAGCTAAACCAAAATGGAATCAGACTGCTGGCACATAAAATTCAAAAGGTTGGAGAAGATTTTTTAAATTAAGGGCTGGGGAAAAGCCAATAGGTACAGAGGAACACACAGTTCTGGCAAAGACATTCCATACATAAGTGCTGGAACTAGGGATGCTTGGGGTGTTGCCACATCCCTAGGCTTGAAATGGTTTCCATTATATATAGGGTTTACAGTTTGGTTCAATAACTCTCAGCACTCCCATTATACAAATTGTTCCAACACCCATGGTTTCATAGGGATGAATTTATCAAATGGGGAATTCTATACTCTACTAAAGAGGATAGGAAAGAAGTTGATGAAGTACAAGTAGAAGTTGGTGAGAAACAATCAAACGAAATAGAGTCCCATTTAAATATAACACATGATGGCAAGTAACTGAATATTGACAAAATGTACAAGTACTTATATACAAATGCTAGAAGTCTAAATACTAAGATGGGTAAACTACAGTGCCTGTCATTTATAGAGGATATTGATATAAAGGCATCACAGAAACTTGGTAGATGAGAACATAATCAATGGGACATGATAATACCAGGGTATAAAAGTACAGAGTAGTCACACTGGTGTGGGAGTGACATTATATGAAAGCATAGAGTCAAATAAGGTAAAAATCTTATGTGAAACAAGCTGTCCATACACTATGGATAGAAATTTCATGTTTGAATAAAAAGAGTGTAGCAGTAGGAATATACTACTGACCACTTAAAGATGGTGACAGTGATCATGAAATGCTAACGCAGGTTAAAGATGCTACAAAACCAGAAAGTGCAATAATAATGGGTGAGTTTCAACCATTCTCAGGTTTCAAATATCAGAGGGGTAACCGTGTTAGTCTGGATCTGTAGAAGCTACAAAGAGTCCTGTGGCACCTTATAGACTAACAGACATATTGGAGCATAAGCTTTCGTGGGTGAATACCCACTTCGTCGGATGCATGCAGTGGAAAACATTGCATGAAAACATGCATTCTCAGGTTAACTGCGTAAATGTCACCTCAGGGTGTAAAGCAGAGATAAAATTTCTAGACACCATAAATGACTGTTTCTTGGAGCAGCTAGTTCTGGAACCCACAAGGGTAGGGACAGTTCTTGATTTAGTCCTAAGAAGAACACAGGATCTGGTCCAAGAGGTAACTACAGATGAATGACTCAGCAATAGTGACCACAGTGTAATAATATCCTTTCAGGAGGGATAATTTAAAAAAAAAATCACCACTGTTAACATTTAACTTTAAAAAGGGAAAGTACATAAAAAAGATTACACTTGTCAGATGGAAATTAAAAGCAGCTGTCATACGGGTTAAATGCCTGCAAGCAGCATGGAGACAATTTAAAAACTCTGTAAGATAGTAACTTTAGCTCAGACTAAACATATACCCCAAAACAGAAAAGACTAAAAAAGTGCCACCATGGCTAAAGAGCAGAGTAATGGAGGCTGCTAGAGGCAAAAAGGTATCCTTTAAGATTTGGAAGTCAAATCCTAATGGGGAAAATACAAAGATACAAAAACTATGTAAAAGTATAATAAAGCAGGCCAAGAAAGACTGTGAGAAGCAACTAGCTAATGATTCAAAAACTAACCGTAAGACATTTTTTTAAGTACATAAGAAGCAGGAAGACTGCCAAACAGCAGTGGGTCCACTAGACAACCAAGGTGTTAAAGGAGCAGTCAAGGAAGACAAGGCCATTTCAGAGAAGCTAAACAAATTTGCATCAATCTTCACTTCAGAAGATGTGGGGGAAACAGCAACATCATAACTATCCTTTTTGGGTGACCAATCTGAGTGTACTGTCCCAAACTGATGTGTCAGTAGAAGAGGATTTAGAACAAATTGATCAACTGAACAATAATCAGTCACCAGAAGAGCTATGAAGGAACTCAAATATGAAATTTCAGAACTAGTGCTGTCACTGAAACAAGCCTCTCTACCAGATGATTAGAAGGTAGCTAATGTCACACCAATTTTTAAAAAGGGCTTCAAAGGCAATCCTAGCAATTAAAGATAGATGAGTCCAACCTTGGTGACCTTGGAGTCACCATCAACAGTTCTCTGAAAACTTCAGCTCAATGGGCAGCCATAGTCAAACAGACTAACAGCATATTAGGAACTATTAGGAAAGGGATGCAATATAAGACAGGAAAATATCATAATGCCACTATATAAATCAATAGTGTGCCCACACTTTGAATACAATGCCAGGTTCTGGTCACCCCATCTCAAAAAGGATAGGTTCAGAGAAGGGCAAAAAAGATGATCAAGCTTCCATATGAGGACAGACTAAAAAGATCAGGGCTCTTCAGCTTACAAAAGAGACAACTAAGGGGCAATATGCAAGAGGTCTGTAAAATCATGAATGGTGTGGAAAAAGTAAATAAAGAAGTGGTCTTTATCTTTCTTTACAACACAAAAACCAGGGGGCACACAATGAAATTAATAGGAACAAGGTTTAGGACAAAGAAGAGGAAGTGCTTTTTCACACAACACGAAATTAATCTATGGAATTCAGGGACACTTGTAGCGCCGTTCTGGTGATCAGCTATCCCTCAGTTAATATGGCTCTGAATTGTGCCCGGAACACACCAACACCTCAAGTGGAGCACCCACAGGGATATCACTCGAAGAAGTGAAGGTTGCAAAGTCAAGCAACGAAGAATTAGGAAATGCCAGAATTAAGGTTGTACATGCTACATTAATTTGTCCTCTTGTGTGTATGCATAATGGTCACATACTACTTTTTCCACAGGATCTCTGCCTCACTTAGTGTTCAGGATGGAAAGTGATCACTCATTTGGTAACTATTCAATTTGTTTTTTATCCTTATAATTTAAAATGTTGTTCCATGCTTTATTTACTGCACACCCTGCAACTCTGCACTGAAAAAAGCTTTTTGATGGGCTTTACTCTGGTGCGAATCGTCATAGTATGTGAGTACTTCACAAACATTAATTCATTTATCTTCACAAAACTCCTCTAAGTTAAGAAGGAACAGAGAGATAAAAGCTAAAATAGTCACAATTGTCCACTAAATTTGTCCAACTTGACATCTAGGGCCTTATTTTTCAGAATACTACACATTTTTATGAACTTTGTAAGTTCAGTGAACAGCTCCCATTGACTATTAGCACTCAGCAGTTTTGCAAAACCAACCACAGGTGTCTCAAATTGGGCACACATAAAATAAGGAATACACAACAGTTGCCACCCATGAAAGGCTTATTTTAAGTGACTTTCCCAGAATCATATGGAAACTCTGAACCAGAAGTAGGGATAAAACCCAATTCTCTATGGTGGCATTCAACTGCTTAAACCATGAGGCCATCCTTTCTCTATCTGCAATCCACTGCTTCATTCATTCCACCTTTCGGCTTCTTGAGCAAATGAGACTGGGGTGCAAAAGCTTGCAGCCTCCTTTACTGGACAACTCTAGTTATCCCCAGCGCATGGTCTATTCAGTGCACTGAAGAAGACAGAAGTTCTGTGGAAAAATAGTATATGATCACGTGACTAAAGACTATTATAATGACTATACCAAAGGGAAGTGTATTAAGGTTGTACAGGCAACCTTAATTCTGGCATTTCCTAATCTTTGAGTGCTTGACTTTGCAATATGAACAGTTTTTAAACTTAATTTGGTTTATATATTTTCCTAGATTTTTTCTAAATGGATGAAACTCCATCATGTGAAGTGATATTGACCGTCCTAGGTCTCATCAGCACTATTGTAACTTTAGATATAAAACACATCTCTACCATTTGAGCTAATGGAAGTAGGTTTCACAGCTATTTATCAGACAACAGAGGACACAGGCTCAAGAATCTTGGGTTCCAATCCAGGTCCTAAAAGGGAGCATGCGCTCTTGGTTACAGATCCTTCTATCCTTGTCCATCATGTCTGCCCCCTCTTCCCTTATCATGTATCCCCTCAGCCTCTCTCTGCTCTACATCTGACATGTATTTTCCATCCGCCCTCCCTGCTCCTATCACCTTCCACAGCTTGTTTTTGACTCCCCCATTCCTCACTCCTCTGCAGTCCAGTTAGGCTGTTTCCTCCTTGGCCTTCATGCAGCCACGGCACCAACCCAAGGAGCACTGAGAGCCCCAGAGAGGCCGTCTCTATGCCCTTAGTTCCTATGCCCAGAGCCACTGCAGCTCGGAGGAACAAACATAGGGAAAATTCTGCTCAGCCCCTGCAGCCGTGGGATGGAGCACAAGTAGTACAGAAAGAAAGTTCAGGTAATTTGGCTGCCAAACTCAAGCAGGCATTTACAGAGCACATGCTAACTATGTTTTTAGAGAGGCTTCTAAATGGCCTGGGATGATTTTCATGGGGATGGCAAAAGGCACACCACTGATACCAGGTCAACTCCCCTGCCAAATTTCAAGTCTCTGTTCCAATAAATGGAAGCACTAGAATGTATCAATGAAGTATGTATGTATATATGAAGTTTTTAACATGGGAAAAACAACATTTTTTCCTAACCTTGTTTTGAGAAATGACAACCATTTTAGCTGAAATCTTAAGTAAGTACATAAATAAATGGTCCGAGGGAGACACCCAGCATAGAAAATTTCAGTGCAAATGATTAAAGTTTGACAAAGTTATAAGCAACTGAAAACAAGATCTTATAATAGAAAGTGCTAGGTAATCTTAACTACATTTATCACTACCAGCTCTGCATAAAATTATAAGTACACTTTCTTAATTTTATGTATTTTTAAACTATCATCCCAGAGATGTGCCTTATTGGGAAGAATTTGCTTTCACAGAGAAATACCAAAATCGAGGTCTCAACAAGCCCAGCAAATTACCTCAAGTATGAACCCAATATCAGGATATTGTCATTGTACTGACTCAGCAATACCTGTACTCACAAACCTGCAACTGCAGTCAAGAATTAGAGAGAATTGAACCTGAAAGTGAGGAGAAGTTGGAAGACGGAGTAATCACCATACTGAAGAAATACCATCAAGTGAGACAGATATAAAATTCCAGTGGAAAAATTGAAATCTGCCATTCTAGAGGGAATCCTTTAATCTGAAAGTGCATTTTCATTAGATTAATATTAGCTTTCCCAATGCAGATAAAATAGACTGACCTGATGATGGGGTTTATACCACTGTTTCAAATCCCAGTCCCAAAGAATCATCTGTAAAAGAGACAAAATAAATAGTAATGAGTTATATGCTAATAGTCAAAAAAGTGTGTATTAATAGAATACATCTTGATCAGTTCATGCTATTTACAATAATTCCCTCCAAATTTTGGTGGGTGGGAAAGGTAAATTTTCAACTGCTGACATTAAAACAAAAGTCATGATAAAGTATGAAAACCACATATAGCAATAACTGTCAGTAAAAGATTTATATTTTAAGAGCAGTATGATTTACTTATTGAGAAAGTAACTGTATGCTTTTTTTAATCCTGCTGGATTGGAAACAGTAAAAAAGTCATCCATCAGACAGGTCACAGCAGTGGGTGGTGAGTCTGCTTTTCTATTGTTATTTATCTAGTTATAAAGGCAAACAAAATGGCACCTACACTAAGCTCTAAGCACTCTTGGAAATAATTTATAAACAGAGTTAAACATGGTCACCATATAGATTTACAGCAAAAGGAAAAATGAGAAAAAAGTTTCACTTCCCCTAAAATAACCCCCTTAAGCAACATCCCACTCCCCAAAAATGCCCACAAAAGAAAAGTCTGGTGGTGAACAAATATTGGCTATTTTGGACCCAGGGTGCGGATGGGCTGGATTTGAAAGCCATGGCAAATGCCCTGTCAGCAGCTCCTCTTATATCTCCAAGAAGTTCCATCATCATCTGTAAATCTGAACTGCAGAACTGTAGCATAAGCAGAGAGGACTCCTCTCAAGTAAGCAGGTCCAAGGCAATTACAAGGATTTATAGGTAAAAACTAACACCTTTAAATACCCCAGGCAACTAGTGAGATGCACTGGTCTAATGTATTCACAGCAAGACACTCCACTTCTTAGAATCATAAAAATATAGGACTGGAAGGGACCTCAAGTCATTAAACCCAGCCCCCTACGCTGATGCAAGATCAAGTAAACTTAGACCATTCCTGACCGGTGTTTGGCCTCATGTTCTTAAAACCTTCTTGGTCAGAATTCCACACCCTCCCTTGGAAGCCTATTCCAGAGCTTAACTACCTTTATAGTGAGAACGTTTTTCCTAATATCTAACATAAATCTCCCTTGCTGCAGATTACACCCATTACTTCTTGTCATACCTTCAGTGGATATGAAGAGTAAATGATCAGTCTCTTTAGAACAGTCCTTGACATAGCTGAAGACTGTTATCAGGTTCCCCCTTAATCTTCTTTTCTTAAGACTAAACATCCTCAGTTTTTTTTATTCTTTCCTCATAAGTCAGATTTTCTAAACTTTTTATCATTTTTATGGCTCTCTTCTGGACTCGCTACAATCTCTCCACACCTTTCCTAAAGTGTGGCACCCAGAACTGGACACAGTACTACAGCTGAGGCCTCCACAGTACCGAGTAGAGCAGGACAATTACTTCCCATATCTTACATACTACCCTCCTGTTAATGCACCCCAAAATGATATTAGCCTTGTACACAGCTGCATCATATTGTTGACTCATATTCAATTTGGGATCCACTATAACTAAGGCTACAATTATGTCACAGAGGTCGCGGAAGTCACTGAATCCATGACTTCCAGCGACCTCCGTGACATTGGGGGCCCCCACAGCTGACCAGCCGCCCTGTAGTGTGAAAAACTACTATCTGATTGAATGTGCTACTTAGGGTGTACTGAGCATGCTCACACGAACTGAGCATGCTCAGTAACATCTGCTGAAGCCAGCAGCAAGGGACCCCTGCAGCAGCCCAGCCTCTGCAAGTGACCCCTGCAACTGACTGGCTCCTGGCGCCGGCAGGGACCCCATAGCTCCCCAGCTGCCACCGCTGGCAGGGCCTGCCCCACAGCTGCTCAGCGGCTGCAAGCAACCAGTCCCCGTGCCCCCCACCACAGGCAGAGGGATCCCGGAGCTGCTCAGTGGCTGCTGGAAGGGCCCCCCCCCAACTCCACAGCCACCATTGGTGGGGGGGTAGGACTTTCCCACAACTGACTGGCCATCAGCAGGGACCCCTGAGCTGCCCCGTTACCGGCAGTGGCTGAGGGACCCTGGAGCTGCTCAGCAGCTGCAAGGGACCCCCCACAACTCCCCAGCCGCTGCCGCTGGCAGAGGCCCTCCCTGCCACTGCTCAGCCCCTAGCCCCCGCAGCTCACAGCTGCTTCCGGCCATGGCAGAAGGACCCCGGAGTTACTCAGCGGCTGCAGGAGGGGTGGGCAGCGTGCTGGATCCTCCTCCATCCCCATTTTGTCAGGAATGTTTTTAGTAAAAGTCAGGGACAGGTCACGGCTTGCGTGATTTTTTGTTTCTTGCCCATGATCTGTCCATGACTTTTACTAAAAATATCCATGACAAAATTGTAGCCTTAACTATAACCCCCAGATCCTTTTCATCAGTACTACTACCTCACCAGTTAATCCCTGTTTTGTAGTTGGGCATTTGATTTTTCCTTCTCAAGTGAAATACTTTGGCCTTGTCTTTATCAAACCTCATCTTGTTGACTTCAGATCAATTCTCTAATTATCAAGGTCTCTTTGAACTCTAATCGTGTCCTGCAAAGTACAGGCTGGAAGGGGTTGCAAGGAGTCATCCACAAATTTTATAAGCATACTCCACACTCCATAATCCAAGTCATTAATGAACAGACTGAATAGTACCAGACCTCAGGACTAGCCCCTGCAGAACTCCACTAGATAGGCCCTCTAACTAATCTCTGCATGTGGTCTTTTATCCAGTTAAGCATGCACCTTACGGTATTTTCATCTAGACCACATTTCCCTAGTTTTCTTATGAGAATGTCATGTGGGACTGAGTCAAAAGTCTTACTAAAATCAAGATATATCATGTCTACTCATTTCCCCTTATCCACTAGGTCAGTAACCATCAAATAAGGAAACTAGGTTTGTTTGGCGTGATTTGTTTTTGACACATCCATGCTGTCTATTCCTTATAACCCTATTACCCTCAAGGTATTAAACAATTAATTTGTAAACAATTTGTTACAGTATGTTTCCAGGTATCATATTTAGGCTGACTGGTATATAATTCCCAATTCCTCTTTGTTCCCCTTCTAAAGATAGACTCTATATTTACCCTTCTCCAGTCCTTTAGGACTTTACCTGTCCTCCATGAGTTCTCAAAGATAATTG
This sequence comes from Macrochelys suwanniensis, assembly GCA_033296515.1. Taxonomy (NCBI): domain Eukaryota; kingdom Metazoa; phylum Chordata; order Testudines; family Chelydridae; genus Macrochelys; species Macrochelys suwanniensis. The sequence continues at coordinate 97,384,259 of CM065781.1, read as the reverse complement.
CTAACAGTTCTGATATTGTGTCAGTTAGTTCCATGAGTAACCTAAGATGAATTGCATCAGGCCCTGCCAATCTGAATACCTCTAACTTATCCAAATATTCTTTAATCTGATCTTTCCCTATTTTGGTTTGTGCTCCCTCACCCTTGTTGAGTATTTAGTCTCTAGTGAGCATTTTAGCAAAGACTGAAGCAAAATAGGCATTAAATACCTCAGCTTTCTTAACGTCATAAGTTATTAGCTCTTCTTCTCTGGTAAATAGGAGACTTACTCTATGCTTCATCTTTCATTTAACAAGGCCATATTCTATACCAGTTCATTTTCAAGTGGATTCAAGATGTAGCTTCAAGTGGAGCATATTCCTGTACCAGGGCCGGCTCAAATCTTTTTGCCACCCCTAGCAGAAAAAAACCCACACAAGAAGCGCCGCCCCGAAACAAAAAAAACAACCCCCCAGCCCCTGCCAAAACAATCCCTCTCCCCCGCCCCAGTGCCTCTCCCATCCAAAGCGCCGGCGGGGAGCACGGCATGCCCGCGGCCCCGCTCCCCTGGCTGGAGCACCGGTGGGGAGCGTAGCATGTAAATTACAGTAATTGTAAATCTAACCACACTCATAAATTGTAACAAGTGAAAGACATACACTTTCAATTGGGGTGTGGGGCAGATACAATCTGTCATATTGTCCAATTGATCTTCTCAACTCACCAACAATATCCTCTCATCCATACCCTTTGCCTCTTCCCAAACACTAATAAAGATGTTAAATAGGGGTTGAAAACGATATATATTTCCACTGATATTTCAGTAGTAAACATATACTTGGTAGCGTCTCTATAGGTTAGTTTCCTTATGACAGAAACTCAAAGATAGCAGTGGTATCCACTTCTTCCACACATGTGTATATCTTGATAAGCTGTCATGTATCACTGAGCTTTTTTTAGACATTCTAACAAGTTAGCATTCGACATGACAATGTCCTTATGCAAGCCAATTTGAATTCATATCTAGTATGATTTTGTGAGAGACAGTTGCCAATACTTCATTAAAATTCTAGTGATGCATCTACTCTTTCCCTTCATTCAGAAATTTTACAGTTCTTCCAAAAAAACCTATTCTATGTAATTAGCTACTCAAAATTACAACAGCTAAAGAGTTATCTATGTTTAAGCACAAAACAGATGGCTTTATATCTTACTGCCTTCTCCCTGCCCTCATAACCTAGTGGAGTATGACATCTATACTTCCAACTTGTTAAATGAGAAACAAATAAAGGGTCCTCTTTTTTTTTTTTTAAAGGAAGTCTGAAAATAAATAGGAAGATGGGCCACAGGGCTGATCGCCAGCTGGTGTAAACTGTCATAGCTTCATTGATTTCAAAGCAGCTGTGGCACTTTACACCAGCTGAAGATCTGCCCCTATATGTTTTAGATAGTCCGTATTCAAAAGAAAGTGCCTCCAAAATATTATGTCGTATTCTTTGACATATTAAATCATATAATCCATAAAATGTTTCTGAAAAATTAAGACAGATTATTTGTAAGTCATGCTTGGGTCTTTTATTTTCCTCTTTGTGCTATTCTCCCATAGTACAAGAATATTAATACTCCCTGCTCTTTAAAATATGATAAATCTCATTAATATGATTTTTTTTCTGGCCAGAAGTAGTCTAATTCTGTTCCAAAAGCAACCAACAACATTTTTTCTGTAAATACTTTATAGTAAGAACTTAGATTAACAGCACTAACTCAAAAGCCAAAATAAATGCTAAAGTGAAAAAATAAAATCTGCTAAAATGTCTGTGGAAAACATTATATTTTCTTCTTCAGAACTTTTGTTAGAAGTTACTGTGTGAATATGATTGCAAGCCTACATATCATGAACAGCTTTACAAAACCACCAAAACCACACTGATACGTCAGCAATGCAATCGGAAGATGCTATCGGGTACAAATACGTCAATTCATTGTTCTTTCTGCAGACCAAAAATAAAAACTACATACGGAAAATGAAATTTAGAGAATTGCTGTTACATTTTAGTGATGTTCAAACCTTGCAAACCCAGTAATATCATTATAACTGGGAAGTTATGGTTATATTTCTAATTGTTTTTTTTTCCCCTGATAAATGTAGACTATGCAAATTAATTTATCTACAAATTACAGAAAAGAATAATCCACTGCTCTTTTTTCTTCTTCTCTATTTTCAATCCAAAAATAAGATGTTGATATAAATGCCATGATTGTTCAGACATCTGCAGTTCTAGAATTACTCTACTCCTTTCTGTCAGTGAAAGATTGGAGTTATTTTTGTGGCTGCTCCTATAACTTGAGGGCTCTCTCGTGAAGAGTGCACAAGGTTCAAACTTGGCTTCCCCTTCTGTTCAGCGTGTATCGGAGACTGCAAGAAAGGGCAATAAAAGGACACAGGCTGACGTGTCTTCAGTATGCTGACAATGCCCAGGTCTGTCTCCCTCACATCTGACCCAATCAATGCAGTGGAACAGATGATTCAGTGCCTATGTGAAATGAGGTTTGATGGAGGGTTGGCTAGGGGAAAGAAATATAAGAAGTGGAGAGGATTAGATCTGCCACTGAGCAGCAGCCTGCAATGACTGTCCAATCTATGTGCTCCCCAAATATGCACACAACAAAAATTACTATCTAATGATCAGATGTAATGCTCATGTTTAACAACAAAAGAAGGATGAGATCAATAACCACATAAATGTTTTATTTGGATTTTGTAACCCTATAAACTAGTTCCACTGCATGGAGGGAAACAAACAACTATTCTGGGCCTGACACACAGAACATTTAAATTAAAAAGAAAGAGCATGGAATAAGGGACTATCCTGGATGGATGTGTCATACTAAGAAACACTAATAAAACAACATTATACTTTTAGATGTACCAATACAGAGTTATGGGTCAGAGTCAGCAATTAATTAATGAAGAAAAAGAGAGGTGTTGCATGGAAATCACAATGTTTGTTCACTCTGCTTCCAAAAGATACATCCATAATCCATTTTTAAATAACTGGTGAAATAGTATGATGACAATTAGCCTTCCATCTTGCAATTTTCCCAACAAGACCTTTCCCATCTGACCAAGAACAAAGTCATAGTTCTTGTAAAATTCACTGTATTTTTCAGTAGAAAAAAGTTTTTTCCCCACTCTGTCGTCTTAAAAAAATGCAGCTCTAAACATCCCAGGCAAGGATAGCATTTGAATTGCTAGTTGGGACATCAACCAACCAACCAGGGACTCTCCATATCATACAAACTATTCATGTTCTGTTTGTTTCCCCCCTGAGACATCCACATAGGTCCCAGTCCAGGAAAACATAAAGCATATGCTTAACTTCAGTGCTAACTTCTAATTCTAATCTAACTGGACTTCCGTGGATTTACCTGTGTTCTTAAAGTTAAGCACATATTTACATGCTTTGCTGAACTGGAGCCCATCATATTTAATGCAATGGACCTATTATTCAAGTTTTACATGTTAATTTTGCTTCTCCTGGTGAAAATGTTTCACGTGTTCCTCTAATCAGCACTTTCTAGTTAATTTTTAATGTACGATTTGAATGGTTGGTTTTTGACCTTTTGGAGCCATATGGTTTTGAGGTCCTGGTCAGTTTAGAAAGTCGCTGTCTTTTAGTTTTGCTACTGTGGCAGTTGAAATCAGCTGAGGCGCTCAGGTTTATATCCAACAGATTAAATGGCAGCAGAATGTTTTCTTTTATGGGTCCTGGGCTGTGGAATATGTTTACTGAAATACTTTGTTCATTCAAATAATACTATAAATGAAAATGTACACTGCCATCTTATAAATATCTAAGTCAACACATGGATTTCATATTGTACTCTGGAGGTCAACTTACTTTGTCTTTATCAGATCAACATAGGAAATAAATTTAGCCCTAAGGCCTTGCCATTAAAAATGCCTCTCCTGCAGTTGCAGAGGTGCACAATTGTATCTCTCCTGCTACAGCAGTGCATAAGAAAAGAGGCACTGACTCAAGTAACTAGGACCAAACCATATTGGCTTTATAGATCAACATCTTGAATTATATCTGGAAGCAAAGAGCACTGGTACAATACACTTCCTATGGCAAAAATGTACTAATTGTAATTTCTGACTGATGAGGGGTAGCCTCAACTGGAGGCATTATGATAATCTGCCCTGGAAGTTACGAAGGCATGGATATCCCACAAGGTGTTTTTCAGAGAAAGACCATTTAATTTACCATACCAAAAATAGCTTAAAAAGAAAAGGTACTGAAGTGCAATCCTGTCCACCCCTTGTTGACTTGCCTGCAAACCCTCCAAAACCTCATGGCCAGCAGTATCAATGGTCAGTGATTTATCTAACTAAATATGGACATTTGATCTTTTTGAATTGCTAGTTGGGTCATCAATCAGCCAAACAAACCAAAGGAGTCTCCATATCATGCTAACTATCCATGTTCTGGAAGGGAGGAGAAGAAACCTGGGATTGCAACAAATCAGTGTAAATCTGATTTTTGCTTTCCATCCCTCCCCTTCCTCCGCATCCCCCACCCAAAAAAGACTTTTCACAGTACGAGGGAGAAATCTGCTAGTGACTAGAAACAGAAGCCTAGATTCACCAAGCTGTCCACAACTCAGAACAGTTCAGCAGGACTGTTTATATAGTGGATATTATGGAGAAGAAAACCGTCACTTTTACAATAGCCATGGCGTAAGACTGAAAACGTTCTATACCACAATCTTTAGACCACATAGCTGAGGTAATGACCACCAATGGCATGCCAACCTTCATTCCATACTTTTAATCTGTTACAGGTCAACTGTATAGCAACTTGATCTTTGAGGAGAATATCGCTATATGATCAAGACACTTCTTTGTGTACAACTTGAATAATACACTAGCTGAATAATCTACACTAGCTGAATAATCTTCAGGGCTAACTCCATGTAGCACACATTGCAATAATTGAAGTGAGGTAACAAAGGTATGAAATGCTATGGTGAGATCATGTGAAAGAGGAAGTTACAATCTTCTTGCCAGCCAGCAATGAAAAATACAAGTCACCACACACTACATATTTTTCTGTGTCTGTCCTACTTCTACTTAAGTCAATTCTATGAAAATTCGATGACTATTATATAAATCTCTTCTCAATTAGGCCCTTACGTGATGATTTTTCAACATGAGAGGTGTGGGGGGTTATTTCGTTTTCTCTAATGCTTCTAACAGTCCACAAGGTGGCACTTAAATCTAGAACTGCAAAAAAAACAACCAATTGTTTGTTCGTGCTAGTATCTTGCACTTGCCTTTTTGAGAGAAAAAGCAGAATACCACAGAGTATACCCTTTAAGTAGAAATATTAAGCTACAACTGCAACAACTCCATGGCAGGATCTATCTGAGGACAAAAGTGGGTGGTTAGTTTTAAATATGATTGACCAGATTTGTTCATTTGAGCACCTGCTCAGTTTAGGGCCCATTTTAGCTCTTAAGGTATGGTTCTTCCTGGACAAGAAGCTATAAAGAAGGCATCTTGGGGGCCTGTATTTTGTTTCTCAATAACTTCCAATCCAGACCAAATCTACTTAGCTTAAGTGCAATCCATACAATCTCAACCTGGAAGATGAAAGCTAAATGTTCCTTCTGGTTCCCCCATCATCAATAAGGATTCTGCAATCAGAGGTTAAAGTTAACAATTCTGTTGAAGATGTCCATAGTAAAATCCAGTGCATTCTCCGAGAGTTGCACTGACTTTGTAGCACTAACAGGAGTAAAACTTCAGTCTGTAAAGCTAGCAGATAGGCCTCAAAATGGATTTGTAGCTATGAAATTTGCTGCAAAAAACATCCCTTATAGTATAACAGTACTCCAGAATCCAAGCCTTCGCTTCTTTTAAAAATGCTGTTTCAAACTGTTACAACGAGGAAAAACTTGAAAATGTGAACCACACATAGATCAGTACATTTTTGTCTATATGGTCTGCAGACCTGGGACAGTTGCATCAGTTTAACCTAAGGAGTGAATTTAAACCAGTATAGTTAGAACAGTGCAAACCACTATGTGAACACACTTAGTTCGGTATAAGAGTGGCTTTTTTTGATTTAGCTTAAGTTGATTGGTAACAGGTTTAGGTTAAACAAATAAGCCACTTAAACACAAATAACAGTACCCACATGCATTTGTCTCAGTTTAACAAAGATGATTTAAAAAGCAATTTAATTTAAACCAGTGAAACTTTCCTCATGGACATAAAACCTGAAATAATAGCTCTGAAGAATGGCTAAATTCATGTTAATGGAGTGTTAAGTGTGAAGCCTACCTAAAGATGACAATTTAAATATCCAAACGGGCTGTGTCACCGCTGTTCATTTTAAAAGAAACATTCAGCTAATATGCATATCCCACAATGCCAAATTGCTGCCCTGAGTGCTAAAAGCCCAAACTACCTCTATATTCAACTGCTAAAATCTCCAGTTTTGCCCCCAAAGACTTCTAAGATGTAATTATGCATTGTCAATATTTTAAAAAATGACAATTTAAAAACTGAAAATGTAGAGGACATAAAAAAACTTAATTTAATTTCATCATAAACATTGGGACTATTATATTTATTGTATTACTCAATTTCACATGTAATGAATAAAATCATTAAATTTAGGTGAAGCTACTGCAGAATTTGTATTCAGTTGCATCAGTGTAACACAGGGTCATGTTGTAATGAAGATGTTATTAAATAGCTTCTTTTCAGAAAGGAACCACAGTTTAATGCTTTAAATACATTTACAAGTTTCCAAAAAATGTTTCAGACTTTTAAAATGATGTTTCAGAAACTTTCTGATTCAGGTACAAGCTGATTTAAAAAAAAAAAACGATGGGGAAGTTTATCTAAATAAATAGATTTATGGGAAATGAGAAAAAACAGGTTTCCAGCAGGTTCTACTCTTTCCTTCATTCCCTCTCCCCCTGGTTCTCATTTTCTCCATCCGGTTCTTCTTCTTTTTTTCTTTTTTTTTTTTTTTTTTCTTTTCTCAGTTAGCCATTTCTCACCAATTTCATTCTTTCTATCATGCATTTTTGCCAATCTTTGTTTTCTTGTGACATGCAGTTGAAGAAAAATCTCTGAAAGATACTTTCTTTTTTAAACTATATTTCAAATTCATACATTGCTGATTATGTATTTTTTACAGTTTGTGTACTGTAATTCTATTTATGTTTTATTAAGACTTTGGAAAAGAAGCTCTTTAGGCCTATACTACAGAATCTATTTTAAAGTCAGCTTATCAGCTGAAAGTAAACTGTTTAAAACTGTTTCATTCCTTTAAATTGCAGAAATGAGGCATGGCTTTGAGAGTCAGCATGTGAAAAGCGCCAGTACTTTTCATCTTGGTAAACAGGCTTAGACATTGAGATAAAAGAGGTGTCAGGCAAGATTTTTTTTAAGTCTGATTTAGGGATTTTTCAAATAATGAGGAAAATGTTCAAAGATTTCAATGATCTCTAGTGTAACATGTGTGCAGTTTGAACACAGGAACTTAGGAACCAACATACTAGATCAGGCCTGTAGTCCATATGGTCCTGTCTCTGCCAGCACCAGATCTTAAGAAGAACGTCCAAAGAATCCCAAAGTAGGCAGATGCAGGATAATCTGCACCCCTTGAAGGTCTCATCCCAATCCATACTAGTTATTAGAGATTCATTTGAACCCTGAAGAGAAAGTTACTCACCTTGCAGTAACTGAAGTTCTTCGAGATGTGTATCCCTGTGGGTTCTCCACTCTAGATGCATCCCGGTGCTGTTGATAGGAGATCTTCGGTAGCAGTGCCTGATCGGGACGCACGTGCTCAGCTGGTGTCTTGCGGTCTCATTAGAATCTGCCTGAGCGTGCGCGTCCCACGCCCCCCCTCAGTTTCTTCTCTACCGTAGAGAAATCATACTACTACTCCGAAGTAAAGGGGAGGAGGGCGGGGAGTGAAGCACCCACAGGGACACGCATCTACAACTTCAGTTACTGCAAGGTGAGTAACTTTCTCTTCTTCGAGTGCTGTCTCTGTGGGTGCTCCACTCTAGGTGAATGTGGAGCAGTACCTACTATGGTTGGTTGGACTTTGGAGATGTGGCAGAGAGTACTATAGAGAGTATAGCCTACTATGGTGTCTGCCGTGGTATCCTGCGTCATAGCATAGTGTTTGGCAAATGTGTGTTCAGAGGACCATGTAGCCGCTTTATAGATGTCAGGAATGGGTACGTTATGTAGGAAGGCAACAGATGTCGACATAGCTCGAGTGGAATGAGTTCTAATGCCTTCGGGCGGTTTAATATTTTGGATGCGGTAGTAGGATCTGATGCTGTCAGAGATCCACTTGGACAGGCATTGCCTAGAGATAGCCGTACCCTTCGATCTTTCGGTAATTGAGACAAAGAGTAGTGGGGACTTACAAAATGGTTTAGTCCTGTCTAAATAAAAGGCGATTGCTCGCCTGACATCGAGAGTATGCAGAGTTGCCTCGTGTGGAGTCTCGTGAGGTTTGGGACAGAAAGTAGGTAAGTATATCGGTTGGTTAAGGTGGAAACCACCTTAGGGAGAAATTTAAGATGTGGTCTCAGGGTGACTTTGTCTTTGGAAAAGAGTGTGTAGGGAGGATAGGCCATCAGGGCTCTTATTTCTCCTACTCTCCTTACTGATGTTATTGCAACTAAGAAAGCTACCTTCATGGACATATGAAGAAGAGAGGAGGTAGCCAAAGGTTCGAATGGAGGTTTCATGAGACCGTGAAGAACGAGGTTAAGATTCCATGTAGCCGCTGTTGGATAAATTTCAGGGTAGAGATTTTGTAGGCTCGTGAGAAATCATTTTATGGTCGGGTGGGTAAAGAGTGAGTAGCCTTCTAACAAGTCATGGAAGGTGGCAAGTGCCGCCAGGTGTACTTTGATGGAGCTGAGCGAGAATCCATCTTGTTTCAATTTCGGACGGTAGTCTAGGATGTTAGGGAGGGTCACCATATGGGGTGTTAAATGATTATGTGAGCATCAGAGGGAGAAACGCTTCCACTTCTGCAGATAAGTTTTACGAGTGGAGTCTTTTCTACTGTGCAGAAGGATGTATCGGACCTGCTTGGAACAAGCTAGTTCATGGGTTTGGAACCATGAAGGAACCACGCTGTCAGGTGGAGCTTCTGGAGCTGGGGGTGAAGAATCCGTCCATTGTCCCGGGAAAGCAGATCTGGTCTGCTGGGGAGAGTCCGTGGATGATGGGAGGACATGCGGAGTAGGTAAGGATACCACATCTGCCTCGGCCAAGCCAGGGCAATAAGTATGACCCGGGCCTTATCGTCTCTGATCTTTCGAAGAACCCTGTGAAGCAGAGGGATTGGTGAGAAGGCATACAGGAGAGAGTTGTTCCACGCTTCTCCTAGGGATGCAGTCCTAAGTCCCGCTCTGGAGCAAAATGGACAACATTTTCAATTCTGGGCTGTGGCAAAGAGGTCTATTGACAGGGTGCCTCAGAGGGAGAAGAGCTGTTGAAGTATTGCGGGGTACAGTTCCCATTCGTGTTCTGTCGAGAAGTGCCTGCTGAGTGCGTCGGCAGTAGTGTTGTAGCAGCCAGGTAGGTATTAAGCAATGATTTGTATGTAATGTTGTATGCACCAATTCCATAGTCGGATGGCTTCCATGCATAGGGAATGTGACCGGGCTCCCCACTGTCTGTTGATGTCTTGTTATGTTGTCTGTTAGGACCCAAATACATTTGTTGTTTAAGAGGGGAAGAAAGCAAAGGCGTGCTCGTATCACTGCTCTGAGCTCTAAGAGATTTATGTGTAGGTGCGTCTCTGACGCAGACCATCGGCCTTGTGCCCTGTGTCCCCTAGATGTGCTCCCCAACTGATTAGGGAAGCGTCCATGGTGAGCATGAGCATTAGGGATTATTGTGGGAACAGAACGCCCGACCAGAGGTTTTCTGGTCTTGTCCACCATTGTAGGGAAGCTAGAACACTGGGAGGGGGAGTTAGCAGCATACCTAAGGTGTGTCTGTCGGGTTTGAAGTTGGAGTTGAGCCAGCCCTGAAGACATCTCATGTGTAGCCAGGTGTACCTGACCACGAATGTGGTGGCTGCCATGTGACCAAGGAGCTGTAGGCAAACACTTGCCTGTATCCTGGGACGAATAGAGAGCGTGCGTATGAGCTGTGTGATAGCGAGGAATTTGTGATGTGGGAGTGAGGCTTTGGTTAGGATTGAGTCCAGATGAGCTTCAATGAACTCGATCTGTTGTATAGGTGGATTGTTGGACATTTATTTGGAGGCCTAGGCTGTGGAAGAGGGAGATGGCAAAATGGGTCGCTTGGAGCGTCTCGCCATAGGAGTTGCCCTTGATGAGGCAATCGTCTAGGTAGGGGAAAAGCGTGATTCCAAGTCTGTGGAGGTGAGCCACAACTACAGCTAGAGGCTTGGAAAAGACTCTCGGCGCTGTGGAGAGTCCGAAAGGAAGAACTCTGTATTGAAAATGGTCGTGACTGATTGTGAATCGTAGGAAGTGTCAGTGAGCTGGATGAATTGATATGTGAAAATAAGCGTCCCGTAGGTTGACGGCTGTGAACCAGACCCCTTGATCCAGTGCAGGTATTATTGTGTCCAGTGTGATCATCTTGAATTTCTGTATCCTCACAAATTTGTTCAGTCAGCATAGGTCTAGTATAAGCCTCCATCCCCCGGTCTTTTTCTGGGTCAGAAAGTAATGGGAGTAGAACCCTTTCCCTTGATATTGTGTCAGCACAGGTTCCACTGCACTTAGTTTTAGAAGATGAGCCACTTCTGCGCGAAGTAAGTGCTCGTGAGAGGGGTCCCTGAAGAGGGATGAGGAAGGGGAGGATATAAAGGGGATGGAGTAACCGGACTGACCTATTTCGAGGACCCAGCGGTCCTGTGTAATGTGCTGCCAGGCATGTTGGAAACCCTGGAGGGGATGGCCAAATGGGCAAGTAGGCGGTGGAATCAAGGGGTGGTCATGCAGACCCACGACCAACGTTTCAAAATTGTTGTTTATTTCCCGATGGGTGGGAGGTAGTTGCTTGAGCTTGATTTTGTTTGTGCTTAGGAGGTCTAGCACGATTCCTGGTTATATTGTATGGTTTGGGTTGAGGCTGGTAATACTGTTGTGTGCATGGTCTTTGATAAGGTTGGTATCATTGTCTCCTGGGAAGGGATGGGTGAATGCCCAGGGTGCACAGTGTCACTCTAGAATCTTTCATGGTGAGAAGGAGTTCGTCGGTTTTCTTGGAAAAAAGCTTATCTTTATCAAAGGGGAGGTCCTCCACTTTGGTCTGCAGATCTTTAGGGATGACGGATGCAGAGAGCCATGAAGATCTACACATAACCACAGCAGTTGCAGTAGTACGGGCTGCTGTGTCCGCCATGTCTACAGATGCTTGTAGTTTCGTTCTGGAAATCAATTGGCCTTCAGCAAGGATTGATTTGAAGTCCGCTCTCCTATCTTCTGGAATATAGGAGGCAAATTCAAAAAGTTTATTGTAATTATCGAAGTCGTAGCTGGCGAGGGCAGAATAGTTCGCAATTCTGAATTGTAGAGTGGAGGATGTATAAACCTTGCAATCCAAGACGTCAAGGCGTTTAAGGTTCTTGTCTTGCAGGGTGGGCCGATATTGTGGCTGTTTCGTCCTTTGTGCGACTGCATGCACGACAAGAGAGTTCAGTTGTGGATGAGAAAATAAAAAGTCAGTGTCCTTAGCGGGAACATAATATTTACGTTCAGCCTTTTTGCAAGTTGGTAAGAGAGAAGCTGGAGTCTGCCAGAGAGTCTAAGCTGGTTCCAGGAGTGCTTCATTTATGGGGAGCGCGATCTTTGAGGGTGCAGAGGGTTGCAGGATTTTGAGGAGTCTGTGTTGCGTCTCCTGAAACTCTTCTAAGGGGGTGTCTTGGCTGAGTGCCACACTCTTGAAAAGTTCTTGAAATTGTTTACAGTCGTCCACGTTCTGTGGAGGTGAAGGGAAGAGGGCTCCGTCTGGAGCTGATAGAGAGTTAGGGGTCAGTGAGTCAGGATATGGGCTGTAGCTCATGTTGTTGGGGGGGGTTCAGGTGCTCTAGAAGTAGACAGAGCTGGAGATCGAGGTGCAGAAGGAGGTAGTAGTTTGGTGGAAGAGGCCTGAGGGTGAGTGGTAGTAGGAGGTGGCCAAGGGTACCATTGAGGCCAAGGCATAGGGTAGGAGAACGCAGGTGCTGCTCACGGGGGAGCGAAGTAGGAAAACTGAGACTGGTGGTTGTGAGCTGTAACCTGAGGTGGAAAAGGTTCCGGTGGAGGAGGAGAGGCAGGTGGGGAGAACTCTGCCTGCTGCTGCATATCAGGTTCGCTGTCAGTAAAGGTAGCCAGGTCAGATGGGGAGAGCGGCTGTTCAAAAAGCGAGCCCTGTGTGTCCAGGAGGGGGAGTTAGGCTCAGGTGTCACTGAGAGGTCACGTTGACTGAGAAACTGTTGCTGCTGCTCCATAGGCTGCGCTGAGCATGATCTGTGTTCAGGCACGTTATCAAATGTAAGTTTTTCCGGTGCCGTGGGTCGCTTGGAGGTGCCCTGCAGGGGGTCCGCTGCTGGTGCCGGGGCGGGAGGCAGGCTCGGTGCCGACGTTCTTTTCGGCACTGGGGAAGAGCGCGCTGTCGGCACCATGTCTATTTTTGGTGCCGAGGGGACAGGTGCCAAGGAAACCTTTCCGGTACGGGAGGTCGGATCCCTGCCTCTGTGCTCCATGGGAGCCATGGCTGAGGCGTTTGAAAAGACTGAGGCACCTGCCTTTGGCGCTGTCAGTACAGAGGGTAAGGATCTCGCGGGAGACCCTTTACCCTTGTTAAAGTCTCTCCTCTGAGACTCTTGCGCTTTTTGCCTCTGCTCCAGAGAGGGTGAAGCCATGCTCCCAACTGGTTCGGATCTGGACGGGGAGCTGAGGGAGAGGGTTTAACTTTCCCCATCTCCAAAGGCAGCTGTAGAGATGTTGCCATTAGTAGCATTTTAAGCTGCAGGACCCTGTCACGACGAGCCCTGGTCTTGAGGCTCGTACTATGGAGGCACTTTGCAGGGACAAGTGTTTCACCGAGGCACTTCACACAACGTGAGTGCCAATCAGACCGTGGCATGGAGTCCTGATAGGAAACGCGCTTCTTAAATCCTGAAGCCCCTGGCATTATGAATTAGAAATGGCAGGGGAGAGCGTCTCAGCGGGAGACAAGCCTGAAGCGAAAAAGGTTTGTTTGTTTTTGTTTTGTTTTTAAACTAAGTAACTAAACTATGTAACTATTCTAAAGGAAGGAAAACAACTGGAATGTTACTAATAACTATTCCTATGTTCTTTGCAACTGTTTCCTACAGAGACCAGGGAAGAGAATCAACATTGCCCCGAGTCCCGTCTTCAGCCGAGGACGGTTGAGAAGGAACTGAGGGGAGCCGGGGAGCGCACTCTCAGGCAGATTCTAACGAAACCATGAGACACCAGCTGAGCGCGTGCATCCCAACCAGGCACTGCTACTGAAGATCTCCCATCAATGGCGCCAGGATGCACCTAGAGTAGAGCACCCACAGGGACAGCACTCAAAGAAGCAGCATGAGGTTTTGTATCTCTTGCAATACTCTACCGTCCATTATTTTATACACTTTTATGTCACCTCTTAGGCCTTGTCTACACTGCTAAGTTGTTTCAGTGAAAGGCCACTTTTGTAGTTGAAACAGTGGAGGTGTACACATTGCAATGCCACTTTCAGTGACAGAATTCCTCAGGTTCACTGACAAAATAAAACCACCTCGACGAGAGACATAGGACTTTTTATGTAAAAGTTTTGTCAACAAATTGCCAGTGTAGACACCACACTTCAATTTATCGCTTTAAGTAACCCCCCGAAGGCGTCCCACAATGCCCATCCTGACCGCTCTGATCAGCAGTTCCAACTCCATTGCCCTGCAGCAAAGTAAGCAACCTTCTGCCTCTCCCCCTTTAAAGCCCCGGGAATTTTTGAATTCCACTTCCTGTTTGTTTGGCGTGGAGAGCTCACGTTTCATCTTCCCAGGTGATCATGGCGGCTCCACGCAGCAAATGCTCTCCCACTTGGACCAAAGCAGAGCTGCTGGATCTGCTCAGTATTTGGGAAAGGAGACTGTAAAGTCCCAGCTGTGCTCCAGCCATAGGAATTTCAACACCTACTGGCAGATTTATCGCAGCTTGGGTAAAAAGGGCTATGATTGGGACACGCTGCAGTGCAGAGCAAAGATCAAAGAGCTGAGGTACGCGTACCAGAAGGTAAGGGAGGCAAACTGTCATTTCAGTGCTGTGACCGAGACCTGCCATTTTTACAAGGAGTTGGATGCTATCCTTGGCTGCGACCCCACCTCCACTGCCAAGAGCCCCATGGATACTTCAGTGGGTCTGGATCAGTAGGTGGACCTAACCGTGACAAAGTCATCAGTGAAGAAGTGGAGACAGAGGACGATATGGAGCCCTCGGCGGGGTCACCCAGTGATGCGTCCTGTCAGGAGCTGTTCTCAACTCTGGAGGTATCTAGCCTGTCTCAGCAGTCGCAATCTGGCAATCCAGAAGCAGGAGAGGGGACCCCTGATAAGTGGTTTATCTTTGTGAAGTGAGGAGGTGGGTCGAGGACATAGACATGTACATGGTTGGCTGTGTTTCTCTATGCAGGGCATTTCCCTGTGTAGCTAGGTGGTATGGTGGAACAGGGTGTCTATGCACACCGAGATTTCATGGGAATCCTCCAGAGAGATCTCTAGGAAACTTTCCGGAAGGCACTCAGCAATCCTCTGCCAACGGTTCCTTGGCAGAGCTGCTCTGATTCCTTCCACATTGAAGGAAACTTTCACGCGCCATTCTGCAATCAATCACTTACGCATGGACCAAATCAGCACACAAGCGAGTAGCATAAGGGCCAGGGTGGAAGCCGCAAGCGCATAGTAGATACTCCCTTTCTTCCCTGCTTACCCTCAGGAAAGAAATATCAGGCACAATGAATGCCGCCTGTTGAAAAGGGTGGGAAAATTTAGAATATTGTCCATAGACCACTTCACTGAGACCCTTTCATATGGATTTTCTCCCCATCTACGACGCCTCCCACCATGGGGGAAACTCACCATGCTGGGGTGTTCGCCAGCATGTGGGCTTGTAAGGTTCAGTGTGAAAGTGATTGGTATGTTAGTAAAGGTGTATTTTACTGTCCTGTTTCAATGCTGTGCGTGTACTTAATCATACCTCTGTGTATTGTTCTTTGTGCTTCTGCAGATGTGGCCTTGACCCCCTACACCCTTGCAGAGCACCTCCACTGGCTAAGAAAGCGCCCCAGACAAAACAAGGACAACATATTCCTGGCAGCGATGCAATGCTCAGATGCAAAAAACAGGGAATGCAGACAGTGGGGGGAAAGAGAGAGTCGGGTAATGAGGCCTACTCTATTGCCGTAGCAGAAAAGATGAATAAAGTGATGGAAAAGCAAATAGACTTGCTACAGGCCCTCATAACGCTACAGACTGAGCAGATGCATGCCCGCCCTCCACTTCAGTACATTCAAAACTCTCCTCCATGTCCTCCCCAACTCCACCTGCGAATTCCTTTCCACTGTCTGGCGTTTCTCACTGTCCCTCTCACTCCACCCCCACGGAAACCTTTGTAAATGAGAGCTAGACTTATGCACAGCTGTGAAAGTTGACCCTCCCCTGGTACCCCCTCTCCCCGCAAGCATTTGTGTGTGTAGTGTGAAGTGAAGTATTTTTGGGTGCAATAAATAGTTTTTTCCCAGCAAATTAGGATAGCAGATGCCAGCAACAAATAAACAAGCAGTGAAATCATTTGCTTACATTGAGTCCTAGGCCACAAAAATCACAAGTGCTGCCTAGAAAACATCGATTTCATTAAGCGTTGTAGTCCATAGCACAGCAACATTCATTATTGGTTCTCATCTTCAAAGTATTGCCTCAAAGCGTCCCTGATTCGAATAGCCCTTCTTGTGCTCCTTTAATAGCCCTAGTATCTGGCTGCTCAAAAGCAGCTGCCATGCGTTCTGCCTCAGCAGTCCACCCCTGACCAAACTTTTCACCCTGGCCTTCACAAATATTGTACAATGTAACATGCAGCTATGACCATGGGAATATTATCCTTATTTAGGTCTAATCTGCCATAAAGGCATCACCAGCGTGCCTTTAATCTGACAAACACATTCCATGGTCATCCTGCACCTACTCAGCCCATTGTTGAACTGCTCCTTATTGCGATCTAGGTTTCCTATGTTAGGCTTCATCAGCCATGACATTAAGGGGTTCGCCAGGTCTCCCAGGATCACTATGGGCATTTCAACATCCCCTACTGTAATCTTCTGGTCTGGAAAGAAAGTCCCCGCTTGCAGATTTCTGTACAGGCTGGTGTTCCTGAAGATACAAGCATCATGCTCCTTTCCCCACCACCCTGCGCTGATGTCAGTGAAATGCCCGCAGTGATCCACAAGCACCTGCAACACCATGGAGAAGTACTCCTTCCTATTGATGTACTCTGTCGCAACGTGGTCAGGTGCCAAAATTGGTATATGCATGCCATCAATTGTCCTTCCGCAGTTAGGGAAACCGATAGCTGCAAAGCCATCCACTATTTCATGCACATTGCCAAGAGTCAGAGTACTTTGCAGCAGAATGTGATTAATTGCCCTGCACACTTGCGTTAATGCAGCCCCAACAGTTGACTTCCTGACTCCAAACTGATTTGCGACCGAGCGGTAGCAGTCTGGAGTCGCCAGCTTCCATACTGCAATCGCAACACACTTCTCTACTGAGAAGGCAGCTCTCATTTGGGTGTCCCTGCGCCATAGGGCTGGGGCGAGCTCAGCACACAGTTCCAGGAAAGTGGCTTTCCTCATCCAAAAGTTCTGCAGCCACTGCTTGTCATCCCAGACCTGCATTACAATGTGATCCCACCACTCAGTGCTTGTGTCATGAGCCCAAAAGCAACAGTTTACCATGTGCAGCTGCTTCATGAATGCCGAAAGCAATCGAATGCTGATTCTACTGCTATCGGACAGCACAACAGGCAACTGTGATTCCTGTTGACTTCCGAACTTCAAGATTAACTGCACCGCCATTTGCAATGTACTAGCAGAGCATGGGACAGCAGCAGAGGATCCATGGTGGAGTGAGCAGAAAACAAGGGACATTGAAAAATGCTGAGAACCAAAGACAGAAGTGTATGGCATGCTAGGACAGAAAGCAATGCATCATGGGACACTGAGCCCAAATCCATGATGTGCTGCAATCCATTCTGCCTTCCCACAAGACTTAGTGGCAGAAGGTAGAGAGCTGAACTGTGGGATATCTTCCTACAGTGCACTGCTCTCACTGGCGATGCTACTAACCCACGGTGTGGATGCACTATGATGACAGGGCAAGACTGTGTGAACATGTGACAACAATTTTCTTTTAGCACTTTTGGATCATTGATAAAACTTTTGGCAAAAAAACTCTGACAGTGTAGACATACCCTTATTCTTCTCCTTTCTATTCTCAAACTAGCTCTCATATGAGAGCTTTCTCATGCTCCTAAGTCATTTCTCATAACCCTTCTCTGAACCACCTTTTAATCTGCAATTTGAATTCTCTGTTCTATCACAGGAAAACCCTAGAAACTCTCTCTATATCATGTGTGACGGGGCAAGGCCAGAGGGCTATAGGAAAGTGGTAAGGAACCAGTATGTTAGCCCCAGGCTAAACAAATCCCTGATACCTTATGGCAGTTGCTCCAGGTTAATCAAGACACCTGGGGCCAATTAAGAACTTTCCAGAAGGCAGGGAGGTTAATTGAGACACCTGCAGCCAATCAGGGGCTGGCTGAAACTAGTTAAAAGCCTCCCAGTGAGTCAGTGAGGGGCGCATGTCAGGAGCTGTGGAAGGAGGTTGCGTGTGAGGAGCTGGGAGCAAGAGGCACTAGGAGCTGAGAGTAAGAGGGCATACTGCTGGAAGACCCTGTGGTGAAGATAAAGAAGGTGTTGGGAGGAGTCCATGAGGAAGTAGCCCAGGGAGTTGTAGCTGTCGTGCAGTTGTTCCAGGAGGCACTCTAAACAGCTGCAGTCCACAGGGCCCTGGGCTGGACCCCGGAGTAGAGGGCGGGCCCGGGTTCCCCCCAAAACTCCCAACTCCTGATCAGACACAGGAGGAGTTAACCTGGACTGTGGATTCTACTAGAGGGGAAGATCTCTGAGGCAAGCAGAATCTGCCAATAAGCGCAGGACCCACCGAGGTAGAGGAGGAACTTTGTCACACATGCTATTATTAATTTAGAATGGAAGCACCTTGTCTCAGGGCAGAATACTCTGTTTATAAAGCATGCACAGCTATAGCATCGTACAAATATGAATAATTTTAAGTGTCTAGCATGGGCAACGTTTCTTTTGTTTTTAAATGAAAAAAGAGGTAGTTCTAACATTCTTAGAACAATTTGAGAATTACTGTATTTTAACAAGACACCCTAAGATAGCACATGTTAAACACTCCAAACCTACCTCTTTAGCAAACTTATACTGTGGTATAGTAACACAGGCCACAATCCTGCAAGAGTTAGTAATTTCAACCATGTTATTATTCACACTAGAGAAACAAGAAGAAAGGCCTTTCACTGAGAAATTTGAAGTCTGCATAGACAATATACAGATGAAAGGTGGGGAAAAATATGCAACAAAAGACAGAATGCGTAAGTTGCAAAGCTTAGCATGTGTTTTGTCAATTTCACTAGCCTTTTTAGTTTTTTTAGGATTTTGTAACAAATTTTGCTAGCATTTTTATTAAGATAGGGCTAGCGGGGTTGCAGGTCTTTGAGAAGAAATGTATTTATAAAGGATATGCTTGACAATGGAGAAGGTGGAGAGGTTTGACCCATGTCACTAAGGGTGTTACTCCACTTGGCTGTAATCAGGTGTGAAAACATTTACAAATACTACTAGAAGCGTTAGCATGTACAAAGCCTAAACATATTTTTTTTCTCCAGTATAGCACTGAGGATAGTACAAAAAGGATGTTAACATTTCTAAAATGCACTCATTTTCTGAGAAGACTTTTTTCAGCTACAATCAAGCTAAATTTGGGTGTAATATTTGTTTACTGTTTTCAGAAAGACAAAAAAATCAGACAAACTCAGTATCTTCAGTACTTCAGAATGTCATTTCTTTTCTTTTCAGAGCCTTAAAGTCTCCCAAATTATGCAAATAAAAAAGCAGATAGGCTATAGCCAGGTATTTCAAAATATTTCATTTCAAAAATGTATTTTAAGGGTATATGTATTCAGGGTACATAATATTACATAGCAGTATTACTTTGATACTAATTTAAAATTGAACAGGTGTGGAGTAAAGAGATTCAACAGCCCTATCTTAAAGTAAATGTACAATCCATATATGTAAAACACACACACACAAAATTAAAAGATAGGTAATAATAAATATGTGAATTTCAAAAAATGATTTTTTTTCAGACAGAGCTAAGAAATTCATCTGTAAACAAAAAAACTTGACTCTCAACACTATTCAGGAGTCCCAGAATGATTTGTTTTTGTTTTGACTCTTTAAGGAAAGGAAACCTATAGAAAATTCTAAGGCAGATATCATCCAATATAGTTACATGATCCAAAAAAGTTTGCCTATTCAATATCACTTTTTATTTTAAAATTAGTCTTTACTTTAGTTGGAGTCTTTTATTGAACAAATGATGCCTAGTTGCTAGCAGCATCTGTTTGACACGGTGAGGCATTAACTCAGTAAATAAGCATTTCCATAGCAACCCAGCACAGAATTAACTAAACAATGATACTAACACCATGGCAACTTCATTCCGAAATCAACTCTGCAGAAATCCTGTTGTTCAAAAGAAAAATTCTACAACCAGATGAAAGATAAATTAATATTCTAAATTGCTTCTGAAATAAAAATCCTGCTTTACGTGTGCATTGCTAATAATAATTGCAAGAATATTTTTCACCAAGATTGATGCTAAATTTTATTTATTGCTTTTATTTTTACACAAGATTTATTCTATTGCTATGATTGTCAATCTCCTCTAGACTTTTCACCCTCTATAGCTGAATGATACAAGGACATATAACTACAAGAATGCCCTCGTATTTCAGATTGTTTTTAATTGCTTGCTATGTATCTAAAGTGTCATTTTGTCTTTTTAGAATGTACAGATTTTGGACAGAATGTAGTACTGATGAATTATTAAAAGTTATATTTAGTTTGAGGTTAAACGATATATCTTGACAAAGAATCCTTTGTCAAAGTGGAAGGCACGGATTTTGATTCTACGGATTTTGATTCTTCCAGTTCCAAAATCCTGTGGCCCAAGGTAACATGCCTGTAAGTATGCTATCTTAATGGAAAGGAAATACAAGGATACCAAAGGAAGTGGTTCAACAAGGATATTGGGGTAAGGCATTTGGAACCAAGATCTTCAATGGTGTCACTCTGTGCATCTCCTCAGGTTTAATTAGAGGTCTATGAAAGAAGCATTTTACATGAGACTGTGAAATGATCGTTCTTGTTTTATTCTCCTGTATGATATGAAATATAGCATAATAGTGCTTACTTTCAATTCCCATGAAAATATCCAGAATTTGTTGAACTGTAGCCATTTTGGCCTTGATGTATTTGTAGTTTAAAGTGAGAAATTATGCTAATTACTGGGGTAGCCTGAATTTGCGGACCCATTCCAGAAGGAAGAAAAGTTACTTAATAGTAACTGATGTTCTTCGAGAATGGTTTCTATATTTTTTCTTTACTTCCTTTCTAAATGCAAGCCACTAAATGGAAATATCCTGGGTCTGTTTTATATTTTCATAGGCCAACAGATCTTCTAGTAGAGGAAGGACAAGATAAGGTTGTATGGACATAGTAGTTATGTCCATGAACCAGAGTCAAACCAGGGACTGCAACATTAACATAAGACACTAAGATTATTGATGCTTTTTCTTGTCTCACCTTCTGCATCATTCTGGATAACAGAGGGAGTGGAGAGATATTTACATGAGCCCATTTGGTCAGAATAAAAAGAGGGTGTTCAGGACTACATCTCTTTGATTCTGATGGCTAGAGATAGATTAATCTGCCTTGCAATTTTCCCTGGACAATATAGCAATCATTGGTGCACCAAAAACATATGTAAACAATAGGCACACCAGCTACCTAAGACTCCAATTAGATTGGTCCATATGCTCAGTCTGCAGTACAATTAAGCTTCTTTTTGACAAACAGTTCCTGCATAGACACTAATTTTCTTTTGGCACAACTCCTCCTTGGCAAATAGTGAAAGACTTGATTCCCCCACTGGGTGACATATGCCATGTCATGTTCAAAATGCAATGATGTTTCAGTATGTCCTCCATTCAATATATTCTTTAAGATGATTTTGGGGAGACAATCAGCCCCTAGATCATGTGGCTGAAAGACTGTACTCCCCACCTAAAAAGGCCAGCATCTATAATAACTGACATTTTCTGGGGACTGAAACTAGGTCATTTCTGCTTCTAAGTTTAGTGAGGACAGGACCTTCTGAAAGTTTTAGGAGTGGGCCTGAGTGGGCATGTAGAGATATTTTTGAAGTGGTCTCAAATGGAGCTTCACCCACACGAGAAGTTGTGTACACAAGACCATTGTGCCCAATTGATTCAACCTGGCATAGAATGATATTCAAACAAAAAGTGACTGAAATTGATGAATGACAGCCAAGTATCTGGTATATATTTCCTTGGAGAGGAATGAAGTGTGGTACTTTGTATCTATCTCAATACATAGATGTAGGACAGTCTGATACGGCAACAGGTGGCTTTTCTGGAAGTTTAGCAAAAAACAGGGACTTCTAGGAAAAGAATAGTACTTTTGGATGCCTTGAATTGCTTGCTCCACTGAAAGTTGTTTAAAAGGATGCTATCTAAACAAGAGTAAATGTGGATTCATTTTTGACAAAGGGCTAGGTCCAGAAATACTAAGACTACAGAAAATATCCTTGAAGAGATGGCACGTCCAAAGGATTGAGCTTTGTATTGACAGTGTTCCTGTCTATAGATGAAGCAGAGACACTGTCTTTGAGATGGCTGTCTTGGGATATGCAGATAGGCACCTTTGTGTCAACTGTCTGTAATGGGCCATGTTGATTATCACTTCAAAAGTTTCTACTGATAACAGTGCCTTTCAATTAATTAGCCTCTTAACGTTGATATAGACACTCCCACCTTTTCATGTTTCTCTGCATGTATAAATACCTGATTACTGTATGTTCCATTCCATGCATTCGATGAAGTGGGTTCTTAACCCACGAAAGCTTACGCTGAACTAAATTTGTTAGTCTCTAAGGTGCCACAAGTATTTTTCTTGTTTTCTTTTTGCTGACACAGACTAACACGGCTACTACACTGAAACCTGACTGAAGATAAAAATTCCACCAGAGAAATAGCTGTTTATATTGATTTTAATGTTTCCATTTTGAATTTTAGCTTCAAGACATGTGCAGATTCTTCAGGTCCACAATTGCCCTGATTCCTGACAAATGTTTTGGGGCTGAAAAGAAAATGAAATATCTTTTATTAGTACTGCTCCTTCTTGGAAACCAGTTTTACAGTTCTAGTTTGGAGCACCCAATGGGGAAAATATAACTTCCTACATATATTTCCTAATGGTCTTATTACCTTTAAGGAAGGTAATGAAGAAGAACGGGCTACAATCACAATAGGCCATTTCCCCTCTCTAGGTTTTTTTCGGCTCCTGGTTCAAGGAAAAGCTACCCACTAACTTATAGCAGTTAGGAAAAGAACTTCTATGCACATGCTATCCCTAAGTTGGTCCATAATGGGGTTCCTCTGAAGCATTTGGCTCTGATCACTGTCAATGCAGGAAACTGGACTAGATGGACCACTGCTCTGATCCAGTATAGCTGTTCCTATATTTTGTAGTAATTTTACTACAATCTGAAATCTACATATTAAAAAGGCTGCATTTATACTGCAAAGGGCAAAATCCAGACATTTCTCATAATAAGGAACTCTTTTCAGAACTACCTGTAAAAAGTATTTGAAATTAGCTTGTGGTAAAATCTAAACCCCATATTGGTATCTTGATACTATTAATAAGTTACCTAGTTTGTGACATAGATTATGTAGGAATGCAAATTCAGAGGTGGTAGGAATGCAAATTCAGAGTAGGCTCTATCTTACTGTAACAGAAATTTAGCAAACAGAAGTTTATTGTTAAAGCACTCCAGCCAATTTTTGCCCTCAGATATGTGCATTTTAATGAATATTAAAATTCAATATTGGTGTCGTAAAACATAAAAGCATGATTATAATATTTCTAGGATCTCTTATTAAAAGCGAACTGCACCATTTACTGCTCTTATGTAATACATAAAAGGTATGTATTTTAAAAAATAAAAAAAAAAATTCTGTTTTTTTACCTTACAATGATCAGAAATATAAATCTCAGCTTCCCTGTTTTCAGAAAAAAAGGTTGGTAAATATATAGTCTGAGTAATATGAAAGTCTGACATCACTTTAGTGAGAAATCTGGGGTGTGGATGCAAACTAACTTTGTTTTTGTAAAATACTGTATAAAAAGGGCCAGAAACTAAAGGTTTCAGCTACCAACCTGGCCAAAGTAATGGTAAGCCACCTGAAAAGGAATGACGAGGGAGGCTGAAAGGAGGTCAGAAGTGAATTTTGAGGTCTCTGTCCCAGTTCCACCATACTTAGAACCCCATCAATATGTTGGTATGAGCTTCCAAGCATTTAGGAAGATGGATAACCTGCTTCCAAAGAAGGGAATTATTGGTTCACTGGTCTTGACTAAGTCAAATAAACTGTTTGGATGCTCCACATTGTTTGGAGGTGGCAGAAGATAGAGGTCTCTTCCTCTGAGACTTATGGAGTCTCTTGGACTGGTCTGCTGTCTTATTGGATAAAACAGGTACCCTCTGATGGTTTGAGCAGAAAACTGCTTTCTCTTAGGGCACAGAAGTATACATACCCAAAGAGTTTAGTGTCACCCTAGAATCTTTAAGAGAATGCAGAGCTTCATCTATCTTTTCCAAAAACAAATCTGGCCCCTCAAAAGATCAATGTTGTATGCTGATGACTATAGACAAGGAGCAAAACACATAGTGATTTCCACTGCTATTACCCAAACAGCTGAATCAACCTTCTCCAGAGCTGCCTTTAAAGATGATCTTGCAACCAAGTAACCATTTATATGAGCATTTTATTCCTCTGTGGCATCATCTGGCAGCTTGTCTGCAAATTTCAGCATTGAGTCCTAGTTGGAGAACCTAGTGGTTTGCAATCCTGGATGGGAGTCCTGAAAATGAATAAACCTTTCTCCAAATAAGTCCACCTTTTTTGCATCTTTATCTTTGGGTGCAGATTTAAAATGCTCTTGCCTCACTTTCTCATTCACAGCCACCATCACCAAAAAACCTGGGGTTGAATGTGAAAAAAACACTTATGACCCTGAGATGAAACTTGGCACCGCTTCTCTATTTTTTTGGCAGTGAGTGTCAGAGAAGAGGGTGTGTGCCAAAGAACAGGGTGGATAAAAAGTTAATGATTTTTAAAAAAAAATAAAAAAAATCGGATATTTTTGGATTTAAATTGGATTTTTTTGATAAAATGCTTTTTGATGAAAAATCTATCTAAAGATAATCTTAATTAAGATATATTATAGCTCAAAGATATCTCATCATGGAATAGGGATTATAAATTCTAATTCTATAGTATGAGACAATATATTCATGTAATGTCTAAGAAAAGTTTTGTAATGATTTCCAATAGTTCATGGATTAGGGACCCAATCTTATGTATAGATTATTAGGTTAATCTTTCTATCTACCCAATAGGACTCAGGACTCAGGTACCATTAGGGATGCTTAGTTTTGCAGTTCTCAAACTGTGGATTTGTATCTCCAGAGATAACATGCTTGTTAACAGCAAAAATGTTTTTAAATAAATACAGAGGGGTGAGAAATAACACGACCTCAACCCTATTGTCCCTCTGCAAATTTGTATACACAGAGTCAATCCCTTACCTCCAATGTTCCCTCTAAGTTTTGACAGGCCGTGTGCGCAAAAAATTTCTTTTGTGCAAATTTTTGACAGGCCGTGTGCGCAAAAATTTTCTTCTGTGCAAATTGTTGTGCTTCTGTGCAAATTTTTGTGCGCGTGGTGTTTTGCCATGTGCGCGGGGTTTAGGATCTGTGCGCGCGCGCACATGCGCACAGCTTAGAGGGAACAGTGCTTACCTCTCTCTAAAAGTGCAAAGTTTCAAAAAGTTCGAGAATAGAAGATTGTTGGGGGCGGAATAGATCTGGACAAAGAGAAGAAGTCTGGAGATAAATGTGAGAAGGGAGGGACAGCAGTGAAATTGTTTGAGCAGCATATTCCAGAAGTCTTGAGGTCTGAGTGTAGCCTTCATTGATTTGAGATCTACCATACCATTCTCTAACTAGAAGGGAAAATCTATAATGGCAGCAGGACGTAAAAGAGACCCATTTGAGGAATAAGAACCATTCAAGAAATATATGTTTGCTGATGGTGTTTTAAAGAAAGTCACACCAGTGAACTGGTGGAAGTCACTTAAGCACTTGGATTCAGAAACTGTTGAAGTGATAATCTCACTTTCAACAGCAGTAGCTTCTTCTGATGGTCCAGAAATAATATTTTCTTCCCTTGGACTAATTCATTCCAAATTGAGAAATCGTTTGGGACCTGAAAAAGCAGGAAAGCTTGTTTTTCTTTTCCAGATTATGAATAAACAGGAAAATGAAGGTGAAGACGACTGAGTTAGCTGTAGAAGCCAATATTTTACGTTTCTCGTGTTGACCTGGCTGACACAGTCAATTTAGGTTTTGTTTCTTTAAAAAAAAAATTTAATTTAACTATTTTAGTTAAAAACAATTTTAACAAAAACAAACCTGATTTTAAAAAACTTGAATGCTTACCTAAATTCAAAATTTCATATGCTTGTTTTGTTAAAATATTGTATGTTTGCTGTTGGAGAAAAAAATCAGAATACATAACGTCGTTGTTTTAGCTAAATAAAACAATTTAAATGTCTGTCTGGTGATGTTCTCCTCCTAATACAGCACGGCAAGAAAATCCTCCAAATATTAATTATTAACCTGTTGAACTGGAGATAGTTCACCTCCCAATGACTTCATAAATATCTGCTTTGCTTACCTTTGTTAAATGAAATAACCAATCATTCGTTTTCTGATATAGCTGTAAAATTAATCTAAAAAGTTTTAAAATAAATCACTTAAAAAATGTAAAGTGTGTACTTTCTAAAAATGAAACCTAAGTCTATATCTGAGTTGTGAAGAATATGTATTAAGGTTATAACAACCAACAAGAATGCACTTTTATGTAGAAATCCATGATTAAATTGAATCTTCCTGACTAGTGATTTAAATCAAATCCACCCTGCCAAAGAATAATGAGGCTATCTAGCAGGTTGCTAACAGAACAAGGAACTCATTTTGAATATTCAGGGAAGTGGCCACCTTTTCAAAAGTTCTTGGTACATTGCCTCCACAATATCAAAAGAGTCATATGCCTGTCACACATCCACAGAATCATTTATCAGAAATAGCTGGGTATTGAGTTGCCTGGGCCAGAACCAGGGAAGACAATTCTGAAACAGTTGCCTTGTCTGGGGATGATGATGAGTTGAACAGAGGCAATAAAGTGTCCGTCTGCTCTGTTGCCTGCAGAACTTCAATAGGAAGCAGCTCATTAATTGAAAGGATAAACCTCCCTGTCAGAGTGCTCCATCAGCTATACAATGTGCCATGCTGCTTGGCTTATTTCCATGGTCTGTTATTCACAACATACACACAGTTCGTTTCTTTTCCCCATGGGTACCACCTTTAATCTTTTAATTCCAAGCATTGTAGTACATAGCACAAGAATGTGTCAGGAGGAGTCTTCCACCCAACTTTCCCTACCACACCAAGCTCACTCTCTGAGCTCTTCACTTAATTCCTGTCAATTATACATCTTCATCTCAGGTGACAACAATCCCCACAATAAATGGTTAATTGATTCCAATCAAGCCCGTAATCTTCTCTGTTGTTACCTAAGTCAGTGTTTCTCAACCAGTGCTATGTGTACCCCCGGGGATATGCAGAGGTTTTTCAGGGGTATATCTAGATATATGCCTAGTTTTACAACAGGCTACATCAGGGGTCTCGGGCAGGTGGGGCTCGTTAGCCCTGGAAGGCAGCCCACCTAGGAGAAGGAAAACTCTGATTTAAAACCTCCGCTGCCTTGTGGCAATACCCACTCATGGGAAAGGCTAAGGGAGTCAACCCTGAAACCAAATCCGGTGTCGGAGTCCCGATGGCGGTCTGACATTGTCCTCAACGTCATTCCGGCAACTCCTGCGACGCCACTGGTGCCAAGTTGTATCAATATTGTCTTTCCCTTGGATCCATCAGTTGCGTGGAGAGGGGGGTTCTGCTGCATGGGCAACAGCTGTTCCTCCATATCACCCTGCCCTGGCTTGCGCCCTGGAGAGGACACTCTCATTCCCCATGGGCGCATATCCATCGTCTCTCGAGACTAACTGACGCCAACAACAACAACAACATCAGGGGTCAACAACCTATGGCACGCGAGCTGATTTTCAGTGGCACTCTGCTGCCGGTCTGGGGTTCCGTCCGCCAGTCCTTTGCCAGCCGGGGTCCCAGCCACCGGCCCTGCTCAGCCCGCTGACAGTCTGGGGTTCTGGCTGCCAGCCCCGCTCAATCTGCTACCAGTCTGGGGTTCCGGCCACCGGCCCCTTGCCAGCAGGGGTCCCGGCCTCCGGCCCGCTTAGCCCACTGCCTGCCTGGAGACATTGGAAAACTCAGCAAGGAAAAGCAAGGATCACACTAAACTGATAAGATCTGCATTTTAATTTAATTTTAAATGAAGCTTCTTAAACATTTTAAAACCTTATTTACTTTACATACAACAATAGTTTAGTTATATAATATAGACTTATAGAGAGAGACCTTCTAAAAATGTTAAAATGTATTACTGGCACGCGAAACCTTAAATTACAGTGAATAAATGAAGACTTGGCACACCACTTCTGAAAGGTTGCTGACCCCTGAGCAACATAAAAAAGCACTAGCAAAGTAAGTACAAACTAAAATTTAATACAGACAACAACTTGTTTATACTGCTCTATGTACTATACACTGAAATATAAGTACAATATTTGTATTCCAAAATATTTATTTTATAATTATATGGTAAAAATGAGAAAGTAAGCAATTTTTCAGTAATAGTGTGCTGTGACAATTTTGTATTTTTGTGTCTTATTTTGTAAGCAAGTAGATTTTGTAACTTGGGGGTAACACAAGACAAATCAGACTCCTGAAAGTGTACAGTAGTCTGGAAAGGTTGAGAGCCACTGACCTAAGTGACTGGGATGCGACAGCCTGCACTCTGTCACATTCCCCTCTCAGCTATTCAGTACCACTTCAGTACTGAGAGTGGTCCCAGACAGAGAAAAATACCTGGACGGCGGCAACCTAGTACAGCGATGTTTAGGAGATGATGATCTGGAGTCTGGAAGAACCCCTCATGGATTCCAGAAAGGCCCCTGCGGTGTTTGATACGGTACTGGAGATCAATCCCAAGGCAACCTATCCCTAGATCTGTTCCTGCCAGAGTCATGGTGCTGAAGCCTTGACCCACATGACAAAGACTAAGGAGACAATCAAGAACTCCTTTAATTAAATCTTGATATATGGTATCCCACATTTAAGTCTGAGGAAGAGTCAGCATTTGAATGCCAATGTGGCACAGTTCTAGGCAGAGCAGCCAGAGAGACTTGGATCTAGACCAGTACTCGGAGGATGATACCGGAGGAAGTATCCTAGGCTTCCCTGATGAATGCCCTTGGTCTGGTACACTGCGGAACATCCAGACCCTGACAGTATTGACAAAAAGGCACTTACTTTTTCCGTAACTGGTGTTCTTCGAGATGTGTTGCTCAAGTCCATTCCATATTAGGTGTGTGTGCTCGCCACATGCATTGGTGCCAGATGTTTTTCCCTTAGCAGTATCAGTAGGGGACCAGCTCTGGCACCCTCTGGAGTGGCGCCCGCATGGCACGGTACAAGGGGCACCACTGGCTCTCCCAACCCGCAGTTCCTTCTTGCTGGAAACTCCGACAGTGGGGAAGGAGGGTGGGTTATGGAATGGACATGAGCAACACATCTCAAAGAACACTAGTTATGGAAAAAGGTAACTATCTTTTCTTCTTTGAGTGCTTGGTCATGTCCACTCCATATTAGGTGACTCCCAAGCAGTACCCCTGGAGGCAGGTAGGAGTTCACAGACATGTAGATTGCAACACAGCTCTGCCGAACCCAGCGTCATCTCTGGCCTGCTGAGTGATGGCATAATGTACCGTGAACGTGTGGACAGAGGACCATGCCACAGCTCTGCAGGTGTCCTGCTTAGGGATGTGCGCCAGGCAGGTTGCCACAGATGCCTGAGCTCTAGTCGAGTGGGCTCTGACAATCGGTGGGGGCGGAACCCCCGCCAGATCATAACAGGCCCATTGCAAGAGGTGATCCAGTTGGAAATCCTCTGTGAGGACACCACAAGGCCCTTCATCCTATCCGCTGTGGTGATGAAGAGCTGAGTCAACTTATGGAAAGGCTTGGTACGCTCCAGGTAAAAAGCCAGGGCCCTTTAGACCTCCAGGGCATGCAGCTGCCTCTCCTCACTGGTCTTAGGGCAGAACACTGGGAGGAAGATGTCCTGGTTCATATGGAAGGTAGACAACACCTTCGGCAGGAAGGCTGGGTGAGGCCTCAGCTGGACCTTGCCTTTGTAGAATATCGTGTATGGCAGTTCTGAGGCCAAGGCTTTACTCTCAGAGACTCGCCTCACCGATGTCACCACTGCCAGGAAAGTGACCTTCCATGACAGGTGGGAAAGGGAGCAGGAGCCCAGCGGCTCAAAGGGCAGGCCTGGGAGCCTGGAGAAGATTAAGTTAAGATCCCGCTGTGGGACAGGGGTTCATACCTGTGGGAAGAGACTCTCAAAGCCTCTCAAGAAACTGACCCTCCTGTTATGAGAAAACACAGTTTGGCCCTGGATCCGTGGGTGAAAAGTGGAGATCGCCATGAGATGCACTCTAATGGAAGAGTATGCCAGGCCCCGGTTCCTCAGATGAAGCAAGTAGTCTAAGATAGACTGTACGGAAGAGTGCGAAGGAGAAATGCCATGCTCGGAGGCCCCGCGGGAAAACTTTATCCACTTGGTCAGGTAAGTCAGTCTGGTTGAAGGCTTCCTGCTTCCCAGGAGAATCTGCTGGACCTCATCCGAGCAGGTTCACTCCTCTGGGTTCAGATGCGCAGCATCCACACCGAGAGGTGGAGGGACATGAGGTTGGGATGCAGGAGCTGACCGTGGTCCTGTGATAGCAGGTCCAGTCAGTTGGGCAGGGGCCAAGGAGGGGCCACTGCCAGGTTCAGGAGCATGCCGAACCAGTGCTGGCGAGGCCACACCGGGGCAATCATGATAACCTGTGCCTTGTCTCTTTTGATCTTTGTTATGACCCTGTTGATGAGAGGAATCAGAGGGAACATGTACATCAGGTTCCCTGACCATGACAGGAGGAAGGTACTGGAGAGGGAGTCCTCGCCCAGGCCCTGCCGTGAACAAAACCGGTGGCATTTCCTGTTTAGCCTGGTGGTGGTGAACAGGTCCACATGGGGAGTTCCCCACCTCTGGAAGATCATGCAGGCTACCTCCGGGTGGAGCGACCACTCGTGGTGAGAGAAGTCCCTGCTGAGGTGATCTGCTAGCACGTTCTTGATGCCAGGGAGGTGACAAGATGGATTTCGTGGCTGATGCAGAAGTTCCAGAGACAGAGTGGCTCTTGGCAGAGAGCCAACGAACATGCTCCCCCTTGCCTGTTGATGTAGAACATTGAGGCTCTGTTATCTATCAGGACTCTCATCACCTTGCCCGACAGGGGAGGTAGGAAGACTCCGTATGCCAAGCAGACCACCTTGAGTTCTTTGACGTTTATGTATAACGTCATCTCCTTCCGGGGACTGGAGGTCGCTGCGGTGTGCGCCCCAGCCAAAGTCTGAGGCGTCCGATACCAACTCGATGGAGTGATGGGGGGTGTTGAACGGAACCACCTTTAGGACCGTTGTGTGATTGGTCCACCATCACAGTGAGGCAAGTACCGTCCAGGGAATGGTAACGACTTTGTCCAGGTGATCTCTGGACTGGGAATAGACCATCACCAGCCATTGCTGCAGGGGCTGCATCCGGTGCCTGGCATGGCGGACAACATATGTGCATGCTGCCATGTAACCAAGCAGGCACAGGAAAACCCTGGCTATAGTCAGGGGAAATGCAGAGACTTCCGTGATGAGGTCCGTCAACGTCTGGAATCTTTCTAGCGGCAGGAACGCTCTGGCACAGGTCGAGTCACGCTCTGATAAACTCTATCCTTTGCACCGGAACTAACATAGACTTTTTGTCGTTCACCAGTAGGCCCAGGGAGCGGCACGTGGCTTGCAGCACCACAACATCCTCTTGAACCTGAGAGTTGGAGTTGCCCTTGACTAGCCAGTTGTCAAGGTACGGGTAGATCTAGATATCTCAACACCTGAGGTAAGGAGCCACCAACAACATGCATTTGGTAAACACTCTTGGTGCTGTCACCAGGCTGAACAGGAGGACTTCAAACTGGTAGTGTTGGGGGCCCACCGTAAACTGGAGGAAACACCTGTGACCTTGAAAGATCTCTATGTGAAAGATCGCACATGCATCCTTCAAGTCGAAGACGGCATACCATTCTCCCAGATCCAGGGAGAGGATGATAGAAGCCAAGGAAACCATGCAGTACTTTAGCTTCTTTAGATACTTGTTGAGGTCCCTCAGGTCCAGGATGGGCCGCAGACCGCCCTTGGCCTTTCGGATTAAGTGGTATGGGAACAGAACCCCTAGTTCCTGTACTCAAGAGAAACTTCTTCCACCGCACCCAACAGCAGTAACCCCTTTACCTCCTGCGTGAGGAGACTCTCGTGAGAAGGGTCCCTCAAGAGGGACGGGGAAGTAGAGTGGGGGTATAGAAATAAACTGTACAGTATAACCCTCTGCCACAGTACTGAGGACTCAGCGGTCTGAAGTTGTAGTGGTCCATGCAGGGAGGAAAAAAGAAAGCCAGTTGGAGAACAGCGGGACAGATGGATCCAGGGTATAGTCTGGTAGGTTGTCCTCAAGCGCACCCTCAAAACACACTCTTGCCCCTCTGCTTATTGCGGGTCGAGCCCGACTGGGCAGAGGGTCAAAGCAGGTGGCTCGGGCGGCGCTTGTAGCCCCTACTCTTCTTATGGGGAGGCTCCTGGTGGGGTTGACTCCCTTGGCCTTGAACCGCTTATGGGCTGGACCGGGAACATATACCCCAGAGTTTTCAGGTAGTGCGGGAGTCCTTAAGGCCATGCAGTTTACTGTCCATCTACTCTGCAAACAGGGCCTGGCTGTCAAAGGGGAGGTCCTGCATTGACTGCTGAGCCTCTGTTGACAGACCCGAGCGAAGCAGTTAGGACGCCCTTCGCATGGAGATGGTCGAAGCCATGGTGCGAGCCAGGGGGTCTGCTGCATCCAAGGATGCTTGGTGGGCTGCTCTTGCTGCAGCCATGCCCTCTCCGAGGATCGCCCGGAATTCCTTCCTAGACCCTTCGGGCAGCGAGACCTCGATATTGGCCATAGACTGCCACATACTGTAGTCATAGCGGCCAAGGAGGGCTTGGTGGTTGGCCACTCTCAACTGAAGACAGGAAGATGAATAAATATTTTGCCCAAACAGATCTAGTCTCCTCGAGTCTTTATTCTTGGGCGTAGCCCTGGGTTGACCCTGTCTCTCCCTCTGGTTAATGGCCTCAACTACGAGGAAGTTTGGGGCCAGGTGAGTATAGTATACTCATGGCCTTTAGCTGGCACAAAATATTTGCACTCAGCCCTTTTTGAGATGGGTGGCAGGGAGGAGGGGGTTTGCTATAGGGTATTAATTATTTTCGATACTCCCTCGTGTAGGGGTAAAAGCCACTCTAGCGGGTGCCATGGCGCAAAGGACGTCAAACAGTAAGTCCAACCGCTCCCCAAGTTCCTCTCCCTGGAGCCCCAGGTTAGAGGCGACCATCTTCAAAAGCTCCTGATGAGCCTTGGCGTCATCTTCCAGAACTGGGTGAGGGGGACTCAATCGCTTCGTCCAGCTATGATGAGGATGAAGCCAGCGCCAAGAGATCCACCACATCCCCTGGTGATCCAACTGGCTGCTCCCCTAGGTCCTCATGGTCTTTCCCTGTGGGGCCTCCGCTCCGGAGGAGGGCAGGATGCTGCGGCTGATAGCCTCTCTGAGGCCCCTGCCACTGATTGGGTGGCCTGGGAAGGCTCAGTGAACCTCCATGGATTCCAGTGATACCACACTGCCACCTATTGGCCTGGAGACAGTTGCGGTGCCGATGAGGTCGATGATACCACTAGTGTTGGGGCTTGTCCTGCTACTAGGGACTCCTGATCAGCACTGGAGTCGTAAGCAAAGCAAACACTGCAGAGTGAACATGACCAGGTGGCCTGGCGGCCCCCCTCCCCATGGGGCCAGCCACTGTGCCTCGATGTCAACCTGTCTAATCTGGACAAGTTCCTCCAACGGGACCCTGGGGAATCTAACTCAGTAGACCAGCGATCTACACCTCACACTGCTTGACCTGTACAGGGATCTAGAGCAGGACCGGGAGTCGGAGCGGGCCAGTTGTCGGTAGAATCTCCCCAATCTACCGACTGTTTCGGCGACAGGTGCTGGCAGGTGGGTGACCGGTGACCCCATTCCGCCAATCAGTCGCAGGACCGGTGCTGAGGCGTTGGAGACATGGTGAGTCGGTCTCAACGCTCATGCTGGGTGGTGCATGCCTCCACAGGTCTGCACCAAGTTACCGGCGAGCCACACCTCGAATCCTGCTGTTGGAGACCGAAGGTTTCTCTGAGCTTGCCTCCCAAAGTCCGAGGCATGTTGGCTCCATGGGGGCGAGCGCTGGCGGGATGTCCCCTGCGATGAGGAGCGGCGCTGCTGAGGCAGGGACACTTGGAATGGTCCCAAGGCGGGTTTACCCTGGGATTGGGTACCGCCAGAGCTGGTGTGAGCAGCACCTGTAGGGTCAGGATCTTCTGCACTGTCTGCAGGGCCTCAGGCATCGATGGGACTTCGAGTTGACTGAGGCCCTCGTCACTGTGTGGTGTGGCAGGCATTGTACGAGAGGGGCTCAACCGCTCAACATGAGTTGGGGCCTGACTCCCTGATGGAGGTGTTGAGCTGCCCAGCACGGGTCTTGGCTCTCCTCCAGCCCTCTCCTTTCCCTTATGGGAAGTGGGAGCTCATCCCCTTGCAGACCTCTTGGGCTTCTTGGTCGGGAAGGGGGATTGATGCTGGCTCATAGACAACACCGGCGGGTAACTTCATACTGATGCTGCGGTGCTCAGGGCCGAGTCGGACCTCTGCTCCAGTGGCGGAGCCAGTGCCAACTCTATCAGGAGTGCCCTGAGACAGACGTCTCTCTCCTTTTTTGTTCTGGGTTTGAACAACTTACAGATGCACACTTGTCGCTTATGTGCCCTTCTCCTAGACACCGTGAACAGCTAACACGCGTGTCGCTGATGGGCATGGGCCACTTACAACGATGACATGGTTTAAAGCCTGGGGACCGGGGCATGCCCCGTCCCTAGGCTGAGTCCCTCCGAGACCAACTAGAACTAACACTAAGGGTAAATACTAAACTATATACAACTATTTTACAAAGAAACATTTCTGAGACATACTGAACTAAGTGAAAGATAGGCGAAACAGCAGAAGTTCCAGCACCATCACTGGTGGCAAGAAGAAACTGAGGGTGGGGGGAGCCGGTCACGCCCCTGTAGCCATGTGGGCACCACTCCAGAGGCGGTCCCCTACGAATACTGCTAAGGGAAAAACTTCTGGCACCAGTGCATATGGTGAGCACACACCTAATATGGAATGGACATGAGCAAGCACTCGAAGAAGAATGCTCAGTTTCCAAATGTAACAAATGTACCGATGCCAAGGAAGGTTCTCATCCCGGTGCTTGTGTGGAAGGAAAAGTCAGTACCTGGACCTTGTCCTGCATCAGAGGTGAGTTGGCATCCATAGGCACAAAAGATCCCTGGCTGCCGCATATGCCTCAGGCATAGTCAGTACCAATGTAGCAATGTGCATCACACACAAAAATCAATGCAATTCTAGGTCCCAGCAATAGAGTCAGTCTCAGTGGTACTTCATGAGGTACCGAGTTAATGACTCTACATTGGTACCCTAATATGGTACCAGAAAGCGCTTGGCAGAAGCTGGCTTACCTCTCATCTTCGTACCGGTCTTCTTGTGACAGTCTGGAGGGAACGTAGCTCTCGAGGAAGAAGAGGCCCCAGACGCGGCTCCACTCTGTGTTGAAGGGAGCCAGAGAGAAGACACCATTCTCCCGCTCCTGTACTGCACAAGCAGCAAAAAAAGAGTCTGGAATTTGGCTTCCTGTAGCAAGAAGAAGGTATCTTCTTCCTTGTGGTTATTTGTCTTTCAGTGTGGATTTGGCTGACCAGACTACCTTACCCTTTTCATTAGCTACCGTTACTATTAAGTAGGGCAGTTCTGGATGAGAATAAAAATACTCACAACCCTTTGATGGGATGTGATATCTCCAATCAGCTCATTTCAATGTAACTGCGATAGAAGCTGGAGTAGCCTGTAAATCCCTTGCTGGATCCAAAATTTCCTTATATGTGAGCATAGCAAACAATCCTGTGAAACTAGATGCAGGATATCAGTTTGCATCATGTCTCCTGAACCATTTCAAGAGGAATTTCAAGGGTTCTTGCCAATCTCATGAGAAGTTCTTGAAAGGTCTTTAAGTCATCAATTGCGGCAGGTACTGAAACTACTAGTGCTTCATCTGGAGAAGATGATGAACATGCTAAAGGCACTGGAGGATCTTCTTCAACTTCTGCATTTTTGCGTTCACTTAGCAGTTGCTGTTCCTCTGGAAGAATATTCTCCTCAGGAGGAGAAGTGAAGATTCTTTGAGGTTAAGCTGATGGAGATCCATCATTCAGAAAAGATGAATTTAAACTGGAGCAGGTCAGAGAATAGATACTAGGATGAACCGGGGAATGAAGTGCCTGTCTTATGAGAGGAGACTGGAAGAGATTATCTTGTTTAGCCTAGCAAAAAAAAAGAAGGTTGAGGGGGGATATGGTTACTCTATAGAAATACATTAGAGGGGTAAATACCAGGAAGGGTAAAGAGTTATTTAAGCTAAGGGACAAGGCTGACACAAGAACAAACAGATATAAACTGGCCATGAACAAATTCAGGCTGTAAATTAGAAGAAGGTTTCTAACAGTCAGAGGAGTGAGGTTCTGGAATAGCCTCCTCACAGGAGCTGTGGGGACAAACAACTTAATTAGTTTTGAAAGAAAACTAGACAAACATATGAGTGTGATTGTATGATGGCATTGCTTGTAATGGTAGGAGGCAATACAGGCATGGCCCGTGAACCTATTAAGTCATTGTGTTTTTCTAACTTCTGCATCTCTGTTCTTTTTTCCCCCAATCCTCTGGTGTCTGTCCCAAAGTCTCCTCTTCCTTGCACTAATTTATCTTT
Organism: Macrochelys suwanniensis; assembly: GCA_033296515.1. Classification (NCBI taxonomy): domain Eukaryota; kingdom Metazoa; phylum Chordata; order Testudines; family Chelydridae; genus Macrochelys; species Macrochelys suwanniensis. The sequence goes on along the minus strand of CM065781.1, from coordinate 97,347,496 downwards.
TAGACCTGCCTCTTTCGCTCTCATTCCTACAAGATACACATCAATGATTAAGTAACACTGCTCTACAGCCAAAATGCTTCTGAAATAAATGTAGTCAAACTTTACTAATTCTGGGTCACTGAGAACGAAAATGATGCTTAAAATTGTTGATTGGCTCTAGTTTTCAAGACATGCTATTGGGTCAGTATATGCGACCCTTGACTTGGGAATGGCGGAGGATAAGTGAGTTATACAGGGAAGGGATCTCAATTTAAACCAGAAATGACTAAAATACATCTTTGACTGGATCTATGAATAAATCTATGACTGGGTTTGGACAGTACTTGCTTTTTAGGCCAAACAATGAATGATGCAATCTGAAGCTGGTATTGCGTCATACATGATATGAATTGTATCATGTTATTCCTAGAAGTCATGGATGATGCAATCATAACGAAGCTTACATCACTCTGCTGAACAAATTGCTCTATATCAGCTCTAGAAATCATACAGTGTCGTGCTCTCTTATTTGTCAGTGTTTGATTTTGCAAAGGGACACATTTCTGTTTAGCCAAAGTGAGCAGAGATGCCTCATACTTGTGTGAACAGTGCAGATAACTTCTGCTATGTTTGTGGTGAAGTGACTTCTGCATCACAAAAGCACAGTATAACCACTATGGTTAAGAAAGCCTATCGCCTATATTTTGGCTGCAAAATTGGAGATCAGGACAAGAGGTGGGCCCCACACATATGCTGCAACACTTGTGCAACAAATCTTCACCAGTGGTTGAACAGGAAAAGGAAATCGATGCCTTTTGCAGTGCCAATGATTTGGAGAGAGCCAACAGATCATACCAGCAATTGTTACTTCTGCATGGTGCCTCCAGTTGGGAAAGGTGTGTCAAAGAAGAACAAGTGGACTGTGCATTATCCAAACATTCCATCAGCTATACGCCCAGTACCCCACGGAGAAGGACTGCCGGTTCCTGATGCACCAGAATCATTCTCACTTGAGTCAGACGAGGAAGAGGAAGAGGATGAAACTTCTGGTCCTGAACCATCAATGTCACAGGACCCACATTTTCTCCCATCCTCCTCCTCTGAACCACACCTCATAACACAAGGTGAACTGAATGACCTTGTCGGGGATTTGGAACTACCCAGGAGTAAGGCAGAGCTTTTGGGCTCCAGACTACAGCAGTGGAATCTCCTGGCGGGTGATGTTAGGCTTTCCATGTTCCGTGACCGTCAAAAGGCTCTTGTCCCATTCTTCTTCATGGAAGGTGATCTTGTAGCCTGCAACAACATCGATGGTGTGATGGCAGCCCTCAACATCGTTCACGATCCAGATGAGTGGAGACTGTTCATTGATTCATCGAAGACGGGTCTTAAAGCTGTTTTACTGCATAATGGCAATGTTTTGCCATCAATTCCAGTTGGTTATGCAGTCCATATGAAGGAAACCTATGACAACATGAAACAACTTTTGAGGTGCATAAACTATGACCAACATCAGTGGCAGCTTTGTGGCGATTTGAAGGTTGTTGCTCTCTTGCTTGGTCTGCAGACTGGATACACAAAGTACTGCTGTTTTCTCTGCGAATGGGATAGTCGTGCAAGAGATTCCCACTACATCAAGAAAGATTGGCCACTCTGACAGTCATTGGAGCCTGGGAGGAAAAGTGTTCAGCATCCACCACTTGTTGAATCAAGGAAGATTTTGTTACCACCCTTACACATCAAGCTGGGTCTGATGAAAAACTTTGTCAAGGCCATTGACAAAACACGAACAGCTTTCAAGTACCTCCGTGGAAAATTTCCAAGGTTAAGTGAAGCTAAGATAAAGGAAGGTGTCTTTGTTGGTCCTGAGATTTGTGAACTTCTTCAAGATGATGCATTTGACCATGCACTGCATGGCAAGGAAAAAAGGCATGGAAAGCCTTCCAGTTAGTGGCAATAAATTTTCTCGGAAACAACAAGGCAGACAACTACAGGTTGTTGGTGGAAAACCTCCTCAAGGCATACAAAAGCCTTGGTTGCAACATGTCACTAAAGATACATTTTTTGCACTCTCATCTAGATTTTTTTCCACCGAACTGCGGAGCAGTGAGCGACGAGCACGGCGAGCGATTTCACCAGGACATTGCAACAATGGAGAAACGCTATCAGGGCAAATGGAGCCCATCAATGCTTGCAGACTATTGCTGGACAGTGACAAGAGATGCTCCATTTAATGAATACAAGAGACAAGCCAAGAAGCGCCGAGTAGACACTGAATAGGACTAAACTATGGACATAATAGTGTTTTGCCTTTTGTTTCATAATAAATTTTATTGATATAACCCCTTTGCTGATTTTTAAAGTGTTACATAAACAGGACAGGTGAAATAGTATCATGTAAAGCAATCATAAACACATGAAAAGACCTAGGTTTACAATTTATGATTAAAACTCTACTATCTACACAATATACATAGACATAAAATGTAAAAACTTAAATAACTTAGAAACAGTAGCCAATCAGTTCTTTTGTCATATTTGAATTCAGCACATCAAAATACATACTAAATAGCACATTTTATCTCTGAAGCAGACGACTTCTCAAAAATCGTAGACCAGTGTAACATTTTCCTTGTTGATTTGATTGCTACTTTAAATGTGTAAACATGAAAAAGAAAAAAGTTTAATATTAATGTGAAATTTGCTGGTTTCTACATGAAACACTGAGACTTAAAAATTGCATCATTGCTGGTTCTCTGTCACAAAATGCTATAAAAGAACATCACAGAAAAGTAGCCCTAATTTATGGTTGCTTCTCCGGTAGGCCATCTGCCTCAAAGCAAAACAGCTGCCAATGATGCAAGCTGGGAAAGTAGCCAATCTGGCTCACATACAGCTACATACCCAAGAGAGCAATTAATAAGTCACAAAACAGTACCCAATTATGCAAGCATTTTTGAATCCTGGGGCTCCAAACAGGGTTTAGACAGTATGAAACAGTCTGAAGGAACTGTCAGTACACAAGTACAGAGTATGCTCTTATACTATATAATCTTTCCTTCTTAACAGCTTTTATTCAAGAAATAGGTTGCAATAGTATGCATTTTAGCTACAAAATATTACTACTACTTATAAACACAATAACTGAAATGACAGTATTAAAGCTACTAGGGAAAAGTTTTAATAATAAATTACTTAAATCACCGCATACAAACTAAAACCCAATACCTTTATAAATTCCTTTTAGAGCAAACAAAACACAATCTTACGTGATACTTAATTTTATATCAAGGAAAAAATGAACTAAAAAATTTAATCATTCAGCAAATATCAGCAAATCAGCAGATGCCTGTTTAGGCATCTGAAGCTATTTTGCCCTGTCTATACTCAAAGAAAATAATATATTGATTTATGGTTTATTTTAAAATGTTAATTAAATTATTTAATTTGTTGTTCTTTTTAAGAAATAAAATGCTATAGAGATTAGAAATCCTTTCCAACTACAAACTGGAAGACAACCAACGTTATTTTTTGGCAGCCAGCAAGTAAAGTTCATGCTGAGAGTGTCTCAGTTGATGTGACAATTGTACTATATCAACTGTATTGTTAACTTTCTCTTTTGCATAGAGGAATCTTCCCTCGCTAGTTGCCAAAATCCATCTTTGATAATGTTAACCGATCAATGGTACTGCTCTGGCAATTAGTAAAATATATGTTCCCTAATTTTGAACCAGTGAAGAATCAGGAATTGTTCCCTAGTTTTATTTACCTCTCTTAAAATTAAAAGATGATTGGACTTGCTTCAGTTGCTGGGGCCTTATTGCCCCTAGGAAAAAGATATGTTTTTAACATGTGTTAAAAACCAGTATAGACAGGTCAATTTGCACTTTAGAATCATAGAATCTCAGGGTTGGAAGGGACCTCAGGAGGTCATCTAGTCCAACCCCCTGCTCAAAGCAGGACCAAACCCAATTAGATCATCCCAGCCAGGGCTTTGTCAAGCCTGACCTTAAAAACCTCTAAGGAAGAAGATTCCACCACCTCCCTAGGTAACCCATTCCAGTGCTTCACCACCCTACTAGTGAAAAAGTTTTTCCTAATATCCAACCTAAACCTCCCCCTCTGCAACTTGAGACCATTACTCCTTGTTCTGTCATCTTCTACCACTGAGAACAGTCTAGATCCATCTTCTTTGGAACCCCCTTTCAGGTAGTTGAAAGCAGCTATCAAATCCCCCCTCACTCTTCTCTTCTGCAGGCTAAACAATCCCAGTTCCCTCAGCCTCTCCTCATAAGTCATGTGCTCGAGCCCCCTAATCATTTTTGTTGCCCTCCGTTGGACTCTTTCCAATTTATCCACATCCTTCTTGTAGTGTGGGGCCCAAAACTGGACACAGTACTCCAAATGAGGCCTCACCAGTGCCGAATAGAGGGGAATAATCACGTCCCTCGATCTGCTGGAAATGCCCCTACTTATACAACCCAAAATGCCATTAGCCTTCTTGGCAACAAGGGCACACTGTTGACTCATATTCACTTTTCGTCCACTGTAACCCCTAGGTCCTTTTCTGCAGAACTGCTGCCCAGACATTCGGTCCCTAGTCTGTAGCAGTGCATGGGATTCTTCCGTCCTAAGTGCAGGACTCTGCACTTGTCCTTGTTGAACCTCATCAGATTTCTTTTGGCCCAATCCTCTAATTTGTCTAGGTCCCTCTGTATCCTATCCCTACCCTCCAGTGTATCAACCACTCCTCCCAGTTTAGTGTCATCTGCACACTTGCTAAGGGTGCAGTCCACACCATCCTCCAGATCGTTGATGAAGATATTGAACAAAACCGGCCCCAGCACCGACCCTTGGGGCACTCCACTTGCTACCGGCTGCCAACTAGACATGGAGCCATTGATCACTACCCGTTGAGCACGACCACCCAGACAGTTTTCTATCCACCTTACCGTCCATTCATCCAGCCCATACTTCTTTAACTTGCTGGCAAGAACACTGTGGGAGACTGTATCAAAAGCTTTGCTAAAGTCAAGAAATAGCACATCCACTGCTTTCCCCTCATCCACAGAGCCAGTTATCTCATCACAGAAGGCAATTAGGTTAGTCAGGCATGACTTGCCCTTGGTGAATCCATGCTGACTGTTCCTGATCACTTTCCCCTCCTTTAAGTGGTTCAGAATTGATTCCTTGAGGACCTGTTCCATGATTTTTCCAGGGACTGAGGTGAGACTGACTGGCCTGTAGTTCCCCGGATCTTCCTTCTTCCCTTTTTTAAAGATGGGCACTACATTAGCTTTTTTCCAGTCATCCGGGACCTCCCCCGATTGCCATGATTTGTCAAAGATAATGGCCAATGGCTCTGCAAGCACATCGGCCAACTCCTTTAGCACCCTCGGATGCAGTGCATCCGGCCCCATGGACTTGTGTTCGTCCAGCTTTTCTAAATAGTCCTGAACTACTTCTTTCTCCACAGAGGGCTGGTCACCTCCTCCCCATACCGTGCTGCGGAGTGCAGCCGCCTGGGAGCTGACCTTGTCTGTGAAGACAGAGGCAAAAAAAGCATTGAGTACACTAGCTTTCGCCACATCCTCTGTCACTAGGTTCCCTCCCTCATTCAGCAAGGGGCCCACACTTTCCTTGACTTTCTTCTTCTTGCTCACATACCTGAAGAAACCCTTCTTGTTACTCCTAACATCTCCGGCTAGCTGCAACTCCAAGTGTGATTTGGCCTTCCTAATTTCACTCCTGCATACCTGAACAATATTTTTATACTCCTCCCTGGTCATTTGTCCAATCTTCCACTTCTTCTAAGCTGCTTTTTTGTGTTTAAGACGAGCAAGGATTTCACTGTTAAGCCAAGCTGGTCGCCTGCCATATTTACTTTTCTTTCTACACATCGGGATGGTTTGTTCCTGCAACCGCAATAAGGATTCTTTAAAATACAGCCAGCTTTCCTTGACTCCTTTCCCCCTCATGTTATTCTCCCAGGGGACCTTGCCCATCAGTTGCCTGAGGGAGTCAAAGTCTGCTTTTCTGAAGTCCAGGCTCTGTATTCTACTGCTCTCCTTTCTTCCTTGTGTCAGGATCCTGAACTCTACCATCTCATGGTCACTGCCTCCCAGGTTCCCATCCACTATTGCTTCCTCTACTATTTCCTCCCTGTTTGTGAGCAGCAGGTCAAGAAGAGCTTTTCCCCTAGTTGGTTCCTCCAGCACTTGCACCAGGAAATTGTCCCCTACACTTTCCAAAAACTTCCTGGATTGTCTGTGGACCGCTGTATTGCTCTCCCAGCAGATATCGGGGTGATTAAAGTCACCCATGAGAACCAGGGCCTGTGATCTAGTAACTTCTGTTAGTTGCTGGAAGAAAGCCTCGTCCACCTCATCCCCCTGGTCTGGTGGTCTGTAGCAGACTCCCATCACGACATTACCCTTGTTGCTCACACTTCTAAATTTAATCCAGAGACTCTCAGGTTTTTCTGCAGTTTCATACTGGAGCTCTGAGCAGTCATACTGCTCTCTTACATACAACGCAACTCCCCCACCTTTTCTGCCCTGCCTATCCTTCCTGAACAGTTTATATCCATCCATGACAGTACTCCAATCATGTGAGTTATCCCACCAAGTCTCTGTTATTCCAATTACATCATAATTCCTTGACTGTGCCAGGACTTCCAGTTCTCCCTGCTTGTTCCCCAGGCTTCTTGCATTTGTGTATAGGCATTTAAGATAACTCACCGACTGTCCTGCTGTCCCAGTATGGGGCAGGAGCCCTCCCCTCTTGCACTCACCTACTTGTGCTTCCTCCCGGTATCCCATTTCCCCACTTACCTCGGGGCTTTGGTCTCCTTCCCCCGGTGAACCTAGTTTAAAGCCCTCCTCACTAGGTTAGCCAGCCTGCTTCCAAAGATGCTCTTCCCTCTCTTCGTCAGGTGGAGCCCATCTCTGCCTAGCACTCCTTCTTCTTGGAACACCATTCCATGGTCAAAGAATCCGAACCCTTCTCTCCAACACCATCTGCGTAGCCATTCGTTGACTTCCACGATTCGACGGTCTCTACCCCGGCCTTTTCCTGCCACCGGGAGAATGGACGAGAACACCACTTGCGCCTCAAACTCCTTTATCCTTCTTCCCAGAGCCATGTAGTCTGCAGTAATACGCTCAAGGTCATTCTTGGCAGTATCATTGGTGCCCACGTGGAGAAGCAGTAAGGGGTAGCGATCTGAGGGATTGATGAGTCTCGGCAGTCTCTCCGTCACATCATGAATCCTAGCCTCTGGCAAGCAGCACACCTCTCGGTTTTCCCGGTCAGGGCGGCAGATAGATGACTCAGTCCCCCTGAGGAGAGAGTCCCCGACCACCACCACCCTCCTCCTCCTCTTGGGAGTGGTGGTCGTGGAACCCCCATCCCTAGGACTGTGCATCTCATGCCTTCCAGTCAGTGGAGTCTCCTTCTGCTCTGTTCCCTCAGATGTATCATTCACTCCACTCTCTGCACTAGTACCTGTGGAGAGAACATGAAAACGGTTGCTCATCTGAATATGCGTTTCTGGTACATGGACTTTTCTGGTACTCTTTCCTCTTCTGGAGGTCACATGCCGCCAATTATCCTCACTGGCCTTCTGTCCCCACTGCGTAGCCTGCTCTGAATCCTCAGAACACTGTGCCCACTGAAGCCTATCCTGACGTCTATCCAGGAACTCCTCATTTTCTTTTATGGAACGCAGGGTTGATACTCGTTTCTCCAGACCTTGAATCTTCTCCTCCAATATGGAGATCAGCTTGCACTTTGTACAGACAAAGTCGCTTCTATCCTGTGGAAGAAAGACAAACATGGCACATCCTGTGCAGGTCACGACAGCGGATTGCTCAGCATCCATAGTCCCTTCCTTCGAAGAGTTTCCTCACTTGTGGCAGAAGCTACTCAGGGAACCTGCAAGGGGGATGCCGCAGGAGGCTCTCTCCAGGCGAACTCCCAGGCTAACTCCACCTGTTTGCTTCTCTGCTATTCACTGCTCAGCTGGTTCGCAGCTGACTGACTGTCTTTTTAGAAGAGCTCCCCAGTCTGCAGCCCCCTAGTTGCTCTGCCTCTGCCTTTAGTTTGGGTTAAAGGAGTTAGGAATGGCAAGGATAGCTTGCCCCCTTCGCACTCCCCTTCCAAACTCCCTCTCAAACTCCCCTGTTCGCAAAGCTCCCTGGTCGCTTGCTCACTGCTTTATAAAGCCCTGGCCTGCCTGATTGATTAGCCCCGCCCCCTGGTGTAGAAGCTCACAGCTTCCAACTGCCAGCCACAGCACACGGTCCCCAAGGGTCCTGTATTTGCTCCTGCTTTACCTGGAGCAATTCCTCTCAAACTCCCGTTTGCAGCTCCTGTTCGCAAAGCTCCCTGGTCGCTTGCTCACTGCTTTATAAAGCCCTGGCCTGCCTGATTGATTAGCCCCACCCCCTGGTGTAGAAGCTCACAGCTTCCAACTGCCAGCCACAGCACACGGTCCCCAAGGGTCCTGTATTTGCTCCTGCTTTACCTGGAGCAATTCCTCTCAAACTCCCCTGTTTGCAGCTCCTGTTCGCAAAAGCTTTAATATGTTAGCTGGCAGAAGTCAACCCCAAGGGGTTGTGTTGCTAGACTTGGAGTATGTCTACATTGGCAGAGTTACAGCGCTGCTCTGAGAGTGCTGAAAGGAAACCGCTGTTGTGTGTTTACACTGTCAGCTGCCTGCGCAATAGCGTTTTCACACTTGTGGCACTTGCAACGGTACTCAGAGCGGTTCACTCTGGGCAGCTATCCCACAGAGCATCTCTTCCTCTTCTTCCGCAAACAGTTGTGGGAAGGTGGAGGGGGTCGCGGGGCATCCTCGGTCATGTCCCAATAACCTGCGATGCATTGCTTCTCATCCCAGCAATCCCTGTGCTTCCGTCCACAATTGGTGGCATCTTTCAACAGTTTGTGTACGCCGCCGCGCTCTGCCTTTTCCGTCTGCAGAAATGGATCCTACACTGTTGACCAATATGCTGCTCACTCTCACTAACATGTCACGAGTGGCAGTGGAGTCAGGGCCGGTGCAAGGAAGTTTCGTGCACTAGGCGAAACTTCGTTGCACCAGCCCTGCACCCCCTCTCCCTGCCCAGCTAACGCCGGCCCACCCGGCGGCGGCCGGCCAGCCCCCCGCCCGCGACAGCTCCCCACCCCCCGCTGCAGACAGCCCCCTGCCCACGGCACCTCCCCATCCCCGCGGCAGCCCCCCGCCCGTGGCAGCTCAGCCTCCCACCCACGACAGGCTCCCCACCCCTCTGCGGCGGCTAACCCCCTCCCCGCTCGCGGCAGCTCAGCCCCCTGCCCGCGGGCTGTGGCAGCCTCCCCCGACCCGCCCGCGGCAGCCGGCTCCCCCGCAGCAGCTCAGCCCCCTGCCCGCAGGCCGCTGCGGCTAACCCCCGCGCCAGCTCCCCATCCCCCTGTGGAAGCAGCTCACCTCCACCAGCAGCTCTTCTGAAGCTGCGGTCTCAGCGGCGTTTCGGCGACGGCTTTTATTGCCGCCGAATCGCCGCCACTGCCAAAATACCACCGAGGGCGGCGAAATGCCGCCCCCCAAATCCTGGTGCTCTAGGCGACCACCTTGGGTTGCCTAGTGGAAGCGCCGGCCCTGAGTGGAGTTATTCCTTAAACTACAAAGGCAAGAGGAGTTCAACGTTGATCTCGCCACACGTAGTAGCAATGACAAGAGATTGCTTGTGGCATTCACGGACATGCTGACCACAGTGGAATGCCACTTTTAGGCTCGGGAAACAAACACTCAGTGGTGGGATCACACTGCTGTGCACATCTGGGATGATGAGCAATGGCTGAAGAACTTTTGGATGAGGAAAGCCACATTCATGGTACTGTGTGATGAGCTTGCCCCAGCCCTGCAGCGCAAGGACACAAGAATGAGAGCTGCCCTGTCATTGGCACATGCTGATTGCACTGTGGAAGCTGGCTACTCCAGACTGCTACCGATCAGTCGCTAACCAGTTCGCAGTGGGAAAGACGGCTGTTGGACATATGTTGACAGAGGCGTGCAGGGCCATTAATCGCATCCTGCTCCGAAAGACTCTGACTCTGGGCAATGTGCGTGACACTGTAGATAGGAAAGCGCATTTGTGCAAAGCTAACTGTGGAAGGGCGATAGATGGCACACATATTCCAATTCTGCACCAAACCACCTAGTCCCCAAGTACATAAATCGCAGGGGTATTTATGGTTCTGCAGGTGCTTGTGGATCACTGTGTACGTTTCACGGACATTAACACAGGTGGGTCTGGTAAGGTACATGACACACGCATCTGGGACTTTCTTCCCGGACCAGAAGATCACCATAGAGGAAGTCGAAATGCCCATTGTGATCCTGGGAGATCTGCCTAGCCCTTAATGCCGTGGCTTCTGAAGCCATACACGGGGAACCTTGACAGCAACAAGGAGCGGTTGCACAACAGGCTGAGCAAGTGCAGAATGACTGTTGAGTATGCTTTTGGCCATCCTCGTCCAAGATTTCCTCTTCCTGGCTCAGTCCACTCTCGACTGGCACGTGAGCCACTGAAATATCCACAGTGATCTTCGCAGTGGAGGTGAGGTCGCCACCGAGTATCGTGTCCAACTCTTTGTAGAACCAGCAGCTTGTGGGCACAGCACTGGAGTGGCAGTTTGCCTCCCGAGCCTTGTGGTAGGCGTTCCGCAGCTCCTTCACTTTGACCCTGCACTGCAGTGTGTCCCAGTAATAGCTCCTTTCGGTCATGCATTGTGAAATCTGTCTGTAGGTATCATAATTCCTGGGACTGGACAGCCTCCTCTCCCCAAATGCTGATGAGATCTAACAGCTCATCATGCTCCAAGCGGGGGGATTGCCTGGTGCTAGGGGCAGGCATGGTCACCTGGAAAGACGCACTGAGACCACTGTATGCGTCAACAAGTAAACAGGAAAGGGACTTTCAAAATTCCCAAGGAATTTAAGGGGTGGGGCTCACGGTTGGTCACCTGAGGTCCAGGCAGTAGAGTTCAAACCGATGACCAGAGAGATGAGAACAGGCATTGTGGGACACCTCCCAGAGGCCAATTGCAGCGCTGTAATTGACCAGGGTGTCTACACTGGCACTGAGATGCTGTAGCCCCAGCGCAGAAAGCTATATGCCTCTCGTCAGGGTGTTTTTTTTACAGCGCTGCAACTGCGGAGTTTCTGCGCACTAAGTGGCTTGGCAGTGTGTACACCTCGGGAGTTACACTACAGAAAGCTGCTTTACTGTGCAGAAACTTGCCAGTGTAGACAAGGCCTCCAAAGGAAAAGAACAACTCTATTCTACTTATGAAACAGGAAAAAATTTAAAACAGAAGCATGATATTAAAACAAACACACATTAATAGTATTGTTCAAAAATGCACTAACAGTTTTCTGCAAAAATGTATTAGACACAATAATAATGAGTGGGGACTAATACTACATAGTTACAAATTTACAATCAATCAGATTGGCCTCAAAATTGATAGAGTTGGTCTGGGGCCAAAGATGAATATTTCTACTGCTACCGGGGTTTCTGAATTATGACATTAAAATAGAGATTTTAATTTAAAAGTTCAAAAACAGAAAGAGGATAGTTAAAACTTAGGGCTGGTCCACACTAACCCCCCGGTTCGAACTACGATACGCAACTTCAGCTACGTGAATAACGTAGCTGAAGTCAAAGTATCTTAGTTCGAACTAAAAGGTACTTACCGCGGGTCCACACACGGCAGGCAGGCTCCCCCGTCGACTCCGCGTACTCCTCTCGCGGAGCAGGAGTACCGGTGTCAACGGCGAGCACTTCCGGGATTGATTTATCGCGTCTAGACAAGACGCGATAAATCGATCCCAGAAGATCGATTGCTTTCCGCCAAACTAGGAAGTAAGTATAGACTTACCCTTAGTTTACTAGACTACCCAAGCAGAGAACATAGGACCAAAGTTGAACTGACTGAAGTCTTATTTCAAAAGTTAACAACTTTTAAAATATGAATGTTGCTATAGCATATTTAGTTATGCAAGCTGTTGGTTTGTCACAGCTCCACAAACTAGGTAAGGGAGCAGTAGAAGGTAGATGGCGTTGGGATGGAATTGTAAAGAATTTCACATCTCCTGAATGACAGGGTGAACAAGGGAGTGGAAGACATTCCTGCTTAACATGCTGTCCTCCCTGATGCAGGCCTCCTGAGGTCTGCAGTAAGGAATCCTGCTCCTCCCGACCTTATGAGATCTGTGAAGGTGAGCCTGGCTCCTCTCTTGTATGCTTCCACCTGCAGGAATAAGGTTCTTCTCCAGTAGACTATAAGACTTAAATATAAAAACTGGAAATTCCCACACCAAAGAATTCATGAAAATAAGGTTAATGTTTCGGGGTGCATAATGTTAATTACCTTTCAAGATTGTTAGAGTTAAAAAACAATAACTAATGTTAAATCCCCAGGAAATTCAGATTTAATTTATGTATTTCCAGAACAAGCCAGAGAGGCACACTCAAATAACCAATAGAATCTCAACCCTGCCCCCAAAAGACACAACAAAAGCCAAACCTCATACTCGGTAGTGGGAACAGCATTCTATTATACTGAATAATCATCAGCAAATGCAAATAAAGTAGATATAATGCTATAGTAGCCGCTGTACGCCTGTACTATTCATTCCTGGGGAAGGAGGACCTTGTTAAGGTATATGAAAATGTTAGCTCTCAGATATGTAGGTCTTAGTGTAAAAACCAAAACCCCTCACTCTTGTTTGAGCAAATATCCATACAGCTGTAACACCTGGATCACTCTCTGGTGTCCTAAATAGCCATCAGCTAACAAGAGGATCTTTGTGGTAAAAACTTCACCAATTAATCTATCTGAATTTGAATCCTTCCTGAACCATCAGACATCACTTACGGAACAAGTAAAATATAGCATTTTATAAAGAAACCAGTGAGACAATACAGAAACAGCAAGCCATCAATTAACTAATACAAATATACACATTAAATCAAAGAGTAGTAGACATTATAGGGATTTAATAAACCATGTCAACCTTGTATTTCTGTGTCATTATTTTAATAATTACATTATGGTAGAGCCTGGATGACCCAAAAAAGATAGAGGCACTATGAGACGTATCTGAGGACACAATCTTTCCCCAAAAAAGTTTATAATCTAAGAAGTTGACATTAAAGCTAAAAATGAACACTTTCACTGAGCAGCCATCTTCTGCTAAAAGTGACCATAAATGGAGTTTTTAAGAATTATGCTTGTGTTCTGCCCCATCCATTTTTAAAAAACCTTTTCTCTCCTTTTCTGAGATTCTTTGTATTTCTGAAGTGAAAAATCTGGTTTTCCCTGACTTTACTGAAGGACTTTGAGGGATCTCATAGATTTATATTGTTAGTTCTCATATCTTTAATGGAAGTTGTGGGTATGCTGAACCTTTAACAAAGGCTTCTTTTCTCTAAAATATTCATTAGGCAGTGAAGTTAAATAGATGTTAAACAACAAAAGTAAAGTTTGTAAAGTCTGACTAAAAACTACTTCTCTCAAACCACTCAACTTTCATTTTCTTGGCCCTTGGGATATTTATCTATCATATCGTGAATGTTCCAAGCTAGAAAATATCTTAATTTCTAATGTAAAAATAAGCAGAGAAAAAAATCTTTATACATCAAAAAGAAGCAAAGGCATCACAATGCCAATTTTGTTTTTCCTTTTATAAATCACCTTTTATATCTTCTGAGCATTTCTCTAATGATTAGTTTTCTGTGGTTTGGATGGGTGAATAGCTAAAGGATATTGCATTCCCAAGATCTAAAAAAATGTAAAATATTTTTAAAAATATATTCTCAACCACATAGTGTTCAAGAGTTTATTAGCTGGAGTTCAGTAAATTATGTTAACAAATTTTATATTCACTTAAATTACATTAAGAATCAATGCCATAGGACTTGGATTTGAAGGACTTAAACTGCATTACCAGAACATGACATAACTGTCATCTGAGAACCTAGCCTTATAAAAGTAGTAAGTGTCAGAAACCTGGCTTTCAAAATTATATGTTTTGACAAACATTTTTTGCAGAAAAATACAAAATAGAAATTTAGTAAATATCCACTCCAGATTAAAATTTGCATTTAAATCAAGACTAGATTGAGGACAACATGAAGAAAGAAAAGGTTACTTACCTTGTGTATTAACTGAGGTTCCTCAAGATGTGTGTCCCTGTGGGCGCTCCACTTTAGGTGTTCATGCACCCCTGTGCTCGTAATTGGAGATTTTTGGAAGCAGTGCCCAGTTGGGTTGCACATGCGCGGTCCCTGTCTTGTGTCGCTTCAGGCGGTTAACTGGCACTGTGCAATGGACACCCCTCCCCTCCTCCTTCCTTCTCTACCACAGAGCCTACAAAATAAACTCAGAAGGAGAGGGGAGGAGGGAGGGTATTGGAGCACCCACAGGGGGACACATCTCGAAGAACCACAGTTACTGCACAAGGTGAGTAACCTCTTCTTCTTCGAGTGCTGTCCTGGTGGGTGCTCCACTTTAGGTGACTTCAGAGCAGTACCCTCCGGTGGAAGAAAGGAGCTTCGGAGTTGAAGTAGTAAGAGAAGACATTACAGTGAGCCCAAAGGAGGCATTGTTGCCTGTTGATATAAGGCATAGTGCTGCATAAAGGTATGGACTGAGGCCCAGGTTGCAGCCCGACAGATGTCTGTGACGGGTACATTGTTAAGAAAAGCAACAGAGATCGATAGGGCTCTGGTGGAATGCGTGCGAATCTCCTCAGGGGGTTGTCGGTCGCATTGGTGGTAGCATAGTTTTATGCAATCGAAGATCAACTTGGAAAGCCTTTGCTTGGATATGGCGCTCCCCTTGGAGCGTTCAGTGATGGAGACAAACAGTCTGGGCGATTTACGAAATGATCTCGTTCTGTCTATATAAAAGGCTAATGCCCTCCATACGTCAAGAGTATGGAGTGTGGATTGTCTTCTATCCTCATGGGGTTTTGGGTAGAACATCAGTAGGTAAATGGGTTGGTTAAGATGGAAGGCTAAGATGACTTTCGGTATAAATTTAGGGTGCGGTCTCAGGGATACTTTATCTTTAAAGAAGATAGTGTATGGGGGGTCTGCCATGAGAGCATTCAACTCTCCTAACCGTCTGGCACATGTAATGGCCACGAGAAACACTACTTTCATAGAAAGGTGTAGTAAGGAGCATGTGGCCATGGGTTCAAATGGGGAACCTGTGAGGGCCCGGAGAACTACGTTGAGGTCCCATGGTGTGGTAGGGATGTCTAGGTCAGGGTAGACAGTGAGATCTTTGAGGAAACCCTTGGTGAGTGGGTGCGCAAAGACAGAAAATTGATCGACTTTATGTGACGGGCTGTGATAGTGGAGAGCTGCACTCTTATTGAACTCATGGAGAGGCCTGACCTTTTAAGTTCTAAGAGGTAGTCCAGTATTAAAGGTAAGGAGGCTGAAATGGATATCAGCTGTTTTTGCTGGCACCAGATATCAAATCGCCGCCACTTCTGTAAGTACGTGCGGTGGGTGGTTACTCTCCAACTGTTAAGTAATATGTTTTGAACATCTTCTGAGCAGGTCATCTCAGGTCCCTTGAGCCATGGAGGAGCCAGGCCCTGAGATGGAGTCTTTGTGAGTCCAGATGCAGGATGTGACCTGCGTCCTGCGACAGTAGGTGCGGCAGAGCGCATGGTGGGTGTACTGTCATCCTGAGACGGTAAGGGTACCAGGTTTGTCGGGATCATGCAGGGGCTATTAGGATTACTGTGGCTCTGTCCTGTCTGATCTTATGGATCACTCAGGTCAGGAGAGGAATGGGAGAGAAAGCATATGGGGTGGGGGGGGGTTCCACTCCAGAAGAAAGGTGTCACTTGTAGAGTGCGTATCGAGACTGCTCTGGAGCAAAACTGGGGGCATTTGGTATTGCGGGGGGTTGCAAAGAGGTCTATCATTGGGTATCCCCACTATTGAAATATGTGCAGAAGTGAGTGGTTGTTGAGCTCACACTCGTGGTACTGAGAAAAATGTCTGCTTAAGGTATCCACCGTGATGTTCTAGCATCCAGGTAGGTATGATGCTGTGATGTGGATATTGTGTCTGATGCACCACTGCCAGAGTCTCATGGCTTCTATGCATAGGGAGTGCGAACATGCTCCCTCCCCCTTGTCTATTTATACAAAACACACAGGTCATGTTGTCTGTAAGGATCTGAATGGCCTTGTGTTTGACGATCGGTAAGAAGTGGGAGCAGGCATTGCGAATGGCTCTCAGCTCTAACAGATTTATTTGGAGAAGGGATTCCGAAGGGGACCAGCGGCCCTGAATGGAATGTGGATGCAGATGTGTCCCCCAAGTCCAAGAGCGAAGCGTCTGTGGTGGTGATTAGTGTTGGTGTCCTCTGAATGAAGGGAACCCCCGTGCAGATGTTGTCTGGATGAGTCCACCATAATAAGGAGTTTTTTATTTTGTCCAGCATATTGATGCATTTGTTTATGCTGTGTCTGTATAGGACATAGTTTAGACAGAGCCACACTTGCAGGCAACGTATGTGTAATCTCGCGTGTTTGACTATGAAGGTCGTGACAGCCATGTGGCCAAGAAGTTGCAAGCAAGTTCTGGCGGATACCTGTGAGCTGTTTCAAACTGTGGAAATAAGGTTGGTCAGCGTTGCCTTGGCAGAGAGGCTATGGCTTCAGGAGAATTCAGATGGGCCCCAATGAACTCTAGCTCTTGTACTGGGGGTGGGGGTAGATTTTTGTGCATTTATTTGAAGACCTAATCTGGTAAAGAGCGTTACCGTCACTTTGGTAGCTTGTAACGCTGCCTGCCAAGTTGGTGTTTTCAGGAGGCAGTCGTCTAAATACGGGAATCATACGGGACTAGGCAATCTCCGAATGGTCGGGAGAGAGTAGATGTGTCCAGGATAGAAAGACATGGGGTTCTCAGGCCCTCGACCAAGGCTTCAAATTTGTTGCCTGGATGATGATGGTTGTGACGCAGCTGCTGGAAGAGTAGACTGTCGTCTCCTCGATGGCCTCTGTTTGCAGCTCTGTGATTCATACAGATGTTGTTGTTGTGCATAAGGAGTGTAATGATAGCACTGGGGGGCATAGTAACTCCTGTTTTTTCTTGGGTCTAGGTGTATAAATCCCAAGAGTCCGAAGTGTTGCTCATGTATTTTTGAGCATATGAAGAGAATCATCGGTCTTCACAGCAAAGAGTTTAGGCCCCTCAAATGGTAAGTCTTCGACTGTAGATTAAGCTTCTTTAGGGAAGCCGGAGAGATGGAGCTATGAGGCTCTTCTCATTACCACCGAGGTCGCTACTGATCTTGCAGCTGTGTCCGCAGAGTACAGTGCAGCCTGGAGGGCTGTTCTGGAGATGAGTTGTCCCTCTGACACGAGTGCTGTAAATTATTCTTTTTTGTCATCAGAAATAAAGTTGGTAAATTCTGAAAACTTGTGTAGTTATTATAATCCTATTTTGCTAGCAAGGCCTCATAGTTGGCTATTCACAGTTGTAATGTAGCCAAAGAAAAAGCTTTGTGGCCAAAAAGGTTGAGCCTTTTCCAGTCTTTATCATAAGGTGTATTCTTGGACTGTTGTTGTCTGTGCCGCTCATGGACTTCACTGACCACCGGTGAATTGGGTGCAGGATGAGAGAACAAGAATTCTGTGCCCTTTGCTGGCACATAATATTTTTTGTCAGACATCTTGCAGGTTGGAGAAGCAGTTGCAGGGGTCTGTCAAATGGTCTTGACTGATTCCATTATCACCAAGTTCATAGGTACAGTGATTTTGGGCAGGGATTTGGAGCGGAGCCCGGAGCTGGAGTGCAGAGCAGCTCCGGAGCAGTGGAGCTGCAGGTTTTTGCCTGGAACTGGAGCAGAGCCGGAGGACAGCTCCAAAGCCCTGATTTTGGAGAAAGAGGATATATTCAAAATGTCCACAAGTTTGTGCTGTGTCACTTGAACCTCTTCCAGAGAGATGTCCAGGGAGCTGGCCACCCTTTTAAATAGGTCCTGGAATTCTCTGAAATCATCCCTCATATTAGGGGGATGAGGCATGACAGTATTATCTGAGGAAGATGATGACTGGTGGATAAGTGAGGCCCCTTCATGATCAGAAAGTTCATCCTCCTCTTCCTCTCCCTCTCCCTGTCCAGCCTGTTCTGAAGGTCCAGATGCTGAAGGTGAAGGTGTCTGGTGCACACTTAATCCAAGTATGGTGGGCAGCCCCTGTTGAGTGGGGTGTGTGGCCCACTAGTTCCAGTATGCCCATTGGAGTGGAAGGGGCATAGGTGGGCCCCATGGTTGACCATACCGCTGTGAATGTGTGGGAGCAGTGTAGTAAAGCCCCTGAGGTGTCACCGATTTGGGCGGCTCTTGGTGGGGAGGTGTTTGTGTAGGAGAATATATCTGACCTTCCTCTTCCTCATCACTCGAAACAGATGGAGCGTAACGTGATGGAGTCACAAGCTGACACGGTGCCAACCGTGCCGGAGTCGCATCGGTGCCAAGAATGAGAGAGTCAGGCGTAGAGCTAATAAAACGATCTTTGTGCCGTAGAAACTGCTACGGTGTTTGCATGATCTTCGTCAGGGGTTGCATGATCATCTATGCCACGAGCAGTGGTGCATATGTCGGTGCCATGGGTTGTGCCGGAGTGGTGGCCAAGCCTGCACTGGGTGTTGATGAATGAGGCACATTATGAGCCAGTGCTGAGTCACTGTGCTTTGATCACGGCTTTGATTGTGTTGGTGCCAAGGCATGGTGTTTAGATTCCCCCTTAGAGCCTGTGTGCAAGCTGACTCTTTTGGAGTCCTTAGCTCCTGCAGTACCATCAGTGCCGGATGGTCCTGGTACCTAAAATTTAGGCACTAACAGTGCGGTCGGTGCTGATGCTGTTTGCCCGTTCGCAGAAAGGCTCTTTTTGGTCGAGTCCTGCGGTGAGGAAGCAGTTACCTGCTTCTTGGATATCTTCTTAGCGGGTTGAGCCAGAGCCTGCTTGGTACAGGATGAACCCTTGTTGGAAGCAGTGGTTGGGGAGGTTTGTCTAGGTGGTGTTCAGGCTTCGGACTCAGAAGCCAGTCTGATAGACTTCTCCATGAGGAGGAGCTTTAACTGTAAGCCTCTCGCTTTTCTTGTCTGGGTCGTTGGCTTCTGGTAATGAGAACACTTCTGCGTTATGTGTTCTTCATCTAGGCAGCACACACACTGATCGTGTTCGTCCAAAATTGGTACAGAAAGCCTGAAGGTGAGGCAGTGTTTAAAGCCCGGAGAACCGAGCATTCCCGTCAGGGAAGACTGTTGTCCTCAGAGAGGCTGACTAGCTTAAAAAGGCAGATGAAAAACCTAGCTTCTAACGAGAATAATAGCAATAAATTTTTTATATATATAAAAAATGATGTGCTGAATTCAAATATGACAATTATATTTTATATATATAAAAATAAAAGTAATTAACTAACTATATTAACTAAATAAATGTAGTAAGCAGCCTAAGTAGAACTAAATACTAAATAGCGAGCACTGCTGGAGCTCTGACTTGAAGCCAAAGGCGGGAGAGAAGGATCTGAGCAGGGGGAGGGGGAGGATCGGTCACACAGGCCAATTAACCGCCTGAAGCGATGTGAGATGGGGATCATGCATGTGCAACCCAACCGGGCACTGCTACCAAAAATCTCAGATTATGAGCACAAGGTCTCACGAACACCTAAAGTGGAGCACCCAAAGGAAGAGCACTCAAGGAACTTAATTATTCACAACTTAGTTGAATGAAGACTCATAAAAAGACGTCAGTAAAATGTAAAGGCTGGTCCATGCTTGTAAATTAATTCAGATTAAGGTAGGGTGTGAATTTAAAGCACAATAGCTATTGCAGAATAACTCCATGTGTGGGTACTAAGAATGCTTTGTTCCAGTTTAAATTTGGCTTAATCCACATTAAATTAAACTGAAACAAGTTATTACTTTTATTCCAGAATAAAAGTGTACATACATGGAGTTATTCCTGAACAGCTATTCTGGAAGAGTTCCACGTGTATACAAATCCTAATAAATAGCTTTATACTGTCTGGATTTGGAGTAAAAAATAGAGCACCTCACTCAGTATAAATGTACTGAATTCCAAAACTGATAAGGAAACAAAAAATTCCTGTCTCTCTGCTGTAAACTGGTAGCAACAGGAAGTATACATATTTATAGCTCAAACTGCTCAAAGAAAATTTTAAAAATAGCATCAAATGCTATTTTCTGAATGAGAACACCTCTTCCTACACCAAAAACACCCAACAACAAAATAAAATCAAACTCTTTCTGTTCTGTGAGTTCTTGAACATGAAAAGAGTGAGAATAACAGTTTGTACGTTTCCTGAATCTATGCTATATGACGACAAAGGTAAGGTAATCTTAACTATTGCCATTGTTACCTGCACAACCTATAATAAATTACACTGGTCTACAATTTTTGAGAAATCGTCTGCTTCAGAGATAAAATGTGCTATTTAGTATGTATTTTGATGTGCTGAATTCAAATATGACAATTAAAACAACTGATTGGCTACTGTTTCTAAGATATTTAAGTTTTTACATTTTATGTCTATGTATATTGTGTAGATAGTAGAGTTTTAATCATAAATTGTAAACCTAGGTCTTTTCATGTGTTTATGGTTGCTTTACATGATACTATTTCACCTGTCCTGTTTATGTAACACTTCAAAAATCAGCAAAGGGGTTATATCAATAAAATTTATTATGAAACAAAAGGCAAAACACTATTATATCCATAGTTTAGTCCTATTCAGTGTCTACTCGGCGCTTCTTGGCTTGTCTCTTCTATTCATTAAATGGAGCATCTCTTGTCACTGTCCAGCAATAGTCTGCAAGCTGTGATACAGCATGGCCAGAAGGCAGCAGGAGAGTGATCTAGGCCAGAGGAGGAGCTGGAGCAGAGTGAGGAGGAGCTGGAGCAGAGTGGTTTGGTGGTGGAGCAGAGAGCAGTTTGGAGGAGTGAAGCAGAGTGAATTGGTGGTGGAACAAAGAGCAGTTCGAAGGAAAGTGGAGGAGAGTTTTGAGAAGTGCTGCAGCGGGCGAAGAAGACCAAGATCCTAGGTAAAGGGACACCTGGCTTGTGCAGAGGGAAGGCAGGAAGCCCCACAAGCTGAAGGTCAGGAGAGGGAAGTAGCCCAGGGGAAAGAATCACTGGTACAAGTGGTTCACCTACTATCATAGGGCCCCTGGGCTGGGACCCAGAGTAGAGGGCGGGCCTGGGTCCCTCCCTCTCCACTCCCCTTCCCTGGGATACTAGTAGGATAGCTGTTACCCCAGTTCAGGGGCAAGAAATAGCACCCTGAAACCCCCCCACAAGAAGAGAAAGTGCGGAACCCATCATAGTAGTGCCGGCAATTTGCCACAAAGCATTGATGGGCTCCATTTGCCCTGATAGCGTTTCTCCACTGTTGCAATGTCCTGGTGAAATCGCTCGCCGTGCTCGTCGCTCACTGCTCCGCAGTTCGGTGGGAAAAAATCTAGATGAGAGTGCAAAAAATGTATCTTTAGTGACATGTTGCAACCAAGGCTTTTGTATGCCTTGAGGAGGTTTTCCACCAACAACCTGTAGTTGTCTGCCTTGTTGTTTCCGAGAAAATTTATTGCCACTAACTGGAAGGCTTTCCATGCCTTTTTTCCCTTGCCATGCAGTGCATGGTCAAATGCATCATCTCGAAGAAGTTCACAAATCTCAGGACCAACAAAGACACCTTCCTTTATCTTAGCTTCACTTAACCTTGGAAATTTTCCACGGAGGTACTTGAAAGCTGCTTGTGTTTTGTCAATGGCCTTGACAAAGTTCTTCATCAGACCCAGCTTGATGTGTAAGGGTGGTAACAAAATCTTCCTTGATTCAACAAGTGGTGGATGCTGAACACTTTTCCTCCCAGGCTCCAATGACTGTCGGAGTGGCCAGTCTTTCTTGATGTAGTGGGAATCTCTTGCACGACTATCCCATTCGCAGAGAAAACAGCAGTACTTTGTGTATCCAGTCTGCAGACCAAGCAAGAGAGCAACAACCTTCAAATCGCCACAAAGCTGCCACTGATGTTGCTCATAGTTTATGCACCTCAAAAGTTGTTTCATGTTGTCATAGGTTTCCTTCAAATGGACTGCATGACCAACTGGAATTGATGGCACAACATTGCCATTATGCAGTAAAACAGCTTTAAGACTCGTCTTCGATGAATCAATGAACAGTCTCCACTCATCTGGATCGTGAACGATGTTGAGGGCTGCCATCACACCATCGATGTTGTTGCAGGCTACAAGATCACCTTCCATGAAGAAGAATGGGACAAGAGCCTTTTGACGGTCACGGAACATGGAAACCCTAACATCACCTGCCAGGAGATTCCACTGCTGTAGTCTGGGGCCCAAAAGCTCTGCCTTACTCTTGGGTAGTTCCAAATCCCCGACAAGGTCATTCAGTTCACCTTGTGTTATGAGGTGTGGTTCAGAGGAGGAGGATGGGAGAAAATGTGGGTCCTGTGACATTGATGGTTCAGGACCAGAAGTTTCATCCTCTTCCTCTTCCTCGTCTGACTCAAGTGAGAATGATTCTGGTGCATCAGGAACCGGCAGTCCTTCTCCGTGGGGTACTGGGCGTATAGCTGATGGAATGTTTGGATAATGCACAGTCCACTTGTTCTTCTTTGACACACCTTTCCCAACTGGAGGCACCATGCAGAAGTAACAATTGCTGGTATGATCTGTTGGCTCTCTCCAAATCATTGGCACTGCAAAAGGCATCGATTTCCTTTTCCTGTTCAACCACTGGTGAAGATTTGTTGCACAAGTGTTGCAGCATATGTGTGGGGCCCACCTCTTGTCCTGATCTCCAATTTTGCAGCCAAAATATAGGCGATAGGCTTTCTTAACCATAGTGGTTATACTGTGCTTTTGTGATGCAGAAGTCACTTCACCACAAACATAGCAGAAGTTATCTGCACTGTTCACACAAGCACGAGGCATCTCCGCTCACTTTGGCTAAACAGAAATGTGTCCCTTTGCAAAATCAAACACTGACAAATAAGAGAGCACGACACTGTATGATTTCTAGAGCTGATATAGGGCAATTTGTTCAGCAGAGTGATGTAAGCTTCGTTATGATTGCATCATCCATGACTTCTAGGAATAACATGATGCAATTCATATCATGTATGACGCAATACCAGCTTCAGATTGCATCATTCACTGTTTTGCCTAAAAAGCAAGTACTGTCCAAACCCAGTCATAGATTTATTCATAGATCCAGTCAAAGATGTATTTTAGTCATTTCTGGTTTAAATTGAGATCCCTTCCCTTTATAACTCACTTATCCTCCGCCATTCCCAAGTCAAGGGTCGCATATACTGACCCAATAGCATGTCTTGAAAACTAGAGCCAATCAACAATTTTAAGCATCATTTTCGTTCTCAGTGACCCAGAATTAGTAAAGTTTGACTACATTTACTTCAGAAGCATTTTAGCTGTAGAGCAGTGTTATCCTTGCAAAATTGTCAAATTTTGACACCAGAGGCACAAAAATCTACTTGCCCACATTTAAGCTGATGAAGACAAAATAACAATTCATCTAAATATCTGATCCTTTTTTTGACAGGATATTAAGAATAGTCAGAATTAGATAGGATACATATGTACAAAGGATATAAACCTTCATGCTGTAAGACATAAGCCAACGAATAACAGTGTGAGGTCAGAAAAAACTTCCTACATTGTGGTATTGTTGCTTAATTACACTCTCATTTGAAGCCAGTGTTCCGAACAACATATGTTAAGCAAGAAGTCATTACTGTCAGCCTCCAAGAGAACCGCAATACCAGAGGGGCATGAGGAGGAAGCATGGAGCCAGCTATACTGGTTTTACTTCAGCCAAGCACATCCCTAAGATCACTTTGCATTGCTCTGGTACACTTTGCAATGCTCTGGTGCACAAAACGGTCACAATGTAGGGCAGTATGTGACCACAACTCTTCATTTTAATAAGATTTTCTTTTGGTAGAAGCTCAGCTACTACTGTGATGAGTATGGTATACATATTATATATGCAAAAACAACTAGGAGTACTTGTGGCACCTTAGAGACAAACAAATGTATTTGGGCATAAGCTTTCATGGGCTACCCCACTTCATCAGATTCATGGAGTGGAAAATACAGTAGGAAGACACACACACACACAACATGAAAAGATGGGGGTTGTCTTTCCAATTCTAACGAGACAATTCAATTATCAGCAGGAGGAAAAATCAGTTTTGTAGTAGTAATCAGGGTGGCCCATTTCAAACAGTTGCCAAGAAGGTGTGAGTAACAGTAAGGGGGGGAAATTTGCATGGGGAAATAGTTTTTAATTTGTGTAATGACCCATCCACTCCAAGTCTTTAGTCAGGCCTAATTTGATGGTGTCCGGTTTGCAAATTAATTCCAGTTCTGCAGTTTCTCATTGGAGTCTGTTTTTGAAGTTTTTTTGTTGAAGAATTGCCACTTTTAAGTCTGTAATTGAGTGTCCAGGGAGGTTGAAGTGTTCTCCGACTGGTTTTTGAATGTTATAATTCTTGATGTCTGATTTGTGTCCATTTATTCTTTTGCATACAGACTGTCAGGTTTGGCCAATGTACATGGCAGAGGGGCATTGCTGGCACACATCACATTGGTAGATGTGCAGGTGAACGAGCCCCTGATGGCGTGGCTGATACGATTAAGTCCTATGATAGTATCCCTTGAATATATATGTGGACATATATATATGTGGATATACATATACACATATATATGTTGATTTTATATGGTATATGACCAAGTTCTATGGAACAGTAGCATCCTGCAGTTTTAGTATAGTAAATTTCACTCCTATAATGAAGTCTTTAATTAAACTAACTTTCACTGAAGGAAATAGAATTTTGTTATTTGATTTACAGGAGATAGCAACAGCCATGCAAATAAAAATTGCTGAAATAAAATACAAGTTTTTTAAAAAAGTTCTTACTAGAGTAAAATAAACCTATCCAATATTTTTCATCTACTGTAACATCATCAGGCTAGTTTTTGAGCTAGGAGTTAGTTTTTCTGGCTTGTGCTTGCATGTTTAAAAAAATATAGTCAACATAATGACAAACACATGTTTGCAGGAAAAATAAGAATGCCACTAGCTGAGGAAGGTCATAAGTATTACGTCAGAGATGAACTTTGTCCCATAATAGCACATTTCAAGCATGAACACCGCATTTCAATTGAAAGCAGTTTAACAAATTTTTATCAACCAGTTTTTCAGTGTAACAGGAAAAAAATCTTAATGAAAGCTTTTTCATACATCAGCTGTAGCTCTTTTTGCACTTTGTGACTGGCACGATTTTTCCTTAAATGCAGTAAGGAATTACTCAAGTTACTAAAAAAGTTACTTTAATAATTGTTCAAATAAGGTTCCAAATATTTAGCTGCACTGCAAGATATACTATTAACGTTAACATTTTACATACAGCATGATTTCTCTTTTCCTTCAAGTGAAGTCATGACTTAACAAAAATTGCACTCTGTCACTAGGAATTTCTTTTAAGAATTTGTGAATATCAGTTGACAGTTACAAAAGAAAATCCTCCTACTCTTACAATTCCCAGATTTTTTTTAAAAACACCTTGAGTTAACCATGGAGTTTTGATTAGTACATAACAGTGACTGCAGTCCCAGACTGGATTAAACTGCTTTTTAAAGACAAACTTTCCTTTCCATTTTTTACTCATTATGTTACTTCATGGCAAAGTTTCAATGGTTTGGACGCCAAAACTTTGCCTTTCCATACCAAATATGTTTGAATTTATAACATCCCTTTAAGGCTAAAAAAATTCCTGTTCTTTTTTCTCGTAACTGTTTCTCGTAACTGTTGTTCTTCGAGATGTGTTGTTCATGTCCATTCCAAGCAGGTGTGTGCGTGCCGCGTGCACGCCAGCCAGAAGATTTTCCCCTAGCAGTCCATAGGGTTGGCCCTGTGCCCCCTGGAGTGGCACCTCCATGGCACCCAATATTGGGCCCTGCCGACCCCATACCACCTCAGTTCCTTCTTGCCGGCCACTCCGACAGAGGGGTAGGAGGGTGGGTATTGGAATGGACATGAACAACACATCTCGAAGAACAACACTTATGAGAAAGTAACCGTTTTTTCTTCTTCGAGTGATTGTTCATGTTCATTCCAAGCAGGTGACTCTCAAGCCAGAATTCAAGCGGTGGGGTCGGAGTTATCTACAGACTGGAGCACAGCTCGCCCAAAGGCCGCATCGTCTCTGGCCTGTTGAGTGATCGCATAATGTGCTGTGAACGTATGTACTGATGACCGCATAGCTGCCCTGCAGATTTTTTGAGTGGGAACTTGCGCCGGGAACACTGCCGAAGAGGCCTGGGCCCTGGTAGAGTGAGCTGTGATCAGCGGGGCGGGCACTTTTGCCCGGTCACAACACTCATGAATGTGGGATGTGATCCATGAAGAGATACGATGAGAAGAAACAGGGAAACCTTTCATCCTGTCCGCAACGGCCACAAAGAGTTGGACGGACTTCCTAAATGGCTTAGTCCTCTCAATGTAGAACAGTAGGGCCCATCGTACATCCAGAGAGTGCAGTCTGTGCTCCCTGCTGGAGGAGTGTGGCTTGGGATAAAACACCTTGAGCAAGATCTCTTGGCCCATGTGGAACTGGGAGACCACCTTAGGGAGAAAAGCCGGGTGAGGTCTGAGTTGGACCTTGTCTTTATGGAAAACCATGTAAGGGGGTTCAGACATGAGAGCCCTGAGCTCCGAAACCCATCTGGCCAAGGTAATTGCCACAAGAAATGCGACCTTGTACGAGAGATACAGTAGAGAGCATGTCACCAAGGGTTCGAAGGGGGTGGGGCCATAAGCGCTGAGAGAACCAGATTAAGATCCTAGGCGGGGACAGGTTGCCGCGTATGCGGAAAAAGCCTATCCAGGCCTTTGAGGAAACGACTGACATGGGGGACTGCGAAGACTGAGAGGCCGTCAGCGCCCGGGTGGAAAGCAGAAATGGCAGCTAGGTGGACCCGTACTGACGACAGGGCGAGGCCTTGCTGCCTTAAGTGAAGGAGGTAGTCCAGTATGAGTGGTACAAAGGCGAGCAACGGAGACCATGCTGATCCACCCAGATGGAGAACCTCTTCCACTTGGCCAAGTACGTTGCTCTGATAGAGGGCTTCCTGCTACCAAGGACTTGTCTAACCTGGTGTGAGCAGGAAAGTTCTGCAGTATTCAACCACAAAGAATCCAGGCCGTGAGGTGGAGCGACTCCAGGTTCGGATGCCAGAGTCGGTCCCGGTCCTTCGTGATCAGGTCCAGAACCAGCGGCAATGCGAGCAGTGCCGCTCCTGACATCTCCAGAAGCGACATGAACCAGTATTGACGCGGCCACGCAGGTGCTATCAGGATGACTCGTGCACAATCCCCACAGATCTTGAGGAGCACCCTATCGACCAATGTGATAGGCAGGAAGGCATAAAGCAGGTAACCTCCCCATGGGGGGAAGAAGGCATCTGCGATCAACCCTGGGCTGCGGCCCATGAAGGAGCAGAACAGCTGACATTTGCTGTTGTCGCACGTGGCAAACAGGTCTATTTGGGGAAAGCCCCAGAGCCGGAAAATTGAGACCACCACGTCCTGTCGGAGAGGCCACTCGTGGCCGTGAAAAGACCAGCTGAGAGTATCCGCCAGGCTGTTCTGCACTCCCAGGAGGTAAGACGCTTGCAGGTGGATCGAGTGTGCCACACAGAAATCCTAGAGTGCGAGGGTTTCCCTGCACAGGGGAGAGGAGCGTGCACCCCCGTTTGTTGATATAGAACATCGTTGAGGTATTGCCCGTGAGGACCGAGACGCACCTGCTTGCCAAGTGGGTCTTTGAAAGCCTGGCAGGCAAAGCACAGCGCCCTCAGTTCCCTGACATTGTTGTGCAGAGTGAGGTCCGCCTGAGACCAGAGGCTCTGAGTCCTGAAGTCCCCCGGATGAGCTCCCCAGCCCAGATCTGAGGCATCCATCACCAATGAGAGAGAAGGCTGAGGGCTGGCAAAGGGCACCCGCGCACAAACCACTTGCAGGTTGAGCCATCACAGAAGGTAGTCCAATACCATCGGGAGCAGGGTTATAATACTGTCCAGAGCATCTCGGGCTGGTCGATACCCCGACACCAGCCAGGACTGGAGCGGGCGCAACCTGAGCCTGGCATGCCGCATCATGTAGGTGCACGCAGCCATGTGCCCCAGCAGCTTCAGGCAGGTCCTTGCTGTAGTGGTGGGAGACTAGCCAACATCATACGGGGTCTCAGGCAAAGAGCGAAACCTGACCTCCGGGAGGTACGCCTTGGCTTGAATCGAGTCAAAAACAGCCCTTATGAACTCTATCCTTTGTACTGGGGATAAAGTGGATTTTGCCTCATTTAGGAGGAGACCGACCTTGAGGAAGGTCTGCCTTATGAAGACCACCTGGTCCTCCACTTGAGCTCTGGAGTGGCCCTTGATCAACCAGTCATCGAGGTAAGGAAAAACCTGAATCTTGCACTTGCGCAGGAAAACCGCTACGACCGCCATGCACTTCGTGAAGACTCACGGAGCTGTCGACAGGCTGAACAGGAGGACGGCATATTGGAAATGAGCGCTGCCCACTACGAACCTGAGGTAGCGTCTGTGATGAGGGATTATCGCGATGTGAAAATACACGTCCTTCAAGTCGAGGGCGGAGTACCAGTCTCCTAGATCCATGGAAGGAATAATGGCGGTAAGAGAAACCATGCGAACTTGAGTCTCTTTACGAACTTGTTCCATCACCGCAGGTCCAGAATGGGTCTTAGGCCCCCTTTCGCCTTTGGTATTAGGAAATACCGGGAGTAGAACCCCTTGCCCCTTAGCTCCTGAGAAACTTCCTCTACTGCCCATACCGCAAGGAGGGACTGCACTTCTTGAATTAGAAGCTGCTCGTGAGAGGGGGTCCCTGAAAAGGGACGGGGAGGGAGGGGGCAGAGGGGCACAGAACTGGATGGAATAACCCCTCTCTACCGTGCGGCGCACCCAGCGGTCCGAAGTACTTCGGGACCAGGCACAGTAGAAAGGGGATTATACGAGAAGATATGGCTGGAAGGATCCAAGGTCCTGACTGGTAGGTCGTCCTCGACCACACCTTCAAAGGGGTGGTCTAGCTCCCGGTGGAGGCTTGGGCTGACCCAAGTTTTGCCCTGAGGACAGGTGTTGCCTTCTCCTGCTGCTTCTATTCTGCCTATGTGGAGCGTCTTGGTGACTCTGCGGCTGGTAAGGCCGCAGGGCAGGTTGAGGCCTAAAATGCCTGCACTAGGTGGCCGGTGTATGTAGACCCAGAGAGCGTAGAGTGGCCCTCGAGTCCTTTAAGATATGGAGTCTCTTGTCCGTCTTCTCAGAAAACAGAGAGGGTCCCTGGAAAGGGAGGTCCTGAATGGTCTGCTGGACCTCATGGGGCAGACCAGAAACCTACAGCCAGGATCCTCGCCTCATCACCACCACTGTGGCCAGCGTCCGCGAGGCTGCATACACCGCGTCCAGAGCCGCTTGGAGGGAGGCCCAGGAGACCAACTTCCCTTGCTCCACCAGAGTCAAGAACTCTGCCCGCGAGTCCTGAGGGAGGAGCTCTGCAAATTTCGACATCGCCAAGCAGGTGTTGTGACCATAGCGGCTTACAATGGCCTGCTGGTTAGCAATGCAGAGCTGCAGACCCCCCGGTCGAGTAGACCTTTCGACCAAAGAGGTCCAATTTCTTGGAATCCCTGTTTTTAGGAGTGGAGCCCTGGAACCTCTGATGCTCCCTTTGATTGGCCGCGTCGACCACCAGAGAGTCTGGGGGAGGGTGGGTGTAGAGATGCTCATACCCGTTGGACGGTACAAAGTAACGTCGCTCAGTTTTCTTGGCTGTAGGGGCCAGAGATGCCGGGGTCTGCCACAGATTTCTGGAGGGATCCGCAAAGGTTTTGATTAGGGGAAGAGCGACCCTGGAGGAGCCCGAGAGGGCAAGGATATCCACTTCAGGGTCCACATCCTCCTCCACCTCCTCGGCCTGAATTGCCAGGCTTTGAGCAGCCCTCCTCAACAATTGCTGTAGGACCTGCTTGTCCTCAAGAGCCGGGATAGTTGATGTCCCCTCAACCGCTTCATCTGGTGACGATGAGGAGGAGAGGACGGGTAGCGGGCCTTCCTCGCTACCTTCAGCCCCTGTGGGGTCCCGCGGCACATGGTACTCAGGTTGCGGAGCCGGTGCTAATGGAAAGTTCGGCACCGCTACCAGTGCCGGGGCCGATGCAGTCTGCCGAGCCAAGCTGGACGGTGCTAGCGGGGTCGAAGATGAAGCTCCCATCAGTGCTGTTTACTGGAGAGATGGTGCCGGAGCTGGCTGTGTCACCGGTACCCCTCCCTCAGACGACAGTGCTGGTGGCAGCGGTACCTGCGCAGGCACTACCGACGCCAAGGACACCAACGCAGACCTGGATCTCGAGCCGTGCACTTGCCATTGGCCTGGTGGTAAGCCCAGGGAATCCAGAAGGCCCATAGTGAGGGCATTTGCCATTGCTGCTGCCACGGTGCAGGATATGGTTGGTGGCTTCGTTGCAACCTGGACCTCTTGCTCTGAAACTTGCTGGAGCAATAAGAGTCCACCTCTGACTTGGAAATCTCCAAGTAGGAGGACCACGGAGGAGCAGTACTGACAGTCGCTGGCGAGCCGTGCCGCGAAGCCAGGGAATGTAGCGGCCCTTGTCCCTGTGCGGCGGTGCCAGGAGAGGCAAGGTCGAGACTGCCAGCTCATCATGGCTGGTTTGCCCCTAGAGTGGAATGGGGGGCAAGCGGTCACCGGCGACTTGTCC
Source organism: Macrochelys suwanniensis (assembly GCA_033296515.1). Lineage (NCBI taxonomy): Eukaryota > Metazoa > Chordata > Testudines > Chelydridae > Macrochelys > Macrochelys suwanniensis. Next base: position 97,316,555 of record CM065781.1, on the reverse strand, counting down.
CTTCTTTTTGGGGACGATGGCACCGGCCGGCTCAGTAGGTCTGAGGACAACTCAAAACACCTCTGGTGTCGATCGGAGCCATATGTCCTCCCTGTGGTCCGGGGACCGTGGCGGGTTCAGAATCGACTGAACCCCAGCCGGGGCAGGAGTCGATGAGACCTTAGGTGGAGGCAAGAGAAGGGCGGCTTGGCCAGGCACACTCGTGGGTGCCGCCGACACTTTAGGGTCCTGGTGGGGTGATCGGCCCCTCACCGGCCTTCTCTTCTTCACCAGCACCGGGGATGGGGAACAGTGCCATATGGAGGCTGATTTCCCATGGCCCGAGCAGTGGCGGTGTTGGGCCTTAGGGTCCCTAGACTGGGCCGGTTCGCGTGCCATCGGTGCCAGAGCGCTGTGCACCGATGAGGATGTACTCGGCGCTGGCTCCGCCGGTTACGGATCGGAGTGTAGCCGCAGTGCTGCCTCCATCAACAGAACTTTTAGTCTCTGATCACGGTCCTTTAGAGTTCTGAGCCAGAAACCCTTGCAGATGCGGCACTTTTCCTTCTGATGACTCTCACCGAGGCACCGCAGACAGGAAGAGTGAGGGTCACTCTTAGGTATAAACTTGCCACAGTTCTCACAGAGCTTAAACCCTGGAGACCCTGGCATACCCCAGGAGGAGGAGAAACGTGCTGGGGGGAGGCCCCCCAAGCTAGCTAACTAACAGTTAAACTATCAACAATAAGAAAACTATATACACTAAGCTATAAGACACTGCTAGAGTGCTTGCTGCAAGAGCGACCACAGTTCCAGATAGCCGTCACCAGCGGTAAGAAGGAACTGACGGGGTTGGGGGGTCGGCAGGACCCTATACTGGGCACCATGGAGGCGCCACTCCAAGGGGGGGGGGGGGTCAGGCCGACCCTACGGACGCTGCCGGGAAATCTTCCAGCTGCTGGGAAAATCTTCCAGCTGGCATGCATGCGGCATGCACACACCTGCTTAGAATGGACATGAACAATCACTCGAAGAAGAACATTACATTATCGATATACATTCAAGCTTAGCTTCAATTTTATGCTGTTTTTGTTTGGGAATTTCTTTATTTGAGTTAAAAATTACATAAATAAATACTAAACATTAAACCCGGGAAAAATGTTGCCATAAGATTTCTAATGATTTCGAGATACGTAGTACAGACTTGAAAAAAAACAAACAAAAAACTTTTAGCGTCAGATTCACCAGTGTGCTCTTAGCTGCATTACCCAACTCTCAAATTGCACAAAGTAACAAGAGCCAATTTTCACATCCTTCTTGATCCCCTCAATTCCCGGTGTTCCTTCCACACCTGAACTTTCTCTTATTGTTCAAAGGGAGATTTCATGTGATGAATAAGTACTAGAGTGAGGTTAAAGTAGGTGTGGGTTTGCTAACCAAAGGATAGACATTCATTAACTTCTTCAAGGATCTTTTTACTGTAACATGGCTAAATACAGTCTTTTGCTTCATGAAGCAGTGATAAGTGGATTGACTGTGAGATTTATTTTTGACAATATGGAGAGTCCCAAATATTTCAAATAAATTAAAGTGCTCTAATATGGATTGAATAAAAGATGATGCTGCATTTATATTATTGTTGGTTGCCCACAAAGACAAGGTTTTCCACTTACAATCATAACAAAGGCAAATTGACTGCTCCCTGAAATTGAATACAATCTATTGTACTTTTCTGAACAGGACAGTTCCAGTTTTGCCAAAGTACTACAACCCTTGCTCTCAAATTGATCCAGATAACAAATATGACCTCTCCACTGGATCAATAGGTCTGAAATTCTGGAGAGGGACAGATAAACTCCTTGCAACAGACAAAGTAGATCCAAGAACCATTGTTGTCTCACCCAGGTGAGAGCAGTAAGAATAACCTTAGCTTTGTCTTGTTCGATTTTTCTAAGAACTCTCTGAATTAGAGGAATTTGGGATGGGACAGCTAAGGAGAATACACAGACAAAACCTACCCTTCAATTTAGCGGGGTGGGGGGCGGTGGGGGGAAGAAACACATCTGAGAGGGACTGATTGCCTGCTCTGGAGCACAAACATCTGACATATGGAGTTGAGTCTTCTTGCTAATATGTCTATCTCCAGATACCCCCACAGGAAGATGCCATTCACTACAGCGTAGTGATCACTCATGCTCAGTTAATCTGCCAGTATATTGACCTTGCCTGCAAGGTGGAGTGTTTCTGGATAACTTTGGTATACTATGCACCACTCCCATAGATCTATGGACCTTTTGCACAACAGGCTGGAATATGCTCCTCCCCTGTTTGTTCACATAAACATCACCATAGTGCTGGCAACTACTTGGATCACTCCGCCACGTTGCTAAGGGAGAAAGACTTGAGAGGTCAACATATTACTCTTAATTTTAGAGCTCTGATATAGATTTTTTTTCCTCCCAGAAACTCCAGTGACTGACTTCCAGCCCAGACTGGAAACACAGGAGGCAAGCATAGCTGGTGGATTGAATGAACTCTTCTGAGGATACTGTGATGTTGATTCCATCAGATGAGGGAAAGAAATATCCATGAGTAGTGACAATTTCACAAACATGCTGTCTGTATTTAGTATAAAGTGCCTTGCTAGTCAGAGTTATAGACGTCTCATCTTTAGATATGCATATGGAGTTATTTATAGTGCCAAAGCCATAAGGACCATCAGCCAGAGGAGGAACACCACTGTTTGCTACGAGTTCTCCATTTAGTACTTCTATTGCTTTAAGAACTTTTACGAAGAAAAGTTCTGCCTTTTTAAAAATCCAGAAATGTTCCAATAAAATATATGACTGGGATGGAAGTTGTATGTGATTTTTTCACATTTATCTTGAACACCAGTGTTTGAAACAGAATCACAGGGCTGGAAGGGACTTCGAGAGGTCATCTAGTCCAGTCCCCTGCACTCAAGGCAGGACTAAGTATTATCTAGACCATCTCTGACAGGTGTTTGTTTAACCTGCTCTTTAAAATCTGCTCTTTAAAAAATGATGGAGATTCCACAACCTCCCTTGGCAATTTATTCCACTGCTTAACTACCCTGACAGTTAGGAAGGTTTTCCTAATATCCAAGCTAAACTGCCCTTACTGCAGTTTAAGTCCACTGCTTCTTGTTCTATCCTCAGAGATTAATGAAAACAATGTTTCTCCCTCCTCCTTGTAACAACCATTTATGTACTTGAAAAATGTTATGTCCCCTCTCAATCATCTCTTCTCCAGACTAAACAAATTCAATATTTTTCAATCTTCCCTCATAGGTCATGCTTTCTAGACCTTTAATAATTTTTGTTGTTGTTCTCTAGATTTTCTCCAATTTTTCCACCTTTTTTCCTGAAATGTGGCACCCATAATTGGACACAATACTCCAGCTGAGGCCATATCAGTGCGGAGTAGAGCAGAATTATTTCTTGTGTTTTGGTTACATTCCTGCTAATCATCCCAAAATGATGTTTGCGGGGTTTTTTGGTCTGTTCTGGCGCTATGCATCACCTGCTCTAGGACCTGTTTCAAGGGAAAAAGCAGTCATACGTTGCCATTTCCACCTTCAGAATGTGACTCCTGGTCTTAACATGTTTCCAAAGACTAAAATGTTCACTACTAAGACTGAGAAATGTTCTTCTTGCAAGGAAACTGCTTAAAGAGAGTCCATCTGTCTTGAGATATACGACCAAAGAAGTTGAAAAAATGTATTAGATGTCCTCCAACGGTAAGTTGCTCATGGACCAAAAGGGCCATGTTGTCTTTGAGAGGAGCCAAGACAGAGGATTTTGGGTGTCCCCTTTATGAGGGAGTGTTGAGGAGAAACTTCTGAAGTCTGGAGGCCCCAAAGGAATGAGTTGAAAGTCATAAAGCTGACATTTGAATCTATCCTGTTGATTCCCAGAATCTTTGTTGCTGAGAGATAAAATGTTGCTTAATGCTGATAAGTGCTTAAGCACCTTTTCTCCTCCAACACCCTCGTCCCAATAAAGGAGCTACAGTAAGATTCTGATCTATAAGTAGCGTCTGCGTCCAGAGTTCTGAGCATTGCATTTCCTCTGGATGGTGTTCTACTGAGAAGAGATTTGTTATTGTTTTTTTAAAGCAGGTATCATGCAAAGAGGCAGGACAAAATGCTCTTTAGTTGTCCTGAATTTTCTTGATTTTAGGTTTGTTTTCCCCACATCTAGAGGATGGATTTTTAAAATAAAAGCCATAATCTCTTTGCCATTAATGTTTCTTAATAAGTGGACATGTAAGGAATCCAGCAGCAGCCAAAGAATTACTAGATAATACAGCCCTCATCCATGAGGTCTAAGAAACAAAGGCCTCTACCACTAGAGCTAGGAAAGAACTCTGTTTTTAACAAAGGACTACTGAGCACAGGGGCCTCTTGCTCTGGCAAAGATTGATTCAGCGGGTAAAATGATCAACTCTCTTAAGGAAGCTGCTGGAGTTTTAGAGAAAACCAAGGACCCTAGAGCAAGATATATAGCAGAGCTGGATTATCTTTAAACTAACTAACCATCATATTTCTGATGCTAAGAAGGTCAGATAAGGCTAGAGGAGAAAAATAAGAAAACTGCTTGAAGGAGAGGGAACCCACTGAGTAATTAGAGCAGAACCAGAGATCAAACAGTTTAATTACTGGAACTGGGCCAGGCCCTCCAGAGTGCTATAGGAAGGAAAGCAGTAGATGAAAGGCATAGAAGGAGGTAAGGCAGCAACTACCCCAAAAGTCCTAAGAAATGCTCCATTACAGTCAGACAAGAGAACCTGGAGGGGGCTGGGGGTAAGGATTGCTTCAAGACACTTGTTTCCTCAGAGATCACACCTATGTTGGGGAAATTTTTTTAAAAAAAGTTACCCACCACTATTCATATTGGTTCTACTATCCTAGCATTAAGTAATTCTAGCATGGTCATGCCTCTGGCTATCACTGGTGATGTAAAGCACCATTAGACCTGTTCTGAAAGCAGCCAGTGTGTATTTAGGCTCCCAACTTTGCTAAAACTCAGGGAGCTGAACTGGTATAAGCAACGTTGGTGTGTTTGTTTTTGTTACCCAAAACTTCCCTAGTGTAAACAAAGTCCAGAGAGAAGAAAGGACCACAGTGCAATTGCTTCCATAAGCAGAAACTCCCAAACTGGAGAGCCTCCCATTTCACTCCAGGTTATCATGTCCCCTTCCCACCGAAATTCAGAGACAGTTATTTGTGTGGAACAGAAGGTGATACAAACCAAGTGTCAATCACACAGATTGGTGGAGGATGCCCACCTGAAAACAGCAGAGGGAAAGAAGATACATGAAGGAAGAATTGGGGGGGTGGGGGAAAGGCCAATAATGATAAGATTATTTTCAACAATGCTTCATCCTTGACTCTTTATGCAGTAAAATATACCATTGCTATCACTAAATAAGCAATAAACAACAGTCATGAAACAATTATAACATTACTAACTGCTCCGCACCTTTCCAATAATTAACACTTTCAAGGACAGATAATTTTCATCTTGAGACAAGAATAATATACCTACAGAAAAAGAATGAATGTAGCTCATCAAGAGTTATCCCAAAGGAATTATTCCATTTTTCCAATGCTGTATGGCAATAATAGTCATATGCTAACCTATAATGTTGGCTGTCAATAAGAGTGAAAGCTCTTGCATTCCCGGAGTACCAGATTAGTATCATATGTCCTAAACCAGTGCTTCTCAAAGTTTTGTACCGGTGACCCCTTTCACATAGCAAGCCTCTGAGCGCGACCCCCCATCCCTTATAAATTAAAAACACTTTTTTATATAACACCATTATAAATGCTGGAGGCAAAGCGGGGTTTGGGGTGGAGACTGATAACTCGCGACCCCCCATGTAATAACTTCGTGACCCCCTGAGGGGTCCCGACCCACAGTTTGAGAACCCATCCTAAACAATACTCCAGAAAGGAAAAATACAAACACAAACAGAATGGTGGTCTGATGTATTTATCAATTGTCATGCATGATTTGTCCATTACATCTGACACCTCATTCCTCAACATGAAATATAGGCAAGGAGCTTACATTATAATAATATTCTATATTGACTATACTTCCAGAGTTAAAAAAACAAATCTAAGATAGCTCAATCAACTGTAAGAGCAGTATGGATATCAATAACTTCTCAAAACAAATTTATGTACTCTTGCAACTAACATGTTTCGTAGTGAAGCAGTAACTGCAATATGTAAGAAAAAGGTAAACTACCTTGTAAACTGATGTTCTGTAAAGTACCCACCAGTCTGTTCATGGGGTGTGTTGTTCCTCATTGCTAGGATACAAGTAAGTTCGCCCTCTTGTATTACTAAGCTTTTTGAAGCGAAGATGTACTCTCCTTCCATTCTGTCTCTGAGAGACAAGGTGGATGAGGTAATATCTTTTCTTGGACCAACTTCCGTTGGCGAAACAGATGCTTTCAAGCTTACACAGAGCTCTTCTTCAGGTCTGGGAAAGGTACTCAGAGTGTCACAGCTAAATACAAGGTGGAACTGATTGTTTAGCACAAGGAGTTAACACATGTTGCAACAGACCATTCAAGGTGAAGTGGGCAGTTAACACCACTGCAGTCATAGGACATAGAAGGGTTAGTGGGTTATAGATTGTTGTCATGAGCCATAAAACCAGTGTCTTTACTGAGTCCATGATTTTTAGTATCTAGCAACGTTATGAATTTAAGCTCCCAGGCTCATCTTTTGATGTTATTATGCAAGTTTCATTTGAGGATGGGGATTGAGGTGTCCAATATGGGATGATCGTTTTGTGAAAAATGTTTGTCAATGAGTGATACAGTGTTTTTGTCTTTTATCATTTTTTTGTGTGAGTTCATTTGAGAGAGTAGTGATTGTCTGGTTTCACCCACATAGTAGTTATTGAGGCATTTAGTGCACTGAATTAGGTAGGTAGCCCACATGTTATGATAGGCATTTATAGGATCCCTGGATCTTGAAAGATGTGTTTGGAGGGTGGGGGGGGAATGATCATCGTAGCAGGAGTTATGTCGGCAGGTTTTGCATCTGTTATGGCAGGGTCTGGTGCTGATTTAAGTTGGTGTGTTCTGGTCTGGGGGGGAGCTTGCTTCTGATGGCAAGGTTGAGGAGTTGTTTGAAAGCCAAAAGATTTATTTTGGGATGTGGTCCCCACTGAATATGAGTTGCAACTGTATAATGATACCCAGTGTGGGTTCCAGTGTGTGGTGGTAGGTGACAACTAGGGCTGTAAAGTTGGATTTTTTTTTTCACATATAAGCAGGTTCTTTTGAGATATTTGGGTGGCCCGTTCCATGATGCAATCCCTTCCCTGTTGGAGTGTCCATGTTTGGTGAAGGCAGTTTCAAGTGTGTTAAGGTGTGTATCCCAGACTTGCTCCTCAGAGAAAGGGGACGCCATCATAGTCCTCAACTGTGATGACTACATCAACAAGGCCAACTGACAACTCTCCAACACCTCCTACTATAAAGAACTCAAAGAAGACACCACACCAACATTCACCCAATAATTTAAGGATATCACCACATTTTTTCCTCAAACAACTCCAAAAGAAACTATGAACTCATCGCCCATGAACCTACCCAAAAGACCTTCTACACAAACAAAGGAACCCAGGCAGACCCATAATATCTGACCATGATACTCTTACTGAAGGAATATCAGGACTCACAGAAACCATCCTCAAACCACTCACCACATAAGGGAACAGTTTCCTACAGGACACAACCAACTTCCTCCAGAAACTGCGCAACGTTAACAACCTCCCTGAAAACACCATCCTTGCAACCACGGATGTCACCTCCCTATACACCAACATCCCTCACAATGACAACAATGCTGTCCGCCTCCAACATCTACAAGTCAATGGATAACATTCAGATATTCACCCCAACACACCCATCATAATTTTACATTCAACAACAAACACCTTGTCCAAACCGTGGGAATGGCCATGGGCACTAGGATGACTCCCCAATATGCCAACCTCTTCATGGGACACCTCAAGGAAGAATTTCTGGACAAATACACCATGAAACTAATGATATACCTGAGATAATGTTGATATTTTCATCCTCTGGACAAAAGACCTAACCTCCCTCAGATATCGACCTCAATTTCAACAACCACCATCCATTAACCAAACTCTCTCTAGAACACTCCCACATCAGCATCAACTTCCTGGATACCACAGTCCGCTTCAACAGTGGAACCCTATAGACAACTAAATACAAGAAACCCACAGATTACCACCCTACCTTTAAAGATCTAGAAACCATGCCACAACCTACCCTGGAAGCCTATCCCAGCATTTAACTACCCTTATATTTAGAAAGTTTTTCTTAATATCTAACCTAAATCTCCCTTGCTGCAGATTAAACCCATTACTTCTTGTCCCACCTCCTGCAGATGGACATGGAGAACAATTGATTACCATCCCCTTTATCACAGACCACAATATATTTGAAGATTGTTATCAGATCTCACCTCAGTCTTCTTTTTTCAAAACTAAACATGCCCAGCTTTTTTCAACTTTCCTCATAGGTCAGGGTTTCTAACCTTTTAAGGCTGCACAAATTTAGTAGTATTACAAACACATTTTAAGCATAATTTATGCATAGTTAACAACTATTAAAAATTACATAGTTGTTGACTGTACCAGGGATTTTTCTTTAAAGTGCAATATACATAAGACAGTTATGACAGAAAAAAAGTGTTCACAATGAAAGTACTAAAACACTTTAGTTAATACTTTAGATCACAGTAACACCATCACATGCTGATGTGTTATAAACACAACAATCATTTCAATTACATGGATAATGGATGTTTTCCCACAAGATAAAGGGATGAAGAAGAACAACTGGGTAACTTTACCTTTGACATTCCTTTTAGTGATTCTTGTAAGCACGTTCTCCATCACTGACTCAATGGAATGAAATGCACTTTTAAAGCTTCAATTCATAAAATGTATACCCGATATAAATGCTATCCCACACTGTGGAAATTCTCAGCCTCATAAGAGCGCATCACACTTAACCACAACACTACAATTATCTTATGCACATATCAGTATAAAACTACCAATACAAAGCAGCCAATACATGCAAATCTGTCCACATACTAAACAAACACCCTCAACTAAAAGGTATATACACAACAATACACAAGTGAGCTTCTGAAAACGACATTTTGTTACTCACCTACAAATATAATAAATATGAATTGCCTGATTGGAACAGACTCATTGTCCATCAAGTGCTGTGACCTGTCTTCAGACAACAGACTATGCGAATTTCATGAACAATTCAATACATTGTTTCCTCCTCATTGTTCAATGTGTGGTCCCAAGGCTTCATTACTGCATTCTATTCAGACTCGACTGTAAAAACAGAATTATTCATTTCATCATGGACTTTTCTATGGTGTTCAACACTAATCTGAATGCTACACAAACAATTTATTTTCACACTAACCCTGTGAGATGAGGGGGTAATATTAAACCCATTTTACAGATGGAGAACTAAGGCACAGAGAGCTTAAAATCAAACATATCCCCTAATCGTAGATGCCTAATTTGAGATGTATAGGACCTGATTTTTTAGAGTACTTAGCATTATATTTTATTTTCTATGCTCAAAGCACAGCTCTCATTACCTTCAACTGCAGCTCTGAGTGCTCAGCATTTCTGCAAACCAGACCTCCAGGTCTCAAAGTAAGGCACCCGAAAATAAAGAATAAACCAAATTTCTCACAGATGGTCACTAATTGTGTAAGTGGCTTGACTAGCATCACATAGGAACTCTGTGGCAGAAGCAAAGATAGAATCAAATTCTCTAGAGAACAATTCCACTGCTTTAACCATGAGACCATCCTCTCTCTTCCTGCAATCTCCTCACTCATTTGTTATATACCTGTCAGCTTCTGCAACAAAAGAACTAGAGATCCCACACACAAGAGCCTCTTTCAGTACATTCATCCTTCCTGTGCACAGAATTAGGCATAGGTCTTGTAGTGAAAAATAGTATGTGATCATGTAATTAAGAATGCACAGGAAACCTTAATTCTGATATTTCCTAACTTTTGAGCGCTTGACTTTACAACTTAATTATGTTCTTTTAATGTGGTTTTGTCTGTAATTTTCTACATTTAAAAAAAAAACTGAAACCCTCCCCCCCCCGAGATTTTACCATGTAGTACAGTATCACATTGATGCCCACATGTCATCAGCAAGATTGAAACCTTTAGATTTACCACACAGAGCTCTGCCACTTGAGCTAATGGAGTAACTGAGATCAATAGTAGGTTGTCATCTTCTATGTGGAGAGGAATGGACCATTTTGCTAGTGGATTTCACAGACATTTGCTGACAGCAGAGGAATGGTAAGATTCAGGGATAATTGGTTCCATTCCAGGTTCTGGAGGTGTGGGTGCTCTAGTGGGCACAGACTTTTCTGTCCATTTCCCTCAAACCCGACCTCTTCTGCCCTATCCTCTCCATCCTGTCTCTTCCTCATCCCTGGCTCCTCATCCCAGTCCCAGTTTCCTCATCTAGCCAATCCCAATCTCCACTCTACAGAAATTTTAGCTGTAAAAATCTAGAAAATCTCTACTGAGCAAAGGCTTATAATTTAGCCACCTTTGCACAGATTTTAATAAAGGTGAAAAAGGCCATTCTCCCTACCAAATTTGAAGGCCTTCTGGTTTTTCAAAAATAACTACCATTACAGGGTATCGGTTGGCTAGTTTAATTTAAAAAAAACAACACACACAGGAAGGAAATTGATATGTTTGCTAAGTAGAAGAATACACTACCATTGTTGGAATAGCACTTGGGAAAGGCAGCATGGTTTCTAGGAGAAACTTACTGCTATGGGGGCTAGAAGAGACCAAGAGCCAACATGGAGGCATAGCACCTCCTCTTGGACGGCTTGGCCTCCCACAAATTCCCAAAGGTCCATGGGGTTTTCATAACTGAATCTGTTGAGGACAAACTCTACCATCTCTAATTACCCAGCCCTCATCACCAGAGTATTTTAGTATTACACAATCACCAAAGGATTTATCCTCATAACACAAAAGTAGGAAATTATCTAATTTTTTACAGATGAGCAATAGGCTAGATTTAAGTGACTTGCCCCGCTCCATCCCCCTGCCTGGCGCTCCTGGAGCAGGTCAGGATGCGGGGGTGCCCATTTTTCTGATGGCCCCCAATTGGCCGGGGCCCCTGGGCATGGGCCCCATTGGCCCAGTGGCTAATCCACCATTGTCCAATGGGAACAGAATTTCTGAGCAGGGAAGGAATTTATACCAATTTATACTGACATAATCGGTGTTTACCGCACCAGTTGGTACTGTGGGGTTAGTAGGGTGACAATGCTTTGGAAAGCTGTTGCTCCTCCTCATACTAAGTCTATCATCTTCTCACCCACATAGGCCATTTCCAGAGAAGCATCCATGTACTGTCAGGACACACGCCTTTCACAGCTCATGCAGCTAGTATCCCTCACTTTATGCATCCATGTATTCACAGATTGGAAAGCATTTGTACATTAGCACCACTTGTTTTCCTCAATGCTTATCTCCTGCAATGGTGGTCACCTGCTCCTTATCCTGCAGCCAGCTGTGTACTTGCCTCCTGCTTTGTTGCATAGTAGGAATACCCCAAAGAATCTCTACTCCTGGGAAAATTCTGCACCAAAAATTAAAAATACTTTGCACAATATTTTTAAATTCTGCACATTTTATTTGTTAAAACAACACAACACTATCACGCCAGTTTCATTATTTTTAGGGCTGTTAATCACAGTTAACCCATTTGATTAACTCAAAACAAATTAATGTTGGGGGGGGGGGGCATTAACCGCACATCTTGGGAGATGGGACTTGGCAGCGGCCAGGTGGTGAAGGAGGCACCAGCTGTGGCAGTGAGTGCCCAGAGACAAGAGATTGTGGGCGATCCAGGAGAGCCAGTTAAACACTTATTGGGGGGTGAGAGGAGCCCGCCCCCCCCCACCTGCACCATCCCCTTCCTTTTGGATAAGGACAGCTCTATGGGTGAGCAAGGGGGGGCCACCATCTAGGGTGCCATGTTCAGGGGTCGCCGCTGTGTGCTTCAGGGGTGGGGTACCCCTGCTCCCATCACTCTGCTTCACTGTTGCTTCTGCCTCCTCTTCTCCTCACCCATAGAGCCACCCCTGGACAAGCTGCTCCAGACAAGGGCCTGCCTCCTGTCTGCTGTACAGAGTAGGGGCAGGGTGGTGCAGGGGGGGCTGATGTTGGGGTGTTCCCCTCTCCCTACCCATGTACCCAGTCACCGCTGAGCTGGGGTCGGAGAACAGGAGAAGCCTGTCTGCTGCTGCTGGCTCAGGAGTGAGTGCTGCTTACAGCTGCTGCTGCTGGCTGAAAAAGCATTCAGGCTTCTGAGTGCTCTGCTGAAAGAGACAACACTCCCACACATAGGCGCTGACTGCGTGGGTGCTCCAGGTCTGGAGCACCCACGGGAAAAAAAATGGTGGGTGCTGAGCACCCACTGGAAGCCCCCCTATCAATACCTCTTTCTCCCCCCCACCCCAGAGCCTCCTGCCCACCAGCAGGCCCCACCAATGAGCACCTCGCTCCCAGCGCCTGCCATGGATCACCTGTTTCGCAGCATCAGGATGGAGGTGCTGGGGGGAGGGAGAGGAGTGAGGGCACAGCATGCTCGGGAGAGGGGGCGGAAGTGGGTGGGGAAGAGGTGGGGCGGGAGGAGGAAGAGGTGGGGCAGGGACAGAGCAGGAGTCAGAAGAAGCAGGGCGAGGATGGGGCATTGGGAGAAGGGGCAAGGGGGCGGGGCCTGGGCAGAGCTGCAGGGGAGCACCCCCCAGCAGATTAGAAACTTGCTGCCTATGCTCCCACATACGCACGCGCGTACACACTCCCCCCAACACACAGACATGCAAATATTAGTAATAAAAAAATTATATAAAGTGAGCATTGTACATGTTGTATTCTGTGTTGTAATTGAAATCAATATATTTAAATGTAAAAACCATCCAAAATATTTAAATAAATGGTACTATTATTGTTTAACGGTGCAATTAAAACTGATTGTGCCTTTTTGTAATCCTGTGATTAATCATGATTGATTTTTTAAATTGTTTGACAGCTCTAATTATTTTGGTAATTTATTTCAAAATCTCTCTCAACAAGTATGTCTAACAATACAGACAACAAAAAACATTCAGGAAATGTTTTTTGACAAATAGATTCCTTAGTAGGCATATTAATACAGAACTCTGAGTACTAGTTCATTTAAACTACAGTACAGAAACTTATTTCCTGCACCTCTCAGAAGCAATGCAAAGACTTGGGGGAGTCAGGAGTAGCGGAAGAGCTGAGGGAGAGGGAAGTAATTGCTGGGAAGGAGCTTGGGAGTGAAACTGGACAGTTGCTCGGTGTGGGTGGGAGAAGCATAGAACAGTTTTTTGGGGGGAGCAAAGGGACTGTGAGGGAGTTGGGGAGGCTCCCGCATGCAGACCCTGGCTGACCCTTAGCCTCTCCCAATCAGACATATCTGCCCCGTGCCCATGTGTCCCTGCACCCACTGCATCTCCATGTATCCCTGCATCCCCACTCAGACACCCCTCAGCCCCATGTGGTGCTGCACCCCCACTCGGTCACCCCCCACTTTGTGTGTCCCTACACTACCCACCTCCTATCACCTTGTGGCCCTGCACCCCCACTCAGCCCAAACTCCCATCTGTCCCCCTACTAGCCCTTCTGAACCGCTGTCCATGTGACTCCCCAGCAGCCCCATGTGCTCTGCTCTGTCTGTCCGTCCCCCCCGCCCATATCTTGTGCCTCCTCACATGGCCCTGCAGGCAGGGCACTATGAAGAATACAGCTCTCTTATCCTTCCCATCATCTGCTGACTGCCACGGCCAGTGAGCAGTGAGCTGGCTGCCTCTGTTCTGGCACCACAGCAGCCATTGGTGGGCAAAAGCCACAATTGCAGTGCCACTCCAGCAAAACATATTTTCTGCTGGGGGAAAAAACATCTGCAGGGTACAGGAATTCTGCACATGTGCAGTGGTGCAGGATTTCCCCAGGCGTGAGGAGTTCAAGTCAGAATTAGCACCTGACCATGGACCTGCCTCCACTTCAGAAGCACAATCAAGCTTTTAGAGAGAGCCAGCCTTCCAATTTATACCATCTGGAAACACCTTCAGGACAGCATTAAAACAGTTTTTCAATCAAAACCTGGAAGCATGCTTCCCCCCTGTGATGTTGTATGATTAAAATATGACCATATAGACCATTGTTACTACCACGGTTATATAATTGCAACAAATTTTATATGAAGTATGTCACGTACAGTACCAATGGAAAAGTTACAATCACATATGATTATCCCGTTTGTGAGAATGTATCATCTTTGTATCTAAAGTTGTGGATATTGATTATGTACCAGTATTTCAAATCTGTTTTGCTCCTGGGGTAACATCCACAAGGTAATTTACATTCAGTCTGACCAGCACATTGTGAATGAACTATTCAAGTTGGTGGCCCATTAAGGAACAATTAACTCTTACAATGAACCATAGAAAAAGCCTGTCCCTGCCCGATGGGCCTTCCTGAGGACCTTTTAGCCAGAATATGGGTAATGGCTGCTCCTATGACTCACCAAAGTGTGCAAGGGCATGTGATTTGGGCATGTGACCCTGGACTCAGACTGAGAGCATCCCCTCCACATGGCAGAAGGTATAAAAAACCCTGGAAGCATCTCCATTTTGCCTCTTTCCTGCTCTGACCTCTGGACTTACACTAAAAGGAGCATTCCAGCCAATGGACTGAAGACCTTCCAAATCTTTGGAGAAGAACCCTTTGTTTGATGTAACTGGTTTTAGATAACCACTCATCATAAATTCTAATGTCTGGGTGGTGAAACAAGGGCTGGGATACCTATGGAGACTGCGCTTCTGAGTCCTTGTTCATTTGTGTCATGAGACAAAAGTTTACTTTTGTTATTGACTTGATACATCTTATAGAAGAACAACAGTTTGGGGTGGTTCTACCCCATTTCTCAGCAGTTTCTCCTGACTCTGTTATTTTCAGGTGTGACCCACTGAGGTATGGTGAGACTCCCACACTAAAATCTACATAATATGACAAAACTACAAGCTAGTGCAGGTGAGGGGGAAAACTGACTTAATAGGGCCCCTTGCAGACAACTATTCAAATGGCATTCCCAAATGCAAAATTTCTGGAAAAAATAAAGTAATTTGTTTCCTGTAGGGGAGAAGACAAAAAAAAAAGTTTGCAAAACACTAACAAAACCGAAGAGGAAACATCTGTTCTCCTCTGAAGAGGCAGAGAGTGGGGAGTACATGATGAGGTCAGGAAATGTGCCAGGAGGAATAGTAGTTTTCAATTTAAATTAAAAAATAAAAATAAAAACAAAGAACCCCTGCCTCAATTCAGGCTTAACTGGGCAGAAATACAAAGATTATACGTAGGGCTGTCAGGCAATTAAAAAAACTAATGATTAATCGTGCTGTTAAACAATAATAGAATATAATTTATTTAAATATTTTTGGATATTTTCTACATTTTCAAATATATTGATTTCCATTACAACACAGAATATAAAGTGTACAGTGTTCACTTAATATTTATTACAAATATTTTCACTGTAAAATAAAAGAAATAGTGTATTTCAATTCACCTAATACGAGTACTGTAGTGCAATCTCTTTATCATGAAAGTTGAACTTACAAATGTAGAATTATGTACAAAAAAGTAACTGCATTCAAAAATAAAATATTGTAAAACTTTAGAGCCTACAAGTCACTCAGCCCTACTTCTTGTTCAGCCAATCACTCAAACAAGGTTGTTTAACATTTGTAGGAGATAATGCTGCCCGCTTCTTGTTTACAGAGTCAACTGAAAGTGAGAACAGGCATTCACACGGCACTATTGTAGCTGGTGTCACAAGATATTTACACATCAGATGCGCAAAAGATTCATAGGTCCCTTCATGCTTCAACCACCAGTCCAGAGGACATTCATTCATGCTGACGATGGGTTCTGCTCGACAACAATACAAAGCAGTGCAGACCGACACATGTTCATTTTCATCATTGCAACTGCTTTGGAGGATAGGGTCATAATTCAAAATGATCTGGACAAATTGGAGAAATGGTCAGAGGTAAACAGGATGAAGTTTAATAAGGACAAATGCAAAGTGCTCCACTTAGGTAGGAACAATCAGTTTCACACGTACAGAATGGGAGGAGACCGTCTAGGAAGGAGTACGGCAGAAAGGGATCTAGGCCTTATAGTGGACCACAAGCTGTTGCAAAAAAAGCAAACTTGATTCTGGGCTGCATTAACAGGTGTGTTGTGAGCAAGACACGAGAAGTCATTCTTCCGCTCTACTCTGCGCTGGTTAGGCCTCAACTGGAGTATTGTGTCCAGTTCTGGGCACCGCATTTCAAGAAAGATGTGGAGAAATTGGAGAGGGTCCAGAGAAGAGCAACAAGAATGATTAAGGGTCTAGAGAACATGACCTATGAAGGAAGGCTGAAGGAATTGGGTTTGTTTAGTTTGGAAAAGAGAAGACTGAGAGGGGACATGATAGCGGTCTTCAGGTCTCTAAAAGGGTGTCATAAGGAGGAGAGAGAAAACTTGTTCATCTTAGCCTCTAAGGATAGAACAAGAAGCAATGGGCTTAAACTGCAGCAAGGGAGGTTTAGGAACTTTTTCCTAACGTCCAACCTAACTGTCAGGGTGGTTAAACACTGGAATAAACTGCCCAGGGAGGTTGTGGAATCTCCATCTCTGGAGATATTTAAGAGTAGGTTTGATAAATGTCTATCAGGGATGGTCTAGACAGTATTTGGTCCTGCCATGAGGGCAGGGGGCTGGACTCGATGACCTCTCGAGGTCCCTTCCAGCCCTAGAATCTATGAATCATCCGAGTCAGATGCCACCAGCAGAAGGTTGATTTTCTTTTTTGGTGGTTCAGGTTCTGTAGTTTCCACATAGGAGTATTGCTCTTTTAAGACTTTGATTAATTTTTTTTGAGTTAATCGCGTGAGTTAACTGTGATTAATCGACAGCCTGAATTATAATTTCTGTTCAGAGCACTATATCCAATGCAAGATAAAACTGCTTTACATTTCTGGAGGAAAAAATTATACATTTTCACACCAAGTAGTTTTCATTATATTCAAATTTGAATCTACTCAAGATTTTGTATTTTTGATTCTTTAGTACCATGCTTCATGAATTATTATTAGCTCACTAAATTCCCCTAAAAGTACACTTATTTCTTGGCACTCTCTCTTTGAAGGGAAATATTTTATAGTTCTTTCAACTATGTCTGTTAACATCTAATGACCCACATGCCAGATTATGAATAATTCTGGTTCCTTTGAAAACCATACATTTGATCATATAATGGAGCAAGATGTACTCAGAGTAAGGTTAATACCGAAACAGCCTATTTAAAACAGATAAAATAATTTTGTGACAAATTATAATACAATACAATTTAAGGATTTAATACAACTTTAGGAAAGCAACAGCTAGCACGTTATGGAATGGCAGATAAACCATGTTTAGTACCAGAATTAAAACAACAGGTCACTAACACACCATTTACTGAGATCTCAAGTTGACCCCTTGAAGTCAGCAGTCTAGGCCTTCTGCCATAAAGCATTAACACTACCTTGCCAGCGTAAAAGGGTGCACTACTTTCAATGCTTCATAAGGCATAATCCAGAAAAGCATCCCAAAAATAAACAGTATAAAAAAGTATCTAGCAGATACAGAACAAGGAAACATACAGGCAATGTGACAGGAAGCCAACAAAAAATAGCAGCAAAAATACTGCATTCATTGTACATCACATACATAGTATTGTAACTGCTTTTTCAAAAGTATGGCATTAAGTCAATGTCTTCTAATAATATCATGTATAATATGTAAAAAATGCATGCTATACAAAGGAAAAGTACCCTTAAGTAATATAAAGCAAAAAATATCTTGCCCTCTATCACCACAAAAAAATTGAAAATTTAGTACAAAAAAATTATCAGTTAATGCACAATTTTTTTTTTTTTTTTTAGCAAAAGTCCAATACCATAAAATTAAATGTAAAACCACTGTTACCCTACAGCAGGCCTGCATTTTTTTTTTTGCTCAACAACTTTCTTCGCATCCGGCCCTCGGCTTTTTTCTTTGAAGTAATGTGGCCCTCACTGCTTTACGAGTTGTGCAGGCCTGCCCTACAGTATGCGACAGATTCAAAGCAGAAGAATAGAAGAGAGTGGTCCTATTGGGTACTGGGAAGTGGGCGGGCTTAAAGGCCCCTCCCCCAGCCTGGGGAGAAGTTACTGAGCCCAGACCTCAACTAAAGTCATGGGACAACAAAGGAAAAAACAGGACTGGTGCAGGGGGTCGAAAGGCCAAAACTAGGGAATCGGAAGGGGACACCGCACAGAGAACCCCGGACAGCACCCACTGTTCCTCAAAAGCATCCAAGGAGCCAGTGGACGCCGCCCAGAGGAACTCTGCCCGGGTGCGTGATTAGATGAAAGAACGAAAACAGGCCCCACAGTCGCAGGCCCTCCCACTCAGCCAACCTCCTCTCCCTGGTGTTATAAATGGCCACTTGGCCATAGCTAGGAGAAGGTTGACGAGATGGTCCCGAGACTTTGTTGGGTCACGGATGGGGTGAGCATATAGAAAAAGGTGCGGGGAAAACTGCAGCCAGAACAAGAGGTTCTGGAGGAGCCGGAAGAGGGGCTGGAACCTGGCGCACTGCAAATAGACATGCGCCAGGGTCTCCCTCACACTGCAAAAAGGGCAAGCGTCAGGAAGAGGGGTGAACCGCACCAGGTACACACCCATGCTCACGGCTCCACAAAGGAGCCGCCAACTAATGTCCCCGACGGGCCGTGGACCCAGGATGGAATACAGGCTGGCTCACCAGGGTCCACCACCCTCTGCAGCTGGTAAAAGGTCCCACTACTTAGTATTGGGGCAGGACGCGAGGGTGGGGAAATGAAGAGTGTGGGGCACAAACGTTTAGAGATGGTCCCATGGAGCAGTTCAGAAACGAACCAGCTGCAAATCGCGCAGCCGGCTCAGGGCACAAAGGGATGGGGGTCTTGAAGGCTCACGGGGCAGTGGCCCGATGAAAAGATCCGGAGGGCCTGGGGTAAGGGGCGGGTGGGGGATTCCTCGAGCAGGTCCTGCGAAAGGGTAAGACCGAGAAGTGGGCAATAAGGCTGCCTCCACCTCCCGAAGTATGCGCCAGGGGGTTCCTAGGGTGGAAAGCCCGATGCGCTTACTGAGTGCATAGGGATCCACCCAGTCCCCCCGGTCGTAGTCCAGGAGGTCTCCGATCCTGGTAACTTCCGCCAGGACCAACCTCTGGTGCACCGAGGGGGGCTCCGCCACCTGCACACTGAGATGGGGATTGTGTAGCAGGGGCTCCGCGAGATCTGCTCCCCCTGGTGGCCGCCATGGACCTGGTCACCGAGACCAGCTTCCAGGTCCAGAGGAGGTCCTAGTAGAAGACCAGCAGCTCGGAGAAGTCTCGCAGAAGACCTCTCGGGTGAAGAAAAAAGAGCTGCTGGTCATATTGGAGCCCTCACAGGCGGCGGAGGAAGGCATGCACCAAGATGCTCCATGCCGAGCTACCTGCACCATAAAGGAGTCTCTGCAGGGCCTGGAGGTGAAAGACATGGAAGTGCGTGCACAAGCACGTCAGGCCCTGTCCTCCCTCCTCCAGGGGAAGATGGAGAACCCCTGCAGAGACCCAGTGCAGTCCCAGCCAAAAGAACTCCAAAATCAACTTCTGGAGCTGGGCCAGGAACCTCGGGGCCGGGCACAGGGTGTTGAGCCAGTGCCAGAGCATGGATGGGACTAGCTGATTAAGCACCAGTGCCCTCCCTAAAAGGGAGAGGCACCGGAGCAGTCCTACCCACCTCCGCAACCGCTCAACCACCCTGCCCTCCAAATCGTGGCAGGTCTCCGGCCAAGAAGGATGTGTGGCAGAAAGATGAACGCCAAGATAGAGCAGTGGACCCGTGCCCCACCGAATGGCCTGAAGCACGGGTGGGAGGGAGCTCGCCAGCCACCCGGCCCTGACCATCAGGCCAGAGCTCTTGACCCAGTTGACCCAGGCAGAGAAGGCCGCTGAGTACACAGCTTGGCAGGCCTCCACCCGCACCAGGTCGCCCAGGTCCTGGACCACGAGGAACATGTCACTGGCGTACACTGACAGGACCAGCCGCATCCCTGGCTCATGGAGCACCATTCCCGTCAACCTCCTGCAGAGGAGACGGAGGAAGGGCTCAATGGCCAGAGAATAAAACTGGCCTGACAGCGGACAGCCTTGACGCACTCCTCACCCGAAGCCGACAGGTGCAGTCAGGGTCCAGCTGAGCCTGACCAAGCACTCCACGGATGCGTACAGCACCTAGAGAAAACCCACGAATGGGGCCCGAAGCCGAATGCCCACAGAGTGCCAAGGAGATACCCATGGTCCATCCGGTCGAACGCCTTCTCCTGATCCAGGGAAAGAAGGGCAAACGACAAACCATTCCTACACCCAAGCTCAAGGATATCCCGGACCAGGAGTGGCACGACTGATCAACCTCGACCCGGACATACGTAAAGGTGGAGTCATCATCCGGTTGGTCACGCCAGACGTCCACCAGGGAGTGATGATCTATAATCTCCCAGAGGATGTCCGCGGCAGCGTGGCACTGCTCGGTCCCGCTCCTCGAGGGTGGCGTTAAAATCCCCACCCAGGACCAGACACTCGTGAGGGTCTAGAGAGCCGAGGAAGGCGGACGCCTGCTGGAAAAAACTCACCCGCTCCGGGCCCGATGTCAGGGCATAGACTAAATTCAACGTCATCCCCTCCACCCGGGCCCGGAGGTGCAGCAGGCAACCCAGCACGACCTCGGCTGTCCCCAACACTTCAGACTGTAGGTCGGGGGAGAACAGGGTAGTGGAAGGAACAACGGGTAGGGAAGAAAGGGGGCGACACAGTCGTCAGCAGGGTCGCAGCAGGAGAAGGAACCACTGGCCAAGGGAGCATTCTCGGAAGCGGAGGCAGCAGCGGCATCTCAGGAGTCCCTATCCGTGCCCGCCAGTGCCTCAGTGGCAGCGAAGGCAGTCAACCCAGCAGCGGCAGCAGTCGAGGCGGCCATCACAAGGAGGGGCAGGAAGGGAGACTAAAAGGGAACAGCAGAGATGTCCGGGGAAGTTCCACCTCCCCGAATCACCCACCACAGGAAGGGAGGGAAAGGAACAGCCACTAGGGCAGGAAAAAGAGAACAGAGGGAAGGGAGGGGTGGGAAGGAAGGCAGCGAAGGCAGTCAACCCAGCAGCGGTAGTCGAGGCGGCCATCGCAAAGGGGGGGTGGGAAGGGAGACTAAAAGGGAACAGCAGGGGTGTTCCATCCCCCGAATCACCCACCATAAGAAAGGAGGGAGAGGAACAGCCACTAGGGCAGGAAAAAGGGAAAAAAGGAAAGAGGGAGGGGAAACGGCTACCACACCCCACTCACTAGGCTGAAAGCAGGGTGGAGGGGCGCAACCAGAAAGGGACACAGGAAAACAAGGAACACAACTCCCAGCACAGGATGAAGAAACAGCTCCCCCGGCTGCACTAAAGAAAGCGGGTGGACTAAACCGTCATGGAGGAGTGTGTGTCAGTGAAGGGAAGAACCAAAGAGGGGAGGGGAATCTCAAGCGCCGAAAATGGAACGTGGGCATGCAGGAGAAGAAGGTAAACCGGGAGAGGGGGCAAGAAGCAAGGGACCAGAATGGAGGAGAGGAGAGAACGAGTATGCCACAGGCAAGGAACGAAAAACTCAAAAGCAGCCAAACTGAAAAAGGGAAAATGGAGCTGGCAACAACACCTGCACGGGGGGGACAAGGACGGGGTGAACAAACTAAGGAACAACAAAGGAAAAGGTCCCACAAAAAAACAGGGCAGGGCAGAATGGAGTGAACAGGGTGGCTAGAAGGGGAGTGGGCAGGGCAGGCAGCAAAGGGAAAGGGGGCAAACAGCTGCAAGAACAGGGGAGTGGGCGAGGGAGGGGAAAAGGGAGCCCACCAGCCAAATGCAGCAGGGGAGGGAGGGCAATCCAGGGAAGGAAGAGGGCGCCCAAAAAAACAAGTGCTCGCTGCTGCTACTGTCCCAAGATGGAAAAAGGGACAAAGCAAACTGCTGGGCTGGGGAGTGGAGAACAGAGCCAGATGGTAGTCGGGAAGGTGGAGAGGGCAGTGATGCTGGCAGTAGGGGAGCGGACAGACCAGGGGGAGGGCTCCACGCCACTCCCCCAGCTCCCCACAGCAACAGCACCTACCACTAAAGAAGCAAAGGTGTTACAAACCCCCTCCACAAAACAGGGCCTCCTCCACTCCCTCCTCAGCTCCAGCAGCAACAGGCTCTTTAGCAGCAGCAAGGGCAGCAGCCAAGGGAGGCCCCAAAGGTGGAAAAAGTGGGGCCTTGCACTCCTCCCTCTGAGAGTCACACCAGCAGGGCTCCCCACAGCAGCAGCAGCCAGGGGGGCAACCGGCTGGCAGGATGGCCTCAAAAGAGTGGAAGGCAGGTATCTCAGCCTCAGGATGAGCAGGTCCCTGCTCCCTGGATAGCCAAACAAAGGCTACTCCAGACCAATTAAGACACCTAACGCCAATTAATCAGTTGAGGCCATTAGGCTAATGGGGACAGCTGGAACCAATCAAGGTCCCACTCATAGGCACCGACTTTCGTTGGCGCCGGTGGGTGCTCGCACCCCCGCCCCGCCCAACTCCATCCCAGGTCCACCCTGGCCCCACCCCTTCCCCAAATCCCCGCCCCTCACCTCCTCCCCCGGGGAAAAATGGTGGGTGCTGAGCACCCACTGGCAGCTCCCTGCCGGCCCCGCCACCCACGTCCAACTCACCTTCTGGCCAGTTCCCGCCGGAGGCGCCTCCCGCCAAAAAGCCGCGGCTTTTTTTAGGCCAGCCGCCGCCTCTCAGCTGTTCGGCGGGGGGGCCGCGGGGGACAGCGCAGCGGGGCGGCGCCTCGGGGGAGTGGTATGGGGAGGCGCCTCCCCATACCACTCCCCCGAGGCGCCGCCCCGCTGCGCTGTCCCCCGCGGCCCCCCCGCCGAACAGCTGAGAGGCGGCGGCTGACCTAAAAAAAGCCGCGGCTTTTCGGCGGGAACCGGACAGAAGGCGAGTTGGGCGCAGGTGGGGGGGCCGGTGGGGAGCTGCACACGGTGGGTGCTCAGCGCCCACCAATTTTTCCCCGTGGGTGCTCCAGCCCCGGAGCACCCATGGAGTCGGCACCTATGGTCCCACTTATACTGTTTAAAAGCTCTCCTTCCAGTGCCCTCCAGGAGGCTGAGGTGAAAGGAGCTAGAGAAGAGAAAGCATTGCTGAATCCTGAGGTAAGGGTGAAGCTAGGAAAAGGGGACCACGGGGGAAGTGGCCCAGGGAATCAAAGCGGTGGTGAAGGGAAAATCACCAACAGCTGCTACCATTAGGGTTCCTGGGCTGGAACCCGGAGTAGAGGGCGGGCCCGGGTTCCTGCCCTCATACTCTACAGAAATCCCCTGGAGAGGGGAAGCAGGGCTCGGTCCAGACAATAGGCCGAACTGTGCCTACTGAGCTCTACGGAGGAACAGAGACTGTGGGTTATTCCCCCTTCCCATCGCTCATACTGGCCGGTGAGTAACTCAATAGGCTGTGACTCTTGCTGCTATGCTGAGAAAGGGAGGTCACATTGGGGCCTTATCGAGTTTCTGAGGCAACTGAATCCGCCCAGAAGCACAGGAACCACCAATACAGGCTTGGAACTTTGTCACAAGTATAACAAAGTTTGTTTTCCCTCACCCAATACTGTTGCAAGACAATGCAACGTCTAAAAAGCCCCAGACTTATACTACTATTTGCACTTGGGGAACACTTGCACGTGCAAGTGTAATGTCTTACAGACAAAGTTGTTGGCATGCAAGCTCACTCAAAAAAAAAAATCTCCAAATTGCACAGTATGGTTAAAATGCTGAACTTTAGTAAAGTAAAAACTGCCTATGCTAGTAATAACAAGTATTGTATAGTAGCAACACACAAAAAAACCAAACTCACCTAGTATAAACCCCCAAGCTATTATTTTAATTATCCTATTGTGTCTCACACTTAAATTTTGTACCAATTTTTTATAATCATAATTTAAATAAAAACAATTAAAATTAAAAAAAACTTTAAAAATAAAACAAAATATAAAACTACACCGTGATAAGCTATACCATAAAAAGTACTGTGTGCAGAATTTTAATTTTTTTGGTGCAGAATGCCCTCAGGAGTAAAATATGTTGTGAGGGTGGGAGGTGCCCACAGCCAACCTTTCAATTCCAACAAAGGACTAGCCAGACGTGTGCTCATGGCCCATTAAAGGGAATCCACTCTTCCAATGGCCATTCCAGAGACTTCTCAGAGATAGCATGTATGCAATGGAGACTGCTTGACCAATGAAGACTGACTGATCCCCACATCACAGCAAAGATCTTTCCAGGAAGCTGGAAGAAAATATAAAAGGGGGGAATTGACATTATCACTTGGCCTCTCTGCCCTCATTTCCCCCTGCAACTCAACACCTGAAGGAATTCTGAAAGACAAAGACTTTGAACTGGGAAAGGGAGGTTCCAGGTTGGAAGGCAGTCGCAGCCTGGGTATTGAGGACCTGTAACCTACTTGTACCATCTGTCAGGGTGAGACACTGCTCAATTCAAATTCTCTCTTTTGTAGAACTTAAGACTGATCATTTATTTTTATTTCTTAAGTAACCAACTTTAATCTCTTTGTTTGATACTTATAATCACTTAAAATCTATCTTTCTGTAGTTAATAAATCTGTTTTATATTTTATCTAAAAGAGTGTGTTTTGGTTGAAGTGCTTGGCAAATCTCAGTTCAGTTTACAAAGACTAGCTTGTGTCCATTCCACACTGAGGGACCGGCAAACTACTTAATGAACTTGCACTGCCCAAGGGAGCCTTGAGCACTGTAAGATGGTACTGTTCTGGGGTGCAAGACTGGGGAGTGGGAAGAATTGGCTAGAGCCTCTCTATTGTTGGTTCATGAGTGACTGAGTAACTCAGCTGGGGGTGTCCATGTCGGTGGATGTCTGTGTAAGTGCAGGGACTATCAGAGATTTGTAGCTTAACATCAGCATCACAGTGTGAGAGGCAACCCAGGTTGGTGGGACAGAGGGGCTCAGTGGTCCTACAATCCAGGCTACACCCCAGAGACTCCACCACAATGTGTTAACTTCTGTACCAGTGTTTTGGAAAATAATTAGATGATTAATATTTTCTGAGTAGTTGAAATCCAAAATGTAAGGCAACTTTAGAACAAAATACAAACAAACAAAGGGAAGTAGTACAGGATACAATATTTAATCTGAAATATTTATATTTATGAGATTATGAAAATTCTCACAGTGCAATGCTTCATAATTTATAGCTTCCGCCCTCGTTCCTGAGCAGGAAGAACAAATAAATTCCACCTCTCAATTTGGTATATTTTAAGGATACGTATTTATCACAAACTTGTGAAACACGGAACTTGTTCTCACAAGTACCTGATTAATAACCAAAAGAAATTAAACTAAAAATGAGTTATTAAAGTCTTCCCAATTCAAATTGATAAGCTCTATGTCCAAAAAGAAACCAATATATTTATAGTATTAATGTTTTTAAACAATTTTGCTTTTTTTTTAAAAAAAAAAATAAATCTTTAAAAGCTTTCACTTTTTTAAAGAAAGGTAGTGAGAACAGTAGAAATTATTCAAATTTTCTCCATACAAAAAACTTAGCCATTGGTGGTTCACCCAATCATATATTGTTCTTAATACGAAGCTTTGTATTGGAGAACCCTATGGATAGCCTAAAAATTTACCAGTGCAAATGAATGGCTTGTTGTTTCCCCATTCTCTTAATGCATGCAGAACAATATTTAGAGCTCATTTTCTGCATCAGACAACTAATAGGAGTCATACACATACCTAATAGCCATATTAAGATTTTAACAGCTGCTTTCTCAGATTTTGGCCCCTCTACATAACAGGAAGTCCTAAAAGTACTGAAGGAAATCCGAACAACTACATATAATTGCACATTCCAACTGTGCTAGTTGACAGAAATTTTAAAGTGCCTAGACTCGCTGCTAATAGGTAATGTCCTTTCAGGAAGTCTTGCATCCCATCATAAACTAGGCAATGCTCTGGCAAGTACTTAAGTAACTTGATATAGCTACCGTTGCTACTGGACAATCTCCCTTTCCTGAGCACAATAATGAAGATATTGGTGAAAAGCGACCTCCAAGAATTAAGAGCTTTCTCCAACTAACCTTGACCAAGCCAACATCATACATCTCTCACAATCAGGTATTAACGATACTGACTTTCTTCACAGCATTCAACATAACCATTTGTGAGATCATGGGCAGGGGATATAAGAGACCAGGGCAGGCTAAGCCTCTGGAGGCATGCTGGCCTGCCGCCTTTGGAGTGCCACCACCAAAAGTATGCCCAGGCCGTGGCAGGGAGGGGGTGAAGAGGCACGAGCGGCAGACAGGGGGGCTTCGAGGGAGGGAGTGAAGAGGTGCAAGCGGCAGGGAGGGAGACCTCAGAGGAGGAAGTGGAGAGGCGTGGGTAGGGGGACTTCAGGGGAGGGGGCTGAGCTGGAGCAGGGCCTGTGCAAAGTGGGGGTGGAGTGTGGGCCAGGCCTCAGGGGGAGGAGGCCGAGCAGTGGTAGGCCTTCGGGCGGAGCCATGGTCCAGGCACCGGTTCCCCACCCACCCAAACTTCTAGGGAGCTTCCAGCACTCACACCCAAGCTCCCCAAATGCGGGAGTCACCCACCGCCCATGCATGAGATGGTTCTAATTTTTTAGAGACCTGGCAAGATTGAACAACATAACATTGATCTGACTCAGATAATTTCTCTCAGCCCAGTTGCAGAAGTCATGATGGGCAGCTACATCTCCACAACTCAGTCAGCTCCACGTTGCACTATACCTCTCCCATCCTATTTAGCCTATTACATACCAAAAAACTATCTTCAAAGAACATTAAGGTTGTAAAGGCAAGCAATGAAGAGTTAGGAAATGTCAGAATTAAAATTGCCCAAGTAATCTTAATTTGGACCCTGCTGTGCATATGCATTTTTAATATCATACATTATTTTTTCCACAGGACCCTGGCTTCATTCAGTGCTAGCTGAATGGGTACTTATTCAATATTTCTTTTCACCTTATCATTCAGTATGTGGCTCTATTTTCTACTTATTGCCTACAATCCAAACTGCACTGAACACAGATTTATTAACATTATGAGAACGTCACAAACACTAATTAATGTATCTTCACAACACCCCTGTGAGGTAAGGTGATATTATCCTCATTTCATAGAAGGGGAATTGAGGCAGTAAGATTAAAGCCAAAATTGTTAAAATTATCCACTAGTTTTAGGTGCTCAGTTTGAATGTGGGCTTAGGGCCCACGTGTTCAGAATATTTAGCTTTTTATAACACTTTATAGGTTCAGAGCACAGTTCCCATTAACTTCAAATTGCAGTTGAGTGTGTTCAGCACTTCTCCAAATGAGAACCAAGGTGTCAAGTTGGGGACCCAGAAAATGAGGAACACATGATTAGTGGTCACCTGTGGAAAGTACAGTTTATGTGACTTGTCAAGCATCACATAGGAACTGCATGACAAAGATTGGGAGAACACCCAATTCTCAGGGTGGCCTTCAATTCCTTTAAACACAAAACCATCCTTTCTCTTCTTGTAGTCCCCTGCCTCATTCACTATACACCTTCCAATACCCACAATAAGTACACACATTCCAACTTATGCAATAAATGAGGCAGGTGTCCTACAGACAACAGCCACATTCACTATGCATCTCTTGTTCATTCACTTACTGAGTACTGCACATTCTGTGCACTGATAGAAGCTGTAGCCCTGTTCATTCAAATTTAACTTTGGCATTTTTAACTTCTTTGTGTTTGATCTGTGACCTTAATTTTCTTTTAATTTTGTTTTTTTTTAGAAATTTAGGAATGCCCACAAAAAACTAATTGAAAAGACAAATATCAAATGCAACCATAGTGATTCCCTACATCAATCATTAGCAGAGTTGGAACCTAGTTGGAACCCACTGTACAGACATCGGCCTGTTGAACAGAGTAACTAATAGCACTAGTAAGTATGTGGAACAGCTAGTAGAGGGAGATGTGAGAAATATTTCAGGTGTGTCATAGATATTTGCTGATGGCAGAGGAATCCTGGAATTTAGAGATCCTGGAGCCAATTCCATGCTCAGGAGGGGAGCATGGTGGTTACCCAGCCTTGTGACCCATTCCTTCCAATTTGTTCCTATCCTTTCTTCCCTTCTTCCTCCACCCCCACCTCTTTCCCATCCTCTCCCTTTCTGCCTCAGCCCCGCAATGTTCCTCAACCCTCTGCCTTTCTCTCCACACTGCCTGGGTACTAACAGTGAGTATTAAAAGCACAGGAGAGTCTTCCTGCTCTCAGTTCAGGTGCCTGGTATCACAGCAGCACCCAGCAGCCAAGAGAAACAAATTAAAGGAAAATTCTTGTCCAGCTCCTGCAAAAAACTCATTACAGAGGGAATCAGGGTTTTGCAGCCAAACTGACAAGCATCTACTGAGCATGTGCAAACAGCAATTTTCAGAGGCTTACAGCTTGATCAAATGTGGGTGAAATTTTCACAAGAACAGCAAAAGCCACTTCTCTGACCTGGGGCACCTTGCTAAATTTCAAGTCCCTGAGTCAAAATATGAGGGCACTAAAGTTAATCAATACATTAATGTTGTTTTTTAAACACACACACACACACACACACACTTAACATAGGGAAAAACTGTAGTTTTGCCAAACTTCATTCCCTGAAATAGCTTAAGCATTCTTGCTAAAACTTTGCCACAGACTGAATTTTTTTCAGACACTTTGCATGGAAAATTTCAGCCAAAAAAGTTTGAAGTTAGAGCAACTGAACACAGCATGTTATAAGGGAAAGTGGCATCTTCAACAACAGGCATTGCTACCAATCTGTAAAGCTCACAGCTCTAGAACCCAGGCCTGCAGAGCTGCCAGGTAGCTGACATCTCCATGCTGCCACGTAGTACACACTGCAACCAGCCTGTGCTCCACTGCCCACAACCCACTGCCCACAACCAACTTGGTAATATTTAAAAACAGGACACCCCAGCAGGTGTGCCATAACCTCCCCTATACACCTCTTCCCCCCAAGGCTCCACCTCTCCCCGAGGTTCTTGTTTTGGGTTCTTGAGTGTCATCCTTCTAAATTCTAAGAAATATAATAGTTTATATGAACACACACACTCAAAGGAGAAGGGAACTTTCTCTGGGAAGGCAACAGTGGAACAGCACTGCCAAACAGGCAGACAATGGAGAGAATATGCCATGAAATGATCCTGCCCAGGAAAACTACAGGTTACCTTATTGCCTTAGAGGAAACATCTAGAAAAGACGCCCAGGTATTAAGTCTAAAGAATCCGAATCTTCTATTGGAGTGCTCCAGAAACAAACCTACGTATGGCTAGGTTTACCTTAAAGTGTAACTGCTTAAACCAGGCCTGCACAACTCGTAAATCAGTGAGGGCCACATTACTCCAAAGAAAAAAGCCGAGGGCCGGATGCGAGGAAAGTTGTTGAGCAAACTTTTTAGCCAGCCCCCCGCAGGCCGCACAGAGAGGCCCGTGGGCCGTATGTTGTGCAGGCCTGGCTTAAACCATTGTACTTAAGATATTTGCCAACTTTTCTGTTCTGTCAGTCCTAGAAAAACATTCCTCCTTCCTGTTAGCCATCTGTCTGAAAGAATGCTTATTGAGACCCACTAGGACTAGAGCTCATTGGACATATCAGGTAAAGTGCCTGCAGTGCTTGCCTCTGAGAAGTGTCTTTATTTACACCTGGTGTGCTACTAGGTAGCATTAAGACATTTGGTGTCCCTCAGCACTGAATTGTAGCACAGCACCTTATTAATTATAGTGCCATATGCATAAATCTGGACTAAATTGGAAGTGAAAAATCTTCAATTGGAATGGAGTGAAAGAAGTCTGACTATTCTGAATAGATATATTTGAAGCTGCTAGAACTATTTATATAAAAAACATGAAAGTTGCAGAGAAACTGTGAAAGGTAGGGTAGATAAAAATTGATATTAAAAAGAAAAAGTGTTTTAATTTCAAACAGATTTTTTTATTTAAATACATATTTTTAAAACAAATCTATTCAAAATTAAAATTGAAATTATGACAACCTATATTAAAGCCTGAATTTACCACAAACTATTAACATTAAATTTTTAAAAAAATAACATTTAAGCAGTACTTGTTTGCTGCTAAGTTTTAAGGGAAATCAAACCATTGAACTGGTGATAATCACTGGCTAAGCACATGGAACCAGTTTGTTAAATTAGTAAGCCAGCTTTTGACAGCAGTATCTTCTTCAGTAGATGCGGAGAGAAACCATTTTCTTCATTTCAGTTTATTAAACTACTTCAGTTCAATGACTAGCTCACTCAAAGTTGAAAAATAGATTGCAAGTTAAAAAAAACGAAAAGCTTGTTTGCCTCTTCTAATCTATGAAGAAAAAACAACATGTAAAAGGATGATATCTATGTTCTAAAATCTTGAAGGACATGGTGACCAGAATCAGTGCAGTTCACTAACTACAGATGTTCCTTCCTTTGCTTCATATTTCATTTTTAAACACAAAATATGTTATGATAAACTTTTTTCTTATGTATCCAGAACATTTAAAGTAGTCTCATTTAACTAATAAAAGCTACTTTAAAATGCTTTTTGTGCATTTTAATTGAATTCCAATTTCCATCCAAATATAGCTTGACACTAATCACAAGAAAAATCCTCTATTAAATAAGGAGTCATCCACCATTTTCCAACATAATAAAATAGTAAAAATTAAGAATTTCACCAAGTGTGTGTTAATCTATATAACCACATAAATAAATGTGTATAAATGAGATGAAATTAAATAGTACAAAGTGTAAGGTCACTTAGGGTTTAATAATAACTTCTAATGTAAGCTGGGGTATCATCAGTTACACAGAGCTCTTCTTTCTCCTGTAAGCTTGAAAGCTTGTCTCTCTCACAAACAGAAGTTGGTCCAATAAAAGATATTACCTCACCCACCTTGTCTCTCTAATATCTGGACTCAACATAGCTACAATACTGCATATACTACGATACAACAGGCAAGGCATTTTCCGTAGATATAAGACTTCATCGGGACTACTGTGTAAAATTCTGGTAATCCATGTTCCAGTTTGAATTCACCTTTCTTGAACAGGTGCAGAGAAGAGCTACTAGGATGACCAGGGAAATGAAGAGCCTATCTTATGAGAGTGGGGATATGATTGCTCTCTATAAATATATCCAGTGGTATGTACCAGGGACAGTGAAGAGCTATTTAAGCTAAAGGACAATGCTGGCACAAAAACAAATGGGTATAAACTGATCATGAACAAAATCAGGCTGGAAATTAGAAGATGGTTTCTAACCATCACAGGGTGAATGTTGAGGAACAGACTCCCAGTAGGAATTGTGGGGGTAAACAACATAGTTTTAAGAAAAAGCTGGACACATTTATTAATGGGATTGTATGATGGGGCTGCTTGTGATAGTGGTGACAGAGCTCAATAACCCTGGGACTCACTTGTAGTTTGTCTTATGTACCTAAAAGCTCAGGATTTCAGACAGCCACCTGCAGGGGTCAGGAAGGGATTCCCTCTCCCCTACCCCCACCTCAGTATGTTCTTGGGATAGGTCTCCTTCCTCTAAAAGCATCAGAGACGGCCACAGCTGGAGACAGGACACTGGACCAGGTGTGCCAGTGTTGTCATATGGCACCAAGCATTCACAGCTGCTTGGCTGACTGGTTCTTGCTCAAATTCAAAACCCTCAGGTTTTGCTCAGGTATTGGTGCACCTCAGATCCTTCTATTCTTTCCCTGTGGCCCACAATAGTTTAGCCTCAATGGACTGTAACACTTTTGTCTAATTTCAGTTGTTGGGTTTAGTGTGCAGGTGCTGGGTAGCGTTGGTAGCCTGTGATACATAGGAGCTCAAACTAGATGGTCTGGTGCTCCCTTCTGGCCTTAAACTCCATGAAATTAGGATAATAACTTAAAAGTACAACTGCAAAACAAGATTAAAATTCAATGATTTAAATTAAGTTTCCTTCTTGTTGATTTAAGTCACTTTGATTTAAAATCAATCCAACCTGGTGAGGATGGAATTTACAAACCAAAAGGATAAGATAAAAATTATACTGAATCTCTGTTATAAATAGGCAAAGGATCAAAAGCCTTGTATTAAACCAGGGTCAGTACTGGACTGTTCTATTTTTTATGTTAGTACAACTAACTCTCCCAATGGAAACTAGCCAGATTAAAAATCAATTTTTTTTAATGGGCTAACCACAATTCTGAAGTAAATATTGAGAAGAAACGTGGAGCTAATGGACTTTGTTGTGTTTACCAATTTTCTAAGATAAAATAATTGAAAAATCATGAAAAAACATTACATTTAAAAAAAACATAGTATAAAAAAGATTAGAGTACTGAATATATATATTTTTTAAAAAGTTTAATATTAGGTTGTCAGTTATAATCCGGTGGATAACGATGAAAAATGAAAAAGGATTAGCACTGGGACTCCTCGCTAGTCTTGAGGGAAATTTTCTTAGTTTGTCTGTAATAAATTTACTTGGAGGTTTTGAATTTGAGCCCAGCTACGGCTTTACAAACTGATAAAGCATATAGGATGGTTACTAAGAAACCTAAGAGTTCAGAGTCGTTACTGAAGGTTGTACTGCAGTTAGGAAATATAACGAATATAATAAAAGTCTGTTTCTTTGTCTTAGAGATTAAAGTAGCTGTGGTGAAACTAAATGATTTAAAATTTTTGCTTTCTTATTTTATTTGCCTAATTCTAGTAGATATTCTAGTACTCTTCAAAGTTGTGTTTGTCAAATGAGATAGTCAAGGATGGGAAATGATCATGGAGAAGATATACTTAATGCTATAGAGTATAGTAAAATTTAGAGAAGATAGAGATGTTTCTTCTAAATTACTGCACTAGCTAAACTTTCAAACATCTAATTGTTTTTTCCTCCAATAAAAATTAGTACAGTGTTCCCACAGGATCAGAAAAATCTAACAGCAGAAAAAGTTACAGAACCCTCCAAACTCAGGGATGGATGACTGAATTATGTAACAGTTACTGGTACATATTTTTCATTTATTCAAAGATAACAACAGCAGTGGATTCCCACTCTGGAAAACTAGCAAATTTGAAGGATATGTCTAAAATAAAGTATAAAGGAAACTGCACTAGACAATAACAAAAACAAAACTAGCTAGCCTTGAAATCTAGGAACAGCTACTATAGAGGGCTAAAAAGTATTTAATTATAGAAAGGAAGACAAAAGATACTACTTATAAAATGCAAAATAATGGTTAAAATACTGTAAAATCGACAGAATAAGGGCAACTGAAAAACAAATGGGTGTGCTCAATCTCCATCAGTCACAATGTAGATAACATAAGATCAGACTATTGTCCCTCCTCCTCACTCCTCTGAACTCTGCAGTCAGAATCTGCAGTTTCATAGCTGTGAAATATTGATTAGTCTATCCTATCTTCCTACATCTAGTCACTTAACCCTGGCTCGACATCTGTATGTATCTATGTGATTGTAGCACAGAAAAAAAACAGGTAAGAAATTTGTTTTTCCTGTGGCATAGCTGCCACTATTATAGGAAAATAGATCTGACTAGAAGTATCCTAAAGGTAGGGAGGGTAATGTAGTTGTTGAGCTGAGATGGGGATGAGAACCAGGGGGGAAAGGGACAGATGATTCAGTACTATGTCCCTTTCTTTTAAGTTCTTGCTGTCCAAATACTGCATCAGCCAATACATTGAAATCCACGTGGCAGTGCTTAGTGCTCTGTGCATATTTTTTCCAAGTAGCAGCTTAACACAACTCAGCCACTGAGGATTTCTCAGCAATTGCCCTAGTAAAGTGTGCCTGGAGCTTGAGAGGACATGAGATTTCAGTGCTGAATAAGCATGCTGGATATAGAATCTAATCCATCAAGGGAGTATGACTCTAGACCCTGTGTCTTCATTTGTGGAATCCTCAAGTAAGGTTGGGACAGAGACAAGGGAGAGAAGTCTCCTGGATGTCATGAAAAGCTCACAATTCTGGACTGGTTATGAAGAGCCACCTTTTTCTGGGGTGAAAAACGAACCAAAAAAAACCCCACAACAAAGTAACTCACAAGTGAGGGTACCTTGTTCACTAACTGTGCAGACAAAGGTGATGAGCACCAAACCAGACTTTGTAGGAGAGGATAGAGAACGGGACAGGCCACACAGATACAAAGGATGCAAACATACTTTTTTAGCACTACACTGAGATTCCAGGGATGAGCTAATTTCTTAATAGAAGACATCAGTAAGATACAGCTATAGAATCTACAGATGATACAGGAAACCAATCTACCTAATCCCAGGGGGAACTAAAACCTGATACCTAGACCCAAAAAAAATCTAGCTGTTAAACCCCTATAAAAACCAGCCTGAAAGAAATCCAGGATGACTGCAGCCTGTTTGGTGTCCTGCTTCTGCTTGCCCTAGTGGCAGCCTGCAGTAGTAGGTACCCCCAGTCATTGTGTGCATGCAGGGCCCACAATTGAAAGCTGGAGAATGGAGTTGCACTTTTCCTAGCTCCTTTTCCTACTTTTTCATCCTGAAGACTGAGGTGAGTCAAAAAGATCACAAGATAGTACCTCAGCCTAGAACACCAGCTGCTTTTCCTTTGCTAAACGGGAAACAACTAGGAATTTGCTTGCATAGAACTCAGAAGGTTCAAAGACAGGAGTGAAATTTCCTGTACCCTGAATGCATACCATCTGCCTGATAGACAGAAGAAAGGAACATAATCCTCCTTCTATAGCACAGGCAGACAAACTACAGGAAATAAACAAACAATCAGGAAAAAAAGTCAAGGGAAAATGTACTCCCTTTTTAAACCATTGCAAGAATAGTGAATGCCATGTTTAAGATGGAAATTGGTCTTATTCTCTAAAGTTTTGCTTTAGGTTGTTTTTATGCAAGTGCCTTTTTAAAAAAAAAAAAATACAAACATAGGCCCACATACTAAGCGGTCACAATATCTGGGTAGAAATATTTCAGAGTGCAAGGCAGAAGCCTTTTTTATTCATTAATTTTTACCAAGCATATTCCTAGCACAAACAATTGTTTCATGTAAACTGTTCATTCAGCAAGAGCTACCCATATGGAAGTAGTCTTTTCTTTGGCAACATTAACACCCCTGTATTGCAAATACTTCAACATGTGCTTAACTGTTAGCTGTTTCTTTACTGTGGTGGGAGGCTACAATCAATGCATCTCCCTTTCCTAACGTACTAATGAAAAGTTTATGCAAAAGGTGCATGTAGTTTTAATACAAACATTATCAGAGACAAAAAATGATTTAGAAGAATTATCAGACAAACTTAACTCCAATTCTTTCAATACAAAAGCACACATACCAATTAAATCAGACTTTTGAGGTACTATTCCTAACTTTTCCAAAATGTTTTTATACTATCTCGCCAAAAATCTCTCCTATTAGAACATATTCTACTAGAATTAAAAGGTGCATCCCCATTTTTTCCCCCTAAATATTCCCTTTATAATTTTCAGATCTTGGGAAGTCTGTAAAAACTTTCTGCTAAGACATTTACACTCGAGTCATCATTCTAACTGTTACACAAGCAAAAAACAAAACAAAACAGAAAAACAGAATTCCTTTTTATTCTATTCTTCTGCTAACTAAAAGAGAGGGTGCAGATAATGGAAGATACAAAAATTACTTTCAAAATAAAATTTAGCAAAAATTAATAAAACTTGGTATTGCAAATAGTGCTGTGATAGACCCAGGCCAGTTGGGTACTGCAGAGTAGTCGAAGGCAGATATACTGGCCACTTAAGAAGTTTTCTGTTCCCTGACTGACCAGAGCAGGGGCTGCTCCAGGCTAATGAGAACACCTGACTCCAATTAGCCTGCAAAGTGTCAGGTGAGACTGTTAAGCTAAGGTGAACACCTGACTAATTAAGGCCCCTCTGATACTATAAAAGGGCTCACTCGGGTCAGGCTGAGGAAAGCAGGGGAGAGGAAATGCAGCTGAAGGGCTGGGTAATGAAGACACCCTCATGACACTGGAAAGGGAACCCTAAGGTAAGGGTGAAGAAGAGAGAAGCGGGAGAGCTGTGGGGAAGTGGCCCAGGAAAATGTAGCAACTCTGGCAGTAAAAGATCAGCTGCTGCCATTAGGGTCCCTGGGCTGGAACCCAGAGTAGAGGGCAGGCCCAGGTTCCCCGCAACCCGCCACTACAGAAACACCTCCTGGGAGGGGAAGACAGGCCCCTAGAAGGACAGGATGCTAAACTGTTCTGGAATAAGCCCTGAGGGACAACAGAGACTGTGGTAGTTCTCTCACCAACCTCCTTGCTGGCTTATGATGAAAAGGGCTCAGTAGACTGTAACCCTGGCCCTAAAGAGAGAAGGGCTATGTGGAGGGTTGCAGAGAGCCTCTGAGGCTAGCATAAACCACCTGGAAGCGCAGGACCCACAGGGACAAGGTCGGAGCTCTGCCACGGTATGCATGATTATTAAACGAATAAATCTCTTTGGACTAATTGAGCTTCATACTTCTGCCTTTTCCTAGAGTCTGCCCTCAGCAGATGAACACACAAACTTTTTTGTGTACCACCCACTGACGTCAGCAGTGGCTAAGGAACAGCATTTGGTAAAGCTGAAACTGTGTTTACAATTGAAAAAGAATGACAGTATGCAGGCTTGACCGTAGCTTTAGGGTAAGAATTACAAACAAACTACAAAAGCTCCTTTCTAAAAGGTTCATTAAATTTTCAAAGAATGTTGTTCTTCCTAAATAGCTTGCAGTGATTGCTCCACCATGAGTAATGTAATAGACTTTTTTGTAATAGAATTATCTTTCTAAAGGAGAAGCCATCCATTTTGGAATGTGAACTTTCAGCTTCTATCACTCCCGTTTAATATGTAAAGAAAAATTCAAATCCAGCAACAATTTCATCGAGTAACTATTTACAGGCACAGAGCCCTGTTTTCCCACAGCAGGAAACAAGAAACAAAAGAGCTCACAACAACCTGCAGCAGTGGAAATCATAAATCTTGTTCCTGTCACTATTTTCTAAACAGTAAAACATTCAAAATGTCGAGTATTTCATGGAAAGGGTATTATCGTACTCATTTAGGTAATGTCGCACAATTTATTTTCAAAAACTTCAATGATGATAAAGCAACTTGAATTATTTGGTGTTGCTACACCATTACACAGGTTGTTAACTTACTGGAAGGTTTGTCAAATACATCAAGTACTAAAATAAATTTGTAATGTACATTAAAATTAACATTTTTAAAGTTGCATAGTGTCAAGCTAGTAAGGATGCATGCATGCAATTTTGTAGGTGGAGCTGGTAGCAAAGCCTGAGATTAAGGTTACCTAACACTTTCCATTCTAAAGACCCTGTACTCAATTGCTTACAACTTTGCCAGACTTTAAAGCATTTAAGATGAAACTTTCCAGGCTGGGTGTTTACTACAGATCTGTAGCTCAGGTAAATTTGGGAGAATTTTCATGAGGGTGGCAAAAGAATCATCCCTGACAGCAAGGTAACGCCTCTGCTCCCACCAAATTTCAAGGACCTGCACCAAAGCATGGAGGTATTAGAGCATTTCAATGAAATTGTTGTAAGAAATTTTAATGGGGAGAAAACAGCATTTTCCCCTTATCTCGTTCTGAGAAACAGCTGAACCATTTTAGTTGAAACTTGGGGAAAACCCAAATTTACCTGAGCTAGAAGCCTTGGGGGGGGAGGGGGAATCAGTTTACACATGCTCTGCAGAGGTTGGTTAAAGGCTGGCAGTTTCTCAAAAGACTCATCTGTACCAGCTATTCTCTAGCCCAGGCCTACAGGAGTTGAGGCAGGATTTTTTCCTTAAATTGTTCTTCCAAGGATCCAGAGGCACCCTGCTGGCACCCAGGGAGCATGAAGGAGAAGGAATTGGAGGAAGCAGCTGGAATGACAGACAGGCTGCAGAGTTAAAAAAGAGTTGGCAAAAGTTATAAAACCTTTTCTGTTAACATTCTTTGAGGTGAAAACTTGTGCTTGATAGTATTTTTACCCTCAGTCCTGGCCTATGATTCACTTCCCTAGCACCATGTGTCTGTATTTATTATGATTCCAAAATACTTCAGAAACCATATCACTGTGTTCCAGCTTTCTCACTGTACAAGGCCTGATCAGAAAAATTGTCCAGAAAGAAATAAACATCAGTTTCTTCCTGTAAGCTAACCTTCTTCCTTAAACCGTGATCCTCGTAAAGACCAGGGGACACTTGCCAGATCAAAGGGCAATGATCAAAATTGGGGGGGGAAAGGCTTCCATGTAAAATGGAAGAAATATCTGTGGCATAGTAAAATGCAAATGTGGGGATAAACTTCCATTAGGGACTTAATTAGATTTTTCAGATGGAGTCCTCTATTTACTCCTTATTCTGAGGCTAGAAACAGGATGGATAGCAGGTTGTATTGCTCAGATCTGAAGTAAATGATGAGTTGATTTAATTTATGTAGTGGCATTTCCTGGCTTGAGAGAAGAGAATGGGACAAAGCTGTTCCTGTGATTCTTGCACTGCTCTATAATGCACCTCCTCTGAACAATGTTCAATGATCTCATTTTGTCTTTGGTCCAACAAAAGATATTGGAGAAACAAGGTGGGTGAAGTAAAATCATAAGACCAACACAGCTACAACACAACAACACAGGACCCAAGATTGTAAGTCAACTTTTCCAGGGACTCTGAACTGTCTCAACTTTCCATAAAATTTCCTTTTATAAATATGTCCTTGTATATACAGCCCTGCAAATCTGCGGATATCTACATTCACAGACCATTTTTGCAGCTCAGATGCAGGTACAAATTTTGTATCCGGGCAGGGCTCTACTTGTATACACTAAAAATACTTTGTCAATATAGTTATGTCTGCAGAACCCCCTAGTGCAAATGCAGCTTATGCCAAAAGGAGTTCTATCTGCCAGTAGAGTAACACCATCTGCTCAAATGA
The DNA here is from genome assembly GCA_033296515.1 of Macrochelys suwanniensis. NCBI lineage: Eukaryota > Metazoa > Chordata > Testudines > Chelydridae > Macrochelys > Macrochelys suwanniensis. The sequence goes on along the minus strand of CM065781.1, from coordinate 97,277,216 downwards.
TATTAGCTATGCTGACTAAAGCACTTTTATCATTTACACCAGGGGGAGTTGTTGGCATAACTGTCAGCGAAGGCATGTGTGGTGTTGTGTATTTATTTATTTTTAAAAACAAAAACTGAACAACATACCTATGCCAACAAAACTTTGTAGTATAGACCTAGCCAAAAAGAACTGGGAACAGATTTGCCTAAGCATCTGCTCTCAAAGACCCATAATCTTGCAAGAAACAGATTTGTATCCCACTCTCTTTTTCTCAGGCCATGCATTTTTACTCTGAGAAAGACCATACTTTTCATACTGTCCTCTCATGTTAGCATTGCTTGTGAAAGCATGTGGAGGCATTTAGGATGTCAGATGACAAACCCAGACTCTTTCTTTTGCATCTGGCTTTTCTTAGCCTAGTGTTCAGGCTCGCGCTCTCTCTCTCTCTGAAGCCTGCAGCAGCACCAGCTGCTGCAATCATCTCAGAAAAAGCAGAGCTGAGGGGACAAGCAAATGAAGCCTTGGGACACAACTGGGAAATAGAAGACCCAATTACTGAGCCCAAACGTTCAGAAATTCAAAATAAAGCTTGGCATTTTCTGCAGAAAATCTATGCAATACAGGGGTCTAGTAGAGCCTGCTTGCCACTATGGATGCAAATAAAACTAGAGGGAACTTTGGAGATTGGGACTGTCTCCTGCTGTCAGTGACCAATAGATCTGGTTTTGCCTGCCAGTTAGTTATAAGCAGGCTGGAGCACCCAGAAAGGTAAGGGGTGACTTGATCAGTCTCTGAAGTACCTACATGGGGAACAAATATTTGATAATGGGCTCTTCAGTACAGCTGGCAATGCTCTACTAAGATTCAATGTCTGGAAGTTGAACCTAGACAAATTCAGACTGGAAATAAGGCAAAAAAAATTCATCATGAGGGTAATTAACCACTGGAAAAATTTACCAAGGGTTGCAGTGGATTCTTCATCACTGGCAATTTTTAAATCAAGATTGGATGTTTCTTCAGAAGATATGTTCTATTTCAAACAGGAATTAATTCAGTAAACTGCTCTCAATTTACTGTATTCTTTTGCTAGGTATTCCAAGGGTCAGGTTCTTGAAGACAGTGCCACATCCCAAATTAGAAGTGGCAATGGTGATTATAACCAACGGAACTGGAGGACTGAATGCTTTCCATTTTTTAACACTGTGATGTTGCATTCATCATCATTTGAGGGATAGGATTACCTCTCTGGGAAGTATAAATTTTGCAAACATGCTGTCTGCTTTGCCAACCAATGTTGACACATTCTCATTTTGAGGCAAGCACATAGGGTTACATAAGTGGCTGAAGCTTTGGGGCCCATCAACATAATGAACATCACTCTTTGACACGAGTTCTCCTGAGGTACCTCTAATGATGCAAGGATTTTCAAAAAAAAAAAATCTTCCAGGAGAAAGGCTCTGCCTCTGAGAATTTAGAACTGTGTCAATATATGGAGTCATCTGGACAGGAACTATGTATGCTATTTTCAAATTAATTCTGAATCACAGTTTTTGGAGTAGGGAGCATGTCTAAGACTTAAATGTGTTTAGGTTTTCTCATGAAGATACCATGATGAGCCAGTTGTCTAAATAAGGTTATATATGGATACACTATCATATTAGTTATACTGCTATTGCAAACACACTTTATAAATACTTGAGGAGTGACTAAGAGACCAAAGAGGAGACTCTGTATTGGTAGTGATCAGGTCACACAACAAAACGAAGGTATTTGTAGTGGAAGGTCTGATAGCAATGTGGAAATATGCATCTTGGAAATCAAGAACTCTAAACCTATCTTGGATAGGTAGGAAAGAAATAAAAGAATTGTAGAATCACAAAAATGTATGGCTAGAAGGAACCTTGAGAGGCATCTAGTCCCCACACTAACGCAAGATCAATTAATCTAAACCATATTTGACAGATGTGTCTAATCTGTGCTTAAAAACCTCCAACAATGGGAATTCCACAACCTTCCTTGGTGATCCAGACCCAGATGAGGAAAAGCTAAAAGAACTATCAGGTTTCCTAAACCTCTTATGATTTTTGTTGCTCTTCTCTGGAATCTCTCCAATTTGTCCACATCTTACCTAAAATGTGGGGCTCAAAACTGAACTAAAAACAATATGCCGGATGCGGCCTTAAAAATGCCGAGTAGAGAGGAACAATTATCTCCTATATCTCCCAATTTTAGCGCTAATCCCCACGTCAGGGAGGAGTACAGAAATCGATTTTAAGAGCCCTTTATGTCAAAATAAATGGCTTATTTCTGTGGACGGGTGCAGAGTTAATTCGATTTAACGCTGCTAAATTAGACAAACGCTTAGTGTAGGCCAGGCCTTAGATACGACACTCTTGTTACTACACCCCAGAATTATATTAGCCTTTTAAGCAACTATATCACATTGTTGGCTTATACTCAATTTTTTATCCACTATAATCACCAAGAATCTTTTTTGCAGTACTACTGCCTGGCCTTTTATTCTCCATTTTGTATTGGTGCATTTGATTTTTTTCCTTCCTCAGTGTATTACTTTGCACTTGTCTTTACTGAATTTCTTCTTCTGATTTCAGACCAATACTCCAATTCATGAGGGTCATTTTAAATTCTAGTCTTGTTCTCCAAAGTGTTTGCAATCCCTTCAAGCTTGGTGTTGTATGTACATTTTATAAGCATGCTCTCTACTCTATTATCCAAATTGTTAATGAAAACATTGAATAGCAATGGACCCGGGAGAGACCCCTGTGGGATCCCACTAGATACGCCCTCTCAGTTTGACAGCAAATCTTGATAACTACTGAGTACAATCTTTAAAGCAGTTGTGTACCCACCTTACAATAATTTAATTTAGACCACATTTCTCTAGTTTACTTTTTAAGGCTGTCATGTGGATTCATCAAGATACATCATGTCTACTGCTTTCCCCACATTCACTAGGCCACCAGCCCTGTCCAAAAAGGAAATTAGGTTGGTATGGCATGATCCATTCTGGACAAATCTAAGTTCATTATTGTAGATCACCCTATTATAGTCTAGGTGCTTATAAGTTGATTGTTTAATAAATTTGTATCTTTCCAGGTAACCAAGTTAGGTTGATTGGTCTATAAGTCCCCAGGTCCACTTTGTTCCTGTTTTCAAAGGTAAGTACTGTGTTTGCCCTTCTCCAGTCCTCTGGGACCTCACCTGCCCTCCATCAGATCTCAAAGAAAATTACTAAAGGTTCCAAGATTGCTTTAGCTAGTCATTAAGTGCCCTGGGATAAATTTCATCAGGCCCTGCCTAACTGAATATATCTAATTTATCTAAATATTCTTCTACATGTTCTTTCCCTGTTCTGGCTTCTTTTCCTTCTCCCTTGTTGTTACTATTCACTGTGTTAAGCAACTGGTCACAACTGACCTTTTTAGCGAAAGCTGAAGCAAGATAGGCATTAAATACCTCAGCCTTTTTGGTGTTCTCTATTAGCAGCTCTCCAATCCCCTCTTAGTAGTGGACTACAATTACCTTCATTTTTCTCTGGAGCCTCAATAGGACTCCCTTTGGTGCTTGAGGTCCCCGGTGACGAAGACTTCTTATAAGGAGATCTAGAGCTCTTGCTCCTGTCAGCAGCCATGGGACTCTTGTATCACTGTGATGGTGTCAATGCCGGATCTGCTGAGTCTCTCTGTGACCAGGACCCAGATGTGGACGGGGTAGCAGAAGATTTCTCCCTTCAGGCTCTCAGTGACTGAGACCGAGAGGTAGACAAAGTAGCAGCAGCCTTACTCTTTGGTCTCTGTGATTGGGATCCAGAGGTAGGTGGGGCACTACGTACAGGGGGCTTGTCAGAAGCCGGTCATACGGTTTGTTCCATCATGGAGGAGCTGGAACTTTATTTCCCTGTTTTTTCAGAGTCAGCTTCTGAATGAAGAGCAGATCTTACACTTCAATGGTATACAGATGTCTCCCAAACACCAAAGGCACAGAGAGTGTCCACTGCGAATTGGGATCGCTTTCTGGGCACAGAAAACACTTAAAGACTGGGATCCCAAGAAGGAGGAGGAGGAAGTCTAAACTAAACTAGGTACGCTAATCTAAGTATACTAAATAAAGCCAAGAGGGCCTGCTAAATGCTGCATCTCAGGCTGAAGGAAGTTGAGAAGGAACTGAGGGCAGTTTGCCAACACAGACCTATATATCCTTGCTATGGGGCAAGAGGACATGTAGAGCACATGCACAGGCTGAACAGGCACTACAGTACTATCAAAAATCTCCGATCAAAGGCACAGGGGGTGCATGCGCACCTGAAATGGAGCACCCATAGGAACATTACTCAAAGAAGAATTTCATCTTTTGTCAGGGGTGTGTGTTGGCTGTTGGGGATAAGCTGCCTTTTTGTTTGTTTTGTTCTAGTAATGGGTGTCGGGGACACCTCAAGCTTTGGATGGGTGCCCTGACCTCTCCCCTCCCCCCCCCCAAAAAAAAATCTTAAGAAATTAAAAAAAAAAAAACTTTAGAGTTAGCTATCCCAAGCTGAAAGTCTGAACCAATAAACCACATTACCGACTGGCAGTACATGGGTCCTTGTACAATGGATGATGATTGACTTTTTCATAGCAATAGAAGAAAAAATATGGGGAAAGAATACACAAGAACCTCACCTACTAATTAAACCTTGTACTTTCTAGCCTTTCATAGAAGAGAAAAATCAAGTAAGACTCTCTCCCCCTTCCACTGCCTGGAAAACACCACCAGCCGATCCTCTCTTTTTTTCCTGCAGTCCCTCTCTTTCTACTCAAGTATCCCCGAATCGGACTATTGGGACATTCTTTTACTCTTTGACCTCATGTGGTACCTATGCAGCTTTCTTTTACAACCCACCATCAACTGTGGAGAAATGGTATCTTCTCTACCTTGCACTAAGTCAACAATTCTTCAATCAAATGCCTCCTGGGAATGATAGCAAGTAGTCACTTTCTTCTCATAGTTTTTCCCCCCATTATAATTTACACTGTGAAGGCCTAGAGGCATGATCAGACCCATCAGTGAGAAAGAGAGGACTTGGTTCCTCTTGGAATTCCCACCCTCAGTTAGCATGCTTCTGGAATTGTTACATACTGAAGTACTTATTAGCATTTGATACAGGTGTTAAATTCTCTCCCGTGAAGGAAAAAAAAACGAACACTTTCTACCGAGCTTAAAAGACCATCTTGTCAAAACTGCATTGAAAGAGCCCATCCAGGAATATTCAGAATAGCAAACCCAGCTATTCATAGAAAAGAAAAACATCAGGTAAATACATGCGCACACACACATTTATATAGGCAAGTTCATGATTCCTGGTATTGCGTCTTCGCAGCAGCAAAAATCCAGTGGAGAGACTTGAAAGTTAAATAAATATGTACAAATGTTAAGCTATAATTTATTTTTTTTAAAGGGGGTTTCTCTGCTGAAATTTATCTGTAGGAGCCTGTATAACCAACTGGCAATACCTAGAGAAAGACAATTGCAGATACATGGCAACATAGGGCATTGACCCTTTGTACCTTCCTGCAGTAAAAAGGTAACAATTGGAGACACAAAGAAGCTGGTTTCTTTCAAAAGATTTGCCTTGTTAGGTAAGTTTGGAGAACTTGTTACACGGCTAAAATATGCTAGATCTTTTCCTGTGGAAGAATAGTAATAGAACAATAGGATAGAAAGCAAGGCCAGCCCACAACATTTTGGCACCTGAGGCGGGGAGCTCAAATGACGCCCCCATACCCCCTCACTTGGGCCAAAACTTTGAAAGGTCTCAATTCTGCCTTCTTCCTGTTCTAATCCTCTCATGGTACTGCTCTGCTACCTACCCCAATAAAGGAGAACTAACAACTTTAAATGCCTTGTTCAAAAATTGTAAGTAAGTAACACTGAACTTTCAAATGCCTGACCAGCAAATGTAACTTTTCTTGTCTACACAGTAAACACTGGCATTTTTATCTGTTTGAATAATCAAAGTGGTGCTTCCCATGCCGCCTTGGTTGCAATGATTTGAACTGCTTCCTGAAGGTCCACAGTCTGGGCCAGCTGATGCTCTATTGAGATGGTTGCAAGGCCGACCAGCCTGTTCTGTGTCATTGTGGAGCGTAGATGTGTTTTTATTAACTTCAGCTTGAAGAAGCTGCGTTCTCCACTGGCAACTGTTACAGGAAGTGTTAGAAGTACGCGCAGAGCAACAAAAGCATTTGGAAAGAGGGTGATCTGGAATGTCACTGTCATCGATCGGTCTATCAGCCTTCACAGAGAAAGCGCCGATCACAACACGTCAGACGTGTTGTTCTAGCTAGTCCTCCAACTACCCGCTGGCCAAGCTGTCAGTAGCACTGGACACCCAATTGACATAGCGCACAGCAGCCTAGTATGTGCACAAATAAGATGAACAGCCTTTGGAGTTGATCCTGCTGAAATGTATCTCGAAAGGGCTTTCAGTTCATCACCTAAATCACTCTCATCAATATTGCGCATGTCATCATGTGTCAACACTGTCTCTAGTGCCCTGCATTGCTGGTATAGGTCTTCTTCAGGTATAGTGAGGAGTTTTGGAATATCATACAACATCCCAAATATACTGCTGTGTTCCTTGAGCTGCATGAAACATTCTTCAACTGACTGTATTGCACAATCTAGCACCTGGTTAAATAATTCAACTTTGAATTGTTGTTTGGGGTCTCTAATGGGATTATCCCGTGCCTCGTAATCAAAATGTCGTCTTCTTTGGTGACTCTTGTATTCTCGAATGGGTGGGAAAATAGCTTCAGTGTGAAGCTCCTCTGCTAACTTCTGTGCACTCTTCAGAACATTTTGAAATCCCTCATCTCATCGGTAAGACTGTAGGTATGACTTTGCTTTGTCTAGTTGTTCCATTGCTCCAGATATATCAAGGTCAACACCTTGGAGTCTCTTGCTTACAACGTTTATTTCAAACAGTATTTCATGCCACAACACTATGCCACACAGAAATTTGAAGTTCTGTATGTTTCTGGTGATTCCATTTCCCTCTGCCACTGTTCTCCCATGAACAGTTCCTGTCATAGCATTATCCTCCATAATGGCAACTATGGCATCATCTATCTTCCCAGTTTGGTGTTTGATAGGCTTTATCGCCTCCACTTCACTTTCCCATCGTTTAGCACTCAGTGGTTTCAGTGTCAGAGAGGATGTTCCCAGATGTTAATTCAAAATTTTCCATTGATGAGTTGATAGAGAAGAATACATAGATGCTTTGAATTACATTAAAAAATTCAGCAGCCTCACCTGCACTCTAACTGGAAGATCAGGCATCTCCTCACCACTCTCATCCTCACTGGGGCCAGAAGGCTCACCATGAACATGTGTGTTTATGTATCTCAGGAGAGCTCCTTCCTGCTTAGATAGAAAAGCTTTCTTTGCTTTCTTTTTTTCTGAATGCTGCCCCAGAGGGGCGTTTTCTTCTTTCACTCATGATTGCTGGTCAGTGCCAGCTATAGTGGCTCTCAACACTCAGTTGAAGGGGACAAATAAGCAGGCTGGTAGCAGGGCCTGAATGAGGGAAGATATCAGCATCTTAAGGGCCTAACTGGCTCCTACTACTTCAGTTGACTGCCTGTTCTCCTCAAGTGGGTTCAAGGAAGCAGCAGGAAACAGGAAGCTCCCTGAGAAGCTGGTGTTAATCAGCTCAGGCTCCTGGTGGTGCTAGAGAGATAAATAAGAGGCTCCTCCTCCTCTCTCTCCGTGCAGCTCCTGCTGCTTTCTGTTATTCCCTCTCACCTTTTCTCCTGCCTGCCATGTCTCTAGTGTCCTCCTTCCTCCAGCACAGCACTCTACCATCTCTGTGCATCTAGAGCAGAGAGAATACATATGCACCAGCAGCAAACACTATTTTCTACACTCTGGGTCCTAGTTCGCCTCATGGTAAGGCCAGCCCTGATAGGAAGACTGCTTCCTGAAAACATTTAAAGATCTCATCTAAAACTTCAGGGATAGAAAAACAGTCTAAAGACACCACCTTGGAGTTTTGCAAAGCTGAGCTGATCATTCACAGAAAAACCATCTTAAAGAAAATATAAATGTGCATATTGAAGAGATTTAAACAGAAGTTTGATACATTTTTAAATCTGCCAACCACCAGTAATTCGCATCAGTTCCTCTCAAAAACTATGAATCAAATTAAAGTGTTTCACTGTAGCACATCAGTCTATTACATGTAACCAGTTTTACTTTATAGTAAGAAAAGGAAAGGTACTTTACCTCAGTACACAAAAAACTAGAGTATGTAGTATTTTCACCTGTAATCATTTTCAACACGTAACTTATGAAACCATTTAAGTGAAAGGACATTTTACACAGATTATGAAACTAGACAGAATATTAAGCAATGTGTTCTAAATGTCAAAGATAAAAGTTGTAAGTTTAACCTTGACTGTCCTCTTCAAAGTTTCTATCAATGTTAACCATGTCTGCCAATATCCCTTTTTTTTAAAAAAAAAAAAAAAAGTGTTTTTAAAATGATTCCAGATTATTAAAATTTACACTCAAATGAAGAAAGCATTTAATAATATTCTACATGTGTCAGAATAAATCAGTGATTCAATCCATAGACCTGAGTGCAACTTGGGACAACTAGAAGTTCTATCTGGACAATTCTGTCTACTGGATAACAGATTTTGTTTTAATGTTGAATGAATTTCTAGAACATTTCAAAATTCCCTTTGAGAGAGAGTTTTAAAAATACCAACAACCTGAACCAGCATAAGGTATTACTGAAGTCCTTATGTAAAGTTAACAAAAACGCCATACAGGCACAAAAAGGTATGCTAAGGAGTGAGAAACTCAAGTGTAAATGCACTTTCCAGAATTTCTGGAAAACCTTAATAGTCTAATGTTTCATATTGAGAAGTTGAAACATTATCAGTAGTTTGCAGAAAGCTCTCTCACAAGATTTTTTCCTCTTGTAAGGAGAAAGGCCTTCATGATTTATTTCAAGCATGTACGTGAACCCTCTGCTACTCATGTAAAATGTATGAAAATAGAAAGAATAGACGTTTGTTCCATATAATGAAACATGAGGAAATTCAGAAGTGGTACCAGCTTGTTTAACACTACTTAACACAATAACAAAATATGATTTCTGTTTCAGAGAATGTGTTCTCTGCAACTGCATGTGGTGGGTCCTTGTTCACATTGCTGGAAAGGATTGTTGCCCCTTTATGAGCTCTCTGTGCAGAGGAGGAGGAAGAGGAAAGATTAGGGATGGAGCAGGAAGCAGCTGGTCCAGGTGGAGATGGAGGAGACATGGATGCTGGGGATGCTACCACATCCCCTGGCTTGAAGTAGTAATAAAAAAACATAAAAAATACATGGTTTCCATGATCAGCACTCCCATTATAAAAATTATTCCAGCACCCCTGGGGGGAGGACAATATTTATATTCTATGCAGTCCCAGAGAAGCCCTCTTTCAGTAAGGGTCAGTAAGAAGAGTCATAATACCACAAGAGCATGGGGAGGCTGGGATTTGCCCAGTCAAAGCAATACAGATTTCCTTAGTGTAGGTGCCACTCTTTCCTCACGGGGAAGGGAATTATCTTCAATTAATGGCAGTGTAAATCATCATCCACAATCATGAGCTTGCCTTTCTGGTTCTAAAAACAGGGGTGATCATTTATCTTAAAACATTTCAAGATTTTTTTAAAACATTTTCTAATGTTATTTTATTATATATATATATATATATATATATATATATATATATATATATATTTCAAATTGATGTTTCATGGAAGGTAGAAGGGGCTCTCTAAATGAGTAAACCTCCCCTATTTCTGAACATGTCTTTCTTTGTTCAAAGTTTGTGGTACAAGTTTTTATTTTTCATCCCTAGTATTCTGTAGGATCATGCCAAATTTGAAAATGAAATGCTTGGAACTGGTTGTATACTGAAAATGTTTCTAAGTGTTATATGAGAGGAGAGAGTGGGAACTAGCCCAGACTATAAGATGATAGATTTGCACCTTGAAATCTACAACAAGGAAAGGGCAGCTCTTGGTGTAAACAAGCCTTAAGTCAGTATCATGTGACCTCCACAGATAAATTTTCCTAAGGAGCTATGGAAGCAATAACAGCTCCTCTGATCTCCCATTAGAACTCCAAGAAGAAAGGTGGAAGAGGAACCCAATTCCTAAAGAGACTAGGACATTGAAAGCGCTTTTCCTTCCTTTGTGAGTGGTGTTCTCTACACCCCTAGACAGCTTCAGTGCCAAGGTGAGGTATTTGGCAAAGGCAAGGCTGTGAATTCCCCCATTCTCTTTCTTCCTCTGCTCCATCTTTGGCTGTGAGCCAAACTGATCTCTGGGGCAGGGGCTTTGGAGTTTTCATGTGACTGGTGGGTCTCCTTTCTGATATTGTGAGGGGGGGCATGAACTACGTGTGGAGACCTTTCAAGGGACATTTCCCTACCATGCTGGGGCTCCCGTAAACACCTCCCAACTCACCCCTTCTTCAGACTATGAATCAAACTCACAGTTCAGGCACAAGGGTCCCAGCAATGCTAAGCTAGGACGGGGCCTCACAGCACATACACCTCTTTTTCTTGAATTGGGTTGGGGTCCCTACAGTAGTCAGTCACATTGGATGCCTACTAAGGAAGACTCGATTGCATAAAAAACAGGATCTGGATGCTGTTAGTGCCTCATATGACACTGACAAGACTATAGATTCTCCACCTGCTGAAGACCGTCCCAATTTAAGTCTGAAAGACAGGTCAACTCTTATGTGAGGATTTTGAGGGTGGCGGGGAATCCAAAAGACAGTGTTCTGACTCCATCTTCTGGTTGGGATTAAATAGCATAGAAGACAAAAAAATAATTTATCATATAAATTACTTATTACCTTAGACAAAATAAATCTTAACTACAATTATGAACACATCTAAAAATGTGCTCAAAGCTTTTATTATTTTCATTACCCAAACATATCTCTTCCTTGAAAGATTAAAATCTCACCCCAATTTATTGATTATCTTTCCTTTCAATTCTCTGCCATTTCTTTTCTACTTTAAATTTTGTTTTAATATTTAACGTTGGTATGTCAGACAAATTAGAAAAGATAATTTCCTTAGGAAACCATGTCTGGAATAGATTAACTAAATAACAATTTTCTGTTTCTGACTATTTTACTGACCATTTTGGTTTTGTTTTAAATCCTAGTCGAATGTTATACGAGAAAAATACTTTGGTTAAGCACACAAGAACAAACTGTGTCAAACCAACTTAGTAGCTTTCTTTCACAGGGAACAAGCCTTGTGGATGGGGGGGGGAAGCAGTAGATGTGTTATATCTTCACTTTAGAAAGGCTTTTGATAATGTCTCGCAGGACCTTCTCATAAACAAACTAGGAAATACAACCTAGATGGAGCTACTATAAAATGGGTGCGTAACACATTGGAAAACGGTTCCCAGCAAGTAGTTATCAGTGGTTCAGTCAAGCTGGAAGGGCATATCATGTGGGGTCCCACAGAGATCGGTTCTGGGTCCGGTTGTGTTCGGTATCTCCATCAATGATTTAGATACTGGCATAGACAGTGCACTTATAATGTTTGGGGACAATACAAAGCTGGGAGGGATTGCAAGTGATTTGGAGGATAGGTTTACAATTCTAAATGATTTGGACAAACTGGAGAAATGATCTGAAGTAAAAAGGATGAAATTCAATAAGGACAAATGCAAAGTGCTCCACTTAGGAAGGAACAATCAGTTGCACACATACAAAATGGGAAATGAATGCCTAGGAAGGAGTACTGCAGAAAGGAATCTGCGGGTATTTGTGGATCACAAGCTAAATGAGAGTCAACAGCGTAATACTATGGCAAAAAACAAAAAAAACATCATTCTGGGATGTATTAGCAGGAGTAAGCAAGACACAAGAAGTAATTCTTCTGCTCTTCTCTTTGCTGATTAGGCCTCAACTGGAGTAATGTGTCCAGTTCTGGGTGTCCCATTTCAGGAAAGATGTGGACAAATTGGAGAAAGTCCAGAGAAGAACAAAAAAAATTTATTAAAGGTCTAGAAAACATGATCTATGAAGGAAGATTGAAAACAATTGGTTTTGTTTTGTCTGCAGAAGAAAAGACTGAGGGTGGACATGACCATTTTCAAGTACATAGAAGATTGTTACAAGGAGGAGGGAGAAAACTGTTCTTCTTAACCTCTGAGGATAGGACAAGAAGCAATGGGCTTAAATTGCAGCAAGGGCAGTTTAGGTTGGACATTAGGAAAAACTTTTCCAGGGTGGTTACGCACTGGAATAAATAGCCTAGGGAGGTTGTGGAATCTCTGTCACTGGAGATTTTTAAGAGATGGTCTAGATCAGGCATCGGCAGCCTTCGGCATGTGGCTCGCCAGGGTAAGCCCTCTGGTGGGCCGGGCCGGTTTGTTTACTTGCCGCGTCCGCCGGTTCGGCCGATCGCAGCTCCCACTGGTTGCGGTTCGCCATCCCCGGCCAATAGGGCTGTAGGAAGCGGCAGCCAACACATCCCCCGGTCAGCACAGCTTCCCACAGCCCCTATTGGCTGGGGACGGCGAACCGCGGCCAGTTGGAACCGCGATCAGCCAAACCAGCGGACGCAGCAAGTAAACAAACCGGCCCGGCCTGCTGGGGGGCTTAACCTGGCGAGCCGCGTGCCGAAGGTTGCCGATGCCTGTTCTAGATAATACTTAGTCCTGCCTTGAGTGCAGGGGACTGGACTAGATGACCTCTCGAAGTGCCTTCCAGTTCTACAATTTTATGACTCTATACCAGTGTTAAACCCATATTTCAGAAGTTACATGACCAGAGGAAAAAATTATTTACTTATAATTCTGATTCTTTCAAAGTATTTCACAGCATTCTCACTCTCGGATTGCAAGTCTCCATCACAAGACTGGATAGAAATGTCAGAGTTTTGTACCCACAAACACAGCAGCAAGTAGAACATTCCAGTCCTGAGGTAAGTAGTACTGCCCAACTGCTAGTCCTCACTCTTTCCCATCCCAGCAAACAAAAGATTAGGATGGTGGCTAATGCTCACACTTCTCTCATCAACTTTATAGGGATGGAGGGTAGGGCATGAGCAAGCTCCTCCAGAGGATAAACGTGGTACAGTAAATTTTTAGCGGGAAAGCTAGTAACAACCTCTGTTTAAGTTGCATAAATGTTTTTATTATAAATAATTCTTTTAACTTTTTTGATACATTCTAACACCTTCATTGTTTGCCTTTGAAATTTGGCAGGGACAAAGGCAGATTTATAGCATGGAGACTTTCACATGTCCCAGGAAGTTACATTCAGGTCTCATCTTATCCAACTATTTAAAATCACCAATGCTTGTTTCTCACATGTGCTGCACAGGAAAATTTTGGCAGCATACGAAAATAGCAACTGCACATACATTTTAAAGAGCTGGATACAAGCTGCCCCCACCACTACTACACCAACACACATTGTACTGGAATCATCATCTGGGACCTGGCAGAGCAGGTAGAGCTATTATTGCAGCTGCAGGAATACAGAGCTGGGCTAGAATACCCACCACTGGACCCAGCATATGGTTCCAGTTCCCATACTGGGAAACCAGCCTTCTCCTCCTGCCTGCTAATGTCGTTAGTCCTGTAGTTCAAGCTGCGCTACAGTGCTGAAAATAGAAACCATGCAGGTGATTCAAGATGGGGGAATTGTTAATGTTGTACACAATAAAATTAGTTTTTACTTTCTTTCCTCTAAAACAAGATTAGGAAGTTATATACAATAAAGCTATATTAAAAGAACGTTATTGAAGTTGCAATGTCAAGCACTCAAAAGTTAAGTGCCAGATATGCAGTTACCCATGCAACCTTCATTCTGCCTCCTTGGGCATATGCATTAAAATACAGTCTTTAATTATATAATGTAATATTTTTCCACAGAACCCCTTTGAGGTCACAGGAAATATGCACAAGGGAGCAATATTAAGGGTGCACGGGCAACCGTAAGTTTGGTATTTCCTAACTTTCAAGTGTTTGACTTTGCAACCGAAATCAAAGTTCTTTTAATTTAATTTTTGTATGTGATATTACATGTAACAGATGGCAGCAATGCATATAGTTGAAGTCGCTTAACACTTTCCATTTTCAGCTGCTTATAAATTTGGCTACATTTTAACTATTCAGACTGAATTTTTCCTATGCTGGCGGCCAGCCTGTTTGGTTAAAATAAAAAAATAAAAATAAATAAATAAATAAAAAAAACCCAAACTTTCAGCAAAAGAAGCTGTTTCACAGAACAAGTTGGGGAAAATGTTATTTGTCAATGTTGACATTCTTACAACTACTTAATTAATAAGCTTCATCATCCTCATGCTTTTGGAGTAGGGATTTGAATTTTAGATGGGAGTTGCCCTGAGGTCAAAGAGGTTCCTCTTTTGCCATCTCCATGAAACTCCACCCAAATCTGGCAGTGTTAGGGGCCTGTGAAAACTCATCTGCATATGCTCAGTAGAGGTTTGTTAGAGTCTGCATTGAACATGCTCAAAGCCCAGGAGGTCCACTGAAACTGAGCAGTGAAATTGTCTCCTATTTTCTCAACGGCCACCATCACTAAGGGGAGCAATCAGCATGGAGTCAAAAAGAGCCTTACTTGAATGCAGAAGGCTGAATAACAAAAGGGGAACAGGTTAAGGTGTACAGGTTGGAACAGACAAGAGCAGAGCATGACAGAGAGAAGGGTCTGTGATTACTAAAGCATATTCCGCACTCCAGAAGCTGGACTAGAACCCAGGATTTCCAAGTCCCAGCATTCCTCTGCTGTCTAACAAATAGCTGTGGAACCCACTGGTAAAGTGGGTGTCTTATCCCACACCCTTCTAGTGGCAGGTCCACATAAAGGATAACAGTCCATTACCACTATCTATTACTCTTTTAGATTAGGTGTTAAAGATCTATGCGGTGAATCAAAAGGTTCCAGTCCTCCTGGTGATCTATGGGGACATCAATATGGTTCCACATGACATAATTTCTGTTTTCAGTTAGCTTTCTTAAGAATGTGGGAAATTACATGCAAAACAACTAAGTGTAAAGAATGTTAAGGTTGCTATGTCACATACTCTACAGTTAGTAAATGGATGATGCCAACATCACCTCATCTTACTGGCCACCTGATCCCTTAGCTCTGACGCGAAGCCAGTGTACTCCATGTACTTTGCCTCCAACCAGTCCCCGCAGCACCCCAAAATCACTTCCTCTACTTAATAAATTATTAAATTGCTACCCTTGCATGTAATAGTAAGGTATTTTCTCAATAGGATACAAGAGGGCAGATCCAGAGCAGCCATCCAAGATGATGCCCACTACACAAAGGTCACTCTGTTCGGAGAAGGTTTACAACAAAGAAGGACACAGGAGCCCAGGTTAGAACAGAAGATTTTTGGTGAGTGGATTGCTAAATTCAGATCCCTAAAATCCTCCATGCATGTCAAACTGAATTAGATTCAGGCGGCATTGAAGAAATAGACAACAAAGTAACTGACCTGGGAACAGACCTCGGGGAGTGTGTGGAATTAGGAGTACTGCTACTAAATTAAATTGACTTGCTTGGAAAAAATAAAAATATATTGCAGAAAATAAATAGAAGATAGAGAATCATGAAAGTAGTAGTAATAAAAGAATTAGGGATATCCCTGGAGGTGTAGAAAAAGATGGACCAGTTCAACTTCTAAAGCATGTCTTCTGTATCTTCTTAAACATGGGAGAGGACTTATATATAATGCTCTGTGAGCTCCATCATTGATTATTTCTATGTCCCTCCTCCTAACACCAACAGACCAAGAGACATGATAGAAGCTACACAACTTTAAGCAAAAGGAGCATATTTTCAGAAGAACAAGAGAACTGTCTCTGGTGAGTCTAGGAGGGTATAAAGTGCAGATATTTCAAGATTTAGCAGCTACAGCTTTAGAGAAAGGAAGGGGCTGGTTGAAATTAGAGCTTGCCTTTGGGAAGCTCATATAAGACAGATAGAGCTTCCCCTTCATACTCATATTTTACTCATCAAGGATAGTAATTTGCTCCAACCCCTCAGACAGAGACCAATACCTACAAGGTTTTCACCAAGCACTCTCAAAACTACGATACCCAAACGAGGAAATAAGGAAACAGATCAACAGAGCCAGACGTGTGCCCAGAAGCCTCCTGCTGCGAGACAAGCCCAAGAAAGAAACCAACAGAACTCCACTGGCCATCCCATACAGTCCTCAGCTAAAACTTCTCCAACGCATCATCAGTGATCTACAATCCATCCTTGACAACGATCCCTCACTTGCACAGGCCTTGGGAGGCAGGCCAGTCCTCGCCCACAGACGACCCGCCAATCTGAAGCATATTCTCACCAGCAACAACACACCGCACCATAGTAACCCTAACTCAGGAACCAATCCATGCAACAAATCTCAATGCCAACTCTGCTCACATATCTACACCAACGACACCATCACAGGACCTAACCAGATCAGCCACATCATCACCCGTTCATTCACCTGCACGTCCACCAATGTAATATACACCATCATGTGCCAGCAATGCCCCTCTGCTATGTACATCAGACAAACTGGACAGTCACTACATAAAAGAATACATGGACACAAATCAGATATTAGGACTGGCAATATACAAAAACCTGTAGGAGAACACTTCAATCTCCCTGGACACACAATAGCAGATTTAAAGATAGCCATCCCACAGCAAAAAAAACATCAGGACCAGACTTCAAAGAGAAACTGCTGAGCTTCAGTTCATTTGCAAATTTGACACCATCAGCTCAGGATTAAACAAAGACTATGAATGGCTAGCCAACTACAAAAGCAGTTTCTCCTCCCTCGGTGTTCACACCTCAACTGCTAAAAGAGCCTCATCCTCCCTGACTGAACTAACCTCATTATCCCTAGCCTGATTCTTGCTTGCATATTTATACCTGCCTCTGGAAATTTCCACTACATGCATCTGAAGAAGTGGGAATTCACCCACGAAAGCTTCTGCTCCAATACGTCTGTTAGGTCTATAAGGTGCCACAGGACTTTTTGCAGCTAAAACAAAAACAGAACACTGCACTGTTTTTTCTATTACTTATAATGATTTTGTTGAGAGGGAACTAGAGAAACAAAAATAAATCCGCAGGGGCAGCAGATTGGGGGAATAAAAAGTTTTTTAAAAATACAGATCCAAGCAAACAGTACTAATCTTAGAGAACGGGAATGTTATGTACAAGCCAACTGATGTTCACGATCTAAAAAAATATTAAGATTCCTTAGGGGAACCACCATATAATCAGAAAAAAAATACTGAAGACACTGGAACGAAAACTGACAGAACTTTATTGGTACAAAGTAATCCGACAGTTAGCAATTTCCACCCTATATACAAGATAAGGAGATGATGGTTTGCCAGCTGTCAGATACACCATTGGTCTTTGTGTTGAATTTTCCTGAAAATTAGGTAGTGTATAAGAACTACAAAGAACAAAGTATTCATTTGTTGCAGCAAGAATCACCATCACATGGTAGCTGAAGAGATGTGACTCTCCTGGATCAACTGACTGGCTCAAAAAAGTATAGGAAATACTAGTATTAAAAAAATTGGCCTACCAAGTCAGTTCTACAGGGAAGAAAGAAAAATATATTTACCTAGAAACCTGGTGGAATTTCCTGAAATTCACTGAAAAAGAATCATCTCCCACCAGGATACCTGAGAGACTGAGGACTTTTTTGAATACATAGGATGGGAGAAATTGTTAAACTGCTACCTTCCTAGGCAGCCACCGCCCCCTAGTGTTATGGACTTCAGAAGGCCAGCTTATGTATTGTAACTTATACATAAACCTTCACAGAATTTTTAGAATGTTTCTATAACAATTTATTGGATCTACTAAAATTTTTTTAAAAAGGGGCCAGAAATTAAGGTTGCCCAGGCAATCTTAGTTTGGCTCTGCTTGCGCATGCATTATGATAGTGTAATTAATTACATGATCTCATACTGTTTTTTCCACACAACCATTGCCTTATTCAGTGCATAGGATGGACAGTTCTCACTGAATGTGTAACTATTCAATTTTTCCCCTCCTCATTCAGTGTGGCCCCCATCTTATTTACTGCATATCCTACAGGTCATTCTGAATACATTATTAATTTCTTTCTATAGCATCCATTATAGAGTATTGGAGTGCTACACAAACATTATTGAATTTATTTTTAGAACATACCTGTAAGGTAAGATGGCACTGTCTCCATTTTACAGATGGGGAACATTGAAGCACAGAGAGATTAAGAAAAATATTCAGATGTACCCATTAATTTTGGGTGCTCTCCTTGCAATGTCTAAGTCCCGCTTTCTCAGAATACGTAGTAGTTTATTAGCACTTTATAGGTTCAAAGCCTAGTCCCCATTGACTTCAGCTGAAGTTGTAGTGCTGGGGCCTTACTTGCAGAAGAACGGAGGCATCTAAAGTTGGGTGCCCAGAAAGTGAGGAGCACACAATTTGTAATCACATTTGAAAAAAACTACTTTAAGTAATTTGCCCAGCATCACACAGGAACTTTGTGGGATTGACAGGGATAAAATCCAATTCTTTGGGGTGGCATTCAATTGTTTTAACCGAAAAAACCTCTCATCTTTTCTGGCCATTCACTCTCTCATTCAATACACACTTTTTAACTTCTGCAACAAATGAGGCAGGGGCTGTATAGTCAACAGGTTCATTCACTACACAAGCCATTCATGGTCTATGCATAATCTACCCTGTGCAATAAATGAGGCAAGTATCCTGTGGAAAGGTCCCAGGCCAAGCAAAGAATGGTTACAATAAGTATGGGTAGAATTGGAATTCAACACCAGTGACAGACCTTACTACAGCATTCTGCTAATATTTTTGAGAATTGGGCAGAGACCACCTGTTTTGTGTAGATTAGTGAAGTTCTATGTATGTTCTCAGGATGAGACACATTTACAGGATTATTTGAGTTGGTGGGAAAAGGAATGTTACCATCTTTTTTTTTTTAAGTTATTCAGAATTGTATTTCGCAAACATCCAAGTCTCACAAGCACCATAGCTACAGAGTCATGAACTAGCAGTCTGAACTGAGGCCAGTCTTTTTCTTTACTACAGTCAAGTTCAGCTTGCACAGCTATCAAAAATAAAAGAACTGTAGGCTAATTGCTGGCAAGTGTGACGCAAGCTGTTTCCTAGGCAACAGCCCAAGTTCTGGAGTGTCTGTTCCAGCATTTCCTCATCTGTTTGCACTCACACCAGCAGCCTGACAATGTAGTCACTGCATCCTGTTTCACTCAGCAGCCACCGAAACATACCCAGAACACAGCTTAACCCTTTCCAAACATCTTTACACTTATTCTAAAATACAGTTGCTGCTGTAGGTCATCTTTCATGGCAATATTTTATGCATATTTTCTCACAGGCATATGCAAGAGGTAAAATGCATGCACAGATAAATATTTTAAAACAAAATATTGTAGCCACAAGAAAAATGAGATAAGAAAACAGTTGTAAAGTCAATAACTGATTATAACTCTCTCTCAACACATGCACTTAAACCACAAAAACAGCGAACATCTAACAAATTTATCAGAACAATATGGTTTTTTCTGTGTATGTACTGCAGAATATGTAACATACACAATGTTTCTAACATTCAGAATACCCTGTAATAGCTAGATGGTGGGGGGGAGGAGTTAGCAATAACGCTTCACTTTAAATTGTGCAATTCCTTGATTTCTCAAGTTTATGTATTAGTCCTACTATGCACTCACAATACACATTGTAAGAGGGTGTGCCAAACCTTATAGAGAAACCTGCAAAAAAAAAATAATGTATTTTTTATTAAACTAATATTATCCACAAGGATTTATAAACCAAATACATATTTAAAAAAAAAAATCTCTAAAAATAGTTAGTGCATGCACAGTACACTTCTCTAAACCTGAATAATTTGGATATTTTGATATTTGGTCCCGAAAACTATTGAGAGCATGGTCCAAACTACTGATGAGCTACAGTCCAAGATAAATGCTTGCTGAGTTCTAAAGCCATGTTAGAGTGGCAAACAAAGTGACCAACATTTATATACTTCTTTCCTTGTCTGAAATAAGTTTTACATGACCATTGATTGTGAAGGTTGCTGAGGGTTTTTATTCTAAAATTTAACATGGATTTGGATATTTTAGGCCTCTAAAAATTTAAAAATAAAATATACCCAGCTTCCACCTTGCCTACTTTATAAACAATATTTAACTGTTTCAATCCCATTTGAAATGTTTAGCTGTTTCTCCATATTATGGAAGGCTTTAAAGGAACAGAGAATGCAAAGAAATTGATTGGTTCAAATGGAAAACCATATTTTGAAGGGACAAGCTCCGGTGCAGGCCTCAAAACCATTTTATCTAGGAAAAGAGCATGTAAAGTTTACTGATAAAGAAAGACACACGCACACACACCCCAATCCCATTCACTAATTGCTTTGACTGATGTAATTACGAATGGGAAAACCACTTTAACAGAAAAAGTATGGAGAAGCCTCCCCCAAACATTCTGAAGTAGGTTTGGGGACAGCTTGTAGCACAGAATCATTATGCTGGTCTCCTGACTGGCGGTCCCTGCAGATAGGCAGAACTATGAAACCAAGAAATATGATGATCCAACAAAAAAAGAGCTAGAAGTACTAGGAATAAGCCACACAGCTCCTAACTCAGACTTGTGACTTCAGGAAATTTGTGCTTAGATCCAACTAGAGCTCATCTAAAAGAAATACAGGATACTGACCTGTAACTGGAGATTGCTTTTTTAAGGTGATACTGCATATTCACACTCATGGGTTGCACCAACTGGCCCAGCCTAGACAGTGGAACTTCCTCCTAGTAGTGCCTGTTAGAGCACTCTCACACCCCTCCTAAGCCTCCTTTCAGCATTCCTGAATGTTCTGAGTGGCGTGGTGTGCCCTCTGCTGTCTCAGTTCCTTCCACCACTGCCTCGGAAGATAGATTTATTAGGATTCCAAGAAGAGGGGACGGTGGGCGAGGAGTATATATATGCAGAGTCCAAAGAATTCCGGTTATAGGTAAGTAAAAGACGGTTACTCGCTGTTGTAACAGTTGTTCTTCGAGATGTGTTGCTCATATCTATTCCAATTAGGTGTGAGCGCCACGTGCACGATCGTCGGAAGATTTTTACCCTAGCAACACTCGGTGGGCCGGCTGGCACTCCCTAGAGTGGCGCCGTTGCGGCACCTAATATATACCCCAGCCAGCCCAGCGCCCTCTCAGTTCCTTCTTGCCGGCTACTCCGACAGTGGGGAAGGAGGGCAGGTTTGGAATAGATATGAGCAGCACATCTCGAAGAACAGTTACAGCGGTGAGTAACCGTCTTTTCTTCTTCGAGTGCTTGCTCATATCAATTCCAATTAGGTGACTCAAGCCCTACCTAGGCGATGGGGTCAGAGTGAGATACTGCAGAATGCAGAACTGCCAAACCAAATGCAGTGTCTTCTCTGGAATGCTGGACTATGGCATAGTGAGTAGCAAAGGTGTGTACCGATGACCAAGTTGCTGCCCTACATATCTCCTGTATCAGCACGTGCGCCAGGAAGGCGGATGATGAGGCTTGAGCTCGGGTAGAGTGGGCAGTGAGATGTGTGGTAGGGACACCAGCTAAGGCGGGGACGCACGAAGTGATCCAGGACGAGATGCGCTGGGAGGAGACCGGGAGGCCCTTCATCCGGTCTGCCACAGCAACAAACAGTTGAGTCGTTTTCCAAAAAGGCTTCATCCATTCAATGTAGAAGGCGAGGGCCCTGCGGACATCCAGGGAGTAGAGTTGTTGCTCCCTTGGAGAGGGATGCGGCTTCGGATAGATGACCGGCTGAAAGATGTCCTGGTTAACATGAAAGGCCGACACCACCTTGGGAAGGAAGGCCAGGTGTGGTCGCAGCTGTACCTTGTCCTTGTGGAACACCGTGTAAGGTGGTTCCGAAGTGAGCACTCTGATGTCAGATACGCACCTCGCCGAGGTGATGGCCATGAGGAAGGCAGTCTTCCAGGAGAGGTACAGGAGCGAGCAGGTGGCCATTGGCTCAAATGGGACCCCCGTGAGCCTGGTTATTACTAGGTTGAGATCCCATGTAGGGACCGGATGACGGACTAGCGGGTACAGCCGTTCTAACCCCTTGAGGAACCTGCTGACCATGGGGTTGGAAAAGATCGAGCGCCCGTTTTCGCTGGCGTGAAAGGCTGAGATCGCTGCCAGGTGCACCTTCAACGATGAGATTGCCAGGCCCTGTTGTTTCAGGGACAAGAGGTAGTCCAAGATGGTGGGTACTGACGCCTGCAGTGGGGTAGTACTACGTGGGGCACACCAGCAGGAAAATCGTTTCTACTAGGCCAAGTATGGAATTGTACCCCCTCTAGCACCATCTTGGGGTCCAGCCACCAGTCTAGGGAGGCTAGGACTTCCGTTGGTACCGTCAGTACCACGTCCATGCTGTCCCTGCGTGGGTGATATGCGGAGGAGAGCCATGCCTAGAATGGACAGAGGCATAATCTGGCGTGTCTGGTCACAAACGTGCAGGATGCCATGTGACCCAGCAGACTTGGGCAGTTTCGTGCCGTCGAGGTTGGGAAGCTTTGCAGGCCGCAGATGATGGTCGCTAGGGCCTGGAAGCGTGCATCTGGCAGTAGTGCTCGAGCAAGAGTCGAGTCCAGGACTGCTCCTATGAAGTCTATCCTTTGGGTTGGCTCCAAAGTGGACTTTTCTACATTGAGGAGCAAGCCCAGCTGACAGAACATGTTCAGGGCAATCTAAACCTGCGACTGGACCTGGCTGCTGGAGCTGCCGCGGATGAGCCAGTCATCGAGGTACGGGAACACTTTTGATCTGCCGTCGATGAAGAGCGGGCACTACGACGGCCAGGCACTTCGTGAAAACCCTTGGCGCCGTGGAGAGGCCGAAGGGAAGGACGGTGAACTGAAAGTGCCTTTGGTCGACCACAAAGTGAAGAAAACCTCTGTGTGGCGGGTAAATAGCTATGTGGAAGTACGCATCCTTCATGTCGAGGACAGCGTACCAGTCTCCAGGATCCAGTGACGGGATAATAGTTCTCAGGGAAACCATGCGGAACTTCAACTTTACCATGAATTGTTGAGTCTGCGAAGGTCTAGGATAGAACGTAACCCCCCCCTTTTGATTTGGGGATTAGGAAATAACGGGAGTAAAACCCCTTGCCCCTGAACTCTCTTGGAACCTCCTCTATTGCCCCTATAGTGAGGAGCATTTGCACTTCCTGAATTAGAAGTTGCTCGTGAGAAGGGTCCCTGAAGAGGGACGGGGAGGGCAGAAAGCAAATTGCAGGTGATATCCACTTCCCACCGTGCATAAAACCCAGAGGTTATGTTCGACCACACACAAAGGAAATGGGAAAGGCAGTCTCTGAAGGGTGGGGAAGGGTCCTGTATGGAGACTGGTGCTCCACCCTCGAGCGCAGCTTCAAAAGTTTTTTTTGGGCCCCGCCGATGGCTTAGGGGGGCCCTTGTTCTGGCCAGCCTGATGACCAGGTTGCCTTCTCCTACCACCCAGGCCGCGTCTTCTAACGAAGTCCTGCCTAGGCCTGGGCATAGGGTAGGGGCGCTGAGTGAGGGCCCAGAAGGGCCGGCGCTGCGTGGCTGGGGTATGCATCCCCAGAGACCGTATTATGGTCCAGCCATCCTTCAGGGTCTGGAGTGTCGAGTCCGTTTTCTCGGAGAAAAGGCCTTGCCCATCAAAGGGCAAGTCCTGAATCGTGTATTGTACTTCTGCCGGGAGGTTGGAGGACTGCAGCCACGAGATGCGTCGCATGGCAACACCCGATACGAGTGTTCTGGCCGCCGAGTCGGCGATGTCCAAGGAGGCGTGTAAAGATGTTCTGGCCACCTTTTTGCCCTCCTCAATCAGGGCTGAGTACTCCTGCCTGGACTCCTGGGGAACAAATTCCTTGAATTTCTGCATTGAGTTCCAGGTGTTATAGTTATAACCACTCAAAAGGGCCTGCTGGTTAGCCACTCTGAGCTGTAGGCCCCCCCCCAGAGTAGATCTTTCTACCAAACAGGTCTAGGCGCCTAGCGTCCTTAGACTTAGAAGCATGGGCCTGCTGGCCGTGCCTCTCCTTTTCGTTCACAGATTGAACAACCAAGGAGCACGGTTGGCGGTAAGTGTATAAGTACTCAAAGGTCGTTGAGGGTGCCATATATTTTCTCTCTACCCCCCTGGCAGTGGGGGGAATCGAAGCTGGAGATTGCCAGATTGTTGTGGCGTTGGTCTGGATCGTGCGTACGAATGGTAGGGCTACCCTGGCGGGGGCATCAGCCAACAGGATGTCCACCACGGGATCGTCTAGCTCCACCACCTCCTCCACCTGCAGGTTCATGTTCAGGGCCAGTCTGCGGAGCAGATCCTGGTGGTCCCAAAGGTCAATAGGTGGTGGGCCAGAGGATGACGCTCCCGCCACTGCCTCATCTGGGGAGGAAAAGGACGACAACCCGGGGACTAATGGTTCCTGGGGAAGGTCCTGCTGTGGAAGCTCTCCCGGCTCAAGGTCCTCAGCCTCGGTGTCTCAGGCTTCAGCAGGTAGCTGGGCCATTGCCTCCAGCTCCTCTGGGAGAGGGCGGGATACTGTGGCCTCTGGTACCCAGGGCTCCAAGTGGGCCGATTGGGAGGCTCTGGAAGGGGCCTCTTGGGCCTGGTGGTAAGACCACGGTGTCCAGAAGGGCCACTGTTGTGGTCCCTGGGCAGGGTCCTGTGTGTCCGCCTGCCAGTGGCTAGGTCCATCCATTCCATGGCCCTGGTCCATGTGGTAACCGCTCTCTGCCCGGAAGGATCTGGACGCGGAGCGGGAGGGCCAGGGTGGAGCGGAATGCTCCTGCAGGCTGGCATGCGATGCCATGCTGCGCCGTGGCGAAGGGGATCGGCGCCGGGAGCGGGAGCAGTACCGGGATCTGGAGTGGTACCGGTGAGTGTCTCGGTGCCGAGAGCCCAACCTGGACCTTGAAGAGGAACGTCTGGTCGATCGGCGACAGGACCGGCTTTCCGGGGACCTGCGCTGCAACCGGCACCGGGATTGGGAGCGGTGCCGGGAGGCGTAATGGCATCAGCCATATCTGGAGGCCGATCTCGAATGGCGCCGCGAGTGCGACCGGCGCCGAGATGGGGATCGGTGCCGGGACTGCAAGCGGTGCTGGGACTGGGATCTGTACCTGGAGCGGGACTGGGACCTCGATCTAGACCTGGATCGGCGTCAACCAGCTCCTGTGTGCAAAGGTGGGCACATCGTGGCAGACTTGCCTCGGGAGGGGACGATCCGCACCGGCGGTACGAAAGGCTGATGCGGTGCCGGTTCGGTAAGCGTGATCAAGTCCCTCACTGCTGAAAAGGTGTCCGGTGTGGACGGCAGCGTTAGCTCGACCTCGACGCGTACCGGGGAGCTCACAGCCACCGAGTTCGACAGACCTTGCGGTGCCGGAGCCGACGGTGCCAGGGTCGGAGTCTTAGCCAGGGGCCCCGAACTCAACGGACCTTGCGGTACCGGAGTCAACGGTGCCAGTGCCTTAGTCAGGGGCACCGAACTCAACGGACCTCGCGATTCCGCAGTCGACGGTGCCGGTGCTGGGCCAAAAGTCTTGGCTGGGCAGTCCGGTACTGGTTGCGGCATTGGAGGCGGGGCCGGGCCCGGGGTCTGTTTCCCCAAGGTTGGGTACAGCGAGCGGCGCCTCGGTGGTAACGTGGCCAGAGTCATCCGATGCCGAGGCTCCTTACTAGTGCTTGGGCGCTCCGGTGCCGCTGGCGCCCTGTGTGCCGACGCTGTCGGTGCCGGGCCGACATCGGACTAAGTGCCGCTTCTAATAGGAGCTGCTTCAAGCGAAAGTCCCGCTCCTTCTTAGTTCTAGGCTTAAAAGCCTTGCAGATCCGACACTTATGTGTGAGGTGGGTTTCCCCCAGGCACTTCAAACAGGAGTCGTGGGTGTCCCCCATAGGCATTGGCTTGGAGCAGGCCGAGCAAGGCTTGAATCCCGGGGAACCAGGCATCAGCCCGGTACTAGGAGGGAGGGGAGGGGAGAAGCCCCTTACCCCCACACTAGTATTTACACTAAGAGTCTAACAAGAACTATCAAAACTATTAACAATTACTTAAGAGTATTTAAAACTATTAACAATGCTAAGCAAGTGCTAACTAAGCTAGGGAGGTGGAGATCAGCTAAGCTGCGCTCCACAGTTCCAACGACCGTCACGGGCGGTAAGAAGGAACTGAGAGGGCGCTGGGCCGGCTGGGGTATATATTAGGTGCTGCAACGGCGCCACTCCAGGGGGCGCCAGCCAGCCAGCCCACCGAGTGTTGCTAGGGTAAAAATCTTCCAACAATCATGCACGCAGCACGCGCACACCTAATTGGAATTGATATGAGCAAGCACTCGAAGAAGAACCCTAATTTTTTCACATGTCCTCTGCATATTCCTATTCATTGTTGCCCTTGCCATGCAGGAGCAATTAAAATCATTCTGGCTCCATCCTGTCTTTTCTTTCTCACTTGTGGGGTGGGGGGGGAGTGTACAACAGGCCTTTTGCCCAATTTAGTAGAAAAACTTCTGATATGGACAGAACAGAATCAGTGACACTGTGTTGTGCTTGATGGCAAACAGATCTAGATCTGGAAATCCCCAGATATCGTATTTCTCTCTTTATCGACCATTCATACAAGTATAGCACATCTATTCTTAACTGATCTGCTAGGTTGTTGTCCTTTCCTGCCAGGTGAAAGGCTATGGAATAAATTTCATGCTGAATACACCAGCCCCTTGACTGCTTTGGCATGCAACTGGGATTAATGAATGGGCTGTGTGTTGCTTGATAATGTAACACATGGCAGTCATGTTGTCCAAAGCAACTTGAGCTACTTTCCCTTTGATGTGAGGCAGAAAAGACTTGAGAGCCAGATGAATCCCTCTGACCCCTACTATGTTTAGATGTACCCTCTTTTCCTGAGAGTTCTAATGTCCTCAAAATGTTAGAGAAATGTGAATGAAATGAGGCCCCCCCCGCCCCACCCCCCGATCCAATCCACTGCTGGATGCCTCTAATGGGATCATCAGTGATGGAGCTGTATGTCTGAATAACTTCCTTCTTAAACTATTTACACTCTTGAGTCTACCATGTTAAGCAAGTCAGCACATTTTCTGGTATGGTTAGAATTTTTTTTGCACACACTCCATACTTGGTCTGTAAATTACTGCCAACAAGTGCTGAAGAGCTCCCATTCGGAGATGAACATGAGGTGTGACATAATGTGCTAATACCATTAGGCCCATAAGTGCAGGGGAGGAGGAGACTACTTTTCTAATGCACCGATGATGAAACATACCTATAATTACCTGACGTTTCCCAAATCTCTTATTTTGTAGAAAAACCCTGCCATTCACAGCATCTAGAATTACCCATATAAATAAGATTTTCTGTATGGGGCACAGACGTTCCTTCTTTACATTTATTAAAAGCCCCAGGTCCTTGAAGAGGGAAGACACATACTGAATGTCATTGAGAAGGCTCTCATGTGAGGTCAGTTTGAGCAGTCAACCATCTGGATATGGGTAAACAGAAATGCCCCATCTCCTTAGCCAGGGGTCTCCAAACTGTGGGCCGAATCCGGCCCGCGGCTTCAATTTGTCCGGCCCCTGAACCAATTGCTGCTGCTGCCTCGGCACGCCGGCGGCAGCGAGTATTTCGGCGGCAGCTTAAACGCTGCTGCCGCTTCGGCAGCACGTCGGCGGCAGCTTCAATGCTGCTGCCACCTTGGCAGTATTTCGGCGGCAGTTTAAAGACTGTTGCCGTCTCGGCGGCAGGGCACAGACAGCGGCAGTCAGGGGCGCCCCCGCCGGTCCCAGAATACCCGCCGCCATGGCTTGCCTGCGGGAGGTCCTCCCCCGCCTCCGAAGCCGCCATGGCTTGCCTGCAGGAGATCCTCCCCCTCCTCCGAAGCCGCCGAAGGCGCCGCAGCTTCCCTGCGGGAGGTCCACCGGTCCCACAGCTTCGGCGGCAATTTGGCAGAGGGTAAGCTCAAGAGAACGGGCCGGCCCGCGAAGCCCCTTGAAAAATTTAATGTGGCCCTCGTCTCCTAAAGTTTGGAGACCCCTGTCCTTAGGTCAACTGCTACATCAGAAAGGCACTTTGTAAAAACCGTGAGGTCGGAAGAAAAGCCAAAAGGAAGGACCTTGTATTCATAGAATCATAGAGTCTCAGGGTTGGAAGGGACCTCAGGAGATCATCTAGTCCAAACCCCTGGCTCAAAGCAGGACCAACCCCAACTAAATCATCCCAGCCAGGACTTTGTCAAGCCTGACAAAAGAAAAATAAGAAAGTTCATTTTTCGGAGGTGGAGATCTGACTCTCAACCTTGGAGGGAACTTTTTTCTTCCCTTCCTTAGATTGTAGGTTCTCTGGAGCTGTGTGATGGTTGTAGCTGAAGAACACAACTGTGGTTGTTGTATGCAACAGTGATGAAGGACCTGTTGTCAGTTCTGGCAGCATCTTTGGTATTATCTCAAGACCTAAAGCTATTAATAGATCCACCAATTTCAACCTATTTCAAGATTCTTCCTGATGGACTGTCTTAACTTTCAGTTTTGTAATCAATGTAGTTACATCCAGGTCGGATGGATTTAATGAATCTTACACATGGAACATGCCCTGATAACAGGGGCTCTTAACTTTTTCCATATTTCTCAGAATTGATGGCTTCTCCTGTGATTTCAGTTTTGTTTCAGAGGTTGGTGCTGACAGAACCTTAGTGGTTTTCCACTGTGATAGACCCAATGTCCTGTGTGCTAAGTGTGAGGCAGGCATGGAAATCGACCCTGGCACTGAATCTGAAGCCATCAGAGAAGCAGTGTTCTGAGAGAGCTGACACAGGTCCTTTTATCTTGTACTCAGAACCTTTAGAAACACTGGATCAGAAGTTTTGGTGCTAAAGCTTTCTGAAGTAGGAGAGCTTGCAGTCTATTCTGATGTTACTTTACATGCCTTAAGCAGCGAATATCTGAAGAAGTTCAGATCTGTCTGATGTTGCAGTTGGAAGGAACTGAGGCAGTGAAGAGTGTCATGCCACCTTTTATAGCCTTGACCTCAGAATGTTCGAGACCATTCAGGAGAGGGTAGATGGGGTATGTGAACACATTAATGAGCACTGCTGAGAGAAAGTCCCACTGCTTAGGCTTTACCAGCTAGCACAACCCAAATGGGAATAAGAACAGGACACACAAATAAGGAACTTAGGAAGGAACAATCAGGGAACCAATATGGGAACAAATCTGCCTAGGAAGAAGTACTGCAGAAAGGGATTTGGGAGTCATTGTGGATTACAAGTTAAATATGAGTCAACAGCATAACACTGCTGCACAAAAAGCAAACATCATTCTGGGATGTATTAGTAAGAGTGTTATAAGCAAGACACAAGAAGTAATTCTTACACTCTACTCTGCGCTGATTAGGCCTCAGCTGAAGCAATGTGTCCAGTTCTGGGTACCACATTTCAGGAAAGATATGGACAAATTGGAGAAAGTCCAGAGAAGAACAAAAAAATTATTAAAGCCATAGAAAACATGATCTATGAGGGAAGACTGAAAAAATTGGGGGGGGGGGGGGTTTGTTGGGTTGTTTTTTTTTTTTTTGCAGAATAGAAGACTGAGGGTGGTAATAACAGTTTTCAAGTACATAAAAGGTTGATAGAAGGAGGAGGGAGAAAAAAAAATCTTCACATTAACCTCTGAGGATAGGACAAGAAGCAATGGACTTAAATTGCAGCAAGGGCAGGTTAGATTGGACATTAGGAAAAACATCCTGTCAGGGTAGTTAAGCACTGGAATAAACTGTCTAGGGAGGTTATGTAATCTCCATCATTGGAGGTTTTTAAGAGCAGGCTGTCAGGGAAGGTCTAGATAATACTTAGTCCTGCCTTGAGTGCATGGGACTGGACTAGAAAACACACATACACGAGGTCCCTTCCAGTCGTATGATTCTATGATTCAAGTAATAAAACATAAATGTTTGAAGAATATGGGGATGCAGCTTTACACATAGAACAATTCAATCAGGTCATCATCATACAGAACAACTGGAGACCTAGTATATGACGACTGTGAACGAGTTCCCTTGTTGAAATTCTCTCAGGCAACTGGACTAGGACCAAGTTTGTCTGATGGAATGACAAATGGTGTGCCAGTTCCTCAGTGGGCACCAAGGAGCTCCTCTATAAACCAATGGGTAAAGAAGCCATAGATCCTGAGTACCTGAGTGGTCCAATCTGTATGAAGAAATAACAGCTTGTATGAATGGGCTATCACCAATAATATCATCCACACAGTGCTGATCTAAATGCTTTTTTGCCTTAAGATGACAATCAGAATTCCCATCAGCTTCATGGAAATCCACAAATCTGTTCTTTTCTATCTTGAAGACACGTGAATCTTTCATCCTCTCACATCAGAGTAATTAATTCTAACAAAATGAAGTTCACAACTCTGTCTTTTACAGACTATCATTTTCTGGTCCAGAAAAAGTCCGTGGATGACCCCTGGATTGTTAGTGAATGGGGATTGTGAGTCTATTACCATGAGGGTGCTCTGTTTTTCCAACCCTGCCTGCCTCCTTTCATACCCAAGGGAGAGGGGGCTGTGGTGACCCTGTCCAGACTGGGATGCAAGGAGGAAACTGTACTCTGCCCCCAAACCTGGACGAGCTCCCTAATGTAACACTCACTCAATAAGAGGGTAAAGGAGGAGACACAGAGCCTTCCTTTTGTCTCTGGCTTTCTTGGCCTTGTTCTCTCCCTGAAGCCCGCAGGGTCACCAGTCACTGCAAACACCTCAAAAAGGGAAGCAGAGCCAACAGGACAATCTACAAAAAGGCAAGTGCAGGCCTTGGAGAGAGCTAGGAATTAGATTATTGGGCCTAAATGTTAGTCAGAACATTGAAATAAAATTTGGGATTTTGCCCAAAAGCTCTGCAACAGGGAAGAGCAACTCTGGCTTGCAAGAACAGGGGTGGAGCAAAGCCTCTTCCCACTCCTCATCCCTTCTCCACTTGCTCACATTGAGGAAATATTAGGCAAGCCATCAAGAAAGGTGAAGGAGACCTTACTCCCCTGAAGGGCCAAAAAAGAGCTAGACACAATCTTGCCCTTCTTAACCAAGAAAAGGCTGGACTTTTCTGGACAACTGTTTTACAGCCCCACAAGTTTACTAAATTCTTTCCAGAACAGACTCTCACCCAGAAATTTTTACAATCTAAGGACCAGATCCTTCAAAAAAAACGTGCACAGATAGACCCTTATTCAGAGTGGAGCAAATGAGTAGGCATGACTTTGAAGGTTCTCTCACATCCGTTGTTTTGCAGCACTGGGTCCTAAATGACTAACTCAGACAAATGACATTTGTTTTAACATACCCCAAGAAGGGGAGGGGTGAAAAAGGACATAGGTAATGGATTTATGATTTTTCAGTCTCTCACTTTAAGAATACCTTGGATGTTTTGATATTTTATTCTTTTAAATATAACATACACACATTTTTGTAGACAATGTTGCATTAATGGGCAGTTAGGAAGAATTCAAATGAGACAATCCTGGTAATGTTTTAATTTTGTTAATGCACACAAAGTCTTTGATTCTTCCATTTTATGAATGAGCGTGTGTAACGTTTACTAAACCACCCAATGATAGTCAGATAAAACTTTAAGCAATAACGTTGCTTTATAACATTCACAAAAGCTGGTAACTGTGCAGCAACACAGTCAGAGAGCAGTTTTACGGAGTGATCCACAAGCAATAGCAAGCAGCTAACAAGATTACTGATAATGCAACATGTAGAAAGAGGAAACGTTTACAGCAATAAGAGCAAGTGTTAAAAAAGAGTTATAAAATTAGGAAACGCTAAGGCTAAACAGACAAAAAAATAGAAAAACAAGGGAACATTCAGAACAAAGAAAGAGACAGGATGGACTATATTTTTAGATTAAAAACTTTTACCCAAGCTTACCTGAAAATTTCCTTTACTCTACTTGAAAGGTCCACAGATACTTAAAAGTCAAGCAAGAAGTGTAAACATTAGGTGGCACAACTAGCCCGGTCAGTCACTCGCACAGGGGAACTGACAGTCTCTAAGAGCCCATTAGTTTGTGATGTTAGATTTGTAGTAGCAGGTGTTAGAATTATCAGTTACATTAAACCTTGTACACTTTTAAAAAACAAGGAACATAATCTCATCTCAAACATATCAGATGATATGTTCATAACATGTTCTCTTCTACCTGAAGGCTAAAATGATGCACTCAGGTTGGGTGGCTTCGTGGACCATCTCACTAGAAGAAAAGAAATGTTTAGGTAATTACAGAAAGTCAACATCTCATTGTTAAAGATTTGTGAATAGCAACTAAAAGCCCAAGAGAAAATGAGGTGAGGTAAGGTAAGGGCCACCATGTACCAACATAGCATTATGGAAGTGCCAGTCACAGCTCCACTGTTAAGAATGAATTGAGTTTTGCAGTTGAAGCAGGTAATCCAGGTCTTTGTTACATATGAAAAATAAAACACATCCTTCCCAAACTTACAATACTTATTCTGAGTAAAAATAATTATTTTTGAGTATTTACAAATAAATGTTCATTTTTGTTAAAATTTCTTAAGAAATTTAGCACCTTTGTCCTAATGATCTTCCCAATGGATATGAGATTTCAGAACTTCCTCTGTAGTTAAAATCCACTAAAATCTTATGTTTTGTCTGTTTGATTTTTTTAAGGATTAATAATCTTTTTGCCATTATTCTATATAACTGGAAGTTTCTTCTTGATGAGAGGCTGCAGAATTGTGTTCTACTTCTGAGAATTCCATGAAGAATTTTCAAAGCAGCTGCCATCTCTTATTAGTTACCATGGTGCTGAGACCACAATGGGTGGCCCTTAAAAGAAATAACTACTCCATTTATCTGTTCATAGGGCTCCTCTCTCTCTTGACAACATAGGAAGCGACCTTCTTCCATGAGAGCAGCTTAGGTGCTCTTATACTGCAAACACTAGGAAGCAGTGGACATTTCAAAAGAAGGCAATTCTTTATGAGTTTCTCTGAAGAATTAATTCTTCACTCTCTGCTGACAGACAAGCTTTAAGTTATGAAAAATAACAGCAAAAGAATTACCATTAATTTCTTTTTTAGAAATCTTCCCATTGTACCAGATCTGCTCAACAGGGAGAGCAGAAGTGAATGGGAAGATAGGGCTGTGTGTATGTGCACATGGGAAAGTCGGAGACAAGACAGGAAACCTGTGGTGTGCACACACAGGGTAATGTCAAGGAAAGAAGGTAGCAGGCAACTGGGATGTACACTCTGGCTACTTTGTGCTGCTCCAGAGCAGCATAAAAACAGCTAAACAAAGCATACTGGTTATACAACCCTAAATAATTTAATGTTGATACTATATTTCTTCAAGTCATTAGAGATCTCCCAACATAATATTCTCTCTCGGTTTTTATTAAAAAAAAATACCAAGCAAATTCCCAGATAAAAATGATGTTAAAATGGAGTTAAGGTGGAATGTGCATATAGGTAATTTAGGGTAGACACCATTACCCTAATGGTTTTAATCCCCAAAATAAGCATTATAAACCCAGAAAATGCAGAGTTAAGGTTAAACTTGAAAGAAATCCTATATGTTAAGCCAAAGTATGGAAGGTACACAGCTAGGGCACCCAACCTTAATTTAGCCATGAGGAAAAATATTGGGGGAGGGAGGGAATCTAATGTGTTTTTTAAAAAAGTTTCATCTAATCTGTGACTAACAAACAATAAAATGCCTCAATCATAGTAACATTACAGTGCAGAGTTTAGGCTGATTGGTGCCCTATTCCAGCCAAACGACCTTTGAACCTGAATTCATACTTCCTTCTCCACCAGCATCCACCATGTACAAAAAGTACAATATAAAGACCTTTCTTGTTTGTCTATATGGAACATATTCTAATCTAGATGAAGTTGAAACTCAAGTTACGCATTTGAGAGCAGTTACGAAGAGTTAAAAAAGAATTTTTTTAAGTTGGATGTGTACATTCAGGTTGATGATATACTGGAATTGCAAGAGCATGTGTGGATGAGCTGAGGAGACAGAGTACATCTGGATGGTAATGCATGTGAATTGAGGTTGATATGGACATTAATCAAAGAAACTAGTCCAATAAAAGATATTACGTCATCAACCTTGTCTCTCAGATAAAGCAACATTAAGTTTAAAGTTTGCTCAAGTGCATTTCTTAACTCTAACATCATTGAGGGTTTTTTTAGTGTGGAAGTTATTTATTAAGCACTAGCAATACAAAGACAATTCCTGTTCCAGAGCATACTCGCAAAGCTATAGAAATAGTTCTCATTTCTACTCCTTGCAACAGGTACAACCTTATTATTAAGAGGCTAACACCTTTGGAAAGCAAGTACACTATAGAATCCTTACCACTATTTTATTCATTCATGTTTAGCATTTTAAGAAAAGGAAGTCTCTTTTTTCTTATATCTAAGGTAGATCAACCATTGGATGTTAGAAAAAGCAGGTAGTTTGCATGAAAGGATACAAAAGTGGTCAGAAAAGCCAAAATTGTTAGAAAAAACTGTTCAGTATCAGTTCTCAAAAAGTCATGTTACTACACAACACATTAAATTCTCCCTGCATTTTTAAAAATTGCCCTGAAGGATTCTCCCAGAGAGGGGAATCACAACTACACTCCAGATGCAGTAAGCAGCCCTTGTCCAGTAAAATTCAAAGCAGCCCTTTCTCAAGTAAAATTGATCTGAAAATAACATTTGTCACAAGGGGTCTGAAATGTGTAAATTCTAGTTGTAGATGCAAAAGCAACATGGGAGGGGGAAAAAACAGCAGGAAAGATTCAGGAGCATTACAAAAAGATATAGGATAAAAAAATATTTTTAAATTTTCTGTCCCAGAGGAACTGAAAGAACAGTTACAAAAATTCCCATAGCAACTTTATAATATGGGTCCCTGATAAAATAAAAATCCACCAAGTTAGAACACAACTTTGTCTAAAGCTAACCAAAAGTCTTACTGGTCTAGTGCAAAACTCTCAGGTTTCTAGGCTAAACTCAGTTTTAGGTCTTTATCTACATCAGGCCCCACAATGACCATTTCTTCCAAAGCAGGAGCAGGCTTCTGTCCAAGATACACCACAAGCCAAGGTAAGGATAAATTTTTCAAAAGAATCTAAATGACTTCGAAGCCTCAGAACTCATCTACGTGAGAAACTTACATTCCAGTATATGAATGTCTTCTTTTTTTTGGTTTAGCATATGTTGCTTTAGAATGGGTTTAAGATAAACTGAAAAACCCACTCTTATTCCAGAATAAGAATATCCACACAGGGAGTTTTACCAGTATAGCTATACAAGTTTAACTATCACCAGTTATACATATAAAACTTTCCCATGCAGACAAGCCCTAAGTTCCACTGAAAGTCAATGAAACTTAGCAACTTATGTCACCTTAGATGCTTTAGAAATCTTTACCCTAAATCTTTTAAGGCTGGAGCAAATTTTTCAAGCTGGGTAGACCAGACTTCCAGACTAACTTCAGTCCCAGACTAGCTAAAATTTTCCAAACCTGGAGTAAGCCTCTATTCAACCCAACCTCCCAGGCCAGACACATTCTTTCAAACCTGGGTCAAGCTTTATGGCTCTTAAACCTGCTCCCACTAAACTTCAGTGATTCAGCAATCACTCTCAGTGAGTGACTACTCCTTAGTTTCCACTCTGTTGTTTCTACTAGGCTGTGGAAAGATTCCCATGCAGGAGCGGCAGAGGCACAATCCGTTCCTGCCAGATTTTTGCCTTTGGAGAGGGCTACGTGAATAAACATAGATATAGCCATTTTTCCCTACTAGGAAATTTAGGGAATTCAAAGCAGAGCCAGAAAACAATAGTAGTTATGCAAGCAACTGGTCTGTACACCTGAAGCATCAAATCAAGAATGGGATAAGTCTTTAAAAAACTCTCAGTGTAGATGTCAGGGTTCCCTCCCAACTCTGAGGTACAGATGTGGGGACCTGCATGAAAGCCCCCTACGCTTATTTTTACCAGCTTAGGTTAAAACCTTCCCCAAGGCACAAATCCTTTGTCCTTGGACGGTACGCTGCCACCAGCAAGTGATTTAACAAGAGTTAGGGAAAGGATCACTTGGAGTTCCTCTTCCCCCAAAATATCCCCCCCAAGCCCTTACACCCCCTTTTCTGGGGAGGCTTGAGAATAATATCCTAACCAATTGGTTACAAAGTGATCACAGACCCAAACCCCTATGTCTTAAGACAAGGGAAAAACAGTCAGGTTCTTAAAAGAAGGATTTTATTTTAAAAGAAAAAGGTAAAAATCATTTTTGTAAAATAAGGGTGGAAAATAACTTTACAGGGTAATTAGATTCAAAACACAGCAGAACTTTCTCTAGGCTTAGTTTTAAAGTTACAAAAAACAGGAATAAACCTCCCTCTTAGCACAGGGAAAATTCACAAGCAAAAACAAAAGATAACCTAATACGCCCTGCCTGGCTTTTACTCACAATTTTTGTAAAATGAAAAGACTTTCAGGTTAGTTGATAGGAGGAGGATTGTGGGAGAACACTTCAATCTCCCTGGACACACAATAGCAGATTTAAAGGTAGCCATCCTGCAGTAAAAAAACTTCAGGATCAGACTTCAAAGAGAAACTGCTGAGCTTCAGTTCATTTGCAAATTTGACACCATCAGCTCAGGATTAAACAAAGACTATGAATGGCTAGCCAACTACAAAAGCAGTTTCTCCTCCCTTGGTGTTCACACCTCAACTGCTAAAAGAGGGCCTCATCCTCCCTGATTGAACTAACCTCGTTATCTCTAGCCTAACTCTTCCCTGCATATTTATACCTGCCTCTCGACATTTCCACTGCATGCATCTGAAGAAGTGGGTATTCACCCATGAAAGCTTATGCTCCAATATGTCTGTTAGTCTAGAAGGTGCCACAGGACTCTTTGTCGCTGCCACAATCATGACAGTCATTGGTATGAGCAGGATAATGCACATGTATCAGCAGTCGTGCAGCCAGATGAGTTTGGACTGGCAAATTCAGACAGTTTTGGATACCACACCAGTAAAGCTACAGATGGAGGCATTACAAAAGACTTAAATCAAGCAGTTACCTCCACAGGGCATTTATCTGGAGCTGCTTCAGTTGATGGAGCACCAGTTCCAGTCACAGTCAACTAGCAGCAACTAGTGGGACAGAGTAGTGATGCAGAACTAGGATGGCCAGCAGTGACTGCAGAAGGTTACTTTCCTAGAGGTCTTCGCAGAACTCACCCTTAAGCTGCAATAGCAGAACACCAACATAAGATTCAGCATGGAGAAGCATGTGGCCCTTAAAAATGGAAGGGCAATAGCTACTGGTCTGCAGTAACTTGTTTGGCATTGATAGATCAACTATTTAGGCAGTGCTGCTGTGCCAACTCAAAGCTTGGTAGTACACAAGAGGTTACTGACAGCTTTGCATTGTTAGGGTTCCTGAACTATACACAACACCACACACACACACACACACACACGACTCAACAGGACGGGGTATTTCTCCATGGTGCTGCAAGACCTGGTTGATCACCATAGAAGGTTCAACAAATGTTCATACGGTGTGGTCTGGAAAAGTCCATGAAGCCAGAATCTTTAGAATATTTTCTAGAATGGCATATTTGACATATTTGTGGAATTTTTCATATTTGTGGCATATTTAACAATATGATAAATGAAATTTTCTAGAATGGCATATTTTCTAGAATGACCAAGGAAATTTTTGCTCCCCATTATGGACATTAATAGAGTTATGATTCCTCCTGTCATTTTACTCTCTGCTTCCCTGGTTTATGAAGCCTTTTACAAGACACTAGGATAGGAGAAAGGAACTATTTAACTATATTTTGAGTAGTTGCAGAATGACAGTGGCATATGCATTTGGAAGAATGAAGGGGAAATGGAGATGCCTTATGATAAGGCCAGATGCTTATCATTGTGTGCCTTATGGAAAATATACCAAGCAATTATAACACATCTATGACAGAACAGGAGAGCGCCTCACAGGTGGGTGGGAGGAGGAGATGGAGAGACTTTCTAAATATCATGGACAGCTGGAGAAGTTGCTTCTGAAAAATGCTAAAAGTGGTCAGAGAAACAGGGTCAGGGATGTACTGAGATCCTCCTTTTGAGGACAGGATATAGTTGTGAACAACAACCAAGAAAATATCCAAGGAAATGACTGACGTGTCTATTAATTTTACTAAAAATTGACACCGGGGGGGAGGGGGAAGAGATGTTACGTAACTGATGGGGGAAGCAGTTCCTCAATGAAGTTTTTCATCAGAGTTGTTAAAAAAAAAAAAAAAGTATATTGAGTTTAACAAATAACCTACATAATAAATAATGCTACTTGAATGAAAAAAGTTTGCTAATAGCATAGTGCAAACTTCAGACCATTGAAGTGTGGCATGCGCAAACAGTGGAGTGCTCACAAATGCCTGTAGGTCGGGCACACAAAACTATTCTTGTACACCTCCACATTGGTTGAGTGCTAGTTCTTTCCACACCAATTTGGTTGATTGAATAGAAGGTTCCAATATGGAATGTTCTCAATAGTTTGCAGGCCAGTGCTATGCATGTGCTGCACTTGACATTTGTAACAAAATGTGCTCGAGCACAGCCGTTTTCCTATGCGTTGTGCATACCCTGTCTCTTTCCAGGATTATGTTCCCTTCCGAGACTTCTGATGCTTTCCTGGAGCAATCTATCCCTCCACCTTTCTGCCTTCATGGCCCTCTCTCTCTGGAGCCATGTACACAAATTATCACTTCCTTGAACATCTCAAAGACCCAGAAGGTCCCTTCCAGTCCTATGTTCCTACTGCCACTGGTCATCTTTTTTCTGTTTCCTTCAGAGGTTTGCCAGCCTTTCAGTGGGAGATACAGACCCTATAAACCCAGCTCATTGCACTGCACAAGCTAAGGAAAATCAGAAAAAGCACAAGTACTTATTGTCCCAATGCTAGTCTCCATGCCAACTGTTTGCTTTTTCCAGTTTTGGAATGCCACTCCCATCTTCTCCACTGCCCTCCAGGGTTCGCTTCAAGATGACAAGACATTTTCCAAATTACTTCTTCCTTGTATAGGACCTCTATACCAATGGTGGGTGGATAGGTGGGTGTGTGGCTGTAAGATTGGTAGGGGGTAACCAGCAGGGGGAAGGTTAGTAACTGCACATGTACCTCTGCAGACTGTCCTTACGTTGAACACTGTTACCCTGAGATATAGAAGAATCTTGTTCAAAATGGCAATGGACAAACCAGGAAGATATACAGCACTTCTATTTACCAGGATGGCCTATTTCCCCTCCCCCCACACCAGCTAGAGAAGAAGGAAAACACTAGTTTATACGGTAGCCCCGAGAAGGCCGCATTACCTTGCAGTGTGCATGCCAAAACAGAGAATTATCTTTGCTTTTAAGTTCTCTTTTATTACACCTGTAGATCAGTACAAAGTGCACTGCAATATAAACAAACTTTTGTAGTAATTGATTTGAGTGTAAAGGGTTAACAATGCTGAAGGAATTACAGATACCTTGCAATCTCTCTGTATTTTGGCATGCCTCTGTAGCCTGATTTTTGGCTATTTACCATATAAAATTTACTTGTTCATAAAATCTCAGCACATTGCTACAACCATTACCCAAAATATATTTTTCTACCGCTTTTTTTATTTCTGTATCTGTCACTACAGTAAACATGCCCACCATGCAATGGGTTTGATTTTTTAACCCTATGGTGCCAACATTTTGAGTGGAGGCAATAAGGAGGGGCCACATTGAACCAGGATGGGGGAAGGGAGGGAAGCAGTGAGCAGCAAGCACCTCAGCAAGAGGATAAGCGGGGCAGGGGGGAGGTAGGGTTGCCAACTTTCTAATGCCATAAAACTGATTACCTCTGCCCCAAGGCCCCATCCCTGCCCCACCCCTTCTCCAAGGCCCCGTCCCACTCGTTCCACCCCCACCCCTCCATCACTTGCTCTCCCCCACCCTCACCGGGCTGGGGCACAGGGTTGGGGTGCAGGAAGGGGGTGAGGGCTCTGGCTGGGGGTGAGGATTCTGGGGTGGGGCCAGGAATGAGGTGTTCAGGGTGCAGGAGAGGGCTCCAGGCTGAGGCAGGGGTTGAGGTGCAGCGGGGGAGTGAGGACTCCAGCTGGGGGTGCAGGCTCTGGGGTGGGGCTGGGGATGTGGGGTTTGGGATGCTGGGGCCAAGGGGTTCAGAGTACGGCAGGGTGTGCGGGCTCCTGCCAGGGAAGTCGGTTCTGGAGTAGGGCCAGGGATGAGGGGTTTGGGGTGCAGGAGAGGGCTGCAGGTTGGGGCTGAAGGGTTCGGAGTATGGGAAGGTGTAAATATAAGAGTTCGGGTGCACGCTCTGGGCTGGGAAAGGGGGTTGGGGTGGTGCAGGCTCCAGTTGGGGTTGTGGGCTCTGGGGTGGGGCTCTGGGGTGGGGCAGGGGATTGGGGTGCGGGAGGGATGCAGGCTCTAGGAGGAAGTTTGGGTGGGGGACAGGACTCTGGGCTGGGGCAGGGTGCAGGAGAGGGTGCGGGGTCCCGGCAGCACTTACCATGGCTTCCAGGAAGCAGATGCCAGGTCCCTTGCAGCCTCTAGGCATATGGACAGCCAGGAAGGCTCTGCGCGCTGCCCTCACGCTCACAGGCACCGACCACGCAGCTCCCATTGGTCATGGTTCCCGACCAATGGGAACCGCAGAGTCAACACTCGGGGCGACACTCGGGGGGGGGGGGGGAATGTGGGGCCAATGGTCATGGCATTTGATACGACAAGGCAATAAAATCTCAATAGCTTTAAGTGTCTGATGCAGATGCCAATTGGAGCATGCTCTCGGGAGGAGGGTATTAACAACCATGCAGTTAGAAAGAAACCAGTAGCTCAGTCCAACATGGAAGCATGCAACCAGTACCCCGCAACAAAACTGTTTAAAATTCCCTTATAAAGTTATTTTGTACTATAGCACTTAATACTTACAGATAGTCTAAAGCTCCCCTCCACTGCAATTTCAGGCTGACTGCTATACAGCAGTTCCTGGCTATCTGGACAATTTTCCTCCTGATCAGACCTAATACTATATGTAGGTTCAGGGCATCTGCCATGGTACCATGACTGCACTGTGGAAAACTGTCTACTATACCATTCTTGGATGCAGTGGTATCATAGCTTTCAAAAAACAAACAAACAAACAAAAAAGGTGGTCCAGGTGCCTACAGTATGGGCAGGTAGGGGCAACATTATGGGAGGTCTTGGTCTTGTCCTTGGTCTTCAGGTTTTTCTGTTGTAGCTCCTTTACTTTCATTCAGCAGAGACCAGCTTGAAAACCATCTCCTCACCTTCATTTGCTCTGACAAGGTCTTGTAGATGTCTGCATTCAGGTGACTCTTCTCCAGACAGGGCTAGACATGCAGCTCTCCAAAGAGAGCAATCAAGGCAAGAAGCTTAGAAGGGGTCCACACAGAAGCACAGCTGATATAATGGGTATATGACTCTGGGTATGTGAACTCACTACTATCTGGTATCGAGAAAGATGCTGACATGCAGCTAGGTGTGCCCTAAAACAGAGAGAGGTGACATCCAATCAAAATGATCCCAGAGCACTGGAGGGAACACAAGTACACAAACAGTACAATCCAGGTGTGAAGCCACGCAGAGTAAGATAGCAGTGGGAGGACTGCCAATAGAGTACTTAGGAATTTGTTCACACTAACCTTAATGCAAATAAACGCACTGAGAAATAGAGTTACTTCTGTTCCAAAGAGGATTAATTACTGTGAATTAAGACACCAAATAATTCAGTGTAAAAAATGTGTGTGGATTCAAGGCACTTTAATATGAACAAACCAAGTCAATCCAATGTAACATCTCCTTGTAGACAAACTAAGACGACCAGTAAATGAGGAAGGGAATAAAGAAAAAATGAGTGCAATATTGATGGAATGCACAAATTCAAGGGAAAGAAAGAGAAATTCAAACTTTATAGCTTCATTTCAGCAGAGATGGGAGATTACATTTGTCGTTTTCAACTACGATTACAATGTTTTATTAATAGCAACCGAAAGACACCCAGAAATAAAACTCACCCTAAAAATCTTTCCATCAACACCATTTTAAAGAGTGTAAGAGAAGCATTCACACAAACACTCCAAACACAAAAATTAAACCCAAGACCCTGATATTTTTAAATACAGGTGGATCAAAACCACTTAACAAATTTCATCATATTGTTATAGTATTATAGCATCAAAAATGTAACTTTGTTCACTAGCAATATATATTTTTAACAGAAATGCAAAAATAAAGTATGAATCTCATCATCAAGTGCATCTTGTACAGTTGTCGATACTTTTCGAGACTATGTTTTGCTCTAAGGTAACATGGCCTTACATGAACAAAAACCCTTTACAAGTTCCAAAATTAAATGAACAAAATTTAAATAGAAATTATTAATGGATACAGAATTGTAGCAGCTGAATTAGAAATACACTCTCTCTTTTTAAAAAACCAGGACCATAACATTTAAGGAGACACCTATAGTTTTATACAAAGAGTCACAGAAAACATGCTCTATCCAGATTGGCAAAAACTCAACTTGCACTCCAAAGTGGGGTAAGGAATGATGCGGGGGGCTGAGTAGATTTTGCACTCAGAGTAGTACATTTTGATGACAACTTTGTAAGGCTGAATTTATCAATGAAAATGTAAACTGTTTTGCTTGAGTTTGGACTTCAGTTTGTGGTTTTTCTTATAATGAAAGGCCTGTGTAAACGTTATACTATTGCAGCCTATAAGCAAACACAAGGGAGTTAAACTTACAACAAATATGAGTGAAGTTCATGCCTAAATGGTTTGCCAGTGCCCCTTTTAAAGAAAAATATGAAAAATGTGCAATAAGTTTAAGACATTTACCTCTTTTATGGAACTCAGATTTTCTGTGTCCCCTTTATCAAATATTAGATCAGCAGCATTGATGGCCACTATACAAACGACAATTCTAGTACTGACCATTTGAATCAGCAATCAGTATTGAAGACAAAGTTCACACTGGCTTTCTTCCCCTAAATTCCAGGAGCAGTTCTTCCTTTTTCTGAAGTACTATTAACATAAAGGAACTAGAGTAAAAAAATGTTACCC
Source organism: Macrochelys suwanniensis (assembly GCA_033296515.1). NCBI lineage: Eukaryota > Metazoa > Chordata > Testudines > Chelydridae > Macrochelys > Macrochelys suwanniensis. The sequence continues at coordinate 97,233,843 of CM065781.1, read as the reverse complement.
GCTTTTATAGTTGGGGAATTCATGAAAATTAAGCTTTCCTATTTTGGGATGCAACCTCTGCCCAGAAATGAGGAAAGTAGGTGCAGAGTCTAAAGATGAGACCAATTCATGTGTTCTCTCTCTTGAAAGACTGTTTAGTGGATTCACTTGTATTATATCTACTATTTATTTTATTTTCAAGTATATAGAATCATTTGTCTAAGTTTACGGCTGTTCAAGTGACCTGCCTGGCAGGGGAGATACTGCAAGCACTGAATGGCTCCTGTCCCAGCGTCGCCCTGACTCCAATCCTGGCCCTCCTTCCCTCTCCATCTCCCATCCTGACCACCATTCCTATCCTCCCGCCCATTCCCCTGCTTCCCCCACTCTTGCTGTCTCTGGAATGCTCACTTCATTCTTTAAGAAGGTCACACTGTCCATGACTTCTTCATATTTCATTCCCTCCAGCTCCTAGCTCTCATAGATACTTGGGTCTTTTCATCTGGAATTGCCTCTGCATCTGCCCTCTCTTTCAAGGCCTTCCTTCTCTCACACTCCCCACCCTGGATCAGACAATGGTGAGAGTACTGGGATTCTCTCCTCCCCCATTCCTGTCTCTTAAAACTCCTGTCTCTTTCCCCTTCCTACCCTTCTCCTCTTTGAACAGCACTCCATCTGACTCTCCTCTACTCTCCCTGTCATCTACCATCAACCCAATTCCCCTGCATCAGACTTCCTCTATAATTTCAATCTCTCTCGCATGCGCGCGCTTCCTGTCCTCACAATCGCCACACATCTTTGATTACTTCAACTTCCATGTTGATGACCCATCCAATCCCTTAATTGAACTTTTCCTTGCCCTAACCTCTTTGTTCAACCGTCCCACTCACCAGAAGGGCTGTTCATTTGACTTGGTCTTCACCAAGCATTGCATTCTATCAGATCTCTCTTTTGCCGAGTTCCCCGCTCTGACACTCACCTGCTCTCTTTCAGCATCGTCCCTCAACCACACATAACCCAGGCCCTCTCATTTGAGCTTTCAGCAACCCTCCCAATCCCCCAATGTTGACTTCTCATCTACTCTCAGACATCTCCTTCCTGCCCTCTGTTTTCTTTCTTCCATTGATATGGTGGTTTCTTCTCTGTGTTTCACTCTCCTGAACCCTTAACTCTTTTGCTGCTCTCCCCAGCCCTGCTCCCCTAACCCCGCCAACATCCATTTCTTCTACTCATGCTGTGGACCATCTCTGGCAGAAATTCTGTGACCAGGATGACTTCCTCCATTCTCTCTTCTTTCAGTTCTGCCATCTTCCTAGCTAAACAGCACTACTTCTCCAACTAAACTGAATCCTATACAATCACAGACTTTGTCATCACCTTTAATTCACTCTTCAAATTCTTCCCACCCCCTCTTCTCTTTGCACACAGGATCTCGATTTCTTCCCCCCCCCCCCCAAAAAAGGGTTTATAAAATATGACAAACTACCCCGCCCCTCAGCTTTCCTTCCTTTTTCCTCCTAAAGCTCTCACATTCTCCCTTGTCAAAGACACAGATGTTTCTTGTCTGATCTCCTCCTGTAACCCCTCTCTAACTCCAGTGATCCCATCCTATCTTCTGATCTGCTTTACTCTTTTTCTTAACCTCTCCTTCTCCTTCGGCTTTTTCACTTCACAATACAAGCAAACTTTAGTCTCTCCAATGTTAAAAAGCACCATCCTTGACCCTACTTGCCTCTCCAATTACAGACTCATCTCCCTTCTTCCTTTCATCTCTAAACTTATTGGTTTTACTGTTTATAATCGCTGTCTAGGGTTCCTCTCCTCCGATTCCATCCTAGAGACTCCAATCCAGTTTCTGCCCCTTGTACTCCACTGAAACCCCTCTACCCAAGTTTCTAATGGCTTCTCTTTTCCTGGCCAAAGCTCAGAACCAGTATTCCATCCTCATCCACCTTGACATGCCAGCCACCTTCGACCATGCTCTTCTTCTTGAAGTCTTCTCCTCCCTTGGCTTCCATTACTCTGTCCTCTCCTGGTTCTGTTTCTACCTCTAATTGCTCATGCAGCAACATGTCCTTCCAAGGATCTTCCTAATTCCCCCTCCAACTTTCTGGGTGAGTTCCACAGAGCTCTGTCCTTGGTCCCTTTCTCTACTCCTGCTACACCTTATATCTGGATAATCTCTATGCTGATTAATAACAGAGCTACCCTCTCTATTCCAGACCTGTCTCCTTCTGTCTAAACTAAAAATCTCACTCTGTCTCTCTGGTATCTCATGGATGTCTAGCCATCGGCTCAAGCTCAACATGGCTAAAAGAGTTCTTAATCTTCCTCCTAATTCCTTTTTCAATCACTGTGGACAACACTGCCATCCTGCCTGCCACTCAGGCCCATAATATAGGCATGATCTTTGACTGAGACCCTTCTCTAGGTCCTCCTATCCAGGCTATATCTAAATCTTGCCAATTCTTTCTGCGTAACATCTCTAAGATATGCCCTTTCTTATTCATCCACAGCTAAAACTCTTATCCAAATACTCATCATAGTTACTGCAACATTCTTCTCTTGGCCTTGACAAATGCAATCTTGCCCCACTCATATCCATTCGGAGCACTGTTGCAAAGGTCATTTTCCTACTCCATTGCTTTGACCAGGTCAGCCCATTTTTTCAATACCTCCACTGGCTCCTCCTTCACTTTTGCATCAAACATAAGCTACTTGTATTCATTTTCAAGGTTCTTCACAGTCAATCCCCATCCTACCTATCATCTCTCATTCATTATCAAGCCATCAGTGCTTGCTTCAGATTGAACTATGATTACAGCCTCCACAGCCCATTTGTTAAATTTTCAAAGAAGCGCCTTTGTGCTTTCTTCCATGCTGCCTCACACATTTGGGAAGTGCTCCCTGTAAACAACCACAAACTACCTCATTACCCACCTTCAGATCACTCCTTAAAATTCTCCTCTGCCAGGAAGTCTACAAAAAAAAATTGACTGGTGTGCTGAGTCCACTGCCTATAATACTGACCAATACCATCTCGTGGGATTTCTAGTACTCCCGTTGGTCTTTCTATATCCATCTGTTGTCTCTTGTCTTATGTGTATATGCCCTTTGGGGATAGGGACCATCTTTTTGTTCTGTGTTTGTACAGTGCACCTAGCACAATGCGGTTCTGGTCCATGACTAGGCTTCTAAGCACTGCAATAATACAAATTAATAATATTATGAATATAAGCACACGTATAAGCATAAGACAGGAGCCCACCTCAAGAAGCTTACAGTTTAAACCAGACACTGAAAGCAAAGGATAATAAGTGGGTGAAGGTACTATATAATGGAGGATTACAGTAGTGATTAGCATGAAATATTCATTGTTATATACAAGTCTCTCAAATGTTCTTTTTTCTTTAATATATTAATGTTCATACTTGTGAGAGTGGGGCTGAGGTTAGAATTGGAATATTAAACAAGAAGTAGTGTGATCTGAGGACGATTTTAAAAAGACAGTGAGCTCACATGGCACTATGAGGGAGCACGGGAAGAGGAGGAGTTATTTTGAGAGCACAACAGGCAAGCAGAGTTTAGAGAAATGGGTACTAGTGTGGGGTAGAGATCAGACATTTCTGGGCCTCAAAGTTGAGGAAGTGTCTACATGTAAGGAAGAGGACTGAAAATAAATACTATATTATTAATACACATTATATTATTTGACCAAGCAACGCCAGCAAAGAGTAGATGGGCTTCATCTCATTACTTTGCTTTATTGTATGTCCATTTAAATATTATCTTTAACTGTTCGGGTATTAAGTCAAATTTGTTACATTAAGATTAAGTGGTTAAAATGAGAAATAATGCAATTTGTCCCTAAGCAAAGGGAAATATGTGAACACTGCTCTTGCTGGTTGGAGTAGACAGTGTGTGCATTTGTACCCAACTGCTAATCTCATATTTTAAAATATAAAATGAAGACAGTAAATACTGCTTTTATGTACAAAAGAAAAAATAATTTAATACAGCGCTCCTGTTAATGATAGTATCACAAATATTTTTGTATAATTACACCTACGCTCTCAGTCATTGCACCCATTTTAAAAGAGGGATCATTTTAAAAAGCTAGCCTCTAAACTTTGCAACAAATAGTTAAATCTAATTTATTATTATGATATGTATTACTGTAGTGTTATGAGCTCTAATTTATTTCAGTGTTCTTTTTTAAAAAATGCACTGTAAAAATATACAGAAACAGATATGCCCTACCCCAAAGAGCTTACAATCTAATCTACTTTTTTTTATGCCTATTTTACACACACAGGAATCAGAGGCATAGAGACTAAGGCCCCAGTACAACAAGATGTTCAAGTACATGAGTAATCTATTTAAACTTGTATTGGGACCTATATGACTTGTCCAAGGTCAAACAAAAAGTCTATGGAATTGAATCCAGATCTCCAGGGCAGTGTTTTAACCACATGACTATCCTTCGTCTAAGTAGAATAGGGTGAAATGAAAGTAATTGCTTCTGTGAAACATGCTAAGCTTCCTGCACATCTGAACAAGCCAAATAGCCAGGAAAAATTAGCTCCACTTTTTAGAGCATTCACTATTTGAGTCACGCCTGACCCAGTCATAAAAATCAGTGGAAAAAAATTATTTTCCTGCAAGACACAATATCTTTTACATAGTAGATCTTGTTTATTCAATGAGCCCAATCACGTCCCATACATATATCTTAGATTGTAAATGTATGTCTTCCTAATACATAGGTTAAAGATAAGCAACTGTGTATTATAGTACTTTTCAGAATAAGCCACATAAACATATTTGATATTTACAAGACCTGTAGCACTGTCCAGTGCTACTGAGGGTCCCAACTCTGAATTCCTCATGTTTCCACAGATCCCAACTGGAGCTGGAATATATTATACTATACTCAGGCAACCAGTCTCTTTGAAGTCCATGGGAGTGGTCCTGTGATTGTTTGCAGGATCAGGCCTTTAAAACCTAATCCTGCTCCCAGTAATGACAAGGTAAAACTCCCTTTGACTTCAGTGGGAGTAGAACTGGACTACCAGATTAACATCTTTAGAGTAGGAACTGTTTTGATTACTTGTTCTGTAAATATTTATTTTATAACACCAAACAATAATAAATAATGAATGTAACATTGGGCTCAAGATGAACACAGAAATAGTTACATGAAGTTTGTTTACGATAAGTGCAGGATTTAAAAAATGTTCAATTTATTTCAATGAAGAGTAGAAAAACACTAACATGTTCAGTGCTTAAAGTGTCTGAAAAAATTGTGCTTATTTGAAATGTAGACTTAAAATTAAATCATATTACATAACCTGTTTAAGTTTTATTTGAGGTTTCTAAAATAGGTTTTACTGTAATGGTTTATTTTTAAATGAGGAAAACAAGTACGTGAGTTGTCAGTTTTCCAGAACTATGCTAGCTATGTTTACAGCAGATGCAGGAGGCAAAGTGCTGTAGAATATGATATCTAAAGACAGCATGGATATTCACTGTCAAATGGCAAAAGCATATGTAATTTGTAAGCATATTTCACCAGTTTAGTTCCCATACTCGAACATTTACTACATGGGTTACTCAAGTTAGGAAGCTTTTACAGAATCAGGTTCATAGGGCTGTTCCTGCTCCCACTAAAGTCAAAGACTGCTCAAATTGATCTCTGTTGGAGTAGACAGGATACATACACAAGAAGCTGTTTCTCCACCCCTCACCTTCTCCCCCACCCCTGCCGCCCCACACAGACCTCTTTCCTAGTATTAGCTTTCGCCTACTACTGAAAAAACAAAATATGAACCCAATACAATTATTTTCTCACAGGATTTTACCAACTTAGCAGAACACAGGTTGTCAGACATAACTATTCACAATTTTTTCCAGACTCAGTCAACTCTCTGCAGTTTTATTTTCTCACATTGTACAATTTCAGTATACTGTATTAATATACTTACAAAACATCACCATAGTAACTTAGCTCTCTCAGATTACTAAAACACATTCATACCATTATGGGTTTATACTGCATTCTTTGTATTCCTCTAAACTTTTTAAACAGTACTCATTAATCCCTATGTAAAATAACTACTTGAAAATGTTAATATGGCCAAAAAATGCATATTATAGATCTTTATTAAATGTTTTCACATGTAACTACAATTCTTTAAGAGACCTTAATTCTCTCCAGAATATGTTATATTTTGATTCCATGTGTTCCCACTGTTTCAATAATAGCACTATAGTAGATTAGCGTACACATTCAAATAAGCATACAGTGTTTATTAAATTTTCAGATAAAGTCTCATGGTATTGATTTTTTTTAAGTGGCTACATCTGACATTTTATTAGCTCTGCAATGACCATCTTCTCTGAGTCAGATGCAAAATAAGGGGATTTAACTGCTTTGTCTTTACACCAGCACTGATAAAATATTGTACAGAAGGAAAATGTATTTCTAAATCAAAGTACCCCAACTTTGTGGGAAAAAAAATACTATTGACATTTTCCTTAATAAAAAGATATTTACTGTAAAGCATAATCTACTGTTTAAAAATTTAGGAAACTAAAGGTCTACAACATACTGCTTTTATTCACTTTTATGGAAATGGAAAACATTGAAACAGATGTCTACAAGCAATTATATTTTTAAACACCCATGACTTCAGCATTTATTGAACATTCGGCGCATTTTGCTAAGGCTGGCATGTATCATGTTTTTCCAAACACAAAATACCTATAGTTTGGCTTGAAGTTTACAGAAACTTTTTTTTTTAAAGTCAGCTAAATACCTAAGGCAGTATTTGATTAAATTAAAACTAATATCCTTTACCATCTATAAAAAGGTTTCAAAAAAACCTACTAGCACAATTTGTATTTTTCCTATACTGCGGATATTCCTCTGACACAGAAACTACTCACCTGAAGTAAAATACTATATTTACTATGTAACTAGAACAAAAGAGGGAAAGGCAAGTAAACTTCTAATTACTATACTGTATTCCCTGTATATTTGAAAGGGGCATGATACAGTGTTTAAATGCTTGTCCACATAATGAATATTACCAATTTACAAACTTAAAACTGGCTACATAAAACTATTTCTGAAACCTTTACTTGACCTTTTAAATGAACCTATAACATTGATACAGAACCTCATAATTGGAACGTATTTCTAAACGGAGTAATGCTGTATTCCCCTGCAATGTAAATGCCCAAGTCAAGGATTTCCTTCAGCTTGGCTCATCTTTCCCTGCTTGGCTTCAGACTCACTGAATAAATTACAGTAGGGGAGGGAGCTCTGGGAAACAATTGCATCAAATGCATTAGGAAATACACAGGAGAGAAAAACTAGACTTCGTTTATTTAGAACCTCAATTTCAGCTGCAGTAATAGACGGGACTTTCTGTAACAATGGCCTCTTGGCTTACAAGCCAGGTTTCGTTTATACGTTTATTTAAAACACACACATTCGTATTCTCCGTTCTGTGACTGGATGATTTTCCACTTCAAGTAGCCCCGGGCCAATTCCATCAGCAGCACAACACAGTGTTCCTGGAGTTCACGTGCAATTTCCAAGATACAAACAGACTCAACCCCCCCACCAGAGTTTGCACTACAACAGGGGTCAGCAACCTTTCAGAAGCGGTGTGCCTAGTCTTCATTTATTCACTCTAATTTAAGGTTTCACGTGCCAGTAATACATTTTAACGTTTTTAGAAGGTCTCTTTCTATAAGTCTTAAATATATAACTAAACTATTTGTTGTATGTAAAGTAAATAAGGTTTTAAAAATGTTTAAGAAGCGTCATTTAAAATTAAATTAAAATGCAGAGCCCCCCAGACGGGTGGGCAGGACCGGGGAGTGCCACTGAAAATCAGCTCGTGTGCCACCTTCGGTACGCGTGCCATAGGTTGCCTACCCCTGCACTACAAGATTTGCATTGCAACGGGGTTTGCCCAAAGTAGAAACGAGCAAGACTTGCCTTAAAAAACCTGAATGTTTTACGCTTCCTTCCAGACTTGACTCAACAGTTCTCTAACCTTAGGACGGTTCCTAAACCAAATCAATCCAAACGCAATATTGCCTTATTTGGAAAGAAACTACATTAACTCGGTAGAAAAACAGACATTTGTCATGTACACATCTATGCCAGCCAGTTGAAAGTAATATCCTCAAAAACCTGGTTTTCCCCCCCGGTACTTGCAGTCACCTGGTCAAAAAAGGTGGGAAGAAACTTAAGTGCTGTGCAACTAAAAAGTCTCATTCTCTAGTGTAGTCTCTCGGAAGCCGAGGAGATGGCTCAGGGCTTTAGAAACATCACAATAAAAATAATTAAGGCATCTGATACCTAAGAGGGCTGTGCTTTTAAAAAAAAAAGTTACTTTTATAGAGGTAAGATCTGCCAACCTGATGCACAAACGTCCAAGCCTGTATCCTGCAGGAAACACATCACTGCGTCTATTAACAAATAGAATCTTAAGGGATGCACATTAGAACAAGTGCAGAGATGAACTAATATGCGCCTAACATCTTATCTTTCCATATATTACTTTAGGGGAATCTTGACACGTCCCCCTGCAAACACATACCAGTAGATGCGTGGGGGCGCACACACACACACGTTAAATACTTGCACTGGTTCCTCGGAAAGTTTTGAAGTTTGGTTTCCTCTCCCGCCACTCCCCGCCGGCGCTGCCCTTTCCCTCCCCCCAGTTTCGGGGGACTTACCTGTTCTCTGGAAATACAAGGCAACGAGGGTCTCCTGGACATTTTGCAGCTGCCGTAGTAGCTGGTTGGGGTTTCCCCTAAGGACACACAGCTAGACCGCCTCCTGGGTCTGATCACAGGCACTTTCTCCTCCACACTGGGAAGCCGCGGGTGGTGATGCTGGTGCTGCGCTCCCCGGCTCTGAGCAGAGAAGACGCCGCGCTGCCAACCCAGCAGTGCCAGGAGGCAGCCGGCCACCCCGACCGAGCCGGCCAGCAGCGGTCTGAGGCTTGGGGGCAGCGAGCTGAGGCTGGTGAGCGAGACCAGCCAGACCAGGCTGGAGAAGACCAAGACCAGGAGGCTTCGGCGGAGCTTCAGGGTGCTCTGCAGCAGGGTCAGCACCGCCACCGAGCCCAGCACGGTGAGCAGCCGGCCCGCCACCATCTGCAGCTCGGCGGGGCCCTGCGGCGAGTCTCGGGGCCCTTCCGCGGGTAACAGCCACTGCAGCGCCACGAAGTCCCCCGAGTAACAGCAGAGGGGCAGAGCCAGCAGCCACCAGAGGCTGGTGCCGCCGCCGCCGCCGCCGCCGGGCTCCTCGCGCTTGTCCCGGGCCAGGTAGCAGGTGAGGAAGAAGAAGGCACAGGCGATACTGAAGAGGGGGCTGAGGCAGTGGGACAGTCCCAGCAGGGTGCGCAGCGCCGAGGGGCCCCGCCAGCCGCTCTCGCCCTGCCGGCCCCAGGGGCTGCTCCGGCCGTAGGAGAGCAGGAGCGAGAGGACAAAGGCAGCCAGGGCGCCCAGGCTGAGCAGAGCCCGGGGGGAGGCGGCGGGGAGCAGCAGCAGGGAGAGGAAGCCCTTGGGGGGGTCCTGCCTCAGGGGGGTCACGCAGCTCTTCACGTAGCCGTTCCGCAGGCTCTCCGGGCCGCTCCCGGGGCGAGCGAGCGGGGCAGCCAGCCCGCCGCCGTCCTGCGGCGGCTGCTGGGGGAGTTTGCTAGGTCCATGCTGGGAGGCGGCGGCGGCGGCTTCTCTCTCTTCCCGCATGGTGGTCTGGGGCGACCGTGGGTCTCGTCAGCTCCTTCTTCTCCTGCCTGGCGCTGCCTCCCTCATCTCCGCCGGGGAACGGCGCTCGGGGCAGCCGCGGGCTCCTCTCCCCGACTGAGCGGCGGAGTCCGGAGCATGGTGGGTAACGAAGGGGAAAGCGAGAAAAGGTAAAAAGTCGCTGCGCGAGGCGCCTCGGCAGTTGGGGACTCGCTGTCGCCTCCCCGCGCCCACCGGCTGCAACGGCGGCGGCGGCTGGCAGAACCCGGGGGGGGGGGGGGAACGGGACGGAGCCCTCCCTGCTCCCTCCTGCAGCTGCACACGGCGTGCGCGGAAGCGGCGGCGGCACGCGCCTAGAGAGCGGTTGGACTCTAACGGCCGCCGCACAGTAGCGGTCGTTGGCCTGCGGGGCCGAGGAAACGGGAGCGCGCGTGCGCGCGCATCGCCAGCTCTGGCTGCTCCAGGGCCGGGGTGTGCTCGAGAGCGCGAATCCCCGGGGGTGGGTTACAGCGGGCAGCGTCTGGCACCCGCGAAGTAGTAACTAGAGTAGTTCTGCGGACTTCCCCCTCCCTCCCCGTTACTCAGACTCTTACACAGGCTGTCGGCCCGAGGTGTGTGCGCGCGGCTCGTAGCTCTTACTCGGACTGGTCCCATGAGCCGGGATCCCCTCTCAATGAGCCCAGAGAGCAGCACTTTCACCTGCAACCCGGGCTGTGAGAAGTTCTGCCCACCCATATGACAATCTAGACAGGCACATGTAGGCAGCCACTCTTAAAAACGGCGGCCACACAGCGTTTGGAGTGAACGGGACAGACAGATGACCCAGGGTTTTACTCTTCTTGCCTTTGAACGTTACCGTCTCTCTCTTCTATTTTTCTTTTTACTTGCTTGCCTCACTCCCAGCACAAATTGGAGGTGTTTATAATCTTTCAACTGCCTGAAGCTGTAAATAGGGACATTGGGGCAAAAAACTAGGGACATTCAAGTAGATTTTTGGAGAGGTAGTGGGAAAGTAGGTACATTTGCTTGAAAATGTACTGGCCCTGGGAAATAGTTGGCATGCATATAAAGAGAATTGGAGGCTTTTTGTTGCTATCAAAATACATCATGAGGAGGAGGTTTGGCTTATAGTAATTTCTCTTGGTTCTTTCAGTTTTTGGCATAATGTTTACACATATGTACAGGTGAGATTAAACTGTTAGGCCAGGCTTGAAGAGCCACAATACAAAGTTTGCTTAATTTACTTTTTTTAAAATTCACATGAAGCTTCCCCATCACTACTGGAGTACCTAGAAGCCATAAAAAATATAAATACTTCAAGCAGCTAAGCATTCTTCTCTTTTCCACTTAATCCTCAACACCCCTCAAGCTGACTGCTTCTCTGATCTGCCTTTTCAGTTCTTTTTATGAGATGGCCATAAAACCTTTCTAGAACCTCCAATAATTTAGCTGTGGTAATGTTTTATAATTAAATACTGTAACGATAAGGACCTGATCCTGCAACTCATTTGAATAATCCTTGAAAACCTCATCCTCCAAGCATTTACACATGTGCTTAGCTTTATACCTGTTTAACTCCCATTGGTTGTACTATAGCCCTGATCCTATAATTGTGGCTTTGTACAAACACAAAGATCTGACCAGGTGCAACAACTAGCAGAATCAGGGCCTTGGTGACACTGAAAGAAAAAAGGATTTTTAAAAAATAAACACAGTTATGATTCAACTGAGTCTTTAATGGTATTATGTTTTCTTAATTTGGGGAAATTCTAATTTTTTACTTAAATATGTATTCAGCAAAGTGTGCGGTCAGAAGTGTTCATAGTATAGGTCTATGGATTACATGCCGTTTTAAAATGTTGATGATGTAGTGAAGTCACAGATGTGCACCTAGGATTGAAAGTTACATAAACTATCTTGCAAATTAATTATTGGGGAAAAAACAGATTTAGGGCCCAATACCAAAAGTCTTACTTATATGGCTAGTCCTTCTGAAGTGAATGGAATTAATTGCTTTTAGGGCAAGATTTTAAATATTTGGCAACTAAAAGGTACAGACAGGCATCTACTGGGATTTTCAAAAGCGTAACGGTAGATACCTAAATATCTTTAACATTTTGTCCTTTAGGCCTTGTCTACACACAAAAGTTTTTCCAATTTAACTAAATTCATGACACCAGTGCAGTTTGTGTGTAGACAAGGCTTTAGGACCCCCTCCTGCAAATGCTTACATATGTGCTGTACACATGACGTTTTCAGAATAAGGGCCTATGACTCAGTAATGTGCGCAAAAATCTAGCAGGATTATTGAAGGGATTGAGGAGTTCTACAACCGCATTCAGTGTAACCAAAATGAAAGTTTCAAATTTGGAAAGTACAGCAGAGGCAAGAAACTGATATTTACCATCTTAATCAGAAATAACAAACAGTACCGAATTACAAATACATTTTAAAGATCTTACTTTTAGAATAACTGGAGTTCACAAGAAATTGGAAAGAAGCAACCCTTTGCTTTCCAGAAAGCAAATCAAATTGGTGGAGTCTTTAGTGTTCTTGTACCATAGCTTTCTTGTGGAAAGCTCAAAGTTTCCTTGAAAGAAGGTTTTAAATCCTGTGTTAGTATACATGTTATCAGTATCATTCTTCAGAATCCATATTGGAAATAATATTTTAAAAATAAGGGAAAAAATACTTTCCCCTCAATCAGAATATTCCTTAGAGTAGTGGTCAGGGCACTACTTTAGGGGTGGCTGATCCCTCTTCAAATCCCTTCTCTTTGTCAGACAGTGGGGGTCTCCCATATCCTGCATGAGTACCCTATGCACTAGGTTAAAGATTATAAGGGAGGTGGTCATCCTCTGGCTGTTTTGTTTCAGGCCCCATATGTGATTTAGGTGTTCTGCTAACTATTTTCCCCTAGTTTATGGATTACAAGCAAAGCAAGGCACCTCCCTGCAGCCCAGATTTAGATATGTATCTTTGTGAGAGAGGTGGAACCTACCACACATCTGTCTGGTCAGTTTTCCAGTGGCTAGCTTAGATGATCCCTGCCTAACATTCTGGCTTTGTGGATCAAAATCTAGGGTGTCTGTGTCTCCCTATTCCTTATACAGGAGCCTAGACACCTAACTCATGCTTTGTTGTTCCTGTGATTTTTCTCGACTCCTGAAAGTTAGGCAAAAATGACTCTCAGCGTCACAATGCCTAAATCCCTTTGTGGATCTGGGCATTTGTTTTTAAACTTTTCTATTCAGTTTAGAAGCTAATATTGACATAATTTAACACCTGTTCCAGATGTGCACTAAGATATTTCAACAGGTAGTACCAATTCTAGTGCAATTTGTATGCAGTGTTCTTGTATTGTAGCCATGTTGGTCCCAATATAGAGGCAATATCTTTTATTGGACCAACTTCTGTTGGTGAGAGAGACAAACTTTTGAGTTTAGTAAATGTCTACTAAAGTTTAGTAAACTCAAAAGCTTGTCTGTCTCACCAACAGAAGTTGATCCAATACAAGATATTACCTCACCCACCTTGTCTCTCTTGTGTAACTGACATTTTCAGTTGTATAAAAATAAGTAAAGATAAACTTAATTATTATAACTTAATCATTTAGCAGCAAGATTAAAAAATATTACACCTCCAAACATCAGGGGGGAAAGCAAGTTTGTTGTACTTAGGAGTGTCAGGTTTTGCACATCTTAAATCATTCTAAAAGTACCAATTCTTGCTTATTCAGCATAATTTTTCAGCATATGTACGGAGACAGACTTTGTGGTTAGTCTGTTGGATTCGCTCTGGAGCCATCTGCCCCAAAATGTAGATCACCTGCAGGCAAAAACCCAAGCATGCCTAAATATGTTTACAGGTCTACACTCTCTGGTAACACACACTGTCATTACTTATTGAATAACTAGATAATACTTATTTCACTCCACAGGTAATTCTAGATAGGTTTGAGATAATCAAACAAGCCTAACTCCATATAACAGCATGTTCTGTTCCTTTAAAGACAGGTGTAACCAGCATACCTACTCTGGGGCCTTGGCTCCCTAAAGGCCACACACCCTGGCTGGGTGTAGTCCCCTGAGGGAGCACCTGATTGAGGGAGCTTATGTGACTAGGAGTAAGCAAGGTTGGCTGGAGGTTGTGAAACAGGCTACAGGAGTTCTCAGTGTTTGGAGTGAGGAAGGTTCTGGTGATAGCGTCAACTAACTGGGAAGATCTCCCAGGGCAATTTGTTCCCTGTAGAGAGGGATATATAGAAAACTCCTAAGAAGGTTCTAGGAAGGGAAGGGCTTGACACAGAGAGGTGTGCTGTTTCTAGGGAGGAAAAACTTTCAATTCCTCTGAGCAAAAGGGAGAAGAAAGCTGTGTTGGTGTCAGGAGTAAGGCCCTGTTGCTGCACCTGCTCAGTACTGCTGACAACCTAATAAGTCAGCTAGGCTGCCTGATGGACTGTCTTGCTGGATTGTCTGAGCAGACCAGTTCTTAAGCCCAGCAGCAGTAGTTCACTGGCTGTTCAATGCCTCTGCCTTCTCTGTCCCTGCCCCACTCCCATCGCCTGACCTTTTCTCTCCAAGCCCTGCTCCTGCTTTGTTCCTCCATGGCTTCAGCCCAGATCCTGCTCTACACCCAGCCTTGTTCCCATCCAGTCCTGTACTAGCCTTGCTCCTGCCTCAGAACCAGCCCTGTTCCTTCTTTCCCTGATTCTGGGTAATCCATTTCTGGCCCTTGGCTCTGGCATTTGGACCCTGTGGTTCTGACCTTCGGCCCTGCCTCTTTCCTTGGCTCTGGCAATCAGACTGCGACCTCTTGGCCTGACTGCTTGTGGCCTGCTCCAATGATAATTCCCATGGTTCTCTTTTCCCCCCTCTATCAGGGCTCACCAACTATGTGGTAAGATTTATCAGCCTGGGAAGGGGCAGCAGCCGTCAGGCCACTTTCAAGACTTGAGTTGTGAACAGCGGTGGCAAGTTATATGGACTTGTGGTGCCCATGCTTCAGCAAATTCAGGGCATGGGGGCCTGGCTCCACCAATGTTCAGGGCTGGGTCTCTCCCTGGCACCGTCTGCCACGCATGCCTCCCCCAGAGCGTCCCCCCACCTGCCACGCCCGCCGCCTCCCCTGAAGCATCCCTGCCTGCGCCCTGGGCAGCAGATTGGTGCCCTGCTGCTCCGCACTGCGCTCCCTCGCCAGGCGCTGCCAGCCACAAAAGGGAGCAGCGCCACCTGCAGAGGGAGGAGGGGAGGAGGTGCACACGTGATGGCAGCTCGCCCCCCCCCCCGGCACCCACCACAGGGGAAATGAGGGGGCTTCCTGGACCTGAGGGGCCCGGCCCCTAGGAGCATGTGAAGTGATGGTGCTGGGTGAGTGTGCTGCCAGGGGCGGGGAGAGGGCTGGGGGGGACTGTGGAGTCCTCCTCTCTGGCCCCAGCCCCAGGGCAGCCTGCCTACACCCCAAACTCCTCATCCCCAGCCCCACTCCACCCCAGAGCCCGCACCCCCAGCCAGAGCCCTAAGCCCCCCCGCACGCCAACCCTCTGCCCTAGCCCTGAGCCCCCTCCTGCACCGTGAGCCCCTCATCCCCATCCCCACCCCGCAGCCCTCACCCCCACACCCCAACCCTCTGCCCTAGCCCTGAGCCCCTCCCATGCCCCAAACCCCTCATCCCCAGCCAGAGCCCTCACCCCTCTGCACCTCAACCTTCTGCCCCAGCCCTGAGTCCCCTCCTGCACCGTGAACCCCTCATCCCTGGCCCCACCCTGCAGCCCACACTCCAACCCTCTGCCCTAGCCCTGAGCCCCTCCCACAACCCAAACCCCTCATCCCAAACCAGAGCCCTCACCCCCGGTGCACCCCAACCCTCTGCCCCAGCCCTGAGCCCCCTCCCATTCTCCAACCCCCTCAGCTCCATCCACCCCATTAATTTTGTTATGTGCACCAATATGCGTGTGTGTGTGGAGCGGGACTTGGACCCATTCTGGGCATCACAAAAATTATACAAATCTGCCGCTCTTGGTTGTGAAGGACTAGAGAGAGAGCTCTAGAAGCCTATGGATGTCAAGATATGGATGGGAGCATTGTCCTGTAAGAGTACTGAGATATATGTTTGGTACGATAATAAAGCAGATCCTGGGAGGGTAAACATCTTGTTGAAAATACAGTTACAGTGTGTATGGGTTTTGTTATTGCTTTTTGCCGGATCTGAAAGGAGTGGAACAGGTGTTTTGGCAGCCAGAGAATGGGGAGTTGGGACAAACCCTATTGCACTCCTTAATAACACAAGATATTAAAATATTTGTCTGAGATTTGGCCCTCTCTCTCATAGTTCAATAATTTCAAGTTAGGCATTATGTTTCTCACTTTTTTTAAGAAAAGTTCTTCTACAGAATACTAACTTTAATAGAAGTGATGGCATCTTGTCAAGTAAGAAACAAAAATTATAACTAATCAATCATTGCAGACAACTTTCCTAACCAAAAAAGTCCATATAGGACATTCTGGGTAAAGAAGCTGGATGGACAGATTACCCCAGAGGAATGAAATCTGATCTGGAAAAGAAGGCTACCAACCTGTCTGTAGCATGACAAAAGAAAATGTCTTGAAGATACTGTTCCAGTGGTACCTGGCTCCTGTCAGGTTTAGAGAGAGAGAGAGAAAGAGCATGACGGGAGATGACTGTTGGAGAAAGTATGGTAAAAGAAGATATTATGCATATATGGTGGACATGTCCAATTGCTAGAGAGTATCAGATGTGAATTAATAATCAAATATTACAAATTTTTGGCTATTTATTACCAAATCATAGGTCTGGTGATGTGGTTGGGGACTGCTTGGCCATGGCCCAATCACTTTTTGGGACACCACAGCCCAGTTTGGGACCAGCAGGCAATCTGGCAACGACGGTTAGAAAGGGATAAGTGCTGGATATTGTTGGGGGAAGGTCCTGCCTGCACATTGTGGTGAGAGCCAAGGGGCCAGTATATGAAGCTGGGCCACCCCTGTGGGACAGGAGCTACTGCAGGGTGAGTGGGGTCACTCTCTAACCCGTGGGGGCCTTCCACGCCCTGGGGTCAGGTCCCAACCACTCTGCATTATGTGCTGTGGTGGCAGTAGTTGACCTTTCCCCAGGTGGCCTCCCACACTCACACATTAAATGGTGCTCTGCAGCCTCTGCAAATGATCCTGTGGTAATCTTCCTGTGGCTTCCTAGTGGAAATGGCCACACACAAGGAAATGAAGAATTAATCTCTCATCTTCTAGTAGCTGCTAGGCTATATGTAGCCTCTCAGTGGAAAAATGAAAAATATTCCAACTATAGAAGAATGATTCAAAAAAATAACCAAGGTTGTTATGGAAAAGTGATGTACCACGTACTTACCTACCAAAATATACAGAGGATAAATAAATACTTTAATATTTGGTTACCATTTATTCAATCTTTCCCCATGGAGGGCACATCGATATGGCGGGAAGGCTTGTGTGCACCTGAGAGCTATGCTGGCAAGACCATCATTGCTGGTAGGGTCACTTGTGCTAGACAGATCAAAGGGTAGGAGCCAGACTATTGCCAGTTCACAGGCCCTCCTAGTAGTGGGTTGGGAGTGCACTAACAACATGCTCCTGTTTAAAAAAACAGTCATTATGGAAACCTAAACTACTGCTCAGTTCAACAAATGCAATCCAGCTCAACTCAAATAGACCTAGAAGAGAGATCATGACATGAAATGGCCAAACCCACAAGGAAGCTTGATGAATTTAATTTGTCTTAAATCCATTACCAAACCCGATAGGTGGAATGTGTGGACGCTATATGAGCCTGGTAAAATGGTCAAAAGTAATAAAAGAAATGGACAGATATAAACTAAATTATACTAGGCCTAAGTGAAAGGAGATGGGTAACAGGCCAAATAATTTTTATCAACTGGACCCACCCTACTGTATTTTGGATTAACAAATGCCAGTTATGTACACAGAAATAGAGTGGGTCTGATAGTATCAAGGAGGGCATATGTCAAAGTTCCAGAAAGTGTCCATTATTCAATGTTTTGCTCCAACAAAACATGGAGGAAGGATCCAAACAGCATAATGAGACAAGCATTGGACTTGAACCCCCAGGGCAAGAGGCAACAAGGTGGACCAAGGATAACATGGAAACACACAATAGAAGCAGAATTTGATAGAAGCTATCAAAATGACATGGGGGAAAGCCCAGACTGCAGCAGGAGACTGGCAAAAATGGAAGGCAGTAATTAAGGTTCTATGTTCCACACAGAATAGAGAGGCAGAAGAGATTTATTTAATACTCAGACAAAGTACATTCACCCGCAAAAAAAAAACAAAAAAAACAACCTGTACCCCTGTCTAATTTTTAAATATTAACATTTTGATAGACATTTCTAGTTTGTTAAATGTGTAATCACAGATTTCCCTCACTTTAATAAAAATCACCAGAAACAACACGTTGTGGTAAAGATACTCACTATATAATATGGTATTACCCTGTTAAATAGAGATATCTGATTAAATTACTGTATAATATACAAATATAATAAACAAAAGTGCACTGTAATGATTGTTTTGTCACTGATATTTACATCACAAGGTTTATATAAACCTGTTAACTTCCTAAATAAATAGTTAAAAACCTCTGTCTTCATTGACCTTTGTACGGGAAAAATTGCAAGTTACAAAATCAAAATGTAATCCTGATGTGATGGAAAACACTAAATTATAACAAACCAGAGGCTTACTCGTGCTTTCAGTTTTGTTAACCAATTTTCCCAAAACAAGCACAGTGTGAAGAAAACTGAGACAGGAAAAAGAAGGGAAGGGAGAGAAAAGAATGTTCCTACAACTAGGGAGTAGTTCTGGTGTTTATCAGTTCAGAAAGCGATTGTGTCTCTTGAGTGACTAGAGCACTATGGTGTGACTAAGATAAGGCTAGAAAGCTAGAGCAGGTATGAAATCCAATTAGTGGATGAAGATTCCCTTTTCTTTTGTTGGCAGAGACTAGTGGAGGCAACATCACTGAACTGGCAATCTCTAAACTCTAGATCAACAAGGATTTACTCCAGGAACACTGGAGCCTGGAATAGAAAGGTTATAATTGACCTAATTAAACCTGCAACTCAGAACAAAATAAAAGGAGACAAAAATGGTATACTTAATCCTGCCTCTGCATGGAGGTGATGGACTAGATGACCTCTTGAGGTGCTTTCCAGCCCTACATTTCTATGAACCAACTATCCAGGACATTGTTGGTCTTTCAATTTTCCTATTCAGCAGGAAAAAAAAACAAGTTTTCCCTAATAGAGCTGGGCAAATAACTGATTTTTCAGTCCTTTTCCTTTAGGTAAACAGAATCAATCAGGCCTATTGTCATGGCAATACAGAGGTAGGTTGCAGATGGCCTCTGTGTTCCCTTAAACCTCTGTAATACTTTAATTTGGCTTAATGAAAGGGTTTTTTTTAACCATAACACACTTTGATTATCTTGAGAACTGTATAAACTATTGTGGCAAATTGCCGGCACTACTATGATGGGTCCCGCACTTTCTCTTCTTGTGGGGGGGTTTCAGGGTGCCATTTCTTGCCCCTGAACTGGGGTAACAGCTATTCTACTAGTATCCCAGGGAAGGGGAGTGGAGAGGGAGGGACCCGGGCCTGCCCTCTACTCCGGGTCCCAGCCCAGGGGCCCTATGATAGCAGGTGAACCACTTGTACCAGTGATTCTTTCCCCTGGGCTACTTCTCTCTCCTGACCTTCAGCTTGTGGGGCTTCCTGCCTTCCCTCTGCACAAGCCAGGTGTCCCTTTACCTAGGATCTTGGTCTTCTTAGCCTGCTGCAGCACTTCTCAAAACTCTCCTCCGCTTTCCTCCGAACTGCTCTTTGTTCCACCACCAATCCACTCTGCTTCACTCCTCCAAACTGCTCTCTGCTCCACCACCAAACCACTCTGATTCAGCTCCTCCAAACTGCTCTCTGCTCCACCACCAAACCACTCTGCTCCAACTCCTCCTCACTCTGCTCCAGCTCCTCCTTTGGCTGATTGAAGCAGGGGGATTTTATCAGGTGACTGGCTTCAGGTGCTCTAATTGGTTTCAGGTGCTTTTAATTAATCTACAGGGAATAAGGCTTCTCCTCGTCCTAGATCACTCTCCTGCTGCCTTCTGGCCATGCTGTATCACACTATCCATAAATGACTTTTTTTTATGCTGTTCAGAAGACACTACTTAATAAAAATTCTTAGGCTGAGATTTTTTCAAAGCTGACGGAGTTGGATCTCTAACTTATTTAAAACTAAGAAGAATGTGGCATCCAAATTTCGTAGTGAGCTTTCTGAATCCCATCTGAAGAATTAACATTTAATCATTTAATTATGTCTGATGCGTCTTCTGTACTGGAGCTCATTTGGAGAATAAAGATGTAGTATAATTACTTGACAGCAAAAAACACACTGAAAAGTAATTGCTGCTGTAGCAGTGAAATGTTTGCCAGGCTACCACTTTTTGAAAACTGACCATTTAAGTAGACTTAATAAACCAATGTATGCATAGATTTGAAGATTACCTATAGAATAGGTAACTATATTCATTTGCTTGCATGTTACATAGCATTAGTCTTAAGAGTTTTCTGTATTTTGAATCATGTTTAATTATTAACTCTACACTTGTAGTGAACTACCATTAGATATGAGAAACCATGTTAATACTTTTGTGACTCTTTAATTTGTAAAATGAAGTTACAGTTTCAAATTGTAATGGAGACATTTCATGGAATCCATTCATCGGTAATACTGAAGATTAAATCTAGCTAGAATACCTGGATCAGCTTTCAGAGGGGTAGCCGTGTTAGTCTGTATCAGCAAAAACAACGAGGAGTTCTTGTGGCACCTTAGAGACGAACAAATTTATGATGCATCTGATGAAGTGGGTTATAGCCCACGGAAGCTTATGCCCAAATAAATGTGTTGGTCTCTAAGGTGCCACAAGGACTCCTTGTTGGATCAGCTTTGTCTCATTTCTATTTGCCATGGAGGTCTTTCTTGCCACAGAAGTACCAGATTCATTATTATATTCCATAAAAGCACAAATGAGCAATCCAGCTTAAGAGATCATGTATTTGAGGGGGAAAATAAGCATTGTGTGAGATATTCAATCACCCTCTCTTACTCCTCCAGATCTTTCTGGCACTCTTTAAACCCACATTGTTAAGATGGGTTCCTGGTAATCCACACTGTCTTGAAGTCTGTCAAAATAATTCTCCACTAAAAATTAATGTGCTTGACAGCATCGTAGGCTATATCCTCAGCTGTTATAAATTGGTATATTAATGCAGTTGAGCTGATAATACCAATTGAGGATCTGTCCCATGATTCAGTACATTCTCACCTCTAATTCGGCTATTATATTTGGCTGACTTACTTTCATTCAGTTATGCCTGTAAAACACTTAAGTGCCTTGATGTTTTCATTGCCTCATAATATGCTACAACTGGCACAAAAAAGCACTATGCAGAAAAATGTCCTTAAAGGGACAATAATGTTAATATATTTGTGCTACTTGTTTAATCCATAATATGAAGTGGTGTTATAGGCTAATTTTTCTCCTTGAAGATCAGGGTCCAGATCTCTCAGGACTAAAGTGTATTGAAAGGGAGGTTGTGGAAGTGTGTACTGTGCCATCAGACCTTCACTATCTCGAATACTAAAAATAAATTAAATCTCCAAAAGCACCAATGGTGACTCTGGTGCCGATGTCTTTCCCAGTGTTGAATGTTATGACTTTAAGTAGCTGATCTGTGATGGCGCAATCTTCTGTACCAACTGAAATTCTGATGCAGCACTGGACTGCTGATAGATGGGGTATGTGGTAGCCTGAGCAGCGATAGCTCCACCATTACCAGCAGGCTATTCAGCGGGCTCATCATATTCAAGCTCAAGATCAGCCTCTTCTTCTCTGTCTCCTACCAGAGCCCACTATCACAAATCCTCTAGATCCCCTTTGAAGGAATGTCATCAGTTCCAAAATTGTTCTGGGGACATGGGTGCTTGACCCAGTGCTTATTGGCCTCCAGTGCCATACTCATTTCCACATTGACCTCCTTGAGATCCATGAGTTGCACTGTGCTGTTTGAGATCCAGGTCAAAAACTCACTCTAGATTGAGATTGAGACATCCAGTTGTTTTACCCTGGCCCCACCTGGACAGGAGGTACAGACTGATGTGTCAATGGCAGAAATTCCAATACAGCAGGAGGAATAACCATTGCCTCAACAGGAGGTTCTTGTTCCTCCACCCCTGTGATCCTCTACACCTCATGATTCCACTGTTCTGGAATCATCCTCTCCGATGCCAGAGTACTTTAAGCCTTATCAGAACCTTCTAAGGAGGATGTCCTCCCTTTGGGGTATCCAAGCTGATTTTGTCCACAAGAATGCTCACAAACTACTGGACATTCTACAATCTCCAGTTCGTAGAAGGGTAGACTTCCCTATAAACAATGCTGTCTTGGAGCTGGCAAAGTCCCTGTGCAATACGCCAGTGTCAATACTGCCTATGCCAAAACATACCAACAAAAGAGTTACTATATTCCCATGCAGGGATTTGAGTGTTTCTATTCTATTCTATTCTATTCGCTTATGGTAACTGCTGCAAATGAAATTATGTGTTGACGCAGATATAAGTCTGCCCCAAAGGTTAAAGAGGACAAGACATTGGATTGAAAGGGCCAAAAAGTCTATTCTATCTTGTCCTTGCAGATGCTTATTGCTAATTAGCAGGTGTTCTTGTTTAAATATGATTTTGTTAATTGGAACACATTATCCAAATGTATAGAGAAGTCGCTGGAGGATGCTAGGAAGGTTTAAAGCTTTCCTGGCGGAGGGCCGTCTAGTGGCAAAGACTTTGCTGCAGTCTGCACAGGATGTAGCGAGCACCTCATCCAGGCTTATGGCCTCTGCAGGTGTCCTGGCTGCAGAAATCTGACATTGCTTCTGATACAGCAAACTATAAAAACTTAACATTTCATGGGTGATTTGTTGTCTGATAAGATGGATGAGACATTACCTTCTTAGTTTAAAGACTCTAGGGCTGCTTTATGATCCTTAGGGGTCATAAAGATGCCATTATGGGGGTCAGCAACAACAGCAACAATTCTGCCAGTACCCAGCATTATTTTACACAGCCCTCCATGAGACAACAAGACTCTTCGAAGAGAAGGCATAAGCCTCATAGGAGATGACCCTCAGGTTCTAACTTTCAATGGCCTGCAAGTCCTCCATCAGCTGCTGGCAAGCAGCCATTTTGACTTGCCAATTGAGAGCAGCGCACTAGTCCTAGGTATTTGCCCCATTTCCCATTTTGGGACAGGCTGTCCCACTTCCTCAGTGCTTGGGGCTTGATAACTTCAGACAAATGGTCCTAAGCACTGTGAGACTAGGTTATGCTTTCAATTCGTATCCATTTCTCCTTCCCACCCTCCCACCTTGTTCCTTTCCAGGGAGACTTCTCACAAGTCACTGCTTCTTCAGCAGGTCCAGACCCTGCATATTTTGGGAGCTTTGGAAGAGGTCCCTCTGTAGCACTGGGAAAGGGGATTTTATTCCCTTTACTTCCTGATCACCAAGTCCAAAGGAGGAGGGAGACCTAGTCTTGATCTTTGAGATCTCAACAAGCACATCATATTTCACATGGTTATTCTATCTGTGATACTTCCTGCCTTGCATGCAATGACTGGTTTGCTGCTCTCAGTTTCCACATGGTGATTCTCCCAAGCCACAGAAAGTTCCTGAGATTCCTAGTCAGTGATCAACATTATCAGTATACAGTTCTCCTCTTCAGACTGTCATAGCCTCACGTGTCTTTACCAAATGCATGCCAGTAGTAGCAGCCTATCTCAGAAGGAATGGAATGGAATTCATGTCTTCCCTTAACCCTACTGTGATGTATTATGTGAATACAAGGGGGAGCCTGCTCCAGTCAACTTTATCAAAAACCAGTAGGGTTCTGACACTTCTGCATCAGCGAGGACATCAAGCCCACAGCATCACATTTACCAGGTCCTCAAAACCAGCTGGCCAATTGTCTCAGCAGGACTTTCTCCAAGAACCATGGGTGGTCCATGAAAAACAGGGTGCTCAGGCCCATCTTCAGGGAATGGGAAATTCCATCAGTCGATCTCTGCAACAGAGGACAACAGGAAGTGTTACTGATTTTGTTCACGAGCAGGATGCAGTCCAGAGTCTCTAACCGATGCCTTTCATCTGAGCTGCAGAGGGGCTCTCTCTCCTATTCCCCCCCCCCCCATATCTCAGGGGATTCTCAAGCTGAAACTGATTCTTCTTGCGCCAGCAGTCTACACTTCACGGAATGGTTGGTGCATGGCTAGATGAGGAACAAGGGTGATGCTTGCAAGGAATTTGAGAAATCCTGCTTAATAGCAGAAAACCATCTACTAGGTCTACTTCTTTGGCCAAGTGGAACCTTTTTTTTGATCTGGGCAAGGTCGAAAGGATTCCAATCCAGGTCAGCTCCTATTCAGGACATTTTTAGACTACCGACTACATTTGAAGTTTTGGGGCTAGCTCTTAGCTTGTTAAGTATTCACTTGGGGGTGATCTCAGCTTTCCATCCTAGCCAAGGAACATCAGTTTTCTCAAATCCTATGGTAGGGAAATTTCTGAAGGGTATCATCCACCTGTTCCCATCAGTGAAGGAAATGGTCCATTGTGGGATCTTAATACTGTTCTGGCAGCCCTCATGGGTCCTCCATTTGAGCTGATAGCAACCCACTCTTTTCCCTTCTTTCCCAGAAGACTGCCTTTCTTGTTGCAATAACTCCCACAAGTAAAGTCAGTGAAAGGTGTGCCCTTATGGCAGGGCCTCTGTAGACACAGTTCTTCAGGGATAAAGTATCCTTGAGACCACATCCAAAGTATTATCAAAAGTAGCATTGCAATTTCACCTAAACCAAGTTATTTGCTTACCCATATTATTTCCCAAATCATATTCCAATCCTGATGAACAATGGCTACATACCTTAAACATCAGACAACATCTGACCTTTTATTTGGAAAGGTCTAAGCCTTTTCAGTCATCACTTCAGCTTTTAGTTTCTTTTGCAGATTGAATGAAGGGTCAGCTGATGTCAGCACAGTCAATTTCCAAATGGATAACCTCCTCCATTAATACAGCTTATGGAGTAACTCAGCTGTAACAAACTGTGCGGGCTCCTTCAACAAGGGCTCAAGCGACTTCAATGTCATTTCTAAATGATGTTTTAATTTTGGACATTAGCAGAGCTTCTGCATGGTACTCCATACACAGATTTAACCAAGCATTATGCCTTTGCTTTGACATCCAGTCACATGCAAACTTGGGGAGGAGAGTTCTCCAGTCGTTATTTAACTAGACTACAAGCCTACTTCCTACGAGTATTGTTTGTAAGTCACCTGAGTGAAATACGCATCTGGAACCACTTGAAAAACTAAAAATTGTTGTCTACCTGTACTGTAACTGTTCTTTAAGAGATGGGTACAGACGTGTATTCCATGACTCACCCTACATCCCCCCTGCATCAGAGTCTCTACTCTTGACATTCAATGCAAAGGAACTGAAGGAAGTCAAGGTGCCACCACCCTTATATAGCCATGAGAGAGCCTGAGGGCCAGAGGGTGTGAACCCCACCTCTACAGGTATTGCTTGACAAAGTTCTCTAGCTTTGGTGTGCTAGTCACATGCACACCTGAGTGGAATACACATCTGCATCCACATCTCGAAGGACAACAGTTACAGTACAGGTGGGAAACCATTTTTAATGCAAGTTAGCTCATTAATGTTGAGGTATTTGTCTTGGAGGGGGTTATACATTTCATCCTTCCAGCCAAGGGAGGAACTCAGGGCATGAATGGAAATAAATTGTGAGTGGGGGGGGGGAAATCAGCAGGCCTCAGAATGACAGGTACATGTGCTACATGTCAATGCTCTGAAACCTAGAAAGCCCACCCGGATTTTTTTAGATCAATTTCATTTTAAACATTAGTTATGACCCAGCTGCTCACCACCCATATCCTAGATCCAGGAAATAATTTTACGTAGTTCGGCATGCAGATCCTCTGATCATCCATTGTTCTAATTCAAAAATCCATTGCAAACTGGTATATGAAACTAAATTAATTTGACTCAATTAATTTTTTTTAAATCTATGGACTGAGCTAAAAGTAACTTCTCTCCTTCACAGGTTCCAGTGCACATATTTTATTTAAAAATTCTTAATCAGTGTTTTGTTTACCTTTTAATTCTTCTGTTGCTAATGTTTATCCGTGAATATTAGCTCTCCTCTGCTTTGATCACCTGAAGCTTCCACTCTCTTACACTGTACACAATTTATCAGGAGTAGTATCTATTGCTCACTATGGGTTTAAGGCAAGTGAGAATGTGAATTCACTACACAAGCAAATTGCACACTGTCACAGGATACACTCACCACTAGGGTGCCTCCTCCTGGATGCTCTGGGGATTAGCTCCTTTCAGGTCCTACACCTCCTCCTGTCACTTGTTCATGCGTCCTGTTGCCTTTGTCTCTGAGACTCAGGGATCTCTCTCTTAGTGACTTGGCCCTTCGGGCTGATCACTGTAGTTCTGCCCTTCCCAGGTACCAAAGTCCCACTGGACGACTTTCCTAGGCAGTCTTCTGCTCCACTGCCAGGTCTGTGCTACTTTCCCAGTGGTTGGTAGGGGAACCAGGGCCTGCCCACTACTCTAGGTTCCAGCCCAGGGACCCTGCCTACAACCAGCAGCCAAGATCTGCACTGTCCCAAATCTTGCTACTGTTTCCCTGGGCTGCTTCCTACTTCACCTTTATCAGACTCTTTCTCCACCCTCTGCTGGGTACACCCTTTCCTCAGAGCAAGGATCCTGGGGCTTCTATTCTCTTCCTGGTTTCCTCCCTTCCCTCTCTAATGCTAGAGAGTGACTGCAGGCCTCCATACTGCCGCCCCTTATGTTCTCATCTTCCTAGTTTTAGACCAACCGCAGTCTGCTCCTGCCCAGCGGGGCTCCCTCCTCTGTTAAGGCTTGCCTATCCAGTCTAATAAGCATATCAGTAGCATATCAGGTTAACTATCCGTTTCCCAACTATCTTAACCCTTTCAGGTGAGGGGTAGAGTGAATGCCCCATCACACACACTAAATGAAGACTTCAGATGCTTTTGTCACTCACTTGCTGTGCTGAGGGCTGTAACCAGGGCCGCGCGAGCAGGGCAGCCTCCCAGAGCGCAAAGCTGCAGGGGCGGAAAAATGAACAAAAAACCCAGTAGGGCGTGCAAATATGCTTGCTCGCCCTGGGCACTAAAATGCCTAGTTACGGCACTGGCTGTGCAGCTTGATCCAGGATGTGTGTTGTCAACAGCGTTGCCTGTTCTGTCTCCTCTGTGCTTCATAATCAAGCACAGCATGATCATTTTCAAATAGTGAGAGAATGTATATGATTATCAGATGCATACAAAACAGCCAGGTATGCTGAAGATGAAGTATACCTGGCTGTTTGACAGTGCATAGTAAAGATCAAGTAGCACAAGGAGGGGCACTGATAAAATAACTTAAACTATTTATTTTGTGCATAACATTTGTGACCTGTTGCTGTTGGGTAATGTGTTATATTTAACAGACTTTTTTATTTTTGACAGAAGAAGCAGGGTTAAGGATGAAAACTTTATTTCAACAAAATTCATTATCCTTTTCTGAAGTTATTTATCCTAGGAGTACATAAAGCTATGTATGCTGCTAAATCACATGGAGATTTTTGTAAATTGCATTGAACTATTCACATTAATACCTGTTCTTTAAAACATATCATAGCTGGTTATGTAGGTAGAAATGAGGGAATGTTCTATAAAATTTGGAAATTACAGATCTACAAGTAATGCAAGATTATAAACTATAATTAATCAAAATCTTATATGCTAATTTACCAGATAAAACTATCTCTAATGTACTTTCATATAAAGTAATGATATAGAAAAGATCAGTCAGGTGCTCCTGTTTGTTCTCTCACAATGAAAGAACAAGTTTGCATCCAACAAATATAAAAGGCAACAAATTTAAAACAAAGAAATATTTTTATACAACTTGTATTTAACCTTTTTCTGAAGCATTTGGTACTGGCAACTGTCAGAGACAGGATGTTGGACTAAACAGGCACTTGATCTAAGCTGGTATGGCAATTCCTATGTTCTATTTAAAGCATAGTTTCCAACAGTGATTTTCAAACTGCAGGTCACAACCCAGTACTGGGTCGCAGAATGGAAGGCAGTGGGTCATGGCAGCTCTGGTCAGCACTGCCAACTGGGCCATTACAAGTCCCGTCAGTGGTGCTGCCTGGGTAAGGCAGGTTAGTTCCTACCTGTTCTGACACTGCGCTGCACCCCGGAAGTGGTCAGCTTCAGGTCCGGCTCCTAGGCAGGGGGGCCATGGGGATCCACGCACTGCCCCTGCCCCGAGCACCGGCTCTGCATTTCCATGGGAACTGGGAGGGGGGCAGTGCCTATGGGCAAGAGCCGCACAGAGGCGCTTGAATGCCTCTGCCTAGGAGCCGGACCTGCTGCTGGCCGCTTCCAGGGCAGGTGCCAGGACAGGCAGGAAGCACCCCTGTTGCACCACTGACTGGGAGCCGCTCAAGGTAAGCTCGTGCCCCAATCCCTGCCCCAGCCCTGAGCCTCCCCCCAAACCCGGAGCCCCATTCTGCACCCCAAACCCCTCATCCCCAGCCCCACCCCAGAGCTTGCACCCCCACTGCAGAGCCCTGACCCCCTCCCATGCCCCAGCCCAGAGACCCCCAAAACCCAGAGCCCCTTCCTGCACCCCAAACCCCTCATCTCCGGCCCCACCCCAGAGCCTGCACCCCCAGCCCAGAGCTCTGACTCCCTCCAGCACCCCAATCCCCTACCCCAGCTCAGAGCACTCTCCCACACCCTGAACCCCTCATTCCCAGCCCTACCCCACAGCCCTCACCCCCACATCCCAACCCTCTGCCCCAGCCTTGAGCCCCTCCCAAACCCCTCATCCCCAGCTCCGTTGGGTCACAGGCATCAACAATTTTCTTCAACTGGGTCACCAGAAAAAAAGTTTGAAAACCACTGGTTTACAACAGAGACCCTATAAGAAGGTGCCATTACTACCTTTCTCTGAACAGAGTACACACAAAATTATTCATTTCCTGAGTTTGATATTTTTAACTTTAAAAAGCCCACCATAATATTAAACCTAAGTATTCTCTCCAAGGTAGGCTACTTCTAGGTAAAGTGTTGGCTCCTCTCTCCCTACCCCCTAGTGTTTTCTGCCTTAGCGAGACCCTTCAAATCATCTTATATCCTGGTTGGAGCCAACAAGATCCATATGCCAGAAAGAGCCACCTTTCTTCTCAACGCAGGGTTTTAGCACCTAAGTCTAGGGTGATTCAGCAGGGATATCCTACATTCTTATGCAGGTCCTGTTTATGCTGGGTCTTTCATTGACTTAGCTGAAACATTTTAAAACATTGTGTAAGAAGATGTTTCCATTAAAATGGCTTCTTATATACTTTTTCTGTCCAGTGAAAGGGGGCCAAACCACTTTAAAGCAGCATTAAAAGTATTTTGCTTTAAGTCAGGGAAGATCTAGTTAAAGGAGAACCATAAAATTAAGAAATCCTGTTCTACCTGAGAATAAAACCTCCATAGAATTTGGCAGCATGCTAGACTAGATAACAGTTTTTTAAACATTATTTTAGAGGAATTTGATCTCATTCACACTGGTCAGCCAAACGGTTAAAAATGGTTTAAAGATTGAACCTCACTTCTAAACACATTCAAATCTTCACTGTTGATAGGGCACCAAAGTGAATTTAAAAGTTCACAGCAAGGCCTTGAACATAACACTTACGATGAAAGTGGAAAGGTCACATTTTTACTCATTTTCTATTTTACTTTACCCAGGAGAATAAACTTACAGCCTGATTTTCAGAGTGCAGAGTACATGCAACTTCAGTTGAAGTCAAGTGAAGTTGCTGGTGCTCAATATCTTCATTGCTTCTGCCACGATAGCAAAAATATTAGTCTTATCTTTCCAATGTGGATTTTCCCTCTTAAGATTTGAGATCTAATTTTTTTCGTCTATCCCTTGTTTTTAGTGAGCTTTGTCATTAAGGGACCTGCGTATCGAGCAGGACTGCCCCTGTTGGCCCAGTGTGGGGTTGGTACACCCTGTTGCACAATTGTGCAGCCTCTCTGTGGGATCAGGCAATTGTAACAAGGAGAGCTCAGGACCCCTGCATGGCTGAGCAAACAATCGGTCCTCAGCCCCTGATCAAGGCAGAACAAAGCAAACAGTCTATGGCCCCTGAGCCTCCTGGCTGGGACTGACAATGGCTGTTGGGGTTTCTGACCCTCTGGGCAAGGCAGAACAAACAAATAGTCTGTTGCCCCTGGGTGAGGCAGAGCAAGCAAACAGTAACCACACCAAGTGGCAAGGTTGGGGTTAGGGTAGAGGAACCCTACTCCAGCGGGTTCCGACCCAGGACCCTATGAAGCTGGTAAATTCCCCATTAAGGGTTTAAGCATCAGCTTTTATTACATTCCCTGGGTCACTTCCTACTGCATGGTGAATCTCGGGCATCTCCTCGGCTGGCAGTGGCTCAGCATCCCAGTCAGTCTCCATGGTCAGCTGGTCGTCTGCAATGTAGTCCGGGTCCATGGTTCCTATGGCTTGGAAAATTGCAGGTTCCTCTGCAGGAGCTTGCAACACATGTCCTTCCTTCTCCTCAGCCAGCCCAGATGGAGCTGGACTGCTTCCTTTTATCTGTCCCTTCCACCTGGAGCATGCGCAGCAGGGGCGAAGGAGCATGATCTCCTGGGCCCACAGAGATTGGTCAGGCCCCGTTGGCCCAGTGTGGGGTTGGAACACCCTGTCACAAGCCTCAATATCTTGTTTCACAACCTGGCCTATAGCCTAGTTGTTATATCATTTGCACTCCCATTTTCTCCATTCTACTCTTTTCATTTCTCCATGTCTTTGAGTTGCTATAGATTTTTTCAACATTCATTACAACTAGCTGAAACAAGAAGATTGATCCAGTTCCCAGGGAAGTCCAGAATATCAAATGGGAGTTGGGTTGGAACCTAGATGAACAGCATAGATTGTACCAAGTTCTACATGTTCTTTCACTGTTATTTACCAATTTATAGTATAATAACTTTGCCATATGTTATTATTTGTATTGTATTAGAAGCTAGAATGTCAGGGCTCCATTGGTCTAGATACTGTATAAGCATATAACAATGATAGGTTACATTGGTTTTAGGTGACTGCCCAAAAGACCTTGTGACGGACAAGGAGCTGCTGTGTAATAATGTATTAATATTGTAGGTTGACCTAGTTGTTGGGATGTTTACTCGATGACTATATTGGGTTAAATTAACAGTGTTGGGAAAGAGGCTGAAAGGGGAAGCAGTGACTAGAGAAAAGACATGTCAGTGAGCAGCTGAGGGTTGTTATAGAACAATGGGATAATCATTTGCTCTGAGATGACTCGTTCAACCTCCTGCTGAGCCCACCAGACTGGTTTTGGACAGCAGGGCCAAAAAGCCTGGGAACTTAGAAGACAAAGGGACTTAATAACAAGAGATTCTATCTAGTGGAGAGGCAGTTTCTGAGAATCTGCTCCCAGTCTGACACTCAGGACCCACTAGTGTGTCTGAAGACCTTAGGCCTGCCTGACCCACCATTACAGTATGGTAGGATTTTAAGTTCGATAGACAATAGTATCGATTGTTTGTTGTTTTAAAATCCTTTTTCTCTTATGTTCTGCTTTATTCCTACTGTTGCAATTAAATAAGACTCTGGTTTAAGCCTGGTCACTCTATTCACTACAGGTCATAAACTCTTGAAGGGAAGAATTGCAGGTGCCAAACCGTTATAATTGTGGGGTAAATACAGTGGATAAGCAGGATGCAGCCCAGGACCCAGTGTGAGGCTACAACTATAATTAAAAACTAGGGCTGTGATTCCTCTGCTCATGTACACATACTCATTCTCGCTGTCATCAATCTAGCATGAGTGTGAATAGCAGTGTAGCCATGCCTCCACTGCCATTAGCCATGCTACCACTGCTACACTGTTATTTAAAGTGTAGATGTAGCCTTAGAGTGGGAGAATCAGGTGATTTCACCCCAGGTGAGGTAAAGGCATGAGACCTGAAACTCACAGAGCCCAGCAAGGGGACAGAGGTGCAGCTAGCTCTCAAACTGTGGCAGAGCTTGCATCTAAGTTTAAGATGAGAGACAATAGATGTGGGGAACACAAAGTAACGGTAAAACAGCTATGGACAGTTATGACATCAGTGCAGTGATACTCAACTAGTGTGAAATAGGTGGCAGTGACTGGTGCTCTGAAGTGCCTGATACTCCTAATTCAAGCATTAATTAAAAAAAATAAGTTTTCTCATAACCACTTTCATACTGTTTCCTGCACCTGTTATGTAATTTATACCCTTCTACACTGATTGATCAAGGAGTGGTACTAACCGTTTCAAAAATAGTCTACTTATAATGTAGCTTAAATGTATATATGTGTATACATGGATAAAGGGTGGTGCTCAA
The DNA here is from genome assembly GCA_033296515.1 of Macrochelys suwanniensis. Taxonomy (NCBI): domain Eukaryota; kingdom Metazoa; phylum Chordata; order Testudines; family Chelydridae; genus Macrochelys; species Macrochelys suwanniensis. Next base: position 97,201,456 of record CM065781.1, on the reverse strand, counting down.
AAGAGTTTTTAAACTCGTGTTCTACTGAGAACTGGAAATCTGTCTAGTTTTGCCTTGATCTGGTGTAGCAGATCAGTTCTGAGGCCAGCTGGCCTAGTGCTCAAGCTGTGGCCTCACAGTTTCTTTCAGTCTCTCTGCTCTGGAGGGGCTCTGCTAGGTTGTATACAGCAGGTCTTAGTCCCTCACGTCTGTCCCCTCTTCTTCCCTGGGGATTCTGTTACAGAAGTGGTGAGGAGGAACAAAGGTAGGGGGACGTGGGGCCTTCCCACCAGGGCCAGTGCAAGGAAGTTTCGCGCCCTAGGCGAAACTTCCTTGCACCAGCCCTGCACCCCCCCAGCTAACACCGCCCCCCGCGGCAGCCAGTCCCCCCGCCACGCGGGCCGGCAGCTCAGCCCCCCTCCCCCACGGCTCAGCCCCCGCCCCCGACTCAGCCCTGGAGCCCGGAGGGTGGGAGGCAGCCGCGGCTCAGCCGGGAGCAGGGGGCGGCGGCTGGCCACGGAGCTGGGAGCAGGGGGTGGCTCCTGGCTGCAGAGCCAGGAGGGCGCGCCGGCCCTGCTTCCCACTCCACTGGGTCCCAATCCAGGACCCTAAAAAAAGAGGTTACAGTGTCCAGACCACTTGTCAGCCCACCCAAAGTCACGCTGTCCCCTGAGTCACTTTCCTACTTGGCTGGAGCTCCTCCATCTGGGGCATGGTCACAGTCTTAGTAGTGGCAGTTTGGTCAGTCAGGGAGATGGCATCCCATTCTTTGTTGCCTCCCTTGACTTCCCCCAACTCCAAAAGGGTGATCCGGACTGCTGCTTTGGGAGTGACCTTACCCGTGCCTTTCCTACACCTCCAAGGAACAGCCTCCACTTCTGGTGCAGCCTATAGCTCCCCTCCCGCTTTCTCTGGGTTGTCAGTGCCTTTTAAACTGTGCCTCCACCTGGAGTATGCCCTGTAGTTGCTGAATGGTGGGGCCTCCCCAGCAGATACTGCCCCACGCCTTTCTCTGGCTTAGTATCAGGTCTGTAAATGCCCTCATACCTGGCTTGACTCACCTGGGGGAAAACTCCTAACAAAAAAAGAAAATGTTATCGAGTTTCCATTATTTCATGTAACATAAGATAGATCTGTAGACCCATTTTTATCACATATTTTATCATATGTATTAACATAACATTTACCATCATCTGGGATACGTTTGTTTTCTTATCTATTTAGTATGTCAAATAGTTTTTTAAAATAGATTGTGTATTATGTATGCAGTAGAACCTTGCTAATATGCACTTCACTATTTCAAACACTGATCTACACAACAAACTGGGTGCATCTATCTCCCCATGTCTCAGAAGATTTAATAGCAGAAGCAGTAGTGAGTTGCCATATTACTAAAACTTCATTTTGTTTATAGAACCTACTACAAACATTTACTAGAACATTATGATGTATTATAATTAATGCTGAGCTATGAATGGCAAAATTAGTGCTCAAAGCACATTTAATGATGTGGTCATATTTAACCTTTCTTTATTATAGTTTATTCACTTGTTAATTTGTAAAATTCAGTAATTTATCATTTTCTGACACTAGTGATAGTTAGGAAGGTCCTATAGTAATTAAAATAGACTTTTATATAACTTATTGGTTAGGTTACAACTCGTAGAGGATAATGGTGTCCAACAATTTCGCTGTTTGTAGCCATTTTGTTATACACCATTATTGTTGTGAGGCTTACTAAAATTTAGCTGTTTTCCAAATGTAGTTCACATAGATTCAGATAGCCTCTGGGATTTAAAATATCCACATACTACCTTCATTATTTGATATATAAAAACTCTAGAAGCAGCCATGTACCTGGGGGTTAGCCAAATACCAAAGGAACTGGGTGACATACTTTGACTAAGGGCTGCTTACAGTGTGTATTCAAATTGGTGCTGTAAATTCTACAGTACTTTTCATTTAAAATGGGCTGTCAAATATCAGGTAATATTGGTAAAAGTTGGACTTAATCTAGGCTTTATATTCTTTAATTTTGCATAGTTTACCCACCGTGGAGTTCGAAATAAATGGCCCTGTTCATAAAAAATATGTATATATTTGGTATGTTTGCTTTCTTTAACACTGAAAGTGTGGACTCAATTTTCTGCATATAAAGTATGTTTTTATTTGACTTATTAACACATCCCTTCCCCACATGAATGGACACATCTCTTTTATGCATGCAAATCTTGGAAAGAGTGGAGAGAGGAGAAAAGCAGCATTCCGGTGTTAAATAAAGGAAATCTGACAATTCAAGGAAGCTTAGAAAATGTAACAAAAGAATAAATTCTTATTCTCTAGGAATCACCCCGATTTATGTACTGAATACTTCATGCTCTGCTTTGCTGGAATAGCTGATATGCATTTTTAACAATTATGATTTTTATCAGCATCCATCCAGAAATTCTTCCTATTCAATAGCATCCCAACAAATCATCACACATAATCAGGGTCCAAACAAATAATACATTTCAGAATAGAAACACTTTAAAGGAGTAGATGCAGTGGAGAGTATGCTAATAAAATTTGTGGATTACAAACTGGGAAGGGTTGTAAGCACTTTGGAGGACAGGATAATAATTCAAAACAATCCTGATAAATTGGAGAATTGTTCTGAAATCAACAAGTTCAAATTCAGAAAAGACAAGTGCAAAGAATTACACATAGGAAAAATCAAATGCACAAATACAAAACGGGGAATTAACTGGCTAGGCAGTAATATTGCAGAAAAAGATCTGGGATTATATTGTATTCCAAATTGAATATGAGCCAACAATGTGATGCAGTTGCAAAAAAGGCTAATATCATTCTGGGATATATTAGCAGGAGTCTTGTATGTAAAATATAGGAGGTAATTGTTCCTCTCTGGTTGGCAATGGTGAGGTCTCAGCTGGAATACTGTGTCCAGTTTTGGATGATGCACTTTAAGAAAGATGTGGACAAGCTAGAGAGAGTCCAGAAGATAGCAACAAAAAAGATTTCAGAAAACATAACCTACTATGAGGAAAGGTAAAAAAACTGGGCATGTTTAGTCTTGAGAAAAGAAGACTAAGAAGGAACCTGATAATAGCTGCCAAATATGTTAAGGGCTGTTATAAAGAGAACAGTGATCAGTTGTTTTCCATCTCCACTGAACATGGGACAAGAAGTAATTGGCTTAATCTGCGGCAAGGGAGACTTAGGTTAGATACTAGGAAAAACTTTCTAACTATTAAGTTCTGGAATAAGCTTCCAAGGGAGGCTGCACAATCCCCATCATTGGAGGGTTTTAAGAACAAGTTGGACAAACATCCTTTTCCGGGCGTGGTCTAGGTTACCTGGTCCTGCCTCAGCATGGGGAGATGGATTAGATGACCCCTTGGGGTCCCTTCCTGCCCTACATTTCTATGATTATATTCTTTTAAAAATTTTGGACTGTAAATAAATAAAACTAAGATTTATATACTAAGATGTCTTTACATTGTTCTAGCAGGGTAAAAGGATCTTAAAGTGGGTATAGAACAGTGTAAAAGGGCCTTAGTATGAATGAAAATCTGGCCCAAAGTTAAATTTTCATAGCCCTTGTAGAGAGATGTTTATGAAAGATTGTAATTTGGAGACACTCCCTCATAAGAGACTGAGTTGTGAGTGTGGGAATTTGGAGATGTGCCCCGGAGGTAGGGATTGGAAACACTGTTTGGCTTTATGCAGCAGTTCACCAGAGACACTCTCCAGTTTATTAAAGTTTTATTCCTTTCTCATTCACTGGTTTGTTATTTAATGAACCCCAAGATCATTACAGCTCTGTTTTCTAAGTTGGAAACCAAAACACCACGTGTGGGTGTTAATTTGGCCACAGGCACAACTTGCCAAAGTGCCAGGGGGTGCTCAACCTCTCGGCTCTGTCTCAGGCCCCACCCCCACTCCACCCCTTCCCCCCAAGGCCCCACCCCTTCCCCACTTCTTCCCGCCCTGCCTCTTCCCACCCAGTTCCGCCCCCTCCCCTGAGTGTACCTGCTCCTCCTCCCTCCCTCAGAGACTGCTGCACGCTGCGAAACAGCTGTTCGCGGCGGGTGGAGGTGCAGGAAGGGAAAGGGATGCGCTGATCTGTGGGGCCTGCCAGTGGCCAGGAGGTGCTGGGGGGGAGGGTGATAAGGGGCTGACGGTGGGTACTCAGCACCCACCATTTCTTCCCCATGGGTGCTCCAGCCCCAGAGCACCGATGGAGTCAGCACCTATGAATTTGGTCACTCAGTACCCAAACACCTGTTTTGAGCACATAAATGCCCATCTGAGTGGACAAACATTGGGTGTGGACTCCAGAGTGTTTGTGAATGTCTAAGGCAGGTTCGCTGGACCTTAGTCTAACCCCACATTTAGCCTGTGGAAAATTAGAAAAAGCCCACAGACAAGCATAGTTGTACATTTGAACTGTTACTGGCTGATTTTAAAAAACAGTGATGCAATTAAACTGCAACCTTTCTCATGCCCAGGAGCATTTTATGAACGTCTCCCATTTGCCTCATGCTATTAGAAAGTTGATATTGCTGTGAGTTTATTTTTAATCAGAAGTGTAAGAAACATGGCCAAACTGTCAACCAATTTACAGCAAAACTAGATATCAAATAATGTTAAAAAAATCCTGCCCCTAAAAAACAAACCAACACGTTTATTAGTGAAATCACTCCTGAATCTGAGAAATTAAAAGTACCGCTATCAAGCTACCACAAATGCTTGCATACTGCAGGCACACAACACAATGGTATGATATTCTTGGCCTTTTTTTTTTTTTTACAAATATTGACACATATCTCCACTGATGATATTTTGTCTGATTTTTTTTTAAGCAGTTGAGTTGCTGATCTTTTCTGTAGCTGAACAGACGGGGGCCAGGAAACAAAAGACTATTCATATGTCTATACAGCATTTTGGACTAACTGGGAGCAAGCCTTTCAGCCCAGGTCAACAGACTCAGGCTAGTGGGGCTCATGCTAGTGTTCTCAAAATAGCTGTATAAACAGCACTTTGAAGTTGCAGCTCGGAAGCCTACCCTGATCCCTCGGCTTCAGAGCCTGAGCTCCAGCCCGAGCTACATTTTCAAAGTGCTGTCTATACAAAGTCTGTGGACCCAAGCTGGGAGACTTGCTCCTACTCAGTCCAAAATGCTGTGTAGGCATACCCTCAGAGATTTGTCATTGGCTGCTGACACACAGCACCTAAATGGATCAACGGAATACATCAGGTGGACAATGTAGTGTAATAAGCCTCTGAAGATAAAACACATTTTCATTTGAAAAATTTATTTGATATTCAGAGCTTTCATTTAAATTCTTTGATAAATACAGACCAGAGGTGTTATGACAAAGGTAAAACTATAGGTGAAATCCTGTCTCCATTGAAGTTAATGGCAAAACTCCCAAGAAGTTCAAGCTTGACACACAAGTTGAATATATCCTGCAAAAGTATATTATTAGTCTGATTTGCATAAGAAAGATGTATGGATATAACTTCAGTAAAAAGCCACATTAAGGGAAAAAAGAAGATGTGGCAAAACTATTAGTAATCATTGATAAATAAGCAGTACTGAGGTCATAGTCTCATTAATTTCCATGGGCTTTGCATAAGGCCCTATGTAAACAAGTAATCTTCACTATTTGCATTAGCGCTGACAGGAGAGTCTTTAGGACCACTTTTTTCCTGAAACTCATTTAACTAACAAATATCTGCTGAGGATTATATAAAGCTGACAGACAATAAAGACTAGTAATTAGCGTGGAGAAATTGGAGACACAAGAACTGCATGTATTACAGTGACTTGCTGTGTATTGCCTAAGTGATTTGCCCAATATTTTTTTTTAAATGGCTGTTCATTGAGGGTGCCAAACTTGACACAGGTGCTCAGCACTTTCTGAAAACCAAGCCCTTTAAGGTGATTCAGGTTGGGCAACCAAAACTTGAGGCTTCCCAAAATCACTAGTCACTTTTGAAACTTTTAGCCCTAACCTATATGTGCCTATTTCCCAATCTGTAAAATGGAGAAAATAATGGCCACGTGCCTTTATAAATTATTTTTGAGATATTCAGATGAAAGGTGTTATACACATGAAAAGTATTATTTTTTAATGAATTACATATTCCACTGTGGAATCTTTCTAGCAGTTTTGTTCACGTGATGTCTTCACCATCCTGTGCAAAGCATCTGGTGATGAAGCCTATTTCCTGAAAATATACTGGTCCTTCTTCATTTGGCAGGATTGTTGTTTGGAGACACAGTAGCTGTTGGGAACTAGATTATTAATTTGCATATTTCCTGTAAAAGCTGTATTTTATTTAGTATACTTCTTCCAAGAATCAATAACAGCTGCGCAAATATGTTGACAAACATAAAAGCTGTCGCAAATATTTTGGCTATTCACTGGGTAGTTTCAAGTATGGGATCTATGAATGCTGTCTGGAATTCATTTAAAACCCTGCAGGCACTTCTCTGAATCTTCCATTGGCAGGACCTTCAGAAGACAAGGATTGAGCCACATATGCTGGATTTAAAAATATCTTTACATCAGTGGAATTTATTCATAATTTAGGCATCATGTATGATGCACTGTCTGATCTTAGTGATCTGTCAAAACAATTGAAGGAGAAGAACATTACATTGGCAGAAGCTGTCTTGCTGTTCTCAAAACAGGTTCAGATTTCTGCTCCCAATGCTGACAGTCTTTGAGCATTTGTGAAGTGGATGGCAGTGCCAAATAAAACATGTCCTGTAAAAATACTGAATTGCTTGAGAAGAAAGCTGTTAAAGTCAAAGTAGCAAAATCTTTCAAGAACTTGGCAAACACCATGAAAAGCTGAATGATGACAATTAGACTTTCCAAGACAAAAGTTTATTCAGATTAATATTTTTTTCCTGTACAGTAATTGTACCTTAGAGTTTTTCCGAATTAAAAACTGAATATGTGGTAAGAAATGGACCAGATCACTTTCTGAAAAGTTTTGGTATCTCCAAATACCAGAGAACCTGCATCTAGATATGAAACAGCAGTTGATTTTTCACAGCTACACTACTTCTATATATTTGGTTGAGAGATGCTATACAAATATAAATTACTATCTTTTGAACCAGCATGAAGTGCCTTCTTGACTGTTACATCATTCCTGGAAGTTTTCTCTCTTTAAAAAATGTGCATGTACTTGGTGCAGGTTTCATAGAATAAGGCACAGCTGATTATTCAGTGTTGTGAATGTATTCCCTCCTTTTGAAGCCAGGTTTCTGGCAGTAATAGAAAAACACTGTGAACCACTGATTGTCTGAACTACACATATGTGCATACTGTAGCATATTTATAGCATAGTTATGGGCAGTTAAGAAGGCAATACTTTGCTAGTTGTCTACCCATTAATTCAGTAGAGTAAGAATGTCTATGTAGTAAGGAAATGGGCTCCATCAGGAGCCTCATGGTTTACAAAGACTATTACATCATTACAGCATCAATCTTCCTGACTACTATGACAAATTCTTTCAGTTTCATGGCCAAGTACAACTGTCTCTTCTAATTGCATCACTGAGCCATGAACTGATATCTGAATCACCAGTCTCAAGATACGTTACATCCTGTGTTTGTTGAGTGTGTGATGAGACATGGTCTTAGTAAACTTGTACCAATTACAGGAGAAAAATAATTCAGCACACATGTCAAAAGTGATCCTATCTCACTCATAATAAAAAAAAATTTTTACCAAGACTATGTGCATGTTAAGAGTTTACGACCATTTATACCAGTGTGCACAAGACTTTAAAATAATGATTGTCATTCCTTTCCTCTGGAGCTTCACAGGTTCTCATCAAATATTAAAAAGATGGGCTATAGCACACAGGTTGAAGCTAGCTGTTCATGATTTATTCGGGTGCACAAGGCCTCCAAATATTTCCTTACGGGGATGTTGTTTTTTAACGGTATTATGAATATCCAAGCCAAACTCTTTATATTTCTGTCTTTAAGTATTTTTCTGCTATAACTGGTACAACAAATGCAAAAGTCTTTCTTCATGCAATATATGTAAACATGTTATGATTTTTGTTACACGCAGTACTGTACGTCATATTGCATGCTACAAATAGCTTCTTTTAAAATAAAGTATACTCTTTAAAACTGCATTTATGTATCATCTTTAATTTTAGTTTCTCAAAGTATTTTATAAAGGTAAGTAATTTTAAAAAATTCAAAACTATAGCAAGGTGTATGCTGAGTGTCATAGTGGAACACATACTGGCTGTTATACTATGGGGGCCTGCAAAAGAGGGGGAAAAGTTTAGGGTCATTTATGGAGTCAATGTTTCTCTTACTATTTGGAACGTTTAATACAAAATTGGAGTGTTTTCTTTCTTTAAGACCTTTTGCAGGTTACCTTTAAACAATCTTGAAGCTAGACTACTATTTGTTATTGGAGCTATTGTAAATTTTGCCCTAGACATTAATCCAGTTAATGCAAGTGTTATCAGATATGACCAATGTCCTACGCAGATGCTTAGAATGAAATGCTCTTTCTGCATTTACAAAAACAAAAATCAAACAAATAAACAAACAAAAAGCCCAACAACAACATCATCAACAAAAAAACAACCATTAATGGAGAGGGAATTCATCAGCTTCTTTTATCAAAATACAGATTGTTCACATGGTCAAAAAAAATAAAATTGGCCTCTTATAAAACCTGTTTGGTCTGAATGACTAACCCTGAACATATTACAACAACATCCAATTGATTTAAGTTTTCAATACTTCAGTTACCTCAACCTTATTTTGACAAAGCCCAATGCACCCACCTCACCCCACCCCACCTCCTGGAAAAAAATTAGGATGTTTTCTTTCAGGCAGGGATGAGAACACTTTGCTCCTTATAAATCCAACCCTGCTCTAGGCATAAAGGCCCTGATCCTGCACCACTGAAGTCAAAGAGAGTCTTACCACTGACCTGAAGAGTATCAGGCTCTTAATGTTAGGTGGTACTAGAATACCTAGGTGGTCAGAAACAATGGTTCATTAAGATTAATTTAGGCCTGAATCTAATCCAACTAGAAGAGTCAAACCAAACCAAAGGCTCTTCCCTAACAACTGTGACTGATATTTCTGTCCACAAAGGATTGTGGAATGTGATGGGTAATGGACTATTTATAAAAAGGTTGAGAGCCATTGTTCTAAGATTTCTTCTTTATTCACTCCCTTTCTTCATTGCAAGGAGAATGCTATTGTTACTTCTAGTATTGACCTAGAAGGTGCTTCATTTTTCAGAGTCTGAGGGTTCTTTCTCGACAGGACTCATACGCAAGGACCCAAACTTGAAATGAACCAAATCGTCCACATCTCAGGCTTGTACCATCATTAGGTTACTCGATTGTCACACACTTCATTCTTAAGTATGCATAGCAAGTGACACTATCATACAGTCATGGACCTTATCACAGCAGCTTTATTCCCTTCAGAAGTTTAATTTCATTAAAGTATTTTAAAGTTACATTTTTATAGCTTGTTTTTGTATCACTGTTTATCTAATATGATGTAATGCAACAGAGGGTGCACCAAAGACTGGAAAACAAAACAACAAATAGCAGGGTCTGTCAAAGCTCAATGCCTTATATGACATATTAGTTACAAGAGAAGAACACATGATTTATTTATATATATATAAACGCACACACACACACACAATGTCATAGTATCTTATGATACATAGTATCTTCTTGCAATATTCCAATATTACTGATGTAGTAGGTGTCTGTGATGGCATGAAAAAAACCCTATCTGTGGGACCTTTCTTTGGAAAGGACTGTGATATTGTTAGGGTGGTGGACTTCACCTGTGATCTTTCTTCCCCAAAAGCAGAGCCTTTCTGGTCTCCTGAGGCACAGTCAGCACTAGGTCCCCCTAATATTAATAGTCAAATCTAAATAATAGTTGCAGGTTAAACAGCGTGTTCTTTATTTTAGAAAGGAGGAGATAGATTACTCTTGTGTACTTGTGTAGCTTGTGGCGTGGAAGCTGTGCTATTATGAGTGATGAAATATATGTTACAAAAGTTAAAGGTTGGCAACTGTATGCTGTTAGCAGTATGCCAGTTCCTACTTGCTCAAGGCCAACTGCTCTTCTGTGGTTGCCTGGAAGTACCTGTGTCCTGCCTATAAGAATATCTGTTTTATCTTTCCAGACTCAGTACTTTGCCCTTTTCTCAAAAACCTACTCGGGGTTGGAATTCTCAATTTAGTTCAATCTACACCATATTCAGGCATAATAGTTTGCCCTCTGCCTCCCGTCCCTCTGTGAGCTTGCAAGTCTAGGCATCATGCTAGGCTATTCAGAAAATTTGAAATCATGGCCCTATTGACGTCAGTGGGAGTTTTGCCATTGATTTCAGTAGGGCCAGGATTTCAGCCAAAATCTCCACAGATTTTCAGAAATGCAATACATAGGAGAAGTGGTTAAAGGAGACACACCAGATGCAGGGGGCTGAGAGCTGTGAAGAAGTGCTGCTTCCCCTCAACAAGGAAAGAAGCAGGAACTGCTCCGACCTTCCACTCTCTCTTATTTTAAACTCCTGCATAACAGTGCCTTCCATGGCTCAAGCACCATATATTGAACTAGAAATGTAACATGCAACACGCATCTCTTTCTCACTGGATAGCGTATGTCCATCTTAGGCTAGACATTTGATGACTGTGTGTTGTATTTAATTAAAATAATGTATATTAATGCTTATCTATAAGCTATAGTGAGGCAGAAAAATAAAATACAAATGCATCACTTGTATATTAATATTGTTGTTTGAGAAAAATTGCATTATAGTTTGTTTCAGCCCCCTGAAAGTATTTTTTCCTGTATTTAATCCTTTTATGACTCAGAGCTAGCATGGCTGAATTCCTTCTCTTTCTCTGTGCTGGGATCTGATATCCATGTTATACAATGATGTTTTTAGAAAGCAGACATGTATTCATGTTCTGAAATTATCCTGATTATCAAGGTGCCATGTGCAAAGATATGTATAAGAAAATATTACTATGAGTCACCTAAAGTGTTCTATATTATTAAAATAGAGGTACAGAGTTTTGCAATATTGGAGCTTTACTATTATTCTTGTATTTTGTGATTTCTGTGATCCATAATCTGAGTCATAGTGATTGTTGCACAGCTTCCGTCTGCTGAAAAATCATTTGATTTTTTTGCTGAATTTCTGCAGGTAAATTATATTAATTAGTTTTTTTAATTAACTCTGTTTTAAAGTATACTTACTACTATGCAGATGTACATTACACATCGATACTATTAACTGTGTTACAGTTAAATATAACAATCCCTTTTAACTCTTAGTTAAAACCAGTGATGAGCTGGAGCCGGTTCGCACCAGTTCGCGGGAACCAGTTGTTAAATTTAGAAGCCCTTTTGGAACCGGTTGTTCCGCGTGGGACAACCGGTTCTAAAAGGGCTTCTAAATTTAACAACTGGCTCCAGCTGTTTGGTGCACGGCAAGCCTGGGTGGGAGGGGGGAAAAGCAGAGCAGCGGCGCCTCGGGAGGTGGAGTGGAGGTGAGCTGGGGCAAGGAACGGTATCTCTGCTGAAGTCGCTGTAATTCTAAAGTCATAGTCCAATAAACCTATGTTATGTTAAAAAAACTGCCAAAAGATCTTTATTTATGTAACTTTACCTTTAATTTATCACTTTTTAAGTTTGGACTTTAAAGGTTTAATAATGCTTTTTTTACTGCCATTCATGTGCTTCCTAAGCACAGGAAATAATGTTATCAATACGGAGATGAATAGAGGAGAATCTTGGCATAGTATAGCATTTTGTAGAATTAATGTGCTTCTGTCAAAAGAGAGGAAGTATCTGCCTATTGTTCTATTACTGTAGGAGGTATAGGGAGATCTGTTGGGAGTCATTTATTGCTGTAGGAAGTTATTACAAAATGGCATTACAGCAAAGGCTACAGAGGTACTTACTGAAATGAGTAAAACTTGAAAGCTTTTCAGCACACTTATCAAAATGTTTACAGCTTCCATTTCAATGCAGATGAAACAATTTTGAATACAGGAAATTATTCCATATCACATACAATTTTATTAATCACAAATCTTAAAAAACCCCAAACAGCTTAGGCCTATTGTAATCAGATCTGTATTAAACTTTTTGTGGATGAATCTGTAATTATAGTATCAAGTTATATAGAAGAGAAAAAATGTCACATGTTAAAATAAATAAATTTGTCATCTAGATTACAATAATCTAGAGCCGATAGAATATTATTGATTTGAGTGACTGACACTGTAGCAGCCATATGCTTGTTTAATCGTTTTTTTAAATACAGTATTTTTATTTGTCTCTCTTGACATGCTTGATTTACGAATACTATATAAGCCTTTTCTGAACCACTTTTGAAATGTAGAGAGAGAGGATCAAATACTTGTATTAATTTAAAGGAACACAACAGTTTGCAGAGTTGATGGTCTCAATCTAGTTCTCAATGGACAAGGGTGCAAATCTCAAACCACCTCCATTATTAGTTCTACTTCACAGTCTCAGCAGAGAGACCAAGGACTGAATGGGCATAAAGACATACCTCAGGAGTTATTTCTCAGCTGTGGATGTAAATGTTATTAAACTCTTCATAGACAAACTAATCTATATGTTAAGATGTGGTAACTAATACACCAACAGCAGTGTTAGTTTTCAGTCAGTCATTAATCTGGCATCAAATTAACAACCCATCCATAAATGAAACAAATTTTTCCTCCACAGAAATGAAGACAAAATTGAAATATTATTCTAACATCATTGCTAACACCAATTCTCACTAATGTTTAATATAATTCCTGGGATTCATTGTTAACTGGAATTTTCTTTCCAATTTTCAAATCAGAAAAATTGTGTGACTCTCAATTTGTTACATTTGGTTAACAAAGACACTTTATTACATTTTACCACAATTCCATGGTTTTCCCATTTTGTCATTGACTTCCTGTACATCTAGCTGAACTACAATTTGGCAGATACAATAATTAGCAAATTGAGTACTCACAATAAAAGAAGATATTTCCACTCTGGCATGCAGCTATAGCTAGAACACTCTGACTTTACAACCTGCTGATCAGGATTGGGCTCTTATAATAAGTCCTCTCAGGAGGACTTAAGTGGTACATAGGTTTTACATTGGCTATCTGCACAAAAGTGGATTTCAACTTGTGTGTGGATAGTCTGAATTGGAAGTTGACATCGTGTCTCTTTCAACCTCCCAAAGTCCAAATGTGTAACTTTTTTAATGGAATCTTGATAAACAGAGACCGGCCTTATTTCTGCAATGTGATACTCTTTCATTCTTCTCCTCTTCCACCCCTTTGCTACTCTTCCCTCTCTACCCCTTCTCCTTCTCCTTGTCCTCTTTTGTTGACTCCCTTATCTCTATATTTTTAAAAAAGTAATGAGTTTCTTCTCCAGTGTGGGCTAATTTTTACTGATAGCCAATCTAGAAGCCATCCCACCGACAAGCAATACACAAAGTCACTACTCAGTTCTGGGGAAAAGTATGGTTACCTGCCATGTTCATACTAGAAAGGAAATAAAAGTAAAGACAGAAACATGAACTGTCCCAGTAGAAAGGTACAATGAAAGAACAAAATACATTTCTGGTATAACTCCATTGTTTATTATTTGTATTGCAGTAGTACCTAGCAGTCCAAACTGAAATCAGTGCCCCATTGTGTAAGGTGCTGCAGGTAGGTAAGAAATGCACCATGCCTTGAGAATTTACAGACTAAGACACAGGATGAGAGGAAGAAAGCATTATTATCCCAATTTTACAACCCGGGAACTGAGACACAAAGAAGAAAATGGCTTGCCTGAAGTCACACAGGAAATCTGTGGAAAGGGTAGCAACTGAACTGACATCTGTGTTGTGAAACATCTGGAGTGCAGTTATTAGTTTACAGACTGAAAAACCCTTCAGTGAAGAAAGCAAAGGTTTGAATAAAAACTAAATATTATAAACATTTGATACATTAAATAGATATTATTTTAATAGATGAGAAAGTGGTGAAAGCACCTTCACGTGAGACCTTTGAAACTAGCGTGGGCAAAACATTAGTGGAGGTAGCAATCCTGTATTCAGCGAGGGGATGGAATGGATAACCTAACTGATCTTTTCCAACTTTAACTTCTCTGATTCTATGTAGTTTTGCCCTGAATATTTTATTCATAATCTGCAATATGTTTTGCCTACAAAAATTGCTATTTCAAAATGTAAAAACTCTAATCTGTGAATGCCCATCGGTTAAATGGCTATCTGATTTGTGTGCACAGAAAACTAAGACTTTCATGAGCAAAAGCTTGTATCTGTTTTAGAGGTGTTTGTTTGGTGGTACTGTATTTAATATGTAGAGTTGAGTGAAAAGACTAAGACTTGAATTATTTGATGCACGTATGATAGCACCAGCACTAGATAAGTTTTTTCTATAAGCTAGACAATGCCTTTAGGGGGAAAAACCCTTTGGTTTGTTCTCACACTTTCCTTATGTCCTGGGGATAGACAGTGAAAAGAGACCCAGTGAATTTTCTCAGAGTACAATACTGAACCCCTCAGGATCCAAGCCATTTGTTTGTTATAGCCAGGGGTTTATTATAGCAAGAGAGCCACCGTGGGGGGAGGGAGGACAGCTCCTCCAGCTCCATAGCTGTGGTGGGGGCTGAGAGCTCCGCCAGCCCCCGCTGCAGCCGCAGGGCTGGAGGTGGAATCCAGGGACCGGGTTCATTATATCCGAAGGTTCATTATTATGAAGGGCATTATAGCGAGGGTGTACTGTAGTGGATGTGCAATATTTTTATTACAAAATCTGGATGCCGTCATTGTTTTTAATTCAGCTTTTACAAATTGGTAAAATTTCAAAAATTGCTATATTTTCAACACAAATGTCAATATTTTTGAATTCTAAACTATTTTTCCCCCCAAACAGATCATTTTTCATATTTAACTCCGAAATTTGGGAATGTCAGTTTGATACCATTTCATGGGAAGCAAAATATTCAGGCTGTAAAATAGTTTGAAATAAAGTGCATGTGTAATTTTGTGACAGATATTCACTATTTTGTAAAACCTTATGTGGCTGGGAAGAGTCCCTCACACTATATACACACACTGTGATAGTTCCTTCTTCCTCCTTAAAGGAGCTACAATCCCTCTCATACCTGGGACTGGAGCTCATGTGTCCTGCCTGGTATGGCTTCCAACATGAGTCAATAGAATAGTCCTGCCTATCTCTTTCTTCCGAGTCCTAAATCCTGACAACCTGTAACACATTGTAATAAATGATGGGAGTACCTCACAGGGAACACATATGTGCCACAATAGTGAGAGCCAAGTACTTTTTAAAAGTAACCAGAACATCAGCAAGTATTTTTTAAAGTTAAAGAACAACACAAACATTATTAAAAAAAAATAAGAAAGAAAGAAATACTTGTGGCACCTTAGAGACTAACAAATTTATTTCAGCATAAGCTTTTGTGGGTTAGAACCCACTTCATCGGATGCACTTGCACTTGCACCTGGGACAAGCCTGCAAATTTTGGAGGTACAGTGATGAAGGTCCTGTAAATCATCTTTGTGATAACGAAGGATGCCCCCATCAGACAATATTGTGGGCAAAAGGGGGTGATTATAAAAGGAAACATTAGCAGCCATTCCTGGTTAAAAGTTCTAATCTTTCATCACCATGCACTTGCAAGTGCATCCGATGAAGTGGGTTCTAACCCACGAAAGCTTATGCTGAAATAAATTTGTTAGTCTCTAAGGTGCCACAAGTATTTCTTTCTTTCTTATTTTCTTTTTGCTGACACAGACTAACACGGCTACTACACTGTAACAAACATTATTGCCTCTAATCTTTTGCAAAGGTCAAACACTGCATTACAATGTTATATAAGTAAAAGGGTTTCATAAACAATGAAAGCACTCTTTGTTTCTGAAACTAGACCATCTGCTCTTCTTCCTTAGGCGGCTGCTGGCGTAAAGGATGTAGATTGGATGGCTGTTGCTTGACAACTAAAGAAAAAAAAATGGTTTAGTAAACATAACCAGGAAACAAGATAGGAAAGATGGAAAAATTATTTGTTGAGAGAGGATACTGATTCTAGGTGCCCATATACCTTAAACAAAGGCATAACAAATATCATAGTTTAAATAAATCTGCTTTTCTAGGCAATAATTGCCACCTAGCAGCAACTAGAGAAATTGCACCTGGGACAAGCCTGCAAATTTTGGAGGTACAGTGATGAAGGTCCTGTAAATCATCTTTGTGATAACGAAGGATGCCCCCATCAGACAATATTGTGGGCAAAAGGGGGTGATTATAAAAGGAAACATTAGCAGCCATTCCTGGTTAAAAGTTCTAATCTTTCATCACCATAGAACCAGGTTTGTGTAGCTCTCTCCTAGGGGGAGCCCCTGCTTTGGAGAGAGAAACTCACTGGGAATCCAGCAGGCAGCATTGGTCTTGGGAAGTGTGATATGAAGGAACAGGTCATACTTTTAGCATGGAAAATATTGAACATATAAAGTAGACATACTGGTCCTAATCCATAACTCTTAAGAGATACACCTATCATCAGGACTTAAATTCTCATATACTATTTCCTGGAGCCCACCCTCCTCCCCATTCAGGGCTCTGGACTTCAGCTGCAAGGTGGGTGGGTCTCAGGGCTTTAGCCCCATGAGGCATGCTCGGGTTCAGTGCTTCAGCCCCGCAGGGTGTGCCAGGGCTTGAGGGCTTCAGTCCTACAGGGCACACTGGGGTTCGGGGCTTCTACCCTGCAGGAGGCGCCTGAAAATATTTACCAGAGGTCTACTCCAGACAGCTCTGGCTGAATTTAAGCCCTGCCTATCATGTTAAAAGCCTGCATGGAAAGAAGGCCATGAGAAAGCCTTGGCATGACAAACAAGCAATATTTCAATGTATCAGTAATTTCTCATAAAAAACATCCAAGATACTTTTTTATAGTAAAGATGGACACTGTGCATCCATCCATGGAGATGTATAATAGAGCACATTTTAGCTTACCAGTAGAGGGCTTGGTGCAGCTGCAGGGGAGCAAACACAGACCTGAACTGGCATCTCTAAAGGATCATAATGCTGAGGGCATGGAGGCTTTTGAGAGGGAGGTGGTGAGTTCAAAGATCCATTCTGTTCCTCTGAAACTCACCCCAGACCCCGGATATGCAATGTGTAAGAGCATAGGTGCTAAGATATACCCCACTACCTTCAATATTATGCAAGAGCAACAATAGTGCTGTTGCACAACAAGAGTTTTGCCAACTCTTGTAATTTTGTCATGTCTCTTTTTTTTTTTAATTAAAGGTCCAGTTCCTGGAGTAAAGTGATTATGTGAGAATCTCAGCTTCCATTTTTTAAAAAGTAGGTTTTTACCTCTGATGGTGACAGAGAAAAATCTGAAAATATGACTTGAGTGTACCCTAATGGCTCAGAAACCATAAGGCAATTTGAAAAAAAAACCAGTCCCTTACTAGACCTTAATGATTTTTAAATGTTTGGGAGTGGCGTGGGCATTCTGTAATGGGAACCTGTTAAATATGAGTATGGAAAGTAAGCACTCGACATAGGAAATAAGAATACATTCAGTCCAGAGGCTGTTATTGTAAAAGCCTGTGTCACTCTCTTCTGTTTCAGTAGATATGAATAGTGCTGCAGAACTGTGTGTTCATTCTCGTATGCATAGCAGCAGCATGATTGTTTGCATAATATGTACTCTGCACAAATTGTTTGGTTATTACAAAATATTTATGAATTTCAAAGCTGCCAGCAACTTTTACTATAGTCTCACACAGGCCCGAAGTAAAGTGGGGAAACTGGATACACTTTCCTAGGCCCTAGTCCAGGGGTGGGAAAACTAGAGCCCGTGGGCCATGTTCGGCCTGTCAGAATTTTTAATCCAGCCCTCGAGCTCCCACTGGGGAGCAGGGTCAGGGGCTTGCCCTGCTCCGGCGCTCCAGCCAGGGAGCAGGGTCGGGGGCTTTCCGCGCAGCTTCTGGAAGTAACGAAATGTCCCCCCTGGCTCCTAAATGTAGGGGCAGCCAGGAGGCTCCACATGCTGCCTCTGCCCCCCGCAGCTCCCATTGGCAGGGAACCGCGGCCAACAGCAGCTGCAAGGGCGGTGCCTGCAGATGGGGCAGCACACAGAGCCACCTGGCTGGCGCTGCACCTCCGTGTAGGCACCAGAAGAGGGGACATGCCGCTGCTTCTGGGAGCTGCTTCAGGTAAGCGCCGTCCAGAGTCTGCACCCCTGAGCCCCCACCTGCGCCCCAACCCCCTGCCCCAGGCCTGATCCCCGTCCTGCCCTCCGAACCCTTCGGTCCCAGCCTGGAGCACCCTCCTTCACTCCAAACCCCTCATCACCAGCTCCACCCCAGAGCCTGGACTCCCAGCCAGAGCCCTCAACCCGCCCTGTGCCCCAGCCCCCTCTCCTGATCCCCCTACTGTCCTCCAAACCCCTTGGTCCCAGCCCGGAGCAGCCTTCTGCACCCCAAATCCCTCATCCACAGCCCTACCCCAGAGCCCACACTCCCACCCCAGAGCCTGCTCCCACAGCCAGAGACCTCACCCTCCCACATCCTCCCCACCCCCAATTTCGTGAGCATTCATGGCCCACCATACCATTCTATACCCAGATGTGGCCCTCAGGCCAAAAAGTTTGCCCACCCCTGCTCTAGTCCAAGGTAGGGATGGACCAGAAGGCCACAAGCCCATCAACATGAAGTCTTCCTAGCATTGATGCGAAAAAAAGATTGTATAAGCCTGATGAATCTCTCTTAATCAGAGTAATCTCTCACTGCTGATGTTATTGAAGAATTAATGCAACTTCAAAATCAGCATCCCAAACTTCTACCACAGAAGAGAGGTAGGGAACGGAAACAATGTCATTATGAGACACCTGAGGAATAATGGGGGGAGGGATAGCTCAGTGGTTTGAGCATTGGCCTGCTAAACCCAGCGTTGTGAGTTCAATCCTTGAGGGGGCCATTTAGGGATCTGGGGCAAAAATGGGGGATTGGTCCTGCTTTGAGCAGGGGGTTGGACTAGATGACCTCCTGAGGTCCCTTCCAACCCTGATATTCTATGATTCTATGATGTTCTATTGCCCCAGAAGATGACACTGAGCCTTTACTCAGAAGGAATGTGTCTATGCAATTTCGGACAATGCTACAGAGCAACTAATGACATTCGTTTTATGTTTCCGTTGGTTCTAAGGTATGTCACACCGGAGCCCGAGGAATTGAAAGCAGCATCCAAATGTCTACTTCTCCTCTGGATCTCAGAGAGAACTTTCCATCGGAAACGGTGCAGCTGGAAACAAATCTTCAACTCTGCTTTTGGCAAAGAACATGAACGGCCACCATTTTAGAACAAAACCTGCGCCTCGTTTGCAGTGACCCGGACACAGCCCGAGGCATTTTTTCACCCCTTGCCGGTGTGTGGGTGGGTGCCGGGGTGAAAAGCCAAAAGAAGCTGCAGGGAGCTGGCCCGCCCCGGAGTGCGCGGCTCTCGGCCGCGGCCCAGGAACGCCGGGCGCGTCTGTCCCCGGGCTGGTCTGCGCATGAGCGGGCAGGAGGCTGGCAGCGGGGTCACTGGGGATGTCGCCATGAGAGGGGCTAGACCGGTGACGCGGCCTCTCACTGCCGCTTCACACCCACGCGGGGCAGTGACGTTGTCCATGCAGGCTGGGGGCCAGGCACGGGTCGGCCCTGAGCCAGGGGCCTCGCAGAGAGCAGCGGGATTCCGTCCCCTCCTCCTTCCGGAAGACGGCCCGCGGCTCAGGCGGGCTTTGCTGACGTCTCTCCCCCCCCCGTCCGGGCACGAGCTCCCAACCAAGGAGTGCGCACGCGCGGTCCGCGTAGGCAGCAGAGCGTTCCGGCTCCACAGGGCCCCTGCCCGGAGCCTCTCTCTGGGCTAGGGGCGGGGAGGGGGAGGAGGCACTGCCCCATCCGCCCTTCGATCGATGAATCTGGGAGCGGCTGCTCTTCTCTGGGGAGAGGGCGGAAGTTCTAGTCTCTCAGCCCAGACTTATCGCTCGCGGAGCTGCTCGCCGGCCAGGAGCTCGCGCCGGAGTTGGGGGCAGGAAGATGGTGAGGAAGGGGTCGCTAGGGCGGGCTGGGCTGGGCCCCGGGAGCGGCCCCCAGGTCGAGCCCGGGGCCGCTGCCGAGCCCGGGGCCGAGCCGGTGGCGGGATGTGGGAGGGGCCGTGAGTCAGCGCTTTCCATGTGCGGCCGGGCCAGGCCGGGGTGTCTCCCCGCGCGCAGCTCCGGCAGCCGGCGGGGAGAGTCTGGCCCCGCTTCGCCCTTAGCGGGTCCTGCGGCTTCCTCCGCTTTCCCAGCCCGGCCCGAGCCCAGCGAAACCCGCCCCCTCCCCCACACACATACACCGAGCGATCTCCCTCCGTTCAGAGACCGACCTGCCCCACCATAGAGCATCCCCCAGAGCGACTGACTCCCCGAGCAACCCCCTTCCCTCCAGAGCCTGACCTCCCTGCTTCACACAGATCTCCTCCTCTCCACAGCAACCCTTCCTCCATTCAGAGACAGATCTTCGCCCCGCCCCGCCCCCCCACGTAACCCCCTTCTTTCCGCACACGGGCCTATCCCAGTCCCCTATCACCCTCCCATGCTCTCAGCCCACATAAGCCAAACCTTTATCGGTTTCCCTATCTGAGTCCATTCCACATGAGCCAAGTTTAATTATAGTAGCTTGTAATTCCGAAAAAGAGAAGTGGAATAACAGATGACATAAAATCAAACCCTGTATACTTTAGGTATTCTTTAATATGCAATAAGAGAGAATATTTTACGAGTCACTATATATAAACAAAAAATAGGCCCAGATACTTGCACTTGTGAGTAACGTTATGTACATGACTAGTGGTGTGAGTTATCATGTAAATCCAAGAGTTTGATGCTTTATGCCATTCAGTAGTAGCTTTTTGCTGGCATTTTAGGTTAATCCCCATGGTAGCTATGTACAAGATGCCATTACAAGGAAATTATATACCTGTAGCTGTTGTATAATTTTCTTACAATTGTTTCAAATGCAAACAAACTCATGATTTCAAAATGCACTGAAATAAATAGTTAACTAACTTCCTGTGAGGAAACACAAACACTTATTTTTCAGTAGAACAAAAATCAGGGCACAGAAAATGAAACAATTGCAGGATTGGAGTTTTGAGCCATGAATGATGCAGCAAGGTACCTAAGCATATGCTTAACTAAGCATGTGAGTAGCCCCATTACTTATTTAAAGTTACAGATGCTTAAGTACCTTGCTGAACTGGGGCTTTAGTTTAGGAACAGTGAACTGTTGGGTTAATGGGTCCATGTGCCTGCATTGCACAGTAATCCTTTGACTTTGTTGAGACTATCCACAGGCACAGGATTCTTATTGCAAGAAAGGGGCCTAAAGTTTTAACGTTTAAATTGCAAGCTAGCATTGTCTATCAGCTTAATCACAGTTGGCTTTAGAAACTTACAATTCATTAGGCAGTATTTTTAATTGACCAATCAAGAACGAAGTAGAAAACGGCGACTCTGTAAGACACATTTGTATTTTACAAATCATGTGTAGCTATGGGATCCTACGCTAGTCTCTTATAGCAGAGATGACAGGAATAGCAGTAGTTCAGTCAGAGTGTATAATCTATTTTTGGGACTACAGCATCTCCATTCACCAAAAATAATGTGCGGACAACTGGAACAGAACAATTGAGCTGGGGGATTTTGAAAGGCCATATGTGGAACAGTAGTGGGAGGACTATCTGAATTGCTCTAGTTTCAACTGTTTTAGTGCTGTTCATGCTAGCACTGACCCAATGGAGCCTGAAATATAAATCAATATTTACCCCCTGGAAAAAGGAAGTCTAATCCAAAATGTATATGTCACATTGTAAATCATTTGTAACATCTTTGTGAGTGTATAGACTGTGTTTTACAAGTATACAGAGGACCTACAAAGTTCATAGCACAATACATTTATGGAGTGTAGATAAGACCTTGGTGTCAAGAAAAATGTGAAGCCCTTCCGCCTTTAGATTTGTAGAAAAGAGTATTTTCTGTTTCCCCACATCTCCCTGTTCCTTGCCACCTGTCTGTAGCTAGGGTGAATGAGGAAGGAGTCCACTTACCTTCCCCAGCCTCCTGTTGCTGCCCTAAGGTTGTGTCTGCTACTTCAACCTCTGCAACTTTCTGGCAGGTGGGAGGTGAAGAGGGACACCTCTTATACTCAACCCCTGCCCCCAGGCTCTGTGTAAATATTTCTCCTCACCACAGTGAATAGCTCCAGGACCTATCCTGGATACTATTTTTTTTCAAGCAACAACAGAATGAAATTGACTTGATTCATGTCAGGTTCACAGTTGTCCACTGTGTAATAAATACTAAAAGTGAAGACTAGACATTTTTTCTTTTTGCTGCAGTGTGGCATTCCTCACCAGTAACATGGCTCCTAAGAGAGCTTTGTTGTCATTGATTGGCTGCCCATGCTTGAACACTCTACTCTGTCTTCCCACCCAAAAAAAATCTGTAGACAATTTGGAATTGGTGTTCGTTAATGCAGACAGGATTATCATTAACCTATGCAGGAAATTAATAGGAATTTCTGCATGTTTCTCAGGGGATTATAGTGCAGTGAAGCTTTCCACTGCCCCCAAACTAGCTGTATCAAGATACCCAGTTACAGTTGCTGCTGTTTGCTGCTCAAATGCAGACACTTAAATGTGTGAAGAGGCTGGTGATGCCTTTTGGGTTAAATATATTTAAAAAGCATTTGTCTCATAATTTCTTGTTGCCAAGGTACTGTTGTGAGGATATAGGTTCACAATGCAAGTTAAATATATATTATGTATCTTATGCTGAAAATGTTTTGAGGTGTCATTTCGTGTTAAAGTAATTCAGAGCACAGTAAGTATTATGCTGATACAGTAATGTTGTGTTTACTAAATAATGATGGGAAATGTGCAAAAAAAAATTCTGGTCGAGCTCTTGTTTCAGACTGGAGAAATTGTGTATTTTGGATTAAGAAAAGAAAATTAATATCATTAAAAGCTCAAAGGCTTTCTTTTCCCAGCTGCATATTCTTTTCATACTAATGAATTTGTTTTGTTCACAGTTTCGCAACCAGTATGACAATGATGTCACTGTCTGGAGCCCTCAGGTAAAAGAATATAAAAGAGTAATAATAATAATAATAATACAAGACTCTACTTAATCATGGATTTCTACATAAAAGTGCATTCCGGAATATGCTGCTCAAACAGTTTCACTTTTGTTTCTACTGCCTGTTCCTCCCTTCTCACATTTATCTCCAGACTTTTTCTCCTTGTCCAGATCTATTTGAAACTTTGCACTTTTAGAGAGAGGTAAGGGATTGACTCTGTGTACACAAATTTGCAGAGGGACAATTGGGTTGAGATCTGTTATTTCTCACCTCTATATATTATTTATTTATTTAAAAACATTTTTTTTGTTAACAAACATGTTATCTCTGGCGACACAAATCCAGAGTTTGAGAACTGCAAAACTAAGCATCTCTGATGGCATCTTCTAGACTGAGCACTGAGTCCCATTAGGTAGGTAGATTATTTAGGTTAATCTTTCTATACAGAAGCCCCTGGAACTCCATAAAATTGGGTCCCTAATCCATGAACTATTGGAACTCATTTACAAAACTTTCCTTAAAACATTATATGAATATATTGTCTCATACTATAGAATTAGAATTTATAATTCCTGTTCAAAGATATCCCATTATGGAGCTATAATGTATCTTAATTAAAACTATCTTTAGATAGGTTTTTATTTAAAAAAATCCAATTTAAATAAAAAAATCCGATTTAAAAAATAAATTTAAGTTGATTTTTATCCACCCTGATTAATATATTTAATGAGATATTTACAAACATAAAATGGAGAGGGGGAAAATGCAAAGAACTGAAGAGTTGAATTACACAAGGACAAGATATCTCTGTGATACACTAACTTTGAATTTCCTGGAATTCATCTGTTTGATTTTTAAAACTGTAACATTTCTTAAGATGTTTGTTACTGATGCCTAATTACTGCCTTAACTCCTGCTCAGTTTTATTTTTTATCTATTATTATTATTATTATTTATTATACTTTGTTGTAAAGTACCTTGATACTATGACAAAGATGTGTTTAAAAAGAACGCTTAAAATAGCTATTCTCCACAAAATTAGTAGGTGGACTTAAGGCAGTAGTGCAGCAGATGCAGTGGTGTGACACCATAATAATATTTTTTGGATCTGTTACCCTTTATGGTGCCATAAAGGAATAATCGGGCCTTAATGGTGCATGCTGTCAATCTTTGTATTAGAGTCAAGAATATACACTTCAGAACTCATCAGTCAAAATCTTTTCCAGTCTTTGATCTTCTGCGTCAACCATGCAGTTTTTAGTCAATAAATAGATGTATATGGGACAGCCCATAATGGTTTCAAAGTAGTCTGTGACAGGAAATATCTTGTCTCCTATTTCTGAAATTCCTTATCATCTCAGTGGAAAATAAAGGTGTGTTTCAGATACTTCTGGCAGATCTTTCACTGTTGTGATAAATGTTTACCAACAAACCCACAAATCAGTTAAAGGTCTGATTTCAGTTGAGACTGAAAACTCTGTTCTTAATTAATCTTGAGTGAAATCTTGGCCCTCTTAAGTCAATGGCAAAATTCTCATTTACTTTAATAGGGCCAGGATTTCACCCTTTGTGTGTAGTTATTGCAGAGTCTTTACCTTTCTTATATGGAGAGTCAATTTTAGATAGGGTTACCATATGTCCGTATTTTCCCAGACGTGTCCGGCTTTTTGGTTCTTAAATTGCCGTCTATGAGGAATTTTTAAATATCTAAAAACGTCCGGGATTTTGCTATTATTATTTTTCCCCAAAGAAGAATTGATCACTGGAGAAAGAAAGTGAATGTTGATCACTTGAGAGAGTGCCCGCTTTTTCCCCCTAGCTCCCAGCGCTTGCGCTGTGAAACAGGTGTTTCGCGCGACTGGGAGGGAGTGGGGAAGAGGGGGAACGCAGCGTGCTCAGGGGAGGAGGCGGGGCCGGGGTGGGGTTTGGGGAAGGCGTCCAGTGGGGCAGGGAGGGGGCAGAGTTGGGGCGGGGACTTTGGTGAAGGGGTTGGAATGGGGGTGGGAAAGGGTGGAGTTGGGGCGGGGCCGGGGGTGGGATACTGGTGCAAATACATCCCCTCCACCTCCCGTGGAGTGTCCTCTTTTTGTTCAGTGTTCAAATATGGTAACCCTAATTTTAGAGTTGTTAATTTATTTCATTCTGTAGGGCCGAATTCATCAAATAGAATATGCTATGGAAGCTGTGAAGCAAGGCTCAGCTACTGTGGGGCTGAAATCAAAAACCCATGCTGTTCTGGTTGCTCTAAAGGTAAAGTTAAGAAAAAACTTTGGAATTACTACTTTTTTGTTGCAAGCACAAACGTGGTAAATCCAAGGCTTTTATCATTGTTAAATTAAAATGTTAGATAAGGGGAGGTAAATTTCTGGTTTGGAACAGACGAATTTTATAACTTTCTTCTTTTGTATATTAGAAAGTAAGATTGACATATTTTCATATGTTTTAGCACGGGTGTAAAACTACTAATATTTTGATTAATCTGTGATAAAATGGGTCTTAATCCTGTTGCGGAAATGTAAGAAACTGATGAAATTGTCTAGTTACAAAGCCAAATATATGTTGGTTCAACTGACCCTCCCAAATAAAGTGTAAATATTTTATATGTATTTATTTCCTATCTCTTTTACTTGAAAGCTCACCTTTTTTTTTTTCCTTCAGTACATTTCTTATTGGAGTGGGATCAGCCCTTTATGTCATATGTCTATTGCAAGGTTACAGATTTGGGGCTGTAAATTCAGTTCTTGCTGATAGTTGCTTACAATTTTTTTTAAGCGTTGTCCCTATTGATTGACACATTGTTTAAAGTCTGCCACAATAATTTTTATGACTAATATGGCTTTTTTGTGTGTAGAGAGCACAGTCTGAACTGGCAGCTCATCAGAAAAAAATCCTGTATGTTGACAACCATATTGGCATCTCAATTGCTGGGCTTACTGCTGATGCAAGACTGTTGTGGTGAGTTTCTTGGTGACTAGTGTGTACAATACTCAAGTAACAATGAAGAAAAACCCAGACTTCTCATACTGTCATTTAATGTGGCCAGCTAAGAGAACTTGCCTATGAATACTGGTCTTGCACTAATATGCAAGAGACCCTGGGTGAAATCCTTGTCCTATTAAAGTAAATGTCGAAATTCCCATGGACTTCAGTAGGGCCAGGGTTTAACTGCTAGGCTTTATTCCCTGTCCAATGTCTTGCTTCCCCAAGTTGGCCGAGACTGAGCAGTCTCAGAAGTGTACATCACACATTGGCTACTAACAAATTCCTTCAGCTAGTGATGTAGATAAACTCTAGAGAGGTTTTCTTTTGAACTCTCAGCTGGCTGTGTGGTTCTGGCAAACGAGATAAATATAAAATGAGCAAGAAGGATTCCTTGGTTGGGTAGAAAGGGACAGAAAAGGCATACAAAGGACCACTTACATATTCATTGCAATAACATTCCAAAGGAATATTTCCTATTAATTTTTCATTTTGCTCCAAATAACCCCTCTTCACTGCATATTCTATAAACATCTGTTTTATCTTCCTTCATAATGTTTCATCTGTTCAATATTCTTTCAGGCATGTGGTCTTCTAAACAACGATGGGTCATAAAATTTAATTTGATAGTGGCATTTTTGGTCTTCGTAGGCAATGCTGAAACAGTAATAAATATATATACACACACACACACACACACAAGCTTAAAGAGGAAAATGTTAAGTTGGAGAAGCTTCCTTCTGTTTGTGATCCATATGTTTTTATTTGCTCTTCTTACAGTAATTTCATGCGTCAGGAGTGTCTGGATTCTAGATTTGTGTTTGACCGACCTCTTCCAGTGTCCCGCCTAGTGTCTCTAATTGGAAGCAGTATCCTTTTTATGTTTTAGATATATCTATATTTGACATGTAATGATTCCATGTTTTTCTTAAAATTCTGTTCAGTTTTCACTTTGTTGATGTGTTTAGAACTCTTTTTTTATATCAAAATATGTATTTTATTTGTTTTATTTCAAGCAAAGATTGCTTTGAAAGTTACAGGAAATAGATGCAAAGATGTTGTTTGTTCTTTGGGAGGACATCCTTTCCTCATCCATGGAATTAGTAGACAATGAAGTGCCATGCAGAAGACCTATTGTAGAACTGGAAACAATTTTTTGCATACTTGTTTTCTGGAACACTTACTTAAAAAGCCTCAGATAATGTCACTTTCTGATGGAAAGAGCACATTTAATGTTACTGCCTCATTCACTTTAATTGTCTATCTGTGGAACGCACTAAGCGTTTCGTACATCCATTGTACCTGATAAAAGCAAGTGCATCAAAGGGAAAGGGGATGAAATTGGCCAGACTAGCATAAAATCAGTCACTCATATTACTTGCCTGAATTATACCAGTCACTTTGTTTGGGGAAGCTAATTGCTATAGGTCTGATGGGAGGTGAAGACCACCTTACTATTGGTGCTCAAGACAGATGATGAGATCTGTTTCTCTGGAACAAGTTTTTTCACCACAGGAAATGGCTAACCATATAGCAGTTCTGATGGAGTTTTACTTGGATTAAGAATAAAATTTAAAAAGTATTAACTTGTTCTTTGTGAAGATTCCTTACCTTGTTTAAGAAACCCAGATACCAACACAGCGATATGGCAGAAGACCATATGGTGTAGGCCTGCTCATTGCAGGTTATGATGTAAGTACACCGAGTGTGTGTGTTTCCGTTTCAGTTTATCCAAAAGAAAAATGCAGCCAGTAAAATATTTCACTTTTGTAGCAACTAACATTTTGTTGAGAGGGAGGCTGACTATAGCAGTACTTATCAATATTCATATGGCTAGAGGAACCTCTTTTTTTCTAGACCTTGAAACTTAATTCTCATAAATGTTAAATGAAGGCAATTTTTCAGTACGTCCCTGGAGTGCGTATTGATGTATATATGTATACATATACACACCTAAACCCATGTGGCTTAGAATTTAAAAAATGGCTAATGATTTTGGGGCCCAAAATGAGACACTTTAAGGGGGCTTGACCTTCAGAGGGTGGGTGTTCACCACTTCTGAAAATCAGGGCCCCTTTAAGGTGTCTCCAATTGGTTATCCAGTTTGTTCTGTATAGCACAGACAAGTCACTGCCCTGATGATCTTACAAACTAAGTAAATTGAAGGTAGTGGGTAGCCTGATTGAATCTTGCATGCCAAGGTTAAGCCGTGAACAGGTTTGTACATGTGGGAAGCACTGGGAAATGTTTAATATTTATTCCAGGTCACAAAATGGGAGCTATTCATAATATAATATCAATACAATTTATAGGCTTTTACAGAGAAACAGGGTTTTCAGTGGCATCCATTGAACTTGCATAAAAACTTCTGATTAAAGGACATAGTGAAAAGGGGCAATTTAGAAAATTTAGGCTTGAGGCAACTATGTAAGAACTGCGATGTGAAGCACAGTATAAAACATACCTTCATGCATATATGACACACACATCATGTGACAGTTAGTGCTAAAAATATTTTAGAAAACTGCATGCCCTCCTGTGAACAGTTTATAAAATTCACACCTTTTTTGCCAGGATATGGGTCCTCACATCTTCCAAACTTGTCCTTCTGCAAATTATTTTGACTGCAAAGCTATGTCCATTGGTGCTCGTTCACAGTCAGCTCGAACTTATTTGGAGAGACGCATGAAAGAGTTTGACTGTGAGTGATGAGACTCTTTTGTTATGTTTTCTAATCTTTAAAATATATGCTTGCTTTGTTTATATCGCATCTTATCTGGTAATATTTATTTACTACTGTGCAGAAGGGGAAGATATAAGAGTTGAATAGAAATAACCAATGTAAATCAGGAGGAAGAAAGAAACTAGATTCAAAACACTGCAGGTTTTCATGTCTAACTTATTTCAGTTGTTTAGCAGGCCAAATGTAGGAAAAGTGTCTGCCTTGAGAACCTGAGAAAGAGTTAAACAGGAAGAATGAATTTTGTTTTTAGAGAAAGTGATGTTCCTTCCATTTCAGAGAGAGGATAAAAAGTATTTCAAGATATGCATGTTATTTGTCTGCATAATATTTAATCTGTAAATAAGAAGTGGATTTTAAATCCCAAATTAATTTTATTTGTAATAATTATCAGAGGCCACTGAAGAGCTGTGGGGGAGTAAAGTAGCTCAGATATCATGGCCCAGAGACCATATACGTACCTAGATGGATTTATTTCCCATTAGCTTAGAGTGTAATACTACTTTTGTGATTTAATTAATTGTCTTGAATGCAGGGGAGGATTGGTTCCTTATGGCATACTTGTATTGGATTTCCAGTTACCTATGAAAGAAGCAACATGAGTAAAGCAGTTTGGGGACAGAGCTAGCCAGACTATTTTTCAGCTAGGAATGGAAGGTTGGGGAGGGAAGGGTCTCAGGGAAACAATACTGTACATTTCTGTTTTTCTGATGATAGTGTATTGTTTATAGGTAACCTGAATGAGCTAGTTAAACATGGTCTGCGGGCTCTCAGAGAGACCCTTCCTGCAGAACAGGATCTGACCACCAAGGTAAACACCAGGATCTTCCTTCTTACTAGAAATTACTGTGACAGAATTGATGTTAAGTATTGGTGTGTATTGTAATCCTCATTTTAAGTATGGGAGTCAATCATTAGTATTTAGGTACAATATATTCAAGTGTGAGTCTAATTCCATATACTATCAGTGTACTATCAGTTCTGAGTCTTAATCTTATAGATTTCAGTGTAATTTTCTGAACTTTTGGTGTTTGACCTTAATAAAATAATGCTATTGCTAAATAGAAGACTGTTCCCTTGTTAGTGAAGTTTTGTATATTTTTCTGTAAGATAGCTCTTCTTTACTTTACTTTATTGATGATTATTTAAGATTTGTTGAACATAGCAAAATTAGTTACAGCATGGAGTAACGCAGCTTCATGCTTAAATGTTCATTTACTTTTAACTGGAATCTGCTGTTGGTTTCTTCAAGATAAAGTATTTACCTTCATGTTTGTGGGGTTTTTAAATACACTGTAGTGTTTCCCCTAAAAACAATATAAAGGGGGCTGGAGCATTGATTCTTATCTCATGATTTCTGGCCCTGAAACCTTGTCTTTAGGTTTATAAGATAGGTTTTATATATTTTTTTTCAGTGTAAGGGAAATTTTAGTATCTTAACATTTTTTCTGTGGGGCTCATAAAATACTGTCAATGAGAATTTTCATCTGAACCAGTTTTTTTAAACATTTATATTAAGGTAACATTAAAAAAAATTCTATTGTATAATTTGTTTTGTCCCCTTTCTGGCTACTAGCCCCCATTCAAAACTATTTGTTTGGCCTAGCCTAGTCTTGCACATTCTGGAGCTGCTGCAGAGCTCCTTGCGGATAATATGAAGCAAATTGTGCTTCCAACACTTTCACATGCCAAGCTCAGTGGAATCCCAGATGGTTATGTTGGTCGTCTTTCTTTGTTTTTGATGTGCTTTTTCTTATTTACACTTTTTGAGTTTCACATACTTAATACCTGGAGTCACTATTTGTGATAAATATGCCCAATGGCCTGTAAGGGGATGTTAGATGGGGTGGGATCTGAGTTACTGCAGAGAATTCTTTCCTGGGTGTCTGGCTGGTGAGTCTTGCCCACATGCTCAGGGTTTAGCTGATCACCATATTTGGGGTCGGGAAGGAATTTTCCTCCAGGGCAGATTGGCAGAGGCCCTGGGGGTTTTTTGCGTTCCTCTGTAGCATGGGGCATTGGGTCACTTGCTGGAGGATTCTCTGGATGATTCTCTGCACTTTAAAGTCTTTAAACCATGATTTGAGGACTTCAGTAGCTCAGACATAGGTTGGGAGTTTATTACAGGAGTGGGTTGGTGAGATTCTGTGGCTTGCGTTGTGCAGGAGGTCAGACTAGATGATCATAATGGTCCCTTCTGACCTTAAAGTCTCTGACGCTGACATGTGAATAACAAACCATGAACACACAGCAAACATTTTATAAAGTCTTGAACTTCTCGACCTATTTCCACACCTGTTATTTCCTCTACCAAAAAGCCATAACCTTAGATACCTTGTAACTCTGTTTTCAGAATTTTTTTCCATATCAAGTTCTTCAGTTTGATCATTAATGTTACACAGTTCTGCCATGTTAATTTACCATTCTTTTAAGTGTCATGCCACTTTCTAAGGATCCATCTCTTTGCACAACTTAGGACAATTTTAGACCATTCCTTAAGAGGCTTTGTAGTTCCATGTATTGATAAAAATTATGATATAATTCTGACTCATCAGGTAATACGATTCCACAGTATTTCTATAACTTAATACCTGACCAGAAATATCTGATACTAGAACAATGCCAAATAAAATTTGAAATAACTATACTTAGTCCCACACTGATATCATTTACTGAATCAGATGTGCAGAAGTCCAGTAAATTCTATGCATAATTTAGAATTGTTAGTAATTTTAGCCTTACTAGCAATCTTATAATATAGTCCAATATGTTTTTACTATTATTTTCTTAAAGTATATGTCTAGATCACATTCCCATATCCTTTGAAAAACTCAAGTGCATGCATAGGATGAGACAATAAGAGAAGACTGCAAATTTAATATTTAAAGATTTATGGAAGATGACTCATACTCTGGGTAATCGGATAAATAACTTGAAATTTCATTAATTTTAATTGAAATGAAATCTAGTTGGTTGAATGCATTGGGATTACTCTGGATTTACACTGGCGTACACTGGCCAGAATCTGGCCCTAGGTCTGTTTGATTATCTTAAAGTTTATGTTAAGACAAGTCTTGCATTTGTTTTTGATGTCAGGAAACTTGATACAGTAATGTTTTCCTGAGGTACTGTTTGGGGTTGATCCAAAAATCCATTGAATTTCAAAAGGAAGAGTCATGCATGTTAATGGGTTTTGAATCAGGGTTAATAAAAGCTTTTAATCTTAGACAGTTTTGTTTGTTAAAATAGTTACACTAAATATATGCTGAAACCAGCAATATGGAAAAATCATATGGTATGTTTGTTTATAAATGCTGAAACAAAAAATGAAGGGAGCTGAACCTGTTGTGTCCGAAATCATCAAACTGCATTTTTGGCTGATACCATTTTGGAACATGATAGCATCCTTGTAGAGAGTGAGCCTCCCTCACTTTCTTTTTTCTAAGGAAGCCTGCCATAAAGTAAACCTGAGAATTTCCTTCATTAATTTGATTCACTATGCCAAATGTATCTTAATCTTAGGAGGAATCTGTAGTTGATATATTTCCCAAGTAAAAGCTGCATAACGTTAGAAATTCACAAGAGACAGTTTCTCAGTTCTTTTAACATTGTACTTAACAGAATGTTTCCATTGGAATTGTTGGCAAAGAAATGGAGTTTACTATCTATGATGATGATGATGTGGCACCATTCCTGGAGGGACTAGAAGAGAGACCACAGAGGAAGGTATGTGACTTAATTATCTTAAAAATAGTTTGAGTTGCTTTCTGTTTGAGGTAGTATCTATAATCCTCTGCTATAAGACTGAAAATGAAGGCCAAGAAGTCTATTTAACCAGACTAGTCTGAATTAGCAGAAATCTCTCTCAAGTTGTTTCCATCTTCTCACCTTGACTGTGGCTGGCTACTGCCGTCAGTACTCCCACTCCATATATCCGCAACAAAAGTGGATATCTCAACTTCTGAAACCCATCCCCCTTATGCAATTACCTCCTAATCCCAGTCTCGGTATTTGCCGTCTACTCATTACCTTTTGAGGGAGCTAACGTAACTCTTCTCCTCCATTCATACCTTGATTAATCCCGCTAGCTCGAGATTAAATCTCTCCTATCTAGATGTTTGAGTAGGGAGGTGATCAGAAGCTGAGGCTGCATTGGTTTTTGTAGGTATGTGAATGGGAATTCTTAGTGCAGAGTTTTGCATAATCACTGTAGGATTAAAAAGATTTGTGTAAAAACCTGTTCTTTGATTGGTTAGAGTACCTGGATTTTCATAATTGACAGATGCACAGCAGCAACTACTTTGATGGCTGAAACACTTCCGTTTCAATATATATATTTTTGCATGAAACTTCTTAGGTCCTTAGTCCATCATTTGGACAGTGGGAGGTAATGGAGGCTTGATAGAAGCTCAAGAATCACTTGTAACTTGCATAAAATAGAGCAGATTGCTTCTACCCTGTTGGTAAAATACATTGAACATGTCAAGTTCTATACAAGTGTAAAATATTATTACCCTGACCTTTTAACTCAAAGATACAGCTTGCAGATACTGTAAGTCCCAACATGCAGTTCTGCCATGCCTCTGATGAAGATGCAGTATTACATGTTGGGACCTGTAGACCTCTGCTTGCCTTGTTTCTGTATTAATGAGGGGGTTATGAGAGCCTCATTGTACATCTGTGGGCTGAATTTTGCCAACCCTCTCACACAGTTAATTCCTGTGCAAAGCTGTCTCTTTCCTGTTTGACTTCTGCCCTTTTATAGTAAAATCTTTTTTTTTTTTTTTCTTTTTACCCCTCTCTCCTTAAGCTTGCTCCACCTGCTGAGGAACCTGCAGAAAAGGCAGAAGAACCAATGGAGCACTAATATTTGTGGATAAGCCCATGTGTTAACCTATATATAACAATACAGGAATGTTCATCCATTAATCTTTACCCTGAACCAAATGCATATTATAGTAATACATTATGGGGAATTAGTCCTAGAGTATTTTCACATATTCCTAAACTGGCATCAAAGAAGTCATACTTGGGCACCTTTTCTTTGAAAGGAAAGGTATAATCTTTTTTTTTTTTTTTTTTTAAAGTACCAGAATACTATCTCTGTTTTGTATGAAGAGCATATTGTCTTGTAAGGGCATCTGGAATAAAATTTTCTTTCTTGAAACTTGCTATATTTATTTGTTTTTATTCTGTTACACAAAAAATAATTGGTCAAATTACTGGCATTCTCTCTTCATATGTGTTTTCAAGGCACACATCAGAGTGGTGTCTACGTACCAATAGATATTTTTTCCTTTTGTTATATTAGCTACAAAAATAGTAGCTGATCAGTGGGCTTCATTACTTTTTTTTTTTTTAATGAATTTAGTGCTCTTGAAAGATGCTAAATTGACAAATGGAAAGTGAAGGT
The DNA here is from genome assembly GCA_033296515.1 of Macrochelys suwanniensis. Lineage (NCBI taxonomy): Eukaryota > Metazoa > Chordata > Testudines > Chelydridae > Macrochelys > Macrochelys suwanniensis. The sequence goes on along the minus strand of CM065781.1, from coordinate 97,167,074 downwards.
CTATTATCTTGAGAACCGTTCCAGAAGCACAAGCTTCTCTGCATCTCAGCAATGTCTCAGCCTTGACCTGAAAGTCTAGTAATGAGGGTTGTTCACTACTCTGTGCTATCAGTTCTTGGCATTTCTGGTGAGGCCTCCATTCAGTGTGCTCAGATTTTATTGATGGTGGTTTTAATAATGTTGGATCCCTGCTCATTTAGAAATGAACTGAGTCAATAAATTCATTTCACAAGAGCCACTAAACAATCATTAGGTGGGCAGAGGCTTTCAGAGCACTAACTGGGCTAAAATGAACTGATGAAGGAAACTTATGTAATTCTCCCATTCCTGAAGCAGGTCATTCTTATACCAAATAAATGGTGAGTTGTTGGATTGGGACGAGAGACATTACCAGCCCCCAAAGCCATCCTGACTGTGTTGTGACTAACGCATTTCATGGATCTTCAGTCTGCAGCACATGACACAATCAGTGTTTAGCCACAGTTTGGGTTTAAGTTAAATGCCATCGAATCTAAATTACCTTTAAATAACAAGACTTTCCATGCCACAGTGATACAGATCAGCTTATCTCGAGTTTCTCATTGAGGTTCCATAAATCATATCAACATTAGGCATTATTTTGATTGATTAATATTAATTTGATAAAGTAACATTAAAACAGTTTACAATTTCTAATATTGGGCTGCTATATGGGACATCTCTAATGAAGCTGCTTTTCAATGAGCCTGCTGTCACTAGCTATGGATTCTGATATGCCAACTGAAGTTACAGTGAGTTTCAAATACATTTTGCATTAGCACAATGGAGCTCTGTAAATGTGATAAGCAAATGAACTCAGCATTATTTTTTCATTTCCACAGTGTTTCACACTCGTATCCTTTGTATTAGATTTTAGTGTTGTAAGAAAGGTATTTGTAAGATATAAATGGGTGGGAGCATGGATTCATTCTTTGTCTTAAATGTCAGAGTAAAAATATGTTCTTTAACATATTTTCTTGTGTAAGTTATTAACCCCACATTGGTTATTTGCACTAACGCACGATGCTGTCATGTTGGGTTACAAACACTGTATGGGAGTGTTTTCTTAAGAAGTATTTAAACATTTTTATTTTAAAAATAAGTTTGGGATTTGTATTTTCATAAAATCATAGAAATGTAGGGCTGGCAGGGACCTTGAAGTCATCAAGTACAGTCCTCTGCACTGAGGCAAGATCAAGTAAACCTAGACCATTCCTGACTGGTATTTGTCCAACCTTTTCTTAAAAACCTCCAGTGATGGGGATTCCACAACCTCCCTTGGAAGCCTATTCCAGAGCTTACCTCCCTTTATAATTAGGAAAAAAAACCTAATATCTAACCTAAATCTCCCTTGCAGCTGATTAAGCCCATTACTGCTTGTCCTGCCTTCAGTGAACATGGGGGAACAACTGATCAGTCATTTTGAAAACGGCCCTTAACATACCTGAAGAATTATCAGGTCCCTCCCTCAGTTCTCTCCCTCCCCTCTCCCCCTGCCAAACTAAACATGCCCAGTTTTTTAACCTTTCCTCATAGGTCAGGTTTCTAAACCTTTTATGATTTTTGTTGCTCTCCTCTGGACTCTTCATAGTTTATCCATCTCTTTCCTTAAGTGTGGCACCCAGAATTGGATGCACTACTCCAGCTGAGGCTTCACCAGTGCCAAGAAGAGTCGGACGATTACATTCTGTGTCCTACATACAACACTCCTTTGAATAAAACCCAGAACAATATTAGCCTTTTTGGCAACTGCATCACACTGTTGACTTTCATTCTAACCTAGCCAGTCATTCCCCATTTTGTAGTTGTGCATTTGATTTTTTTTCAATTTGTAAGTGAAGTACTTTGCACTTATCTTTATTGAATTTCATCTTGCTGATTTCAGACCAATTCTCCCATTTGTTGAGGTAGTTTTGACTTCTAATCTTGTTTTTCAAAATGTTTGCAACCCCTCCCAGCGTGGTTATCTGCATATTTTTGCGCATACTTTCTACTCCATTATCCAAGTCATTAAATGAAAATATTGAATAGTACCGTACTCAGGATTGACCCTTGAGGGACCCCACTACATATGCCCTCCGAGTTTGACAGCAAACTATTGACAACTACTCTTTCAATAAGGTTTTTCAACCAGTTGGGCACCCGCCTTATAGAAAATTAATCTAGACTGCATTTCCTTAGTTTGCTTATAAGAATGTCATGTGGGACTGCATCAAAAGCCTTACTTAAATCAAGGTACATCATGTTTACTCCTTTTCCCATATCCCCAAGGCCAGTAGTCCTGCTAGAGAAGGAAATTGGGTTGTTTGGCATGATTTGTTCATGACAAATCCATGCTGGCTATTCCTTATAATTCTATTTTCTTCTAGGCGCTTATAACTTGATTCCATGCATTCCATGCATCCGATGAAGTGGGTACTAACCCACGAAAGCTTATGCTGAAATAAATTTGTTAGTCTCTAAGGTGCTACAAGTTTTTCTTTTTTTTCTTTCTTATTTTCATTTTGATTATTTAATAATTTGTTCCAGAATCCTTCCAAGTATCTAAGTTAAGATGACTAGTATATAATTCCCCAGGTCCTTTTTGTTTTCTTTTTTAAAGACAGGTATATGTTTTCCCTTCTCTAGCCTTCTGAGACCTCACCCATCTTCCATGAGTTCTCAAAAATAGTTGCGAAGGGTTCCAAGATTGCTTCAGCTAATTCCTTAGGTAGGCGAGGATGAATTTCATCTGGCTTTGCTGACTTCAATAGATCCCATGTATCTAAATTTTTTTATTGTGTTGAGTATCTAGTAACCATTTCATTTTTTAGTGAAGACTAAAGCAAAATAGGCATTAAACACCTCAGCCTTCTTGATGTCAGCAGTTATTAGCACTCCTGCTAAGTAGAAGACCTGCACTTTCCTTTGTCCTTCTCTTGCTCTTAATTTATTTGAACAACTTATCTTTTATGTCCCTTGGTAATTGTAATTCATTTTGTGCCTTAGCCCTTGTTATTTTTTCCCTGTGTACTTGTGCTATTCTTTTGTACTCATTATTAATTCATCCATGTTTCCACTTTTTGAGGCTTCCTTTTTGATGGTTAGCTCATTAAAGAGCTCCTGATGGAGCCCTATTGATCTCCTACTATTCTTATTGTTAGCTTTTTGTGTCTTCAACATTGTCTCTTTAAGAAACTGCCAGCTCTCCTTTTTCCCTTGATTTTCTTCCCATGGGACTTAACAATCTCAGAACTGGTAGGTAAAAGTCTGCTTTTTGAAGTCTGTTGTCCTTATTCTGCTACTTTCACCCAGTTTCTTTCCACTTTCAGATTTGCAACCAAATCCCTGTCTAAATCAGAATCAAGTCTAAAATGGCTGTCCCTCGGTTACTTCCTTTACCACTTGAAACAAGAAGTTGTCTCCATTGTCTTCCAAGAACTTATTGGACATTTTGTGTTTTGTCATATTATTTTTCCAACAGATGTTGGGGTAGCTAAGGTCCCCCATTAGCACCAGGTCTTGTGTTTTGGATATTTCTGTTGGTTGTTCTAGGAATGCCTTATCCACCTCCTGATCTGGTACTCTACAGCAGACCCTTACCATGGCATTGCCCCCGTTTTTTGCTCCTTTTGTCTTTACCCAGAGACTTTCACCTGGTCTGCCTTTTACTTCTGGCCTTTGATGCAAGTGTAACACCACCTCCCTATTTATCATGCCTGTCCTTCCTAAACAAGCTATACACTCTATACCAATTTTTCAGTCATAAGACTTATCCCACCAAGTCTCCCTGATGCCACTTAAATAACAGGATGGATAAAAATGAATGATTTTTTAAAAAAAAGTGGATTTTTTTTATAAAATGCTTTTTGAGGAAAAAACCTATCTAAAGATACATTATAGCTCAATAATAGTTGTTTTTATTTTGTTTGGATACTGTATTCAGTCCACCGCTACTGCTTCCACAATATTATTTAGATTGTGTTTTTTGAAAAGGTTTGTTACAGAGGTCAGACAAGTTCCTTCACACTTTATTTTGGCTATCACTGTCTATACTGCAAAGAAACTTGGATTAAGATGGGGCTGCAACACAATCTCAAGGGCAAATGGGGTCCTGTGGAGCTGCTCTAAGAATAGCTAGAGCTATCAGTCTTTGATTCTTTAGGACTGACAGTGGTTTAGTAAACAGAAATCTACAACATAACTCAGGCCCCCATTTGCCCTTGAGATTGTGTTGCAGCCCCATCTTAATCCACGTTTCTTTGAAGTATAGAAAGTGATAGCCAAAATAAAGTGTGAAGGAACCTGTCTGACCTCTGTAACAAACCTTTTAAAAAAACACAATCTAAATAATATTGTGGAAGCAGTAGTGATGGACTGGATACAGTATCCAAAGAAAATAAAAAAACTATTATTGTAAATAAAATACTTATTTGTTTAAAAAGATAGCTCAAAGATATCTCATCGTGGAATAGGATTATAAATTCTAATTCTACAGTATGAGACAATGTATTCATATAATGTTTTAAGAAAAGTTTTGTAAATGAGTTCCAATAGTTCATGGATTAGGGACCCAATCCAGGGGCTTCTGTATAGATTATTTTGGTTAATCTTTCTATCTACCCAATGGGACTCAGTGCTTAGTCTAGAAGGTACCAGCAGAGATGCTTAGTTTTGCAGTTCTCAAACTCTGGATTTGTGTATCCAGAGATAATGTTAGATAAAAGGGGCTCTCCTGCAGTAAATTTCTTCTGGCTTCCCGCAATAAACTCCTCCTGACCTTGTTCAAACTCCCTGTATCTTGTACAAATATTCTTGCGGTGTTCCCTCTCCTGCTCTGCCTAAATTGAGTAACTATAGAAACCAGTTTGAACAAGGTCAACCTGAGCTGATGCAGAGGTAAACACGTGCCCAGTACCCCTCCTTCTTGTCTGTCTTAAAACTAACTATAAATACTGATGCTTGTCACTAATAAAGTTGCCACATGCCTCCGAAGCTGTGTGCCCTTTGATCAAAGCTACTCGGCCTCAGTGTGTTTCTTACATGGCCTCTGACAGTTTGTGAGCTGTAAATCCGACTCCGCATTACCCGGGTGTTGGAACGGTGAGTAGGACAAGCTGATTTTTATCTCCCAATAACATGCTTGTTAACAGCAAAAATGGTTTTAAATAAATAATAGAGGTGAGAAATAACAGACCTCAACACTATTGTCCCTCTGCAAATTTGTGTACACAGTCAATCCCTTACCTCTCTCTAAAAGTGCAAAGTTTCAAAAAGTTAAATAGAAGATTGGTGGGGGTGGAATAGATTTGGACAAGGAGAAGAAGTCTGGAGATAAATGTGAGAAGGGAGGGACAGGCAGTAGAAACAAAAGTGAAACTCTTTGAGCACCATATTCCAGAAAGCACTTTTATGTAGAAATCCACGATTAAATCAAGTCTTCCTGACTAGTGATTTATATGATTTAAATTATTATTTAAATCAAATCCATTCTCTATTGACCTTATGTACTAAAATTTCCAGTTCTTCCTGCTTATTCCCTGTTGTACTCATGACATTTGTTTATAGACATCTAAGATGTTGAGTGGATTCCCCCACCGTTTTCCCTCTTGTTGCTCCTATGCAGTAGCGTAGCCAGGGGGGGAGCAGGGGGAGCGGCTGCTCCCCCACGGAGCAGAAGCGGCGCCTTTTTTTGCTCCCAACGCCTTTTGCTGCAGAGCATTTTTTTTTTTTTTTTTTGCTCCTGGCGCCTTTTTTTAGCTCCGCTCCCCCTGTGCTCTAAACTTGGCTACGCCACTGCTCCTATGACCATATTTTAATTTCCATTTCACCCCCAACATCTAGTCTTCCGCTAAGGTCACCTATTTTTTATACCTATCTTCAGGGTTTTGTAACCTGCCCCCTATGAACTTAGGTGAAAGCCGTCCTCACTAGGCAGGTGACTATGTCCAAAGATGCCCTTCCCCTTCTTGGACAGATAAACCCCTTTTCTTCCCAGCAGTTCTCCTTCCCAGAACAGCACCCCATGCTTGAGGAAGCCAGAACCCTCCCATCAACACCATCTGCCCAGCCACGTGTTCATCTCCAGGATGCGTGTGTGTCTGCTGGGCTCTTACCCAGGAGGAAGAGTGGCTTACATTTAGAGCACAGTTCCCCAAACTAATAGAGCCAACATCTGGCTCAAAATTGTTGTGCAATCCACCCACTCTCAAGACCTCCAATACTAACCAGGCAAATTTTTGTAACTGGAAACATAACAGAATTGGCTAAATACAAAATTTTTAAAAGCGAATTTTAATTAAAGGTGCATTTTTAAACTCCTATTTAATGTGAGAAGCGACAAAGGGTCCTGTGGCACCTTATAGACTAACAGAGGTATTGAAGCATAAGCTTTCGTGGGTGAATACCCACTTCTTCGGATGCAAGCAGTGGATGCAAGTCCACTGCTTGCATCCGAAGAAGTGGGTATTCACCCACGAAAGCTTATGCTTCAATACCTCTGTTAGTCTATAAGGTGCCACAGGACCCTTTGTCGCTTCTACAGATCCAGACTAACACGGCTACCCCTCTGATATTTAATGTGACAGCGTGCTTTGGTGATGTAAGATGCTATGCACAAGCTTGAACTGGAGAAATAGTTTTTAGGTAATTATTTTGTTTTTACTTTTGATATCTAAGGCTCATGAAAATAGAAAAATGTAAAAGAAATGTGAACTTTCGAACTTTAGCAACTAAAGTTGAATGGTGCCAATTCAGACAGTCAAAATCTGAGTTCCTGGATAGTAGAAGTCAGTTGCAGGATTTATGGGTGCTTTCAAGGTGGCTTCTCTGTTTCCTCAAAACCTGAAAAAAGGGGGAAATTACTAGAAGTCTCCTCTTCATATTCAGAAGACCATTTTCCAAAATACCTACACAATACTTTTACTTGAATGGACAGTACATTCATATTCCATCCCGGAAGAGAGGAGTTCAACCTGCCTAGATGTCCAAAGATGTCAGCAAGGTAGGCTAAGCATTCCACTCAAGATGAATTGAAAGAATCAGCAAGTGGAAATTGCTGCTCTTTCGAGAAAACCTGCACTTCTGCACTCTTTGGGTTCAGTTAGTCCTTTACTGTGGGAGATGCACCTCTTTTAAGTATGAGAGAAGAGTTACTGGTTAAAGGAACCTATGCCACCGTGAAGCAATACAAAACAAGAATTCATTAGATAGTGATGAATTACGTTGTTTGCAGTGTTGTAGCCTTGTTGGTCCCAGGATATGAGGGATAAGGTAGGTAAGATAATACCTTTTCTTGGACAAACTTCTGGTGGAAGGTACAAGCTTTCAAGCAGCAGCGAGCTAGGTTGTACCTTCCACCCAACAAAAGATGGTCCAGTAAAAAGCATTACCTCACTTCTTGTCTCTCATGAATTAAGTTTTCTATTTTGTCAACTTCTTGCAGGACCTCATGGCGATTTTCAGGCATTTTCTCAACAATAATAGTATTGCTACTGAGGGAATTCTGTGCCAAAAAATTAAATACTCTGCGCACAATATTTTAAAATTCTGCAAATTTTGTCAAAACAACACAATAATATGCCATTTTCAATTATTTTGGTAATTTATTTCAAAATACTTGTCAGCAAATAATTGAAAATGGAGGATATTGTTTGGAAAGTTAAAATATGCAGAAATTTGCAAAATTTTAAATTTTTTGGTACAGAATTCCCTCAAGAGTACTAGGGTTGTGTGTGTACAATCTGGGTGTGGACAGCTTGGTGGGGGAATCTAGATGCACTGGGCTCAGTGTGGGGTTCTAGGTGCAGGGGAATGGGACTCTGCACGGTGAAGGTAGTTAGGGCTCAGTGGGTGGAGTATAGTATGATGGTGTAAGAGACAGTGAATGCACACAGTATTAACTACTATGATTTGGATCCATGTGACTCATCTGCTATTCTGTTATTGCTGGCCTCCTCTATACAAAGGGCAATACCTTCTCTTCACTGAACATGACAAATCTTTGACTGCTTTCACAAATAGCCTGAAGAAGCCTTTTCTTTTTTTCTGGAACATCTATACCAAACAGCAAGGTTTGTTTGTTCCCCCCCGACAACCCTCAGCCATGTCTACCTCACGAACATTAACAGTTGTACAGGAACAGATTGATCAGGTATCTGGGATTACGTGCTCGAGGCTCTTCTTGGGGCAGACCTGATCGCTAACAGACACTGAGGGGGCAGGCTGCGTGCGAGGTGAGCCAAGGAGGCTCAGCCACGGGCACAGCGCGCGGGCTAGCTCGCAGGCCAACCGGACCAGCTGTGATGGGTTTTTGCGGCGAGCTGTCCGCGGGGCGCGCACCAGGCTGTTAGCGGGGCTTGCTCTCGGTTTTGCAGCAGAGAAGTTCAGGCCCAGACACAAGTAAGTTCCACCAGCAGCCGGCGGCTCTAGGTGCCGGCCGGGCCCCAGCACGCGCTTACGGCGCCGGGTTGGTTTAAACGCCCGGCCCCCGTTTCCCGCGCTGGGGCGAGTCCACCCGCCCGCCTGGGGCGCGCCTCGCGCTCTGCCCTGCCAAGGACACCCGCGGGCAGTGACGTGGTTGCCTCGTGGCCTCCTGCGTGCCTGCCAGTGCCAGGACGGTGGCTCGGACGGTCAGGCGGCGAGTGAGGGCTCCGCGCGGGGCTGGGACAGGCCCATTCAAGCGCACCGGCCCCACCCGATGCGCGCGCAGGGAGTGAGCGCGGCGGAGGCCTCCCCCCCCCGCCCACGCCTTTGTGCGTTGCTGCGCACGGAGGAGGCGTGTCCTGCAACGGCCGCCGTACTACCGATGTGGTCCGTCACTGTCGCGGGGAGCGGTTCCACGTCAGCCACAGCCGAGCAGCGGGCAGAGCCGGGAGGGAGCCGGGGCTGGAGGGGGCCTGCCGCGGGCAGCACGGGAGGCAGGTACAGCGCCTAGGCCGGCTGCGGAGCGTGGCGGGCGCGAACGCCTCCGCTGGGCCCGTGTCGCCCTGGGGGCCGCGGCCAGAGACCGGCCCCCGCCCCCTTCCGGAGCCAGCGGCCCCGGGTCCCTCGCAGCCAGCGGCCTCGCCGGGCACCAACCCGCCCTGGGCCGCCCCTGCCGCCTCCCGGGCGGTCCGGGCTGAGCCGCGGCCGCGGGCTGGGAGCGGCTCCCTAGGCGGGCAGCCGGTCCGGTCCCTGCTCTTGGGGCTCCCCGGGGGTTGCGGTCGCCGCGCAGCCGACGAGTCAGCAGGTAGCGCGGCCCGGTGCCGGAGCGGGGAGCCGGGACGCCGGGTTCCGTTACCCGCCGGGACCTGTGGGGCAGCGCGGCCCGGGGCAGCCGCGGAGCCATCGGGCCGGGTCCGTGCAGCGCTGGGGAGGTGATGCGGGGGAGGTTTAAACTTCAGGCCCCCCCCAACCCTGCGTCTGGTTTTGCTCCTCTGGGGCCCCGCTACCGCGACCTGGGGTTTCCCGCGGGCGCTGAGGCCGCCTGCCCAAAACTCCTCGCAGGGTCGGGGTCTGAGGTTGCAGCTTTACCTCGTTATGATTTCTTTTCCCCTTTGCTACAAATTCTCATTGTCTTTATACTGAAACTTTCCGTGTCAAATAAAAGCGTTTGTGGAAAGTTTCGACAAAGATCCATCCAGCTGATGGTTGGTTGTTTTCTTTATGGGTTCTTAAACATGTTTTTTGTTGTGGTTATTTAGCATTATTGTTAGTCTGTTGAGTTAATATAAATACAAGGACAATGAAAAATTATATATAGAGATATTTATAATGGAGGTTATGAAATAAACTTTTATTTCTGTTTACTATTTAAGTTTCTCATTTTGCAGACACATATTTGAATAGCTTTGTACCAGAGCATTCCCGTTGAATCAATGGCACATGCTTAAAATTGAGTCCATATGAGTTTAGGGCCATGGCAATTTTTTTATTTTTTTTTATTTTATTTTTTGTATAGCCAATATAACACAAATTAGGAAAAATGTGGAATAAAAATGACTGAACTTTAAAACTTTGAACTAATTATGTGGCTAGTTCTTATCAAGGATTAGTCACTTGGAAAAATGAAGAGAACTTTTTGAACTGATGCTATAAGCAGTCACTTAACATCCTCCCACTTAACGTTGTTTCGAAGGTACATCACTGCTCCATTAGGGAACATGCTCGTTTAAAGTTGTGCAATGCTCCCTTATAACGTTGTTTGGCTGCCTGCTCTGTTCACTGCTTGTAAGATTCTGTGGAAGAGCATCAGAGAGGTAGCTGTATTAGTCTGGATCTGTAAAAGCGGCAGAGTCCTGTGGCACCTTATAGACTAACAGACGTATTGGAGCATAAGCTTTCATGGGTGAATACCCTCGTCTTCAGATGCATGTGAAAGAGCAGCGACTTTACAAGGGAGCATTGCACAAGTTCCTTTTCTCCTCTCCCTCCCTCCCAGCACTTCCCCAGGACTTTCTGGAAGGGTGGGAGAGGATCGGACACGGCGTGCTCGGGAGAGGAGGTGGAGTGAGGGTGGGAAGAGATGGGCCTGGAGTGGAGCGGTGATGGGAAGAGGCGGGCCTGGAACATCCCCGGGCAAAGTCGGCGCCTGTTCTTCTGGGGGGAAGCTGCTACTGCACAAGGTGTATTGTGGAGTATTGTGTCCAGTTCTGGGCACCGCATTTCAAGAAAGATGTGGAGAAATTGGAGAGGGTCCAGAGAAGAGCAACAAGACTGATTAAGGGTCTAGAGAACATGACCTATGAAGGAAGGCTGAAGGAATTGGGTTTGTTTAGTTTGGAAAAGAGAAGACTGAGGGGGGACATGATAGCGGTCTTCAGGTATCTAAAAGGGCCTCATAAGGAGGAGGGAGAAAACTTGTTCATCTTGGCATCTGAGGATAGAACAAGAAGCAATGGGCTTAAACTGCAGCAAGGGAGGTTTAGGTTGGACATTAGGAAAAAGTTCCTAACTGTCAGGGTGGTTAAACACTGGAATAAACTGCCCAGGGAGGTTGTGGAATCTCCATTTCTGGAGATATTTAAGAGTAGGTTAGATAAATGTCTATCAGGGATGGTCTAGACAGTATTTGGTCCTGCCATGAGGGCAAGGGGCTGGACTCGATGACCTCTCGAGGTCCCTTCCAGCCCTAGAATCTATGAATCTATAAGGTGCTTCCTAGCGTCCTTGCCTGCAGCGGGCTGTGCCTGTGTGGGGTAAGCCAGGGGCACCTCCCAAGTACAGTACAGTATATAATGCCTTTTGTCTGCCCCCAAAAAATTCCCTTGGAACCTAACCCCCTGCATTTACATTAAATCTTATGGGAAAATTGGATTAAAGTTGCATTTTTCAGGAACATAACTATAATGTTAAAGTGAGGAGTTACTGTATAAATTTGCCTTGCATTCTTGATAGATGTTTTGTTCCAGTATCTTTAGAACAGTGAGTTTTAAAATAAGAGAAGTTGCTGAAAAACACAGTTATGCAGCTCTATAGGGGCTTACCCTGAGCAAGCCGCGGACCGAGTTTGGGAACCGCTGGTTTAGGGCAATGGTTTCTCAACCTGGGGTGCAAATACCCTTGGGGGTATACAGAGGTCTTCCAGGGAGGGTACATCAATTCATCTAGATATTTGCCTAGGTTTACAACAGGCTACATAAAAAGCACTCGCGAAATCAGTACAAACTAAAATTTCATACAATGACTTGTTTATACTGCTCTGTATATTACACACCAAAATGGAAGTACAATATATTCCAGTAGATTTATTTTATAATTACATGGTAAAAATGAAAAAGTAAGCCTTTTTTTAGTAAATGTGCTGTGACACTTTTTTGTGTGTCTGATTTTGTGAGCAAGTGGTTTTTAAGTGAGGTGAAACTTGGGGGTACACAAGACAAATCAGACTCCTGAAAGAGGTACAGTAGTCTGGAAAGGTTGAGAGCCCCTAGTTTAGGGTATGTAATCTATAGTTGTAGTTAACAGATTTGTGCAAAAGAGAATTACACAGCTCCATAACTTGCAGCTTTGTTCTCAGTTTAAAAATAAAGGAGTTAAATGCAAAAATCTGTGTCCATGCAATGTTAACACTGAAAACCTAAAATGAAGAAAATCAAAAAATGCAACAGTTATGATTCTTACAGCTCAACTCTTAAGAATTTTCAGCACTTATGAAATGCTTTATATTGGCAAAGTGTTTTATGTACGCTGATCAACAATACCTAATTATACCTTCTATGAAGCCTCACATGATTCTCAAGACATTTACAGGCTTGTAACTGGTGTGAGAAGAGCCATTGTAGAGACCGTGTAGAAGTTATAAGCACTGCCTGCATATTTTGTGGTGCTTGTGATGACCATGAGCACCGTGTTTCAAATTTCTCAAAATGAGTAAGTTCCAGCAGGTGAGCTCACTGGGGTACAGGGTCACACGGACAGTTGGCATTAATGTAGCATTAACTTTTTAACAGACCTTCAAACTTAACACAGTATGGAACCTAGTGCTCCAAATAGGAACTACCAAAGAATGCCCCCCTCTCTCTTATTACTAAATATCTATGTAACAGTAGGAGCTCTGACAGTGCTTAGCAAATTTGACACCACGGAAGTTCTGGAGGAATGCTCATATTAATAGGCTTTTTTTTAACGAGTAGTTGAATTTAATCAGTTTAAACAGGTTTTAAATCTAGATCTTCATCCTTTTTATATGTGATAGGGAAGACCTAGTCAAGAGCCAAAAAGTCAGGCAGCCCTTGCCGTCACCCACACAGATGTTCCTAAAGCTTATCCTAAAGGGTTTCAACTTGTCCCCAGGGTCAGGAAGGTATTCTTCACCCCCTCCCCCCAATGTATTATGGAAAAGGGTTGTTTGTTTTTTAATCTTTTTCTGAAGCATCAGGAGGTGGCCATGGCTGGAGATGGGACGTTGGGGGGTGGGAGTTGTCCAGGGTTCTGCATAACATCGAGCATTCTCTCAGGTGCTGCTTGGCTGGCTGGTTTGTGCTTACATGCTCAGGATCTAACTGATCACCAGATGGGGGGAAATTCCCTCCTGCTCCCACAAGTCAGATTGGCAGTGACATTAGGATTTTTGCCTTCCTCTGCAGCACATGGGTGCAGATCATTTGACATGACTATCTGAGCATATCTCAATCATTTCCCTGCCATTAGAAAATAAGAATGGCCATACTGGGTCAGACCAATGGTCCATCTAGCCCATTATCCTGTCTTCTGACAGTGGCGAATGCCAGGTGCTTCAGAGGGAATGAACAGAACAGGTAATCATCAAGTGATTCATCCCCTGTTGCCCGTTCCCAGCTTCTGGCAAACAGAGGCTAGGGACACTTCAGAGCATAGTTTTGTATCCCTGCCCATCCTGGCTAATAGCCATTCATGGACCTATCCTCCATGAACTTATCTAGTTCTTTTTTGAACCCTCTTAGGCCATGGCTACACTTGCAGATGTACAGCGCTGTGAGTTAAACCCGTCTTCGTACAGCTGAGTAGGGAAAGCGCTGCAGCCTGTCCACACTGACAGCTGCCAGCGCACTGTCATGGTCACATTTGCAGCACTTGCAGCGGCTTTGGGAGCGGTGCTTTATGGGCAGGTATCCCACAGAACACCTCTTCCCATTCTGGCGCTGTAGGTTGTGGGAAGGGGGCATGGGGTATGGTGCATTCTGGGTCCTGTCCCAACGCCCCGTGGTGCATCGCTTCGCATCCCAGCAATCCCTGTGTTTCCATCCACATTTGGCGCCATCTTTCAACGGTTTCTTTGTAGCGCAATCTGTGTTCCGTTTTGGTCCGCTGGAAACGGACCCCGAACTGTTGAGGAAAATACTGACGAGTCTCGCCAGCACGCCACGTTTGGCAGTCGAGCTCTTCCTTAAGATCCAAAGTGACAGCGAGGAGTCCAACGATGACAACGATATCGACTCGCGTAATGCGTACGACACGAACTTGCTTGTGCCATTCATGGACATGCTGTGCACCGTGGAATGCCGCTTTTGGGCTCGGGAAACCAGCACAGAGTGGTGGGATCACATCGTCATGCAAGTCTGGGATGACGAGCAGTGGGTGCAGAACTTTCGGAAGAGAAAAGCCACTTTCATGGGACTGTGTGAGGAGCTTGTCCCCGCCCTGCAGCGTAAGGACACAAGATTGAGAGCTGCTCTGACGGTGGAGAAGTGGGTGGCTATTGCAATCTAGAAGCTTGCAACTCCTGACTGCTATCAATCGGTAGCGAGCCAGTTTGGAGTGGGAAAGTCGACCGTTAGAATCGTGCTGATGCAAGTTTGCAAAGCCATTAATCGTATCCTGCTCAGAAGAACCGTGACTCCAGGTAATGTGCAGGACATTGTGGCTGGCTTTGAACAAATGGGTTTCCCTAACTGCGGTGGGGCGATAGATGGAACGCATATTCCTATTCTGGCACCACCCCACCTAGCATCCGAGTACATTAATCGGAAGGGGTATTTTTCCATGTTTCTCCAGGCGCTTGTGGATCACCGTGGGCGTTTCATTGACATTAACACAGGCTGGCCCGGAAAGGTGCATGACGCACACAGGTTTCGGAACACTGCCCTGTTCCGGAAGATGCAGTCCGGGACTTTTTTCCCAGACCGGAAGATCATGGTAGGGGAAATTGAAATGCCCACTGTGATCCTTGAGACCCCACTTACCCTTTAATGTCATGGCTCATGAAACCCTACACAGGGAGCCTTGACACCAGCAAGGAACGGTTCAACTACAGGCTGAGCCGGTGCCGAATGACTGTGGAGTGTGCTTTTGGCCAAGGGCCGCTGGCGATCTCTGTATGGGAAGCTGGACTTGGCCGAACAAAGCATCCCCACGGTTATATCCGCGTGCTGTACCCTCCATAATATTTGTGAAGGGAAGGGTGAAATGTTCACTCAGGCGTGGACCTCAGAGGTTCAACACCTGGAGGCTGAATTTGCACAGCCAGAGAGCAGGGCTATTAGAGGGGCCCAGCGTAGGGCTGCAAGGATTAGGGATGCCTTGAGGGAGCAATTTGAGGCTGAAAACCACCAGTAATGTCTGCTGCCCTGCACGGCCCTGAAGTGAAGTGGTTCCAATGTTGTTAGGAATCTGTCTTTGCTAAGCTGATTTGTGTTTGCTAAGCTGACTTGTGTTGCCTGTTTCTTTCCTGGGCTAAGGTATCTTTTACTTTATGCAATAATAAAGACTGTTTTCACATCCAAAGCATCCATTTATTAAAGAGAAAATACATGTATTAAAAAGAAACACAACTGCTTGTGAGACAGAAAGGGCAAGGGGGTGGTGCGTGGTGTGGGGAATGGTTCAATCACAGGTTATGGTATGTCCTGCTTTCATACTTGGCCTTCCTGTCTGGAGTGCTGTGCAGTGAGTGCTGCACTTCATGATGTCTATAATTCGGGATGGGGGTTGAGTGCAGTGGGTAAGGGTCATAGTTTCCAGGGCTGGGTGGTGAAGCTACAGGTGTCGAAGGCAGCTGGTGTGAGCAATAAGAACTTGGATGTTGGGTGAAGTGGGCAGGAGGTGACATGGGGGCACAAGGCAAAGAGTTTTGGGACAATGGCCGCAGGGGGGGCGGGCGTGGTAGTGCTCCACCTGCATGGCGACGAGTGCCTGGATAGAGTCCACTTGGCGCGCCATGATGCTAATCAGTTCCCTTGTGCTTTCCTGCCGGAGCTGCATGCCTTGCCGCCAGTCCAAAGCGTTTTCCTGCCGGAGCCTGCTTTCGCTCTCCCTCCACTCCCAAGCCTTTTGATTCTCTTTAAGAGATTGGTTTATAACTTCCTGCAGCATGCCTTTTTCGTTCTTCTGTGCCTCTTCCTGAGCCTTTGGAGTCTCTCAGCCGGTGATAAGATGGACAGCTGAGATCTCAAGGTTGCATCTGTGAAGGCAAAATGCAACACTTAACAGAGGCGGCATTGTTTTATGCCAGACAGAGCAATGATTCCCCCACACTTAAGGAGGGCGCACACAGTCTCCAAAACAACATAATTTTCCCGTCCCAAACAGAGTGCACAGAACCCACGGGAGCCCCAAAATGGTGAGTAAACACAGGGTCAAGGGGGACTGATTGTTTCACGGATGTATTGTCTGGCGGGTTTCTGTGCCTTGGGGAGAGCCAGCAGCTGCAGGGGGAACCTACACTGAACACTGTCCCCACATTTTCCAGAGGAGTTCAGCCTGGAAGATATTTCGCTGCTGAGGGTGACCGGGGAAGCAAGGGAGGGTCTTCTACGGCAATGCGGCTTCTGCCCTGGCCCATATGCAGCCTGCCTGTGTGCAGCAATGGTCCCCCCCCCCCCCCCCCCGCCCCTCGCGGCACAGTGGCGCGGACACGTTAGCCTGACTGGGACAAGGACCACGGCTGCTCTCCCAATAAACCTTCACAAGCGCATTGCCCACGCTCTGGATGAGACTTTCGAAGAGATTACAGTGGCCGATTACCGCGATGTGATAAACCACATCAATGCACTATTCCGCATCTAGGCATGCATGCAGCCCAAACCCTCCTCGCCCAAGGATCCCTCACTGAAAAAACTCCTTCCCGAAAAAAAAAAGCTGCTTACCGCGAACCTGCTCTTCTCTTTCTCCTCCACCGCGTACTGGCCGCTGCGACTGGCTCCCTTCCTCCTGGCTTGAGAAGAGCTCCTGGCTGCATGCCCCCAGGGAGTCAGGGGTGTCTCCCCCAGCACCCTCACTCCTGCTTTCTTCCACCCCCTCCTTCTCCTCCTCCTCCCGCTCTCCCGTGCCCATGGTGGTGCTCGGAATGGAGGTGGGGTCACCCCCAAGTATCGCGTCCAGCTCTTTGTAGAATCGGCAGGTTGTGGGGGGAGCACCCGCGCAGCTGTTTGCCTCACGGGCTTTGCGGTACGCATTCCGCAGCTCCTTTACTTTTATCCTGCACTGCAGTGCATCCCAGTCATGGCCCCTTTCTATCATGGCCCTTGATATCTGGCCGAAAGTATCGAAATTCCTCCGGCTGGAGCGCAGCTGGGACTGGACAGCTTCCTCCCCCCAAACACTGATGAGGTCCAGCAACTCGCTATTGCTCCATACTGGGGCTCGCCTGGCACGTGGAGGCATGGTTACCTGGAAAGATGCGCTGAGAGCACTCCACACCTGGCTGAGCAAACAGGAAGGGGATATTTTTAAATTCCCTTGGAATTTTAGGGTGGGACTGGTGGTTGATCCCCTGAGGCCGGGGCAGTAGAGTTCAAATTGATGACCAGAGTGGCTAGAACAGGCATTGTGGGATACTTCCGAATACTTCTGGAGGCCAATAAGAGCACATTGGGTGACCACACTGGAGCCACAGTGCACCAGCGGCAGCGCAACAAACGTTATTTCTCTTGGGGAGGTGGAGTACCAGCAGCGCTGTACCTGCGGAGAAGCAGTGCTGTACGTGCCTTGCAAGTGTAGACGGTCAGTGAGGTACAGCGCTGTGGGCGGTTTTATTGCGCTGTAACTCGTGAGTGTAGCCAAGGTCTTATAGTCTTGGCCTTCACAACATCCTCTGTCAAAGAGTTCCAAAGGTTGATTGTGCGTTGTGTGAAGAAATACTTCCCTTTTGTTTGTTTTAAGCCTACTGCCTATTATTTTTCATTTGGTGACCCCTAGTCCTTTTGTTATGCTGAGAAGTGAATAACACCAAATGGAAAAGTCCCAATCTTATTAATCTCTTCTCATATGGAAGCTGTTCCACGCCCCTAATAATCTTGTTGCCCTTTTCTGTACCTTTTCCAATTCCAAAATATCTTTTTTGAGATGGAGTGACCAGATCTGCATTCAGTATTCAAGATGCGGGTGTACCATTGATCTATATAGAGACAATATGATATTTTCTGTCTTATTATCTATCCCTTTCTTAATGATTCCCAACGTTCTGTTAGCTTTTTTGACTGCTGCTGCACATTGAGTGGATGTTTTCAGAGAACTATCCACAGTGACTCCAAGATCTCTTTCTTGAATGGTAACAGCTAATTTAGACCCCCCCGTCATTTTATATGAATAGTTGGGATTATGTTTTCTAATGTGCATTACTTTGCATTTATCAACATTGAATTTCATGTGCCATTCTGTTGCCCAGTCACCCAGTTTTGAGAGATCCCTTTGTAACTCTTTGCAGTCTGTTTTGAATTTAACTATCTTGAGTAGTTTTGTATCATCTGCAAATTTTGCCACCTCATTGATTACCCCTTTTTCCAGATCATTTATGAATATGTTGAATAGGACTGATCCGAGGACAGATCCCTGGGGGACACCACTATTTACGTGTCTCCATTCTGAAAGCTGACTATTTATTCCTACCGTTTGTTTCCTATCTTTAAACCAGTTACGGATCCATTAGAGGACCTTCCCTCTTATGCCGTGACAGCTTACTTTACTTAAGAGCCTTTGGTGAGGGACTTTGTCAAAGGCTTTCTGAATATCTAAGTAAACTATATCCCTGGGATCACTCTTGTCCACATGCTTGTTGACCCCCTCAAAGAATTCTAGTAGATTGGTGAGGCATGATTTTCCATTACAAAAACTATGTTGACTCTTCCCCAACAAATTGTGTTCATCTATGTGTCTGATAATTCTGTTCTTGACTATAGTTTCAACCAATTTACCTGGTACTGAAGTTAGGCTTACCAGCCTGTAACTGCCAGGATCACCTCAGGAGCCTTTTTAAAAAATTGGCATCATATTAGCTATTCTCCAGTCATCTGGTACAGAAGCTGATTTGAATGATAAGTTACATATCACAGTTAGTAGTTCTGCAATTTTGAGTTCCTTCAGAACTCTTGGGTGAATACCATCTGTTCCTGGTGACTTATTCCTGTTTAATTTATCAGTTTGTTCCAAAACCACCTCTAATGACACCTCAATCTGGGACAGTTCCTCAGATTTGTCACCTAAAAAGAATGGCTCAGGTTTGGGAGTCTCCCTCACTTACTCAGTCATAAAGAGCTATGCAAATAATTCATTAAGTTTCTCGCAGTGGCCTTATTTTCCTTGAGTGCTCCTCGGTGCCTCCTATTTTCTGACTGTGGCACATATTATAGTCTAGTCTCCTGTGGGCTGTAATACTTTGATCTCATTTCAGTTGCTGGATTAGTGTGCGGGTGCTTGTTAGTATTGGTGGCCTGTGCTATAGGAAGTCAGACTAAATGATCCTTCTGCCCTTAAACTCTGACTCAATCGCACTTGTTTTCACATATTTATAACTTCCTGATATATTCTGCTTTGGGGCTCAAATGATCAAGTTTACTACTCTGTTAGTGGCTAAACATTTTATATTGTATAGCATGCTTAATACATTTTAAAATAGAGAGTCACAAAACTCCATAGTAAAGAGTATATTTCAATTTCCATTTTGAGACCAATTCTGAACTACTTACATACAACTTCCCGGGAAAAAAAAGTTACTTTCCGCATACATTTATCGTGGGTAATCTGTACCCAGAGAATTCTTAAATTTTGAAATTAATTGAACGGGTGGTTACAAAATATTGGAAACGTGACCGTTTTTCATTTAACCTCCCCCCCCCACAATGATCTCTTAATTAAAACATTACTATGTAAAGCTTCAAACTTGTTTTATATATGAGTTCTTAATGAGAACTAGTGAAAAGGACTTTTCTTATACCAAAAATGCTCAGTTATTACAGAGTGATCTCCAATATGTGTTCTGATTTTTGTGAAAGGCCTAACAAACATTACAAGTTTCACTCTCCTAACTTAAGGTTATAGCTTCACGTCATAGTTAGCTTCTCTCAAGTAAGCTTAGCCCAAGTGAGAGCTTCCATATTGCAAAACAATTAGCATTTCGAGGCTGTTCCAGAACTTCATCCCTCTGATGATTAGAAATCTGCTAATTTCAGCCTAGATTTGTTCATATGTTTATATGAATATTCTTGTGCCAACATTTTTCCTTTAGCTTAAATAGCTCTCCCTGGTACTTATCCCTCTAACGTAATTATTGAGAGCAATCATACCCCTTTCAGCTGCCTTTTTGCTAGAGTAAACAAGCCAGGCTCTTCCAGTCTGTAAGGCAGACTCTTCATTCCATTGATCATCCTAGTAGAATCATAGAAGTGTGGGACTGGAAGATACCTCAACAGATCATTTAGTCCAGTCCCCTGCACTCATGTTAGGAGTTCATAATAACTAGACTATTCTTGACAGGTGTTTGTCTAACCTGCTCTTAAAAAGCTCCGATGACAGAGATTCCATAACCGCCCGTAGCAATTTGTTCCAGTTTAAATTAAATTAACTTGTTTCAGTAGTTCTTCTTTACACTTGTTCAAGTTTAAATTAATCTTTAAAGGATTAAAGGAAATTGTCTTGTAATCTTGGTTATAATATTTGTTACTATTTTATTTACTATAATACTTTGCTTTTACAGCACTCTTCATTCATAGATCTGAAAGTGCTTTGCAGCCTTATACTCAATCCACTAGACCCTTGCTGTCCCTATAAAACTTGTTCATTAGTATCTAAGTAGTACACATATTCATTAGATTTTTGCATATTACTTTTTCTTTTGGGATTTTGCATACTTGTTTTAACATTTTAATACACATTAATAAGAACATTTATAAAGTGAAAGGAGATCTCACTCTTTGGGGAGAGGTTTTGAATAATGTAGTTTAGAAGTCCTTTAATTCCAAATTTTTAGAGAAATGGAATATTTAATATTTTGTGGAAATTGCAATAGCGTACTTTTGTGCTGTTTGTTATGCAATTATTAACAAGTTAATAATTTCATTTTGTTTTTTCTAGAGTGCCTGATATTTGTCGGAAGTAGTTCTTCTATTAAGAAATCATTTGTAACCAAGAACAATGACAGCCGCAGAGAATGTATGTTATACGTTGATTAATGTTCCAATGGATTCAGAACCACCATCTGAAATCAGCTTAAAAAATGACCTAGGCAAGTAATGTACTTTATGGTTAGCAGGCGATTCAGTTTTACTTGAATTAACTCTTGTTTTTCTTTCTCAATATATGATAACCTTTAATGTAAAACTTACTGTAAAATATAAAACAAATCTCTCTTAAACTAATTGCTTTTATAGTTATTTTTAAAAGTACATATCTGTAATATTATTTTTAAATAAACTTAATTTGGTAATTGAAAAACTTAACCTTTATCCATAACATTACTATTCTAAGTCCAATAAAAAGGTAGTCAGGATACAGACCTGAACTTAAGCACGGGAGTTCAATAGAACTACTCACTCACATAAATACCTTGCTGAATTGAGGCCCTGGTTGGTTAATATAGGATCTAAAGCACCTATCAGAATATGCCTTACAATTTAAAAGCAAAAAATCTTGGGGCAAAGTTATCATTCTGTTTTATGACTTGAATGCTTTTCAAGTATCCTAATACCTGTTTGAGGATGGGGAAATAGAGGGAGGTTACTTCATGGTAAAACCTTCTTTTTGGCCATTCAAATAAAAATTTAAACCACTAAGTAAACTGTCTCCTATGCATAAAAAGCTAAAAACTTAATACCTTTCTGTACCAACTCTTTGGGGCTCGGTGGGGTGGGAATCAGGGTGCGGATGGCTCATCGGGGTGGTCCAGGTGCAGGGGGAGTGGGGCTCATCGGGGGGGTTCTGATTGCGTGGTGTGTGGCTTGGTGTGAGGGTCTGGGTATGAGAGGATCTGGATGCATGGGGGTTGAGGGGACGGAGGAGCAGCTCCTTGTAGAGAGATCCCTACCTGGGCAAATGAGGAATGATGGGTGCAGGAAGCGGGGGGAGGGGCAGTTTGCAAATCTTCCTGCAGCTGGGGGAGAAATCTGAGGGTGGGTCTGACCCAGCTCTTGATGCCGTGCAGTGGAAGAGTAAGTCCCGTTCTCCCCAGCCCAGCCAGGACTAGCAGTTGAGCCTGGTGCAGAGTAGGAGCAACCAGCCTAGTCTTCCCCAATCCTTCCTCCTGCCCCACAGTGATTTACGACTCTGCCAGCTGCCCTCGGCACCCAAAACATACTGCTGGGGAAGGTTGCATGACCACTCTTGTGGCTTCCCTTTGCTTTCCCATCAGTCATTTTTCTGCGAGGAAGCAAAGAAAGTCTGCAGGGGACATAAATTCTGTGCATACACAGTGGCGCAGAATTCCCCCAGAAGTTGGAGGTGCCTGTGCAAGAATGACTGCAACACCATAATGCATTGTGATTTTCTGGTGTGAATATGGTATGTCAGTAATGAAATTCCCTTCATTAGAGCTGTGTAGTGAAATTAATTGAGCTTCATTGGAAGCTACATTACAGCTGTATTTATTCAACCTCCCATGCTCGTTTATTTTTTTCTTAAATTTAGGAGTATGAATGCATTAGCGTACTCTTTAGCACAGTCGGATCCTGGTCTTTGACTAGGACTCCTAGGTGCTATGGTAATACAAAAAAATAATAATGTGGTGGTGTCCTGTGGGGCAAGGTTTATATTTGCTGGCATCAAGGATCAATATTTCTGTTAGATTATTTTAACAAGCCTTGATTATTTAAGTAATTCTGGGAGTGCCTGTTACTTTGTCACTTTCTGTGATTGCTGTGCTTACTTTTGAATTCCTCCTTCCCTGTACCAGAAAAAGGAGATGTAAAGTCTAAGACAGAGGCCTTGAAGAAAGTAATTATCATGATCCTGAACGGTGAAAAACTACCTGGACTTCTGATGACTATTATTCGTTTTGTACTGCCTCTTCAAGATCATACCATCAAAAAACTGCTGTTAGTCTTTTGGGAGATAGTTCCGAAGACCACTCCAGATGGCAAACTGTTGCAAGAAATGATCCTTGTATGTGATGCCTATAGAAAGGTAAACATGTTTTTTATTTATTCTATGTTTTTATGCCCTATCACCTTTGTATCTGACCAATCTCTACATAAAGCATATCCAGGTAATATAATATTTTGATCCAAATGAGTGGATGCACCACTTTCTTTTCCTCAGTGACCTAACCACTCTGCATGAATGGCTCAGAGCTGAGAAGTTGCCAGCCAGAAGATCTGTTGTCAAGAAAATACAAACATTTTCAAAAAAGTTCCTAACTGTCAGGGTGGTTAAACACTGGAATAAACTGCCCAGGGAGGTTGTGGAATCTCCATCTCTGGAGATATTTAAGAGTAGGTTAGATAAATGTTTATCTGGGATGATTTAGACAGTAATTGGTCCTGCCATGAGGGCAGGGGGCTGGACTCGATGACCTCTCGAGGTCCCTTCCAGCCCTAGAATCTATGAATCTATGCCTAAGGAAAGATGTGCACTGTCTGCTTTCCAGCAGGAGTGGAGCCGAGTGGTAAGGAGGGAGTATGAGGGAGTATAAAAGGGAGAGGTTATCATTGAAATAACTGTATCCTATGCTATTTAGGACTTCACAGATGGTAACCAGCACCTTCAGTTATACCTGAACATGAAATTGCAGCACACATGTCCATGTGTAATATGCAGTTATCAGTTTGTCTTACCATCTAAAAGATGGCATGTGTGTCTGGTCTAGCTGGAGCATTCAGGTAGCCCTGGATAGAGTTTGTTGTATTTGCGTAGTTAAGTGCTAAAGGCATGAACTATTGTCGCATGCTCTGCATCTGAGAGGAAAGGTTGTAATTTCTTGGCCAGTTGCAGATAAAAGTTGATGTTTCTAGCCATTGCTGATATCTTTTGGGTGAGATAATACCTTTTAGTGGACCAACTTCTGTTGGTGAGAGAGTCAAGCTTACAGAGACCTGAAGAACTCTTATCTAAGCTCAAAAGCTTCACTCTCTCATCAACAGAAGTTGGTTCAATGAAAGATGTTACCCCACTCACCTTGTGTCTCTAATATCCTTTGTATTAATCGGATTTAGCCTGTGAGCTAGTTTTCGTCCAATCTCTGGAAGTTCCAGGAAATAGCTCTGTCCAGATAAATGAAAGAGGCATACACCTGAGCATCATCATGGTGGTTTTACTATTTCCCTCTGTGACTTCACAAACACTGAACAAAAGAGGCCTCAATTTTGCACCCTGTAGGATTCCATTGGTGAGAAACAATGAGAAAATACTGATTAGTATGATAGACAGTGGTCTCAGCACATTAGTTGCCCAACTGTTGTCAAAAAAAATTTAACATTGCAAAAAATAAGTTTTAAGAAGGGATTAGAAAGAAGGCAAGGCTTTATGGGGGACTCCTCCCATACAAAGTGGAAGCATGAGAGAAAGCATGAAAAGTACTTGTTCAGAAATTTAACGAGTGGACAGTGAAGGCTGGCATCATCAGCAGAGCAGAAGTGGGATGCCATCTCAAGATCAGTGGCATAGGTCTAATAGAATTAACCTGTATTTCTGACCTTTATCCATTTTTTGAGGAGATTGACTGCTGAGATTAATAGATTCTGTGCCATGTCCAGGTTTGAGACCCAGCTGAATATGGTCCAAAAAAGGAGGATAGTGGGTGCTGCTAGATTCTGGCATTCTGTCCCTCAGAAAGAGTTTAGAAATAGGTCTAGTCCCTGCTCAAACAAACTTCTAATTTCTGCCCTATCATGTTTAAGGGTGGTTGCAACTTGCCTTCCCTTTAATTATCTCTATCAATAAAGAGCACAAACATTTTACACTAGGAGGGGTCATTACATCAGCTTGTTGAATGAGCATTTCTCTTCCAGTGTGTTTGAAACAGTCTGAAACTGTTGGAAGAGACTGTATGTTCATTCTTTTCTGCACTGATGCTGCTGCTTTGGTGCCACTGAGACTGTCCTGAATCTGATTAACATTATCCTTGAAATATGGTGAGAAAACTTCACTATCAGAAACATTTGACTTTGAGGTCTAGTTGAGAGTCTGGAGTAATACAATAGCATTGCTAGACCACACTCTTTCCAATGAAATCTTCAAATTAAGAAAATATGGATAGTCAGATATTTTTCCTAGACTTTTTAAATTGCCATTTTCAACCAGAATAATGTAGTAATTAATGAATCATTCTGCATGGTTGCCACTGCGTCTGAAACACTTTAGGAATGTGCTTGTTTTTGTTGATCAGGAAAAATAACTATATTGGAACTCTGCAAGTAGCAGTAAAAGCTTAAAAACTTGAGCCCAAGGAATGTAGCAATGCCACACAAGTGTCTGGGTGGTTTCCAGTTATAACAAATAGTACCAAATGTGCCTTCAACTGTCTTTGGCCCTGTCTACACTGGCAAGTTTCTGTGCAGTAAAGCAGCTTTCTGCGCTGTAACTCCCGAGATGTACACACTGCCAAGCCACTTAGTGCGCAGAAACTGCGTAATTGTAGTGCTCTAAAAAAGCCCACCTCGATGAGAGGAGTAGAGCTTTCTGTGCCGGGGCTGCAGCGCCAGTGTAGAGACCGTGGCAATTACAGCGTTGCGATTGGCCTCCGGGAGGTGTCCCACAATGCCTGTTCTCGCCTCTCTGGTCATCAGTTTGAACTCTACTGCCCTGCCCTCTGGTGACCAACCATCGTCCCCACCCCATAATTTCTTTTGCAAATTTGAAAGTCCCCTTCCTGTTTGCTTGGTGATGCGTGCAGTGGTCTCAGCGCATCTTTCTAGGTCAGTGGTCCCCAACCTTTCTGTGGCCAAGAGCACATTCATGTTTTCAGAAGAGTGTGGCGGGCGCCAACAATTTTTCAAGACTTATTTAGTATTTGTACATTAAATAATACGAAAACCATCATATATGAATCCATAAGATAAAAAAGGTAATTTTACATGTAAAAGGTATTAATTAAATTATTCTGCAATTATTCTTTCACCTTACCATGTGAATTTGCTCTTTTTTATCTACCTGTAAGAAAAAATAAGGAGTTTTTACAAAATATCGTAAACAGTTTTCATCTTATTTATTTTAATAAAGTAAAACATTGTTGAATTGCTGGTCCAAATATATTTATTATTCTTCCGTTAACATAGATAGCCAGTTATGGTTAATTAGAAATATTCTTTGTATCGTTACTTGTATCTGGATTTCAATAAACAAACAAATATGAAAAAAAGTTAAACACAAGTTGATCATACGCGCTCAGCGGCATGTAATGGAAAATAGGTATAATTAATTCATGTGTTTTTTCTAATAGTCAGTGTGATTTTGGCACTGCATTTCTTCAGCCAATTTTTCATAGTTGCAAGAGTAGGATGATATTCCCGTTTGTAAGCAATTGTCAAGATGGACATCTGTAAGCCGAGATCTGTATTTTGATTTTATGATGTTCATTGTTGAAAACAGAACTTCGCATAGATAAGTGGAACCGAAATAAGATTTTATTTTGTATGCTACATTTTTTAAGGCAGGAAACTTTTTTCGGTCAACCACATTTCAAAAGTTTTCATCTGTTGCGCAGGATTTTAGAACAATATCATTTTGAAGGTCCAAAATCTCCAGTTCTACGTCTTCTGTTCTTACTTGAATGAGACTCGCAATTGATGTAACCATTTCTGTTACCTCTATTTGGCAAGTAAAAGGATTCACAAGAAAGGCAACTACAGGCTCAATTATGGTGAACTGTTGAAATCTCTTTTCAAATTGTTCCAGAAGTGTTTGTTTGAATGTGGATAACAAATGGTGCTGGATTAAAATCACTGTCACATACCATTTTCTTCATACTTGGGAAATGTACGAGAGACTTCATCTTCATATGTGACATCCACAAGTTCAGTTTTGCTTTGAATGATTTTACAGAACCTATCATTTGAGCCACATGTTTGTCTTTTCCCTGGAGCTCAAGATTTAAAATGTTCAATTTGTCAGTGATGTTGGCAAGAAAAGCCAAGTCCATTAACCAGCTGGAGTCTTCTAGTTGCTTGAAATTCTGATATGTGGACTTCAGAAATTCTTTGATCTCTTCAATTGGGCTTAAAAAACGTGCTAGAACTTTACCTTTGCTCAGCCATCGTACTTCTGTGTGAAAGATAAGATCAGATTGTTTATCA
This sequence comes from Macrochelys suwanniensis, assembly GCA_033296515.1. Taxonomy (NCBI): domain Eukaryota; kingdom Metazoa; phylum Chordata; order Testudines; family Chelydridae; genus Macrochelys; species Macrochelys suwanniensis. The sequence goes on along the minus strand of CM065781.1, from coordinate 97,140,183 downwards.
TCAACATCTTCCAACAGGGCCTTAAAAAGTCGGTGTTGCAAAGGTTTCGCTCGAATAGAGTTAATTATTTTAATAACGACATTCATGATGTGTTGAAAAGGAAGAACTTTGCCGCACAAAGCTTCTTGGTGGATAATGCAATGATAAGACATAAAGTTTGGAAAGGATTCATTCTTCTTGCAGAGTGCAATGAATCCATTGGCACTGCCCATCATTGCTGGTGCCCCATCAGTGGTGACTGCAGACAGCTTGTGTAGTGGCATACTAATTGATGTTGCGTATGATTTGAATAAATTATAGATGTCCTCGCCCTTTGTTCGCCCTTTCATAGGCAATACTTTTAGTAACTCTTCTTTTACGGTGAAGTCACTAAATACCATCCTCACCATAACTGCCAACTGCGCTGTATCCGATATATCTGTCGACTCATCGAACTGCAGTGAAAACCAGTCACATATTTCCAAGTCATCCTTTAGCTGAGTTTGCATGTCGCTTGAAATTGCATGTATCCTCCTCGTAACTGTATTGTCTGATAACTACAAGTCTTCTATTGCTGACAAAATCTCATGCTTATTAGGAAATCCTTGAAACAGGCAATCAGCACCAGTCAAAAATGCTTCCTTCAACAATTCACCATCTTGAAAGGGTTTTTTCTTCTTTGCGAGCAGATGAGCAATTTTAAAGGAAGCAATAGTAGCACTTTTAGACTTTACCACTTGTCTAGTGAAAACAGATTGCTGGACAGATAGATTTGATTTGAGTTGATTAATTTTCTTCTTTCTTAACTCAGATTTAAGTGGATGGCTAATGTCAAAAGAGCCATGATTAGTTTGGAAATGGCGTTAAATATTATGTTTTTTCGGCACTGCAACAGTACCACTGCACAATAAGCAAACGCATTTCCCTTTATTTTCAGGAAAACAATAGGATTCTTCCCAGTCTGCATTGAAATAATACGTACGTTGTCTTTTATTTGACCCACTCATTTTAGGGCAAAATGTTAAAAAAATAATAAATTGCAAAGCACAAGAAAACAGCAGTATCAGTCAGGGCCGTGGAAGAATTCTCATAGGCTCCAGGGCCAATCACGTAACGGAGGAAGCACATGCTAAACAGCTAAGGGTCGCCATTCTGGCCAATGTTAGGGTGGCAGAGTCTGAGCAGTGTTTTTTCCTGCTCCGGCAGGGACAGTCCAAGCTGTTTTTTTTGCGGGGGTAGGGGGGCTGCAGTTTTGGGCAGCGCGGACAGAAGCCGCAGCCCCGCACCTACCGGGGAAAGAGATCATTGGCGCCCGCTGCCTGGCCTTCTGGGAACAGAGAACTCCGGGGCTGCGGACGCCAGTGTTCTCTGTCCCCGGCAGGCGCAGGGCTGCGGCTTCTCTCCGCGCTGCCCCATCCTGCCGGGGACAGAGAACACCGGTTCCCGCAGCCCCGAAGTTCTCTGTCCCCGGCAGGCCGGGGCAGCATGGAGAGAAGCTGCAGCCCCGCGCCTGCTGGGGACAGAGATCACCGGCGCGGGCGCCCATAAATGCCCCGGTGGGCGCCATGGCACCCGTGGGCACCGTGTTGGGGACCACTGTTCTAGGTGGCCATGCCTGCTCCGCGCACCAGGTCATCCCCCGCTTGCAGCAATGCCAAGCTGCCGGACCTCATCAGCATTTGGGGAGAGGAGGCTGTGCAGTCCCAGCTGCAGTGCTCCAGCTATAGGAATTATGATACCTATAGACAGATTTCACGATGCATGATAGAAAGGGGCCATGACTGGAACATACTGCGGTGTAGGGTAAAAGTGAAGGAGCTGCGGAACGCCTACCACAAGGTGCAGGAGGCAAACCGCTGCTCTGGTGCTGCACCTATGAGCTGCCAGTTCTACAAAGAGCTGGACGCAATGCTCGGTGGCGACCCCATCTCCACTGCAAAGGCCTCTGTGGATACTTCATTGACTCACGTGCCAGTCGAGAGTGGACCAAGCCAGGAGGAGGAAATCTTGGACGAAGAGGGGGAGGGGGACCCAGAGGCAGAGGATGGCTTGGAGGCCAGAGATGCATGCAGTCAGGAGCTCTTTTCTACCCTGGAGGAGCCTAGCCAGTCACAGCAGTCAGATCTTGGCAAAGCGCAAACAGGAGAGGAGGCCCCTGGTACGTGGATCTGATTTTGGGAATTGCTGAAGTGATTTGTTGGGAGCAGCGATTTGTTGCAGAAAGCAGGTTTGTCTCCCACCGCAACTCTATTCTGAGCGGCAGAACAGGCTGTTGATAGCCTCTCTCACTTCATGGGAATCTCCCTCAGAGATCTCCAGGAAACACTCTTGGAGATATTGGGCAATCTGCTGCTGCAGGTTCTTCGGCAGAGCTGCTTTGTTCCTTGCCCCATTAACTTTCCCGTGCCACTGTACCATCACGGGGGCGGAGGGGGAGGGGGAACGGGGACAGGAGGACCATTGCTGCACACAGGCGAGCTGCATAGGGACCAGGGCAGAAGCAGCAGGCTTGGAGAAGACCCTCCCTTGATTCCCTGCTCACCCTCAGCAGCGAGATATCTTCCATAATGATCATATCCAGTGGAAAGTGCGAGGACAGGAATGATTATCAAGCCCCCCTACAGTGCTGGCTTTCCCCAAGAGCCACGTGCCCAGTGTAAAGCAGCGTCCGGGAAGAGTGATTTACCCTGCGGCCTCTGCAGCTACTCACCATTTTGGGGGTCTTGTGGCTCATGTGTGCTTGTCTGGGGACAGCCAGTTAGTGTCAGGTGTGAGAGTACTGGCTGTGTTTTAAAGCACTGGATCGGTGTTGTCTGTTACAAACAATACTGCTTCTGTAAAATGTTGCATTTAAACTTCAGAGATGACCTTGGGAGGCCAGCCTCCATTATTGGCGGCAGAACGGCTGTGCAGAACTAGAAAGTGGCCACGAAGAACTAAGGAGGACTTTCCCTGTGAGGTTATGATGCACTCCGCCTCTGAGAAACAGGAATTGGAGTGACGGACAGCGAGAAGAGGGACCGAAAGGAGAACACGGCACACCAGAGAGAAGCCATGGAGTGGCTCTTAAATGTTGTTATGGCGCGCCAAGTGGACACACTCCAGGCGATACTAGCTCTTGAAACCGAGCAGCTCCACGCCCACCCTCCCGTGCAGCCACTGTCACAAAACTCTTTCCCATGTACTCCCTCGCCACACAGACACCGCCAACACACTGTTATCAACCTCCTGGCTCCACTCTCTAGCCGCAGCATTCCACTCCTCTCTCCTCACAGTCCAGAAGTGTGGACTCCCACTACCTACTTCACTCAACACCCATCTCTCTGCAGTTTGGCCCTGCTGAAGTACAGCACCCACTGCATTGTACTCCAGAGTAGAAGGTTGGGTATGATCCCTGGACATACACAAATCTGTAGCCTGTCCCGGGACCCCTCCTCCTCTGGAGACCTTCCCTTTTCCCATCCCCCTCCCTGCTGATGTATATTTGTTGTTTGAACTCTCTTCTCCGGTTATTGTCTTTTAATAAAATAATTGTTGGTTTGAAAGCAATCTTTATTCTATTAAGTGAAAGAAAAAAGAGCACTGCAAATCAACATGTAATTATGTTAAACCCCCTTATTGCATCATGTATATCAGTCACCACCTAGCATTACAAGCACTGCAATCCCGAGCATAGCAGCAGTTAGTGGCTTTCAGCTTCAAATTGCTGCCTCAAGGCATCCCTGATCCTTATGACCCCGCACTCTGCTCCTCTAATAGCCCTGGTCTCTGGCTGTTCAAACTCAGCCTCCAGGTGCTGAGCCTCTGCGGTCCAGTCCTGAGTGAAGCTTTCACCCTTCCCTTCACAAATATTATGGAGCATACCGCACGTGGCTATAAGCATAGGAATATTGTCGTCAGCCACGTCCAGCTTCCCATGCAGGCATCGCCAGCAGGCTTTTAAATGGTCAAATGCACACTCAGTAGCCATTCTGCACTTGCTCAGCCTGTTGTTCAACTGCTCCTTGCTGCTGTCAAGTTCCCCTGTGTGTGGCTTCATAAGCCACAGCATTAAAGGGTAGGTGGGGTCTCCCAGGATTACAGTGGGCGTGTCGATTTCCCCTACGGTGATCTTCTGGTCCGGGAAGAACGTCTCTGCTTGCAGCTTCTTGAACAGGTCAGTGTTCCGAAAGATGCGTGTGTCATGCATCTTTCCGGACCAACCTGTATTAATGTCTGTGAAACGTCCACGGTGGTCTACAAGCCCCTGGAGAACCATTGAGAAATACCCCTTGCGATTAATGTACTCAGTGGCTAAGTGGTCTGGTTCCAGAATTGGAATGTGCATGCAATCTATCGCCCCTCTGCAGTTAGGGAAGCCCATTTGTGCAAAGCCATCCACAATCTCACGCACGTTGCCCAGAGTCACGGTATTTCAGAGTAAGATGCGATTAATGGCCCTGCATACTTCCATTAACACGACTCAAACGGTCGACTTTCCCACTCCGAACTGGTTAGAGACCAATTGGTAGCAGTCAGGAGTAGCCAGCTTCCACAGTGCAATCGCCACGCGCTTCTCTAGCGACAGGGCAGCTCTCATTCTCGTGTCCTTGCGCTGCAGGGCTGGGGCGAGCTCATTACACAGTCCCATGAATGTGGCTCTCCTCATGCGAAAGTTCTGCAGCCACCGCTCGTCATCCCAGACGTGCAACACAATGTGATCCCACCACTCAGTGCTTGTTTCCCGAGTCCAAAAGCGGCGTTCCACTGTGGTCAGCACCTCTGTGAATGCCACAAGCAATCTCGTGTTGTAGCTACTACGCGTGGCGAGATCAATGTCGCACTCCTCGTGCCTTTGTAGTTTAAGGAATAGCTCCACTGCCACTTGTGATGTGTTGGTCAGAGTGAGCAGCATACTGGTCAGCAGTTCGGGATCCATTCCTGCAGCCTGAAAGAGGCAGGGCAGTACACAAACCGTTGAAAGATGGTGCCAAATGCAGGCGGAAGCACAGGGATTGCTGAGATGCATCCTGGGGCATTGGGACTGGACCCAGGATGCCCCCGGACCCCCTCCGCCTTCCCACAAGTCTTAGCTGCCAAAAAGAAAGAGGAGCTCTGTTGGATAGCTGCTCAGAGTGCACCGCTCCGAATAGCGCCGCAAGTGTGAACATGCTATTGCACAAGCAGCTGGCAGTGTGAACACATAACAGCGGTTTTCCTCCTGTGCTCTCTAAGCGGCGCTGTAACTACCGGCACTGTAACTTTGCCAGTGTAGACGTGCCCTCTATGTTCTGGTTACAGACGTTCAGATTTCCCTTATTCCACTTTCTCCACTGAAGAGAGAAAGATCTGTTATCCCATATGTGGTAATGGTTCTAAACCCCCCAATGTTTCTGTGGTCGTGAAGAATTAAAATCTATATATAGGGAGTAAAATAAAATAATCTCTCTTGTATTTCAATAGCTATTAGTTAAAAACCTCTCAACTTTGGAATTAATCAGTCATTTTAGCTCTTGTTCAGAGGACAAATGTTTAACAGTAGGGAAAATTGTAAAATGGTAATACTTGGTATTTCAGCAAACACTAATACTTTACTTTTCTTGTTTTAGGATCTTCAGCACCCCAATGAATTTATCCGGGGCTCTACTCTCCGTTTTCTTTGCAAGCTGAAAGAAGCAGAATTACTGGAACCTTTGATGCCAGCTATTCGTGCATGTTTGGAACATCGTCACAGCTATGTGCGCAGAAATGCAGTCCTGGCAATCTACACAATTTACAGGTAAAAACTGTGAATTATTTAAACCTTTGGACTCCAGACTAATGTCCGTGGATTTCACCCGGGAAGTCCTGATAGAAAAGGAGGCTAATACGGGATTAATTTGAATTTTATTTTTGATCTTGCTTAATTCAGTAGACTTAGAACATATAGTACTTTTTACCAGTACAGCTTTCTTAAATATAACTAAGTCCCCGATCCTGCAATCCACCGTGTGTGGGCAAACCTCTGCACCTTCCCAGAGCTCCAGTGAAATCAGCTTAGTTTAGGGTGGGAATGAAGATTGTACAGCTCCCTTGAATACATAGGAAGTGGGACAACTTTCAGCTAATTTTTTTTATTCTTTTAAATTTAGTACAGCATTATGATTTAGCTATATATGCAGTAGCAGAAATGTGAAAGTTGTGTTCTCAAATGAAAACTGTATTTGTGTGACTGAATAATACAAATAAACTAAAATTAAACCAAAACCATTGAGGCGGGGCGGGAGGTCTTATTTACCAGAGTAACAAGCATTAATTCAATAAATATGAATGTGTGTATTCTTTACATGCATTCACTTTTTAACATAAGTGCACAAAGGATTTTGAACAAAAAAATAAAGATCCTGTCTGTTAACACTTCACATTTTAAACATTTATGTAGAACACATGCAGCTAAATATTTAATTATATCACTCTGTTTACTTTTCTTAATTTTTTTTTTCCAAAATATTTTTTTTAAAGAAACTTTGAACATCTTATACCTGATGCTCCTGAATTGATCCATGATTTCCTGGTGAATGAGAAAGATGCAAGCTGCAAAAGAAATGCATTTATGATGCTAATTCATGCAGATCAGGTAAAATTGGTTGTCCTAATTCTCTTATGATTTTATTATTTTCCTTAAAATTATTCTTGAACGCCTAGTTATTGATTGACTAACCTGTAGTTTGATTTGTTAGTGGTGTAAATTATCAAGGTACTTTTGTGTAAAATAGGTGCAATTTAGTTAATTCTATGAAAATTATAAACTAGAATGAAATATTTTTAAAGGTTTAATTTGGTAATAAAAAATACATGGTACAAGAATTTGAGGTAGGAAAGCTCTCAGGTCATGCGAAAGAATACATTTTTGAGAGGTACAGTACGCTTAGTTACCCTGGTTATACCTTGGCTGTTTAACTTGGGGCAGAGGTAGCTGAATGTTCTATTTTGACCGAAGATAGGTTACTGTATATCGTTTACTGGTTGTTTATTCAGAATATGAATTTACACTGGTTTCCAACATTATTTTTAGAGAAACAGCTTAATAAGTAAAACGTTAAAGTTTCCCTGACTTCTGCAGTTCTGTCCATCTCTGTGTTGCTGGGGATTTTCAGGATTTTCAAGAGTGTGAAATCTCTAAATGTAGAGCTAATGGAGCTATTTGTAAACAATTGGATATGGCAGATGTTTAAATATAACAAATATGCCTCTTTGCCACCCTTATTTAAAGACCATTCGTAGATTTGGGAAGTATTTGGAAATGTTGAAGAAGAAGAATAAGCCAAGTGAGGCCTGTACACCGTTCTGTTTTCAAACAGTGCAGTACCCTTATGTGGAAGGGAGATACACTGGCACTGAGAGGCATAATCATTTTTAGCCATGTGAAGATTTGCCACATTACCTACGATTTTGTAACTTATATTAGCTATTTATTTCCCAAATGACCTCTCCAATCTTGGCTCAGAAACCTTTTACCTCGTTGGCTCAAAATTGAAATACTTGTTATGCAGCAATAATGTTTTGGTTATAAGGGGTTTTGACCTATTTGCCTAGTTGGCGGTAACTAATAAGAAAATAATTGTGTGAAGATAATGCTCTTTAGGGCCTAAATGAATTCATTATTTTGTAATTTTATTTTTGTATATTGTTTTGTGGGCTGTTCTAAAAGTGTAAGTTGAATGTAGCAGAAGGAATCATCTGTGCTTTTTATTTTTATATTGTGATCTCTTTAAAATTTGTATTAAAATATAACAGTGTTACAAGTAATCGGAATGGTTTGTTTTTATTTTATTTCCATAGGATCGAGCTTTGGATTATTTGAGTACCTGCATTGACCAAGTCCAGACATTTGGTGACATTCTTCAGCTGGTTATTGTTGAACTAATTTACAAGGTATGGGGAAATGACTGCAGTCATTTAAATAAATGTGCGTTTTTACTCTGTATTGAAAAAATACAGTTCAGAAAGGTTGACTGGATAGTGAGATGTTTCATAACTAGAAATAAAGTCTTAAGTGAGCAGGATGGACTATATCCATTGTGGCAATCCACATTGTTTAGCTGAACTGGATATAATTTCTCTTGAAAGCAATGGACTATTCAAGCTTAGAAGGTGCAAGCTAATGCAATGAAATTTGCACACATCTGATTTGCTTTAACTTGGACTGGGAATAAATATTTTTTGTTTTCTGTGTTTTTCCCTCTTTTACATATGGAGTACCCCATAAGACTAGCTTGTGCAGGACATTCTTTACGAGTTGAGATCTTAAGAGTGGTATAATATTCTCTTACTTCATATTGCCTGGTTCCTATCAACCTAGACTGAGGGGCTCTTATCCTCAAACAAGGTCATTCCTGCTTTTCACTGCCTCCTGCAGTGAGGTAATTAAGGAGATAAACTAGGGTTCTTGTATTTTTAAAATAGCTTTTTATTTTTCTTCAGTACGCTTTCCATCTATTGTTGTTTTCTCATCTAGGTCTGCCATGCTAATCCATCTGAAAGAGCTCGATTTATACGCTGTATTTACAACTTATTGCAATCATCTAGTCCTGCAGTAAAATACGAAGCAGCAGGAACACTAGTTACACTCTCCAGTGCACCAACAGCAATCAAGGTATTGCAGTGATTTATGATGTTTAAGAATGCTTTAATAACTTCTCTACATTAGACTGGGTTAGCATACATTACAGTTTAACATGTATAATGTCTGAAAGATTAACGTTCTTTGTCGCATGACTGTTTTGACACTAGACAAATGACTCAACCATCTTGTGAATATCTCCCTTTTCAGTGGTTGGCTAAAGTGAGCCTTTCAATGTTTGTCATTGGCCAGTATAAAATGAGTTGGTGGTCTCTATCCAGTTGCCAGTGGACAGATGTAAACATTACACAAACCACCTCCACACTTGATACTAATTTGCAATCTTCTTGGCAATCTTACCAATGAAACCAAACACTGAGTAGATACAGAGACTAAATTACGCTCTCATCCATAGTTGTGGTCCTTTTAGGTCAGGATTGAAGTGTGTTAATAGGACAGGGAAGGTTTGAGCAATCTTATGCTGTTGCTGGCTTTTCTGTGCCCATTTTGTGGGTAAACAGAAGACTGTGATGTAAAGGGCAGTCAGCCTGACACTATATAGTATCAAAAAATAAAAAACGCTACCTTGAATGGTACCTTACATATGTGCTAACGACTTATGCTAAACAATCTTTTTCACCTTGCATTTTGCTGTGACCCTGGATATACCTTTCCCATACCTGAAGAAGAGCTCTGTGTGGCTTGAAAGCATCTCTCTCTCTCAAACAGAAATTTGTCCAATAAAAGATAGTACCCCTCCAACCTTGTCTCTCTACTATAGTATCAAAGTCAAGTGAAGTATTCATTCTTTTATGTTCTTGCTACAGTGCAGTCACTTTTGCTAAATAAGATATGATAGTAAGAATCCATGTTGTTTTAAGAATAGTTTTAATTACAGCAAGTATTAGCATATCTGATTTCGTTTTAGTCTATTGTGGAGACCCAAATTTTGTAGAAATTAATGGGAGTCTTTCTGTTCATTTTATTGAGCTTTGGATCAGGTCTGTGTACTGTAAGCTGGCATCAGCATGATTTTTTAAAAAATTTGTTGTTTAATTTTTGTCATGAACTTGCAGACCATGTTCAGAGTTAACTGGATATCCTAATGCTATGATCTTTATGTGATTGTTCTGTACCTACACAAGTAGCTTCATTGAAGTAAGCCAGCCTGTGTAAGTATGAGTTACTCATTTGAGTAAAGCTTGCAAGATTGGCGCCTTAATGTGCAGCTGGGCTTACGTTTTGTTTATTTGATCTTTTTGGAAGAGGGAACCTTAGAAACAGACCCTATCTTTAGCCTGTAAAATTTGTAGTATGAGTATAAATCATGTTGTATGGGCTGGTGAGATTACCTTTGCGAGCTGGAAGAACAAAACTAATTTAGATGAGCTTTCTACCTCACCATTGCCTTTGCAACTTTCTGGAGTTGGGTGCTAGTAAAAAAAATTAAAAATCTGGGTATTTCTGGCCAGCGTCTCTGCTCAATAGGTAAAACTGCCTTGTAGCATACAAAAGGCTACTAGTAATGCATCATCAGGTGAGCCCTAAATTGAAAAATAGTTCCAGCAATAAAATCCTAGAAAACTGTTCAGCTGCCTAGTTTCTCTTACATATTAAAATAACCCCTCATACGTTTCTAGAGTGTGTTCCTTCATTGGATTTCCCCCAGGAACTGGTGTTTCCTAGAAATAGTTGTTGTTATCTTTCCCACAGTATCTAAAAATTTTTGAAAAAATGCTTTCACTCTTTTTTATTATTATTATTTAGGCAGCAGCTCAGTGTTACATTGACTTGATTATTAAAGAGAGTGATAACAATGTGAAACTGATTGTATTGGATCGCTTGATTGAGCTGAAGGAGCATCCTGCTCATGAACGAGTGTTACAAGTAAGTGCCCTACTATTGTTTTTTGTTTGCCCTGGGAAAACCTATTTTAGATTTTACTTTAACTAAAATAAAAATAAAATTCTGTCATTATGGTAAGGAAAAATAATGTACTTTCGACATTTAAAATAATCGGTGGGTTTATGAAACGCTGCTGGACAGTATTTTATGTTTAGGTCTAGTTCTACTTGATAGCATGAGAACTAGCAGCGATAAGGGGTGACTTTTTTGGGTAAACTTCAATGATTCAGTTTGTTTGAAAAATGCTACATAAAATTACAGTGTATTTGACAAATATTTTGAATTTCCTTAATGAACAGTCAGGCTTCAGATACTAATTTCAGAACAGGAAAAAAGATAAAGAATCTTAATTGAGAGTAAGAATCATTTTGCCATTATACTTTTCTGTCAATATGCGATACACAACTTACACATTTTTCGAACAATCTCTTCCGTAATTCTGTATTGTAGCTTGGAATTTGTATATTTGCACAAAAAAGAAAGAAGACATAATTAAAACAAAATTATTTTTTGTCTGACTAAGTGTTGGTTTTGAAACTTAATTTAAGTGTGTGTATTGATTTCAGGACCTGGTTATGGACATACTGAGAGTGCTGAGTACTCCAGATTTAGAAGTGCGCAAGAAAACCCTTCAGTTAGCTCTGGATCTTGTATCTTCCAGAAATGTGGAAGAGGTAAATATGTATTTTTTGTGTGTGCTTTCATTCTAGCTTGTTCTTCAATGAAGCATGTGGTTCAGTTGAAACTTATTTGATATGTTTTATAGCTGGTGATTGTTTTGAAGAAAGAAGTGATTAAAACAAACAATGTGACAGAGCATGAAGATACTGACAAATACAGGCAGTTGCTTGTTCGGACACTGCATTCCTGTAGCGTTCGGTTTCCAGATATGGCTGCAAATGTTATTCCTGTGGTATGCAAATATTTAATTATATTTATGGTAAATGTGTTTTTAACTGATCTCCAAATCCTTGCTACTTCCTCCAAGAAAACAACTGAAGCTGAGATCTTACTTTTTAATATCTTCTTTGTAATGGCGTTATTATAAATTATACTTTTATTCCCCTAAAAAGTTTAGGGCTTCTTTGTTATTTGCAGGTTACCCATCTTCTATATGTTTTATTTTTTGTAAAAATAATAATAATACTGTTCTTGATGAACACAAACTGGAAAACTTTTTTTCCCCCATGCAAATAGAAAAAATATTTCAAGGTGCTTATTTATTGAAATGCGCAAGTTTTGTTTGAATAAAGTATGAAGGCATGAATTCTTTGATCTCTAGGGAGTGAATATAGAAGATATATAGTTCTTACTCTTTATTCTTCTGAATTAGAAGAGAGAACTTTGGGGTTTCTCAACTTTAAATCAGTTTGACATCAGTTTGCAAATGACATGCAAAATACTATATTCACTTTTGTTTCTTGTCCTTGTTCCTTCTGTTGCTGTTCAGCACTTGGTGCTGTAATAGTTCTTGTAAAGGTTGTGACCATTTAAAGCTATGTAACTCTGCTGTTTGAGCTCATGTTCACTCTTGTTTGTCCTAGTTGATGGAGTTCCTAAGTGATAATAACGAAGCTGCAGCTGCTGATGTCTTGGAATTTGTGCGTGAAGCAATTCAGCGGTTTGATAATCTCAGACTACTTATTGTTGAGAAGATGCTGGAAGTCTTTCATGCCATTAAAACTGTCAAGTAGGTTTAAAATATTTTTAAAGAGTACACTGCACATATACCAAATTTAAGAATTTTCATGCACTTTGAATCTGAAAGGGGAAACTAGATGAGAGAATTTTATTTTGAGCAAACTTCAGACTACAGTCAGCCCTACTTAAATTGAATTTATATTTACCAGGAAATTATTTCTGGGGAATTTCTTTCCCTCCAAATTTGTATGAAAAACATAATGAATTCATATTGCATTGAGTGAGCAACATTGACTTAATAAATCTCATTTTTATGATGCAATTGTTAGTTTGCTTTGCATTTACTAGACGGCAGCATTTCTAATGACGGCTAAATCTAAAATGTTGTCTCCGTTAAAATAACCTAGTGTTGCCAAGGGATGACCACAAGATTATTTTAAATGCATTTGAAGGAAACTAGAAATTGCTTATTGTATATTGTCAGAGACCTCACTGTGAAAGAATTCCAATCCGCATAGCAGAATATGAAATAAGTGGTGGCTGCAAGGAGGGCACTAAAAATTTAGTGTTCTGATGGACCAGCAGAGCTTCAGTCTTAGCAGAAGTAATCATGTTTTTTCTATGACATTATACCACATTTATTATTGTGATACCCAGCGCACATCTGAATCATAACTTCATTACAATCCAGATCAAATTGTAACCTCCTATTGGGCAGGAGATGGACAAAATTGAACAATTGGGGATTGTTCACTCACAATACCTGTTTTGATTGAAATCTTCCTAGAGTATATTTTTCCTTGTTGACCTGATAGCAGATTTAAAATCTGACCCAATTTCAATGTGTATGGTTTATTAGAAACATTACAACTGATCTCATAATAAAATAGCCATTCAGCTAAACATCTGTAAAGCTTTGGAATTGAATTTACACATGTTAAGATTAATGTAGCTGGGAATAAATCCTTAGCAGAAAACTCTCCTTGTATAGTTATTTTAATTTGAATATTGAGTTTATAATTATACAATGCGATAGGATAGCAGTACCAAAAAGCTGATTGTCTTAACCAGTCACATTGTCTATTTTTTAGCTTGTTGCATACTGTAAGCACAATGTGTTTTCTTTTCCTCATGCTGTAACTCATAGCCCCATGAAGCAGTTCAGTGTAGCACTTTCTCATTGTGCATTAGAGCACAATGGAAAAATCATTACCCATAGTGCTAGTTTCTGTAGTGCTTGAAAACACGCCTTAATTATGTTTCTTATCTCAGGATTTACAGGGGAGCTTTGTGGATCCTTGGAGAATATTGCAGCACAAAGGAAGATATACAAAGTGTAATGACAGAAGTCCGCAGATCACTGGGAGAGGTATGTGTGTATTGTCTTAAAAAACTTTCTGCTTTCATTTCTGTATTTTTATATGTAATGTGTGTTTCAAGAGAAGATTTAAAAATTCATATAAGATGCAATAGTATTTTGAACGTCAAGACTTTACAGGCTCTGTCATGTGTAGTCTTACTGTAGAGCAAAAATTATTCATGACCTCATGCATCATTATTTACTTCTGATAAACTAGTAAACCGTCATTGTCATACTCTGAGGAAGCAATATCTGATTATCAGATAATCTCATGGTCAGAATGGGAAACCAGAATCCTTATTGGGAAAGAATGCGATAAATTTGAAATTATAGGTACAACTTGACTAGTGTGTGTCTGCTTACAAATGGAGAGTACATGAGGTTTTAATTTGTAACAGGCATCCAAGACAGTATAGTGGGGGCAAGGCTTATTCCTGTTTTGGGATGAGCTCCTGGGTACATTAACACCCCCTTCAAAAAGAAATTTTAAAAAACCCCTCCAATTATTATGCTGCAATTGACCTTTCCCTGTTTAAAAGGTGGAGAAGCTGAGGAAAGTGACACACTTTTATGGAAAAAAAGGCTGCTTTCCTTAAAACAGAAAGATTGTCTTTATATTCAAATTCTTTACTGAATTCTTTTTTAATTTAGTATATATTTAATGTCTGTCTCCTGTTGTTCATTGTCAGATCCCAATAGTGGAATCGGAAATAAAGAAAGAAGCTGGTGATCTGAAACCTGAAGAGGAGGTGACTGTGGGTCCAACCCAAAAATTGGTGACAGAGATGGGCACCTATGCTACACAGAGTGCCCTCAGTAGTTCCCGACCTGCCAAAAAGGAAGAAGATAGGTAACTAGGCATTTTATATTTTACTAGTGGTAGCTACATTAAAAATGGTTAGAACTCTAAAGCCTTTCCAGGATTCTTCTCTATCTGAAAAGGAACTTCTGCACGTATTCTTCAGCTAAACATTTCTTCCTAGGAGAGGGTTTTGGTGTGTGTGTTTGAAACGTTCATTTGCTCTATTGCTTCTCCATATCCTCCTTACTTATGACAATCTCCAATAGCAAAACTTGTGTCTATCACCCCTTTAGTTCTTACATGTGTAAACAAAACAGGGTGGATTGATACCTGGCCAAAATGTGGCACTGTAGCAGCAATAAAATATGGAAATTGCCACATTTTCTAGTTTTTTCCGCTTTTCCAGAAAGCAGTTTATTTAGGCTGAAGTCCATTTTGCTGTGAGACAGACTGATCTAGTTTAATATTTTCTTTTTATCCTGGGTTGGTCTGTAGCTTTATGGTGTGGACTGGCAGTGGAAAACTGAGAGTTTTTTCTTCTATTATATTCTCCACTTTCTGTCTTCTCATCTGTCATTCTCTGTTTCCTCCATTTTTCTCCATGATTTTATCCGTAAGTCTTACTATTCTTTCTTTTTCTGTTTTAGTCTCTCCCTCTCTGTTCAGTTCTGAATTAATACCTGAGCTTTATGGTAAAGATCATTGCCCTATTGAAGGCTATTATTTTCTGGATGATACTTTGACCACTTGTGATCTTTAGTCAACACATGGCACTTCTTGTAAAAGTACATTGTTAACTCTGATCTACTGGCGAAATTCCGATTTGGGTAAATTACATTCTGTCTACCTAAATTCCCCCTACAATTTTAATTGGGTGATGGTGTTTGTCACTGGTTACCTAAATTACTGCTTAATGTTCCTGTGCTTTGCTAAACAGTTGCATCTTCTATCTCACTGGTGGGTGAAATGATTACTATACTCTTATCTACTTCACAGTGAGTTGTTTTGTGGCTTAGTTAGCTCATACTGGTACAGAGCTGTGAGATCCTTTGATGATAAAAGTGAAAGTTATCCTTTATTCTTCCCACTTCCCGTCTCACTGCCAGTGTATGTAAAACTTCACTTAGTCTCTGAGACCTTCTAAACTGTCTGTACAAAACTGATCTCACAATATGAGCGCTAAAGTAAAGTATGGAAAAAAGGAGGAGGAAGACAATGTCTTCCAAAACTAACACCTCATGATTGACTTTCTTTGCAGACCTCCATTACGAGGATTCTTGCTGGATGGAGATTTCTTTGTTGCTGCTTCCCTTGCCACAACTTTGACTAAGATTGCTCTACGCTATGTGGCTCTTGTTCAGGAAAAGAAGAAACAAAATGTAAGTCATATTTCCTCTGGCACTTCTTACAGATCTCATCATAAGCTTTTGAGAGAGGCCCAAAACTGAAATGCGTACATACCTTGAGTGTTAGTTAGATGATAATTAATCTAGTCCCAAATAGAATCGTAGAAGATTAGGGTTGGAAGAGACCTCAGGAGGTCATCTTATCCAACCCCCTGCTCAAAGCAGGACCAACCCCAACTAAATCAGTTGGGAACCAAAGCAGGACCAACCTCAACTAAATATTTCTTACTACTTTCCGACTGATATGACTGGCAGGTCTCTTGGGTTCTAAGCAACAAGCCACTGACCCAAATCATCTTACCTACTGGGATATCGTTTTAATTTGTAATCATATTTTAAACTTGAATGTTAAGACAAATTTAAATATTTCTACAATTTTAAGGATATGTAAGATTTAATAACCCCTTTCCTCTCTCCTTTCCACCTTTAGTCTTTTATTGCCGAGGCTATGTTGCTAATGGCCACTATTCTCCATGTGGGTAAGTCCTCTCTTCCCAAGAAGCCAATTACAGATGACGATGTGGATCGTATCTCCCTATGCCTGAAGGTTTTGTCAGAATGTTCTCCTCTAATGAATGATATTTTCAACAAGGAGTGCAGACAGTCCCTTTCTCATATGCTGTCAGCTAAACTAGAAGAGGAGAAACTTTCTCAGAAGGTGAGATATTGTGCATTTCATTGTGTAATCATAAACTTTTGGGTGCTTGAATTTTGAAGAGCGCTCACATCCAGGAATACTCCAGGAGCTGCATAAAGTTCACTACTTCAGTGTACGTTAGAAGATGGAATTAATATCTTGCTTTCTTACCACAGAAAGAGTCAGAGAAGAGGAATGTGACAGTTCAGCCAGATGACCCCATTTCCTTCATGCAGCTTACTGCTAAAAATGAAATGAACTCAAAGGAAGACCAATTTCAGCTGAGCCTTCTGGCAGCAATGGGGACCACGCAAAGAAAAGAAGCTGCTGATCCCTTGGCATCCAAACTCAACAAGGTAATGTATAATTCAGTAACTTATTTCTGTAAGGGTAGTGCTCACACCTAGTGTCAAATGTTGACGATTGGGTTTATGTGGGCTAAGGAACCTAATTAAACTCATCAGGTATCTGAAAAGTTCAGTTAGGTTTCCTTGTTGGAGAGGAATGCGGGGGGTCCTGAGAAGTGAAGAATCCTTTTGTCTCTGTGCTTGATGATGCTCCCTTGGCCCCATGCTATAGGGTGGGGGGAAGGTGGGAATTGGAGAAGGGAAACCAGGAGGTGGTGCGATGTGGAGAACTTGTTTGTTGGATGGCTCAAGAGCTGAGTAAGGTTTATATTAGGGTGGTGGGAGGACGACGACAGGGAGTGCCATGGAGTGAAGAACCTGTTCCTTCCTCCCCGGATCCTGAGTCTCTTTTGGCCCCATGCAGTATTTTTTTGCTCCAATTTCCTGCCTTCTGCTCCCCAGAAGCCATTCAGGAGGGTCCAAGGGAAAGAACCCCTACTTCGCTACCCACTCTGGGGACCAGGAAGCAGAAATATCTTTAAAAATCAAAAACAAACAAAAAATCTAAGAAACTTCCCAGAGAAGACGACTTTCCAATATTTGGTTTTAGTTCAGTTTAATCATAACTCAGCATTTCCTGTTAAATGCATTAATGTTTGCTTTTTAAAAAAATAACTGTAACATTACTGTAAGTTGGAAGGGCAGGGATTCTATAGTTTAGAGGTTTTTTAAATCCTTAAGGGTCCTGATATGTATTCTGAACTTTAACTCACATTTAACAAAATCAGGTATATGCATATAAGTGGGGAGGGTCTAATGCCTATTTAGTTAATCTTTTCATACCTGAAGACCCTCTCTTAACAGTGACATTTATGAACTTTTAATGGTTCTTAAATTGATTACTTATAAAAAATAATTAATCAGTTTGTTGGCCAACCTTCTATTAATAGGGTGAAGAGTTAGTTTTTTAAAGGGTGGGCAGGGGTTTAAATACAAAAACAATGAGCTAATAGTACAAAACTAAAGCTCTTCTTTGTACAGATCTCTTGTTTAATTTTCAGTTTTGTCTTAGACTACCAGTCTCATCTGTTTTAGCAGATATTTTTCGTTTTTCTATTGTTTCTGTTCCATCTCTACACTTGTGTGACCATGTTCAACATTTTAAACTGACAATGGGGAAAGATACTTCAACAATTTGTGTTAATCTTCTTTCCTTGGCAGGTTACTCAGTTGACAGGTTTCTCAGATCCTGTCTATGCAGAAGCATATGTTCATGTCAACCAGTATGATATTGTATTGGATGTGCTTGTAGTAAACCAGACCAGTGATACTTTGCAGAACTGCACATTAGAACTAGCCACACTAGGTAAGGAATAATCTAGTGCAACAAGAATATTTGTTGATATAATTAGGTCTGAAATTAAGCAGTGGACATTGTTGAAGTACAAGAAATTGCATCTCATATTATAAATGCCTAAAGAATTGTTTAATAAAACTGACTACTTATAATCTTAAATGGTATTTTAAAATGCCTTTTAAAGAATTGATTTTTCATGGAGCCAAGTGAACTTTCTTCTGCTGGTACTGATAATTTGATCATGTGCCTTTATGCAAAATATTTCTTAATCTGATTTCACACTTATTTTTGTCACACTTCAGTTAGAAAAATAGCTTAATTTTTTATTAGTTTTTTCCCTCCAGAAACATTAGCAGTTCCCGATCTGCCCTGTTCTGTTTGCGCTGCTCTCATGGTGTAAAGGAGACTGAATCCAGCCCAACATTGCTAGCATGGGGGAGTCCCCAGTGAACATACATAAAGCCCTCCCTGCTCGAAGTACAGAGAGCGGTCAGGAGTGTGTCTAGATGGGTAGAAGGAGTGGCTGAAGAGCATTGGACTGCAGCTCTGCTCAGCTGATAGGTTCCTTAGGGAATGTTGACCACAGATGCATGATAGAGCAGCCCCAAGGCTGCTTTACCCTGCCCCTGGGCCAGAGCTGGAGCAGAGGATTGGGGAGCTAGCTTCTGGGCAGCCTTCTTTCTGTGCTTGCTTCGCAGTCAGGGTTGAGGCAAGTTGGCAAGGCAGTGTGGGGAAACTTGGACTGCTGTTGCACATGTTTTATCTGCTCTGTGAATGAATAAGGGACCTAGGCATTTCCATCACCTTTCATAAGCACTAAATTCAGACTAAAATTTGGAAAAAAACCAAAAACCCGAATGGGCACATTACTGAATTTCATATGGAGGCTGCAGTGTGTGTGTCAAAAGTTTTTTTTTTTTTTTTTTTCTGTCTTTATTTTCCTTCACATCAGTTGTATACAATTGAATATATTGATATTAAAGACCAGTGGTTCCCAACATGGGCTCCGTGAGCACCGATACCCTGCGGGGCAGAAGCTCCAAGTCCATGGGCAGCGTTGGGGGCAGCTCCACACCTCCCCACTTCCTCCTCCTCTCCCACCCCCTGGCCAGGTCCGAGTCAAGAAGCAGCAGTGCAGGACGGCTGCTGCTGTGGCTTGTGCCGTGGAGCAGGCAGCCATGGAACTCCCCATCTCCTCCTCCTGCTGCTGGTTACTGGGGCTGCAGCTGCTCCTCAGCTCCCAGCCCCCTTTGACTGCTCGTGCAGCCAGTAAGAGCCACTTGGGCGGTTGACCCGGCTCCATGGCTGGCAGAGCCCTGGGGGAGCAGTGACTGAAGGGGAAGGCCCTCCCAGCAAACAGCCCATGTCTGCCCCTCTTCGTGCACCCTGCGCTATATATACCCCTGCCTGCACACAGCCCCTAGTTAGCCCCTCCCTGCACAGTTTTCAAACTTTCTGAGCTGAGCTCCCCTCTTTGAGTTATATTTGGGTGGCCTGCCGAGGGGAGTCGGGATGGAGGTGGTGCTCCCTCCCCGGACCCCGCCGTGCGGAGCTTGCCCGAGCCCTGGTGGGCCCTGCCCACTCCCCAAAATAGAAGTGAAACTGTGCCTATGCCCAAGGCCCCCCCTCCCTGTCCAGCGGCCAAAGCCCAGCACCATTTGACTTCCGTGGGCTTTGAATCAGGCCATTAATGTTTTAATTAACATTTTAATGTAATATGTAAATTTCGTTAGTGCTTCAGCTATCAAATATGTTGGTTCAATGTGTTTACAATTTATTGACTTTATGGCTATTTTGGTAAGATTTTAGAATTCAGATCAGAAATGGTAATCTGCTGTGTCCTGAAACTAATTTTAATTGGACTATATCTCTTGTCTGTTCGTAAACTTTTCTTTCAAATTTTTGTTAAACAGGTGACTTGAAATTAGTGGAAAAACCATCTCCTTTGACGCTTGCTCCTCATGATTTTGCAAACATTAAGGCTAACGTCAAAGTAGCTTCAACAGAAAATGGAATCATTTTTGGTAATATTGGTAAGTAGACAATTCTGTGTGCAACCTTAAAAAAAATTACAATATTGAAAGCCCAGGGCTACACTGAGGGGGGCGTCGATCTACGATACGTAGCTTCAGCTACGTGAATACCGTAGCTGAAGTCGGCGTATCGTTGATCGACTTACCTGGCCGTGAGGACGGCGGCGAGTCGATCGCTGCTGCTCCCACGTCAACTCCGCTTCCGCCTTTCACGGAGGTGGATTTCCGGAGTCGACGAGGACCGCTTTCGGGGATTGATTAATCGCGTCTAAATGAGACGCGAAAAATCGATCCCCGATAGATCGATTGCTACCCGCCGATCCGGCGGGTAGTGAAGACAAGCCCTAAGACTCTTTGGAGCTAAAAGCATGAGCCTCTGCTGCCTGAGCTAAAAGATCCACATCTGTTAGTTCAAAGGCTGTAGGAGACTTTGAAACCTCTGGGATCCAGCCACTAGAAGAGGACAGACCAGCACTCTGCATGTGTTGGTTATACTGACAAATCTCAGTTGAACACTCATTTCGTGTTGACAATTCTGTAGCCACTTTCAATTTGTAAACCTGTGGTTTGTGTTTCTTGTTTGCAGTGTATGATGTATCTGGAGCAGCCAGTGACAGAAACTGTGTTGTCCTCAGTGATATTCATATTGACATCATGGATTATATCCAGCCTGCTTCTTGTACTGATGCAGAGTTCCGCCAGATGTGGGCAGAATTTGAATGGGAAAACAAAGTTAGTTCTTTTGGTGATGATCTATTTGCCAGTTACCTAGCTTTACACTAGTACCTTATTTCAACAGTTTTTCAACTAAAACCATCACTGAAACATTATTTCTTGTTACTGTAGGTGCTTCTGTAACACATTGGTTATTTTTACATGACTCAAGCTTCGTTTTAAAACTAGAAGGTTGCAGCTGTTTCCATTCTGCAGATAGCTTGCCCTGTATAAGTTGGTGTACCGTTGTCTTCTGCCAAACTTCATCATTTGAAAAGCTGCTCCAGGATATGAAAGGAAGTCTCCAAGCTGTAAAATATGTAGATCATTGGTTTTAAAAGTCTCATTCTTCTGTTGGTTTCCTGTCACTTGTTTACTGAAGCCAGGCCTTGCTTTATGTCTGAGGTGCATGTAGA
Source organism: Macrochelys suwanniensis (assembly GCA_033296515.1). Taxonomy (NCBI): domain Eukaryota; kingdom Metazoa; phylum Chordata; order Testudines; family Chelydridae; genus Macrochelys; species Macrochelys suwanniensis. The sequence continues at coordinate 97,119,005 of CM065781.1, read as the reverse complement.
GCTTTGCCTCCAATCCAAGGGAGGCTCAATTCCAGCAGCACAAATTGGCTCAAAGGTGGTGCAGTACAGTGTATGAAGTCTGTCACTTATTTTTGTGGACATTGCAGAAATTTTTGCAAGCTCAGCATCTTTCAGCTTTCAGAGAATCATAGAAACGTAGGGCTGGAAGGGACCTCAAGAAGTCATCAAGTCCAGGCATCTACACTGAGGGCGGGGGCTTAGTCCTTTTTGCGGGGGCATCACACTGTTGACTCTTATTCAATTTGTAATCTGCTATAACCCCCGTATCTTTTTTCATAGTATTGCTGCCTAGTCAGCTATTCCTCATTTTGTAGCTGTGCATTTGATTTTTCCTTCCTAAGTGAAGTACTTTGCACTTGTGTTTATTGAATTTCGTCTTGTTGGTTTCAGACCAATTCTCCCATTTTTTGAGGCAGTTTTGAATTCTAATGCTGTCCTCCAAAGTGCTTTCAACCCCATCCAGCCTGGAAACCTTCCCTGCCTATTTTATAAGGCTATTCTCCACTCCATTATCCAAGTTATTAATGAAAATATTGAATAGTACTGGACCCTGCAGGACCGCCTAGACTTGCCCTCCCAGTTTGACAGCAAACCATTAGTAACTACTTTTTGAGAATCCTCTTCCAACCACTTTATAATAATTTAATCTTGAATGTATTTCCATAGTTTGCTTGAGGGAATGTCATGTGGGACTATATCAAAAGCCTTGCTTAGATCAAAATATATCCTGTTTACTGCTTCCCGTATATCCAACAGGCCAGTAACCCTGTCAAAGAGTGGAAGTAATTTGCATGTGATATGCACATCAAATTGGGCAACTCATTAGGGTTATTAAATAGAAAAAAATCTGTACAATTCCAGTCTGTAATACAACAAATTACAATTGTACCCAACTAAAATGAATGCTAACATACTTTTCAGGCAGATTTTTTTCTTTTCCCCTTACTCCCTCTAGATTTCTTCTGTCTGGTAATAAGAGTCTAAACACTGGGACTGGGAGCTCCCCTAGTCCAAATGGTAGATCTTTAGCCCTTTTCTGTTAGCACAGGCAGTGGTTGAGCTGGCCCAAGAGCAACTTCAAAGGGATTAAGTATCAGAGGGGTAGCCGTGTTAGTCTGGATCTATAGAAGCAACAGAGTCCTGTGGCACCTTATAGACTAACAGACGTATTGGAGCATAAGCTTTCGTGGGTGAATACCCACGTCATCGGATGCATCTGAGGAAGTGGGTATTCAACCACGAAAGCTTATGCTCCAATACGTCTGTTAGTCTATAAGGTGCCATAGGACTCTTTGTCGTTTCAAAGGGATTGGTTCCTATGTTTGGCTGTTGGTGCCAGCTGCACCCTTCTCCTTGGGCACTGCTTTTCAGCAGATACCTGGATTTTTTTGGCACGGTTTGATCCAAGGTCATAATTTTTTGTGTAAGCTTTGATGTACTAGGGCAGCCATCATAAAAAGATCTTTGAGAGAAGGCTGTGTGATGCGCATCCTGGAGTATGGAGGGCTCTACGGCCTCAATACCGGTGTCCTTTCCCTTCCTCACTCCCCTTGACTTCATCATCCAGTTTGTCTGAGAGTTCCTTCCCTGGGTCTTGAGCCTCGAGCCATCCTGGATCTACAAGAGATGAGATATAGCAAAGGCAGTTTGATTCTGGTATGGGAAAGTTTCTAGCAATGAAAAAAGGAAAAATGCATGCACACACATTCATGCACACTCACTCACGCTGCTCCACACACTCACTCACGCTGCTCCACACACTCACGCTGCTCCACATAACCTTTCTTGCAGTAACCTGACCTCTGTGCAATTCTACCTGACCCAGGCTTTACAATTAGCATAGTAAACCCCTTCTCCCAAGGAGTTTAAAGTAAACACCTAAAGCAGCAGTGTCCAATAGAAATTCGATGCTAGCCACACTTGTGGTTTTGATTTTCTCTTATTAGCCATATTATAAAAAAGCCACATGCATTAGCCACAATTAAGTAGCCTATTAGCCACATGTGGCTAGTGGCGAACATATTGGACACCGCTGACCTAAAACCTCCCTTGCCTCTGAGACATAAAACAAGTCCTGACCACTTGTAGTCATTAAAGTTCCAATGCCACTTAAAGAGTATTAAGTTTTTGTGTCTTTTCCAAATTTCTGCTCTAATTACGATCATCCTACCTAAATTTCTCTAGCAATTTCAACTGGATGCAATACTCTTCTTCCCTTTGCCTAAACTGTCACAGTATCATTGTACAGTGTTGAACAGTATCATAGTATGCTATTGAACGGCTGCTTTTTTCAAGAGGTGGCTCTATTTCATTGGAGGATGAAGTAACCTCTAGCGTTGGTCAGTCAGAGAAAAGCTACTGGACTACATGCATCTTTGACTTGTTCTGGTGTGGTAATTCAAATGTACACATTTAGACTGTAACTAGACTTGAAGCAACCATTCAAGATGTAGACTCTTTCCACATGTTTAGCAAAGTACAACGTACACTTATTCTGACTAATTTTTAAATATATGGTAGAAAGTAAGAGGCCATCCCTACTTAACCCCTGGATGGTGGAAGATGAAACCTTTATGTAAGACTTTCCAATATAGAAGGACTTACAGCCATCAATAAGTACAGTATGCTACTACAGGATAAATGACAGAAACGCTTTCTTTTTCATAGTCCTAGAACAAAAATGATTTAAAACATGTCAGAGAAGCTGATGAAAATGATCACACCGTGTTCTTTCTTTTTTGAAGGTTACAGTTAATACAAACATCATTGATCTAAATGAATACTTACAGCACATACTAAAATCAACCAACATGAAATGCCTTACTCCAGAGAAGGTAAGATACTGGCTGAAAATTCTTCAAGCCCTTTTTAAACTGAAGTAAAATTACTGTGCGAGTATAAATAGACTTGGATGCCAAATTGTAGCTGCTCCCTCCCCACCCCCCGAATTCTTCTTAGGCATTGGTTTCACTTTTTGAATAATGTAGAGCTATTCTAACTTTGCAAGTCACATGTTGCATAGGATAAGTTTCTGAGAACTCACATCAGATATATTTAAAAAATCCAAGACAAAACCACACATTACCAAACAGGCACACTCCTGCACACACTTCTCGCTCTAGAGAGAGGATGAGAAAACAAACAATACACAACAGATGTGTAGTCCAGTTGCTTAATTCACTACTGGAAGGCACTCAGATACTGATGATGATGAACGTAGTGTAGGAACCTGTATATAATAGTATTTTCCGGTGCCCCTTTTGGAGTTTGTGTTCTTTAGATTATTTACCTGATCTAGTTTCTACATTTATAAACCTCCACCAATTAGATCTTTGTTCAGTCTGGAAGATTTTAGTATTCTTTAGTATTTAATATACTTTAGAAATGTATGCTCTAAGAAAGCTAAAGGGAAATTCATGTTAACTGGGTCATTTTCAAACAGTTTCTTGCCTTAGCTGAGCAAGAAGCAGTTAATAAAATGTCAACTAACATATCTGCTTCAGAATGGTCAGCACAATTTTTTTCAATAGGTCAAGACTTACTTCCTTTCAGTAGGAATTAATCTTTCTTAAGGCCTTTTTGGTATGCATTACCTCAGAGCCTGAAAATGCCGGTTATGTCTTGTTTAAATGACTTGATTAAATCTCTGTCAGCTTTCATTTTAGAAAGATCTATTAATGTTTCCTTCAGAATCGGAGTTCAGGTATCTTACGAAATGCTGTATTTAGAAGGATAGGTTTTAAATATAAAAACTTGCTGAGTTGTGCTTAATATGGATCAAAATGTGTCTCTTAAAGGTCAATTAGCCTTTTGTAAAGAGTTAAATTTAAGTGTTCTTTCTCTAGGCACTTTCTGGTTACTGTGGCTTTATGGCTGCCAATCTGTATGCGCGTTCCATATTTGGAGAAGATGCACTTGCAAATGTCAGCATTGAAAAGCCAATTCATCTTGGACCAGATGCTTCTGTCACTGGCCACATACGAATTCGTGCAAAGAGTCAGGTAATGATGGTTTCTTTTTAAAGCTTTGTCTCTATCATTTTTATTATGAGTTCTATAAACATTTGCAGAGCTTACATTGTAGTTTACGGTTAATTTTTAGTATTGTTAATTAGACTGGCAACTTTCAGGAAAGGTGAAGAAGGAAATCCCTATCTCAATTTTAAAACTAGGTTTTCTGAATGAAAAGCTTCCATCTCCATTCCCCTTATACAGCATGATTGTTGACTTATTTTTTTTATTTGGAGGGGAGAGCAGTTCAACAGTTAGGTGGAACAGGGTATCTTAAACCAAAGTAACGTGCCTCATACAGCAGTGCATTATAATAGTCCAAGATTTTGCTGTATTTACATATCTCATTTGCAGCCCTATGTTCTTTTGTTATTAAAAAACATAATGTACCACCAACATGCCCCTCATGCTGTTTCTCAAAGTGTTGAAACAACCACTTGAATTTTTATCACATGTTGGAATAAAGGATTCAATGTATTTAAAAAAAAAAAAAAAAAAAAAATCTAAAAATGTTAGGAATCATTAAGAAAGGGATAGATAAGACGACAGACAGTATCATAATGCCACTATATAAATTCATAGTATGCCACGGCATGCTGTTCGGGCCACCCCGTCTCAAAAAAGATATTCGAATTGGAAAAGGTATACAGAAGGGCAACAAAAACCATTAGGGGTATGGAACAGCTTCCATCTGAGGAGAGATGAAAAGGGTTGAGACTGTTCAGCTTAGAAAAGAGACAACTAAGGAAAGATACGATAGAGGTCTATAAAATCATGAATGGTGGGAGAAAATGAATAGGAAGGGTTATTTACTCCTTTACATAACACACAAATCAAGCGTCACCCAATGAAATTAGTAAACAGCGGGTTTAAAACTAATATAAGGTAGTACTTCTTCTCATAATGCACTTCCAGGCGATGTTGTGAAGGCCAAAAGTATGAATTAGATAATTTCCTGGAGGACAGGTCCATCAGTGACTATTATCCAAGATCGTTAAGGACGCAACCTCATGTTCTGCGTGTCCCTAAATCTTTGATTGGCAGAAGCTGGGATTCGATGACAGTTGCATTACTCAATAATTGCCCTGGTCTGTTCATTTCATCGGAAGCATCTGACACTGGCTGGTGTCAGAAGACAGGATACTGGGCTAAATGGACCGTTGGTCTGACCCAGTATGGCCATTCTTATGGTCTTCTATGTATTTGCTGTGTATATAAAAGAAGTCTACTTATATAAAATATTGTCACTTGCAACACCAACAAAATGTGTGGGAATTTTTTGGTCCTTAGAAAATGTAACCTTGAATAAAGAAGAAACTAATGTAGAACTAGAAGTATATTATACAGCTTATCATAAGGGTTCCTTTAGGACTTTCGTATTCAAAAGAACCATTTACTTTACATGCTGCTATTGGAAGAATTTTGAAATGGATTTAATAGAACTGGGTAGTATGTTTACAATGAAACCGGTAATGTCAATGGAACTCCTACATAAGACATTATGTTCAGTTAAATCTGCGACTTTGTCTGCCCTAGGGAGTAATTCACTATTGATTGAGTAGCAGCTGGAACTTTGAATTTCCTTACTTTTGTTAGTTTTACTGAGACCCTAAAACACACACACACATTATTCTGTTTATGGGCTAGTATCATTTTTTATGGAGGTGGAAAAGATTTTTGGGGGCTCAGCATGTTCAGAGCTGGTGTCTGCGTTTATAATTATTATTTTAGGTGTATTGGAAAAGCACAAAACTATCATAACACTCTAATTTCAATTACTGCCATTTGGACTGACCTTGATAACTGCAGGACTGACCGCATTTTAAAATGATGCAACGTCAAGGGGTTAAAATTCTTGATTCTTGCTTTTTTGGGGTGGTGTTACAACTTTCTAGTAGCAAAAGATATAGTCAATTTACGGTTCATTATTTCAGCAAGATATTATACACAAATCTAGCTTATTCATGCTTTTTGGAAATTATGTACTGAACTGTAGCTACAAATAAATAAAATGTTGTCATTGTTGAATTAGAAACATTTTCTTTTCCATGGAATTAGTTTCATGAATTTTATATACTGAACTGTAGGTTAATACTGGTAACAGAGGGGTGGTGGTGTTTTTTGGGGGGGGGTTGGGGCGTTGAGATGACAGTAATTTTATGAAATATCCAAGGTGTGAACATCTTTCCTTTTTTATTTCCTTACAGGGAATGGCCCTAAGTCTTGGAGATAAAATTAATCTGTCTCAGAAGAAAACGAGTTTATAAACTTTACAGATAGTCTTTTCAGAGCTTTTACAATTAAATTTTAGGTATGTGGCTTGTTGGATTCAGAACATCTTGTATTCTTCCATGGTCTGTAATGTAGAAGCAGATCTTTTGTGCTGAATGCCTTCCAGCGGATAATTTATAGATTCTTCTGATCAATATCGAGTAAAACTTTAAAACATCAATTTATTTTTTTTCTCTTTGTCTTAGAAGTCATGTATACTTTGTCTCTAATATATACTGACTATTTCACAGTACAATAAACAAATCTAAGCCAGGGTGGTTTTGTCCTGATTTACAAATAAACTCAGTATTATTTGATTACTACTTTTTATATTTCAAGAAAATAAAGTTACATTGCTTGCAATGTTTATTGTGAATAGCCCTGAAGTTTGTAAATATGCAGTTATGTGACTGTTAAACTAATACTGTGATGTGCCAAAAGGAACTTAAACTTCAGAGTTAAATCAAAGACTATTTTTTATGCAATTGATTTTGGTGGTTAAATCACCTGGCACTGGCAAAACTTCAGTACTAAAAGCTAATGCATATTTCACTAACATTTGCTATTGTCCAATCCCAGCTCTTGCCAGCAATGGGTGAAATTTAAACTAAGTCGTGTTCTTTAAGCTCATTCTGTTTGAGAGAAATTGGACTAATGAATTAGGAAAATCGGGGTGTTTCTTTTTATCTATTTTTGAGTCTGTGTTTAGTAGCATATTTTGCTCGTCTCAGAATACCGAAAAGGGACAGTGGGGTATTAGCACTAAGCTGTAGAAATGTAAGCAGTGTTTTAACTGGATGCAGTGCATATAGCCACCTTCATAAGATCAGCAAGGAAGGATTCAGATTGTGTGTGATCTTGAGTTGAAGAACAATAAATTGCACTGCGTTTGTGTGGGTACACAAATTATGGAAGAGGTATAGGGGAGTATCTAAATGGTGGTATAAGCATATCCTTATGCTAATGTTTGCATACAATAATATTCTAGATGGCAGAGCTATATTAAAATAACTTAAGATCCTAAGTACACCCCCCTCATGGCCTTGCCCCCTGCTTGGGCAGCAGTGGTATTGGCCAGTCACAAGAGCTATCTGCTGAGTGGGTGAGGAGCCTACCATTCCTCTTTGAGAAAACTGGGGCCTCCCTCCTTCCCAAACTTTCATTTTATCTTCAGCTCCCATTCACCCAGAGGGAGAACTCTGCGTAAACTGCAATGGCTGTGAGAATCCCTTTCATCCACCCACCACCCCTTCTGCCCCTCAGTTCCTCTCTTGGGATGGAGCAGTGGGCTTCAGAGTTAACACCCCAGTAAGATGGTTGGAACAGCTTGCCCCTCTCAGCTGTTGTTTTAGGCTGTTTGCAAAATGCGTTGATTACGCATGTCAAGTTCTCAAGCTGCTTTTAAAAAAAAAAAAAAAACTGTGAGGACTTAAAACATCATTTTGCTTTTAAACAAAACCTTACATTCCCATGTCTCACATGACACAACACAGGAGAGGGAGTGGACGGCATGTGCCTAAGCATCAATCCAGCCCTAATGATAGATTTCCTGTGAACTCGGTTCTTTCTTTTCTTTATCCTCCTGCACCCTCAGGTGCATAAGGTGTCTACCTGTTTCTGCCACTTATTTTGGACTTGTGCTGGTCTGTTCAGGTTTGAGTGTCATGTTGATGGATTTAGCTTCTTTATTGCTCTAAATAATGTTTCTCTAGGTCAGGGGTGGGGAACGTTCGGCCCGCAGGATGGATCTGGCCTGCTGTCAAATTTCATCCGCCCCGCAGCAAGTCTCCGTGTCACGGGCCAGAAGCCCTGAGCCTCAGCGCCCTCTGCGGGGCTGGAGCCGCGAAGGCCAGCTCGCCCCGGTGGGGCGGGAAGCTAGGGTTGCCAAGCCATTAAAAGTCCAGTTGTCTCTGCACAGCTCTGGGAAACGGCTGGCATGTCCCTGCGGCCCCTAGACGCAGGTGCGATCAGGGAAGCTCTGTGCTCTTACCCCCACCCTGAGTGCTGCCTCCACAGTTCCCATTGCTGGGAAGCGTGGTCAATGGGAGCTGTAGGGGAAGTGCCTATGGGTGTGGGCAGTGTACCACGGCACAGGGCTGCCTGGATGGGCCGCTGCCTAGGGGCCGGACATGCCGGCCACTTCTGAGAGCAGTGTGGAGCCAGGGCAGGCAGGGAGCCTGCCCTAGCCCCATTGCACCGCTGAATGGGAGCCGCCTGAGGTAAGCACCACCTGGCTAGAGCTCACACCCCGAATCCGCTGCCCCAGTTTGGAACCCCCTCCCGCACCCGAATCCGCTGCCCTGAGCCTCCTGGAGCCTGCAGCCCACACCCCCTCCCACACCTCAACCCCCTACCCCAGTCCTGAGACCCCTCCCAGACCCCACCCCACAGCCCTGAGCCCGCTCCCACACTCCAAACTCAGCCCCAGCCTGGAGCCCCCTCCTCCACACCAAACCCCTCATCCCCAGCCCCACCCCAGACCCCTCACCCCCTCCTGCATCCCAGCCTGGAGCCCTCTCCTGCTCCCTGAGTTCCTCATTTCTGGCCCCACGTTGGCCACCTTACCTGCCCACCACATGGGGTTGGAGCTGTGAGCGCCAGCTTGCCCCTGCTGTGGGGGAAGCCCTGAGCCTCTGCACCCTCTCCTCCCCCCGCGCCCCCACGGGGTTGTGTGTGGCCCACAACTGATTTTTTCTGTGGGTCAATGGTCCCTGATAGAAAAAAGGTTCCCCATCCCTGCTCTAGGTCGCCCTCCCTCTTTTGAGGGGACTTCCATGTTATCACTTGTCTTAAATATGTCAGTCGTCATCTTGTCATGTCTGATGCTTTAAGTTAGTGCGCTTTGCTTAGAATTTCTGATGTAATAAACTCTTTCCAGTGGACTCTGGAAAATCTTGTGCAGGTTACACCAGTGAAAATCCACAGTAACTCCATTGACTGTAGTGGAGTTACTCTGAATTTACAGTAATGTAATGGATTAGAATATGGCCCGTTGTCTTTTATTGTGCATATTCAGAAAAATATCCTACTTGCCCTCCCTTTTGGGGATTCTCCCACATTAATGAAAACAATGGTTTCAGGGCAATAAATTGATCACTAGAAAAAGATTTACAGTTGTATCTTGTGAGCAAAGAAAAGCCTAGAATCCAGTTAAACATGTTCACCTCTCCTGAAGGGGACAGGATTAGTAGAGCATGCTTAAGGAGACTGCGTTCTATGTATGCTGCAGACCCCAAACCTATGGGGGCCTCCTGAACTGTGACTACCAGGACCTTATTGCCCAAACCCTGTTTCGGGTGCAAGCTGTAACCCTGAAGCTATAGAAACAGCAATAGAACACCCTGGTAGAAGATTCTTACCTGTGCAGAGCTCCTCAGAGCCATTTGCGAATGTGCTGCGAGGGGTATAGGATTTAACCTGCCATGAAATCCATTTTGCTGTAAGCTATTTCATTTGTGTAAGGGCATGAAAATAAATATTCAGCACAAGTTGGTGTGCCTTTGAGTTTTTCCTTTCTTGCAAGTATCACAACTTTCATTGTTCCCAAAAATAAATGAAACATGAAACAGAAAGTGGTGCCAAAGTTTGTCTTCTAAAGTTTGTCTTTCTTTAAAAACACACTGCCATGTTCTTGAGGAAACTCTTAGTTCAACAGTGTAATTTTGTTCTGGTTTAACAGATCCCTTGGTATGAGCTTGATTAATTTAGAGGGAGTAGTTGGTGGTAGAATTGGAATCTGAGTCCTATATGGAGGTGCCCTTAGTGCTCTTCTGAGCTGCCTGGATATTAGACAGATGTGCGTTGATGTGTATTCCACCTCCAGCTACTAGAACCCATTGTGGTTGGCTACAGGTTTTTTTCAGTAACTAGTGTGAGGGCCGTGTTTGGTTCATGATACATCTCTCTAGTATAGTTTCATATACCCTGAAAAGTGAATACTGATTTCTTGCAGATATATTCTTCTCACTGTCGCACATTTGATCCATTCTGCATATGAAGATGTAATTTCTGTTTCTTGAGTCTGAGACTACAATCGTAGAGATTTGGCTAAAGTAGGGGTTCTCCAACTTTGTCATAAGGTGGATCACATCTCAAGAGTGTGTGTTGTGGACCACCTCTCCTCACATTCACAATTATGTGGATCACCTCCCTTGTAACTGCTGATCAAATACCATTCTTGTGACAACTACAGCAATTGCTTATATGGAGAAGGAGAAATAAGAAAATGTGTTTTGCTTTGTTTTTAATGTGAGTTAGCAGCTGGAAATGAGAGCCAGGAGCATGTGACCAGCAAAGATTCTATAGACCACAGTTTGAAAACTTGAGGGCCACATCTGGGTATGGAAAATGTAGGGTGGGCCATGAATGCTCACAAAATTGGGGGTTGGGGTGTGGGAGGGGGTGAGGACTCCAGCTGGGGGTGTGGGCTCTGGGGTGGGGCCAGAAATTAGTTCAGGGTGCGGGAGGGGGCTTTGGGCTGGGGCAGGGGGTTGGAGAGGTGTGCTCTGGCGGGGGGTGCAGACTCTGGGATGGGGCTGGGGATGAGGGGTTCGGGGTGCAGGAGAGTGCTCTGGGCTGGGTGGGAGAGGGGATCAGGGCTGGGGTTGGGACACGGGAAAGGGTCAGAGGTACAGGCTCTGGCCAGGCGGCTCTGCGCGCTGCCCTGTCCGCAGGTGCTGCCCCTGCAGCTCCCATTGGCCATGGTTCTCGGCCAATGGGAGCTGCGGGGGTGGCGGTTGGGACAGGGTGCAGAGCCCCCTGGCTGCCCCTACATGTAGGAGCCAGAGAGGAGACATACCACTGCTTCCGGGAGCTACGGCACACCCGGGGCGGGGCAAGCTCCTGACCCTGCTCCCTGATGGGAGCTCAAGGGCCAGATTAAAACGTTTGAAGGGCCGGATGCGGCTCCTAGGCCATAGTTTGCCCACCTGCCCACCCATGTTCTAAGGGGTGCAAGAGACTATGAATCTGAGTAATTGGTATGGAAATATAAGATGGGCTTTATTGGGCATGTAAACCTTGTCATAGGTTCCCAGATCTCAATTAGGTGTGTCCTACAAGAGCATTTGTTGCTTGTCAATAGAGAAATTACTAAATCAAGAAGACCACTGCTTTAGGATCCGGTCACCCAACATGCAACTTTTTAAATTGAAGTAAAATTTAAGCAAAGCAGGTATTAAAACTCCAGTATGGGAGCACAGCAACCTGTTCTGGTGGTCATGAAACTGTGTACACTATATCACAACCACACAGTAAATACTTACAGAAAGTAAATGCCTTCTTGGCTTGTGAAACTCGGGGAAAGAACCTGGAGCAGCAGCTATAAGCCAGTGGTGTATTTTAGAAACAATATTTGATCAGAGATGATGATTCTGTTTTGCTACACCGATGTGTGGGGAAAAAAGCAAGAATGTGTGTATGCATATGACAAAAAGCCTAAATACAACCCCCAAATTTATAAAGTTAACGTATCATTACACAAGAGGGTGCTGTCTTACAACTGGTCTGAAATTTGGTGATTTAGTACTTTAAAGCATTAATGAGGAGGAGAGAAATCAAGGAAATACCCTTCAAATCTAGGGTGTTGGTGGGGTTTGGTTTTGTTTTTGTTTTTTTGACATGAAGCAGATATAGAATGAATCTGCTGTATAGTTTAGAACTTTTTCACTGTTTAGGTATATTTGTAGGTTGCCTGGCTGCGTAATCAGTGCACGATGGTGCTGGCAGCTCATCTTACTAATATAATGCATCTGTTTCAGGGCTGACTATTTCCTCTAGAGATAACATTTTTTCAGAAGCACAGTGAGATAGTTTGATTGTGTACATATGGCATAGGGAGTATCTCATATATAAAGGGCATGACAATGATTTCATTGGAGGAGGGATGTAGATTAAATTTAAGTAGTCCTAACCATCGTTTTGCATATCAACTTTAGCACTGGTTTATGCAATTTTTGTTTGTTTGTTTGATTGATTAAAGCTGCAAATATACAACTTATCTCACTGAACTGGACCTTTCTCCCAATCCCCTGAGGTTCCCCTTTTATGACCATTTTGCATAGCGTATTTTAGCCTCCCCCAGATTCTAGTGTATTGTTTGCAGCTGTAATGTATTACCTAGAATGATCCAGAGTAGAGCTGTGCAGGAAATGTTTGTTTTTCCATCAGGAGAAAAATTGAGATTTCAGATGTTTTTCCTATTTTTCATTAGAGTGAAACAAACAACTTTCAAAATTTAGAAAGAGAGAACGCATGCAGACACCCCCTCCTCAGAACAGCCAAGAGCCTGGTGGTTTGGGCACTCACTTGGGATGTGGGTGACCTTTGCTCAAATTGCTTTGTTTCCTACATCCCTGATATATGCCCTAGTTACCAGGCTTTAAGCTAGTCTGGGTTGAGGAAGGGGGTTCTCTCTCTGTCGGACCAGAAATTCTGTCCTGGACCTAAGAAACCTTCCCAACAAAGGTTTCATAGAAACGAATACATTTTATTTTTAATAAACTGGTATTTTCTGATGAAATTTTTGACAAAACTATTTTATTGACCAGCTCCAATCTAGAACCACCAAGTATACAGAGTTAGTAATAGGATGGCATCTTGATTTTGTTAAAGAGAAGTAATATTTTGCATGTGCCCCTAGTTATCCCAAGATTGGGTGTGGGATCCCAGGTGTGTGAGCCGGAGATCCTGATCCCAAGTGTGCGCACAGAGCTTTTGCACATCTAAGGACTGGGCCAATATCTCTAAACTGTGTATTAAGTTCTTGGAAATAACCCAGAGGTCTTAAATTTTAGGCGTTTTTATGAAAGCATTAAATAACCAAGTAACATCTGAACAAATGCATCTACTTTTTGGATGGGTTGTGATATTAACACCATTTGATAAAAAAAACCTACTTTTTCTTCTCTCTTTCTAATTGAGGTTCTGTATGGTAGAATTGTGTTGGGTTTTTTTCTGGGTTTCTAATTCTTGTTCATGCTTACTCACAGGATTCTTGGAAATGCATTCTCATTTTTGTGGAAGAGTTTTATATTTAGAAATATTTGAAAAACAAATCTTCATATATGAGATTTATTCTTAGAATCTCAAAAATAGTGTTTTCACCTTTTATTCTGATCTCCCATGGTTCCAAATAATGTCCTGTCATTCATCTTAGCAATTATTGATACATGTATTAAAAGACAGGATCTGCACACACTGGGTTGTCCTTAAGCTGCACATTTATTTCATGAGAATACATAATGATACCACCAAGAATGACCTTAAGCAGATCACTGTATACTGTGTGGCTGTGGGAAGAAGGATAAAAGAGTTGAGGGCTCAAGTGATGTTCTCGTCCATCCTCCCTGTTGAAGGAAAAGGCCTGGGCAGGGACCATCGAATCGTGGAAGTAAATGTGTGGCTACGCAGGTGGTGTCGGTGAGTGGCTTTTAGCTTCTTCGACAATGAGCTGATGTTCTAGGAAAGAGGGTTACTGTGCTGGGATGGGCTCCATCTACCAGATATTGGGAAGAGAATCTTTGGACACTGTCTGGCTAACATGATAAGGAGAGCTTTAAACTTAGCCTTATGGGGATGGTGACAAAAATCCAGCCAATCCATATCTAGGCTCAAGTAATGAAGACAAGGAGAAGGGACTAGAAACCGCATTAAAGAGGCAAGAAGAAAACCAACAGGGTAGTCTGCAAAATATCTTCGATGTCTGTGTACCAATGCAAGAAGTATTGGGAACAAGCAGGATGAACTAGAAATCATGGTATATGAAGAAATTTATGACTTAATTGGCATTACAGAGACTTGGTGGGACAACTCCCATGATTGGAGTACTAGCATTGAGGGATATAGCTTGTTCTTGAAGGATAGGTATGGGGAAAAAAGAGGAGGTATTGCACTGTCACTGTATGTCAAGAATATACACATCTTGCTCTGAGGTCCGAGAGGAAGTGAACAGTAGCCCTACTGAGAGTATCTGGGTAAGGATAAAAAGGAAAAAGAATAGTAGTGATGTTATGGTAGGGGTCTATTACAGACCACCAAATCAAGAAGAGGAAGTGGATGAGACGTTCTTCAAGCAGGTAACAAGATTAGCTAACACACAGGGGACTGGACTAGATGACTCTCGAGGTCCCTTCCATTTCTATGATTCTATGAGCTAGTATTAATGAGGGATTTTAATTTCCCTGATATCTGTTGGAAGACTATTACAGCAAAATAGTCGGGAACTTGAGAGGAAGTGATCACGATCAATAGAATTCAAGATCCTAAGGAAAGGAGGACATGAGAACAGCAAAACAAGGACACTGGACTTCATAAAGGAAGATTTCAACCAATGCATAAAAATAGTAGGCAAGCTCCCATGGAAAGACCAATCAGAAAGAAAAGGAGTTGAAGGGGGCTGGCAGTTCCTAAAAGATGTAATACTAGAGGCTCAATATCAAATTATTCCAACGCAGAGGAAAGATAAGAGGCACAGGAGACCAGGGAGCTTTTTAGTTATCTAAAAACCAAATGGAATACATGCAGGAAATGGAAGGAGGGGCATGTCACCAAGGAAGTATCCATGGGAATAGCACAAGCATGTAGGGACAAAAATCAGGCAAGCCAAGGCAAGGAATGAGTTACAGTGGGCAAGAAATGTTAGAGACAACACGAAAGGGTTCTACAAATATGTCCGAGAAAAAAGAAAGATCAGGGATGATGTATGATGTCAGTCTGCTGCTCAATGGAGAAGATGAGCTGGCAACGGAAGATAAGAGGCAGAGCTGCTCAATGCCTACTTTGCTTCAGTCTTCACACAAAAAATAACGTGGCCAGATGACTAGCAAAGTTATCGTAGACAATAAAGGGGAAGGGATGCAGATCAGGACGTCATAGAACACGTCATAGATCTTCTGACTAATTTGAATGAATTCAAGTCAGCAGAGCCTGATGCTGTTCAACCCAGAGTGCAGAAGAAATCTTCGCACCATTGGCAATAATATTTGCAAACTCATGGATAACAAGATAGCCCTTCTCCAGTCTTCCGGGACCTAACGTAGTGTCCATCTTTAAAAAGGGGAGGTAGGAGGAGCAGCGAGTTATAGACCAGTCCGGCTAACTTCGATACCTGCAAAGCTACTCGAGCAGTGGTTCTCAACCCATATGCAGCTCTGTATTTGTTAGGTGAGCCACATCCACACAATAAGCCCTGAGGATGTCACATGGGCTGCAGCTGTGTGCTGATTGGGGAGGGGGGGTTCAGAACCACTGTACTAAGCAATGTGTAAAACATTCAATTTGCAAATACTTGGAGGATGAAGAGGTGATCACTTGCAGTCAGCATGGATTTACTAAGACCAAATCATGCCAAACCAGCTTGATTTCCTTCTTTGACAAGGTCACTGGTTTGATGGATAGGGGGAATGCAGTGAACATAGTATACTTGGACTTTAGCAAGGCTTTTGACACAGTCCCACATGACATTTTCATAAGTAAGCTGGAGAAATGCAGGCTTGGTGGCTACCATTAAGTGGACAGATAATTGGTTAAACAACTGCAAACAAAGAGGAACTATTAATGGAATGATTTCAGATTGGAAGGAGGTCTCAGGTATGATTCCACAGGGATCTGTTCTGGGTATGGTGTTGTTTAACATCTTTGTTAATTACCTGGATGTAGGAATAGAGTGCATATTGATCAAATTTGCAGGGGACACAAAGCCTGGGAGGTTGCCAACACTTTGGAGGATAGAGCTAAATTTCAAAGGGATCTTGATAAATTGGAAAATTGGGTTAGAGACAACAAAGATAAATGTAAGGTGCTACACTTAGGGAAGAAAAACAAATGCACAAATACAGAATGGGGGATGACTGGCTTGGCAGCAGCACTTCTGAGAAGGATCTGGGAGTTGTGGTGGATCACAACCTCAACATGAGTCAACAATGCAATACTGTTGCAAAAAAAGCAAATGCAATTTTGGATTGCATTAATGGAGGCATAGCATGCAAGTTATGACAGGTGATAGTACCACTCTACTTGGAACTGGTTAGGCCTCAGCTGGAGTACTGTGTCCAATTTTGGTCACCAATGTATAGAAGGGAGGTAGAGAAACTGGAAAAGATCTACAGGTGAGTGACGAAGATGATCAAAGGGATGGAATGCAAGCCATATGAGCAAAGGCAGAAGGAACTGGATATGTTTAGTTTGGAAAAGATGAGATTAAAGGGGGACATGATAGCGGTCATCAAATACTTGGAAGGTTGCCATAAAAAGTTGGAGAAAAATTGTGCTCTCTTGCCAGAGAGGGCAGGACAAGAGGCAAGGGGTTCAAACTACAGCACAGCAGATTTAGATTAAATCTCAGGAAAAACTTCCTAACTGTAAAAACAGTAGGACAATGGAACAAACTGCCTAGAGAAGTTGTGGAAGCTCCTTCACTAAAGGTTTTCAAAAAAATGCTGGAGAGCCATCCGTCTTGGATGGTTTGGACACAACAAATCCTGCATCTTGGCTGGGGGTTAGACTAGATGACCCTTGTGGTCCCTTCTAACCCTATGGTTCTATGATTCTATAAGTGTTTAACCATATGAAGCATCTTTACTTTTTTGATAGGATTCTCTATGGCCTTTGCATTGTCTGAGCTCTGATTTTTTTCCCTTCCTTTAGTTTGAATATTTTATAGCAGTGACAAGAATAACCTGATATGTCATTTCCTCCCACCATAACATAGCATGCTGACTAGAAACTCACGTGACTAGTCTTTATGCTTGTTTTTCAGATGAAATCTATCATTATTTTCCATAAACATTTGCATACAATGGAGTTACTGCTCCAAATTCTTATGAGTTACAACCACTGAAATGCACCATCTGAAAATTGCCCCTGTGCAGAAGGCCCATGCACCACTTAACTCCAAATTAAGTCATATTTTGAGAGCTTAAATAAGATACTGGTGATGTATAGGCCTAGAGCGGGACAAAATCTTTTCTACAAAACTTTTCTCTGTCAAAACTGAAAGGTTTTGTGGAAATGTGTCCATTTCAACACATGATATCAGTAAGGGGCATATTGCCCACGTCAGAATAGCAATAGCTTTATATTGAGGCACTCATTGGCAGTGTGGAATACCTAAATTCAGGTCCCAGCTCTGCCTGAATCAGAACAGGGACTTGAAGGTGGGTCTCCTCCATCCTTGGTGATGGCCCTGCCTGCTGATCTATTGGCTGTTCTGGGTTGGCCCTGGCTCTTGTTTTTTGTCATAAAAAAATTCAAAAGGTTTCAGTTTTGTTCCAATGCAAAATGAAAACAAATATCAAAACCATTATTGTTTTGTTTTCTGGCCACCATAAACCTCCTACTGGTTGCCCGCACAGGGACTATTTCAATTAGTTGTACAATTTGGTTCACTGTGATACAATATCCTATTGTGATGGGTTCCCCCCGGGGTGCCACCTGGAATTGGGGTACCACTGAGCCCCTGACCCACCAGCCTCGCTCCCTCTCACATTGTACTGCTGTGGCAAACTGCAAAGCCTTCCAGCCTGCACTTTCTCCAGCATTCATACAGGTAGGGATACACCTAGGTGCAGTTACACGCAGGCTCTCTAACCACCAGCTTCCCAGCCTTGGACCCCAAATCAGTACTGTCCTGCTCTGGTCAGTGGCGTAGCCAGGTGGAGAGAACAGGAGGAGCGGACATTAAAAAAGGCGCCACCCGCTTGTACTCACCTGGTGACGCTCCAGGTCTTCGGCGGCAGGTCCTTCACTTGCTCCGGGTCTTTGGTGGCACTGAAGGACCCACCGCTGAAATGCCGCCGAAGATTGGAACAAGTGAAGGACCTGCTGCCAAAGTGCCGCTGAAGACCCGGAGCGCCGCCGGGTGAGTAAAAATTAAAAAGGCGCCACTTGTGCTCAGTGGGAGAGCGACCACTGCCCCGCTCCCTCCCCTAGCTATGCTACTGGCTCTGGTCAAATCTGGCCACTATATGGGTTTAATATCTGGTCCGCCTCTCCCTCAATGTGAAGAGGAGAATGCACACTTGTGGTAACTAGCAGAGATTTTCCCCAAGCACTCCAGTCAAAGCTCACTGGTTTAAATTAAAACATAAAATAAGTTTATTAACTACAAAAGAATAGATTTAAGTGATTATAAGTGATATCAAACTGATCAAAGCAGATAACCTAGTAAATAAACAAAACCGCAAACTGAGCTTAACACACTAAATAGGTAAGATATGAATTAGCAAATTCTCACCCTGAGTGATAAACAGGCTGGCAGATTCTTAAGGCACAAGCTGCCTTGGCTCTGCAGCTTGGGTTTTCCAGGTTTTTATACACAGGCTAGAAATCCCTTTAGCCTGGGACCATCAATGTCTGCAGTTCAGTCCTTGCCCCTCAGGTGTTTCCAAGTGTGTTGTTGTAGGGAGAGTGCGGTATCATCATGATGTCATTTCCCCCTTTTATATCTTCTTCCCACTTGCTGGAAAGCTCTTTTGCTGTGACCTGGGTCAAACAGTTCCCATTGTGTAGTGCTATCTCTGAGAGGTTTCTATGGTACACAGTTCCTGGGCTAATCCTTGTGCTTGTGTGCATTTCCTCAATAAGCCGTTAACATTGTTTGACCTTTTTACTGTTGTACCCGAAAGGCTGCTTGTGGGTGTTTTCAACCTCGCAACATGTTTCAATATAGCCAAACTTCACATACACCGATGATAGCACATACAATCCAGTGAGATATTAATGTCTAGCAGATCAAGACTTTTAGAATGATACCTCACAAGGCATTCTTTGTACAAAACATATCCTAATTACGTGACAGTGGTGAATACTGAGGTGCCAAGGTGTCACACCTATGATATATAATGGCAACCTGAGGTAATATGTTGCTACTGTACACTACATCCTTACATATTTGGATTCTGTAAAGTATGCTATAAAACTGAAATTCAGTTTCTCATTAGTTTAATTCAAATTATAGTTAAAATGTCCAGGTGGCCTATATAATACAATATTCACTCAGAGCCTAATTCAACTCCTATTTAAATTAATCCAAGTAGTGTTGGGCCCTTGCATCAGCTTTTCTTTTCAAAGGTGCAAGAAAATAAGCCATTAAAAAAAACAACCCCGAAGTCTCTGACCAGGCAATACTCTCATGCTATAGGAATTATCTAGAAGCAAGTAATGGTATTTTCCAGATTGAGCTAATGAATCTTTAACTACAGATATAGCTATTGCAGGATTCATATGCCTGTTCCATAAGTACAGTTTTTGGGTTTTTTCCTACGCCTGTTCTCGCTTGTGGAGGAGTCATACAAGTCCAGCTACAATACTATATCCAGCCTTAATAAATGCAAATGTTACCATAGAAACCTCACTTTGAGAGAGGTAATTATGATATATTGGAATGCCAAAGAAACCTGTTCTGTCAGCATGCAGACGCTAGTAGCAGATGAAGACATTTATCAGTAAGTCACTTAAGCCGGTTATTTATGGAAAATGCAAATGATTTAAGACATTCCACTTTATGAAATCTCTTTGTAATTAAGTGGAAAAATCAGGGATCATATTAATTCCAGCTAATTCCTCGTGTATTATTGTATAGTACTAAAAAACTAAACTGTCTTTCCTACTAAATACTTGTTTAACCTTGTACTTGTGGAAAGGTCAAGTATTCCTTAACAGCTTTCTGCAACCATATAAAATTATATAGCAGTTATAGGCTTTTCAGTGTACATGGTTTGCAGAGAAGAGGCTTGAGCTGAAACATTTGTACTTGCATTTGCTTACCACTGGTATGTTACAAATACCACTTCCTGTTGTTGTACCTGTTTTCTTTGTGAAGTTAGTACTGTAGGTGTCTTTGAAAGAGCACAGAGGGTAAATATTATGAAACATATGTAAATCAATGGGAGTTCGGCTCCTAAATCATTTAGATGCCTTTGAAATTTTTACTCAGAATCCCTACTTGATTTTCAACAGTTAACTCTCTCTGGTAAAATCTCCCACAGGTGTTTAGTCTGGTGCAGCAAGGCAGAACTGGGAGCTGGAGATCCAATCAGACACCAAGAGTGAGCCCTGGAAAACAGCTGTCTGTAAGTCAGATGGGAGAGGGGTCTTTGGCAGAGTTCTACATCCAGTTGTTGGAAGGATGGCCAAAAAGGTCCTAGTCTGAAATTTACTTGTTGACATACTATAATATGGCTTTAGTAAATTCTGATCAAAGCAAGAATCTGATTCTTCTTTGACATTCTTGGATGCCAACAGTCAGCAGTACTCCCACTGCTCTTTAAAGGCAGCTGGACCAGCCCCCCCAGTTTGGGAGAATTTAGTGCATTTTAGATTAGTTTTTCAATAAGCAAAGAAAATGAAACTAACCGCAGGTGGAAAAAGTCTTGAGAGTTGCAGGGGTGGAGGGAGGAGAGGTTTTAAGGCATGGGCTGGTCTTAGAAGCCATGATGGAAAATATATTATTTTATGCATCAATGAGCAACACAATATTCAATATGGTGAAAAATATTTTCTTGCCTTCTTTTTCTATTGTTCGTTTTTCCTCATTTACTCTAATAGACATGGCCATATCTATTATTGAATAGAAAGGGTGACATTCTATTACTGCCTTCTACTGTGAACTAGTTTTCAGTGGTTCTCTCCAGAGTAAACAGAAATCTTTATTTTTAACACTTAACATATGTCATGCAGCAGGTGCCTGGGGCAAAATACACTCTAGGGCTGCCCCATGTAGCTGATACCTTCCCTTTGAGGAGCCCTGATATTTTATAAGCACTGCTGAATGCTTCCTCCAGAGTATGAAAGGGTAGGCTTTTTGAAAAGGCATTTAAAAAAAACCATGTTGTAAGACCTGGATGCCATGAATAGGTATGGGTTACTTTTTCTCAAGTAGCTGAAGTCCCCCTAGCCTCCACTCTCATGTCTCAAATACTGGAGTTCTCCATTTATTCATAGCAACCCAAGTCTTAGTGCTTAACTGGCGAGCCTTATCTCTATGATTATAAAGGATAAAGAACTCGCGCTAAATAAGCAAATTGCACATGGGTATTTTGTGCTACCCCCACACCTCCCCTTCCCCACAGTCCTTTCTGGACCACTGTGAATATCTCTCCCCACACCAGCTTTGAAAGACATTACGTCATGACTTTTCCTCCATACCAATACTTTGTGGTATCACTAAGCTGACCTACACAGGGTCTGGATTGGACGTGTGTTAAGGTATGGCCGTTTCTTTGGTTAAATGATTAGCTGGACAAATGGATGTTGTTTGTTCCAATGGGGTAAGAATAATTAAAATGTTACATTATTTGCCTGAATTTTGGTTCTGTCAGTCCAAACAGTTGAACTGACTCCATGAGCAACTACCATGTAAGGTGGCAAAAGGTCATGAGTGACTCATTGGACTCACTTATTTGAATATAGCTGAAATCACCTGGGAGATGATCTGCCCTATGACAACCATAGTGAGCTGATTGCCCCAGAAAAGGGGAGGAAATCTGACAAGAATGGGAGAAGTGTTGGAAAATGCAGTTGGCAGGGTGAACCAAACCCTTCATAGTCGCAAGTAGAAAAGACTGACATACAAGGCAAGTACTGCTGAATGATCAGCTGAATAGGACCCTTTTATCAAAACAGCCAAAATTTTTGTGAAGGTCACATTCACCCAATAGTTGGAAATTTACTTGCCCATTCTGGCATGTGCTGTGACATATTAATGATTATTTATTAGCAAGAATAAGGAAGACCAGATGCCCACTAACTTTCCAACATGCTGCCAGAGTTTCCAGGTGGAAATAGGATTGTAATAGGCAGATGTTGAGAACTGAACTAAGGTACAGGTAATACAAGCAAAAAGGCAAAACAATTTGCAGTCCCGATGGCAGGTATTAACCCACCCTAATCTTTTTCCATGACTGTAAAGCAGTTTAAAGAATTCTTGCCCTACTTACAGTCATGTTTGCCCCGTATCAGCTTAAAATGGTTTAGTAATATCAGTAGGAAGTGAAGTGAAACATGTTCAGGTGTCAGAAGAATTACTCATGTTAATAAACTTCATTCTACCTACAAAAGACAGCAGAGGGACAAGGAGTAACGTGCTGAATCAGGGCCTATATTTGGAACACAGGATACCACAGTGTCAAAGCCACCACCAAGCCTCTTTGTTTTTTTCAACCTGCAGAAAATCAATTTCAGAGCCCTCTCCTATCCTCCTTACTCAGGCAAAACTCCATTGACTGAACTGGGAGTTTTGCCTGAGTGAGGAATGAAACGATGAAGTGAAAAATAATAGAAATAAGGGAGAAGCAAAGCGAAGGAAAACCAAGTTGATTTTCCCCAAAAAGAATGGAAGAGTTGCAACAAGTCCCTGAGCATTTATCTGACCCCGGCTTAGATCAGTTTGACTAGGCGCTGAAGATCAATTACTTCTGCTAATTTCCTTGGGTTTCTGTAGTATACAGGAATTGGGAAGTATCCCTTTAAATAGTTTGAGAGCCCTCTAGTGGTGCTCACCATCTCCTATACAGAAGCCACCAGATCAGTACAGAGTAAGGGTACGTCTATACTCACCTGTCGCGTCGGAGGAGTCCAATCGATCTTCTGGGTTCGATTTATCGCGTCTTGTCTAGACGCGATAAATCGAACCAGGAAGTGCTCCCCCGTCGACGCTGGTAATCCTGCTCCACGAACGGAGCAGGCGGAGTCGACGGGGGAGCCTGTGCGCCGCGTGTGGACCACAGGTAAGTTCGAACTAAGAGACTTCGACTTCAGCTACGTTATTAACGTAGCTGAAGTTGCGTATCTTAGTTCGACAGGGGGGTTTAGTGTAGACCAGCCCTAAGAGTGCATATATACGTAGCTAGGTCTTGTATATTTGTATATAATTACTAAACATAGTTATTTGGAACCCAAATATGTCCATATGGTTTTGTCATAATCTTAATGACAGATAGAGATCAGAGACAACAGTTTTAAAATATTTTTTCTCTTAAAATAACTTTTCGATCTTGGGAGGGTAGAAAGGGGACAATAATTGGAGAGGTGTTAAACTATGGAAGCCAGTACTCTGCTCTCTAGCTTGTTTGCTGACTATGCTTGTTTGCTGACTGAGTTCTTCACTAACAGGCTGATACAAATATGAAGAAAATGTAAATGGCAATGATTAATCACTTTGTGCAGCTGGGCTACATCATCTCACATAAGAGAGCTCTCAGGGTGATGTCAGTGTCAGAATCACTTCTCTTCATTTCACTGTCTTCTCCTGTATTTGTTTTATGTGATTCCATTCCTAGATTAGCTATAACACCTACCTTATGTGTTAGCAGCACACAATTCTGTCATCTGAAAAGTATGTTGAACTGATGCAGAATGTGGAGATGTACTTTGTGTAGTTCTGTAATAATCCAGCTGAATCTCACAAATTGCCCTGTGGCAATTCACCACTTTTTATCTGACTACAGTATACAATAGATCACCATGGCTGAAATTCACCTTGAGCCAACATAAGGCCTTAAGTCCCACTTAAGCCCCATTTTGAGACATTGAACGGGGCCTTAAGCAAAGCATAGGTCTCATCTTGGTCTTCTATATGTGGTGAGTTTCACGCTGTATGGGAATAGAGGGCAGGGACTGAGTTTGAGGGCAAATGACAACTGATTTTGCCTGCCCTACCGCCTAGCTGTATGTTTTTATTACCTAGTGCACAGATGCACTGAGAGCGACAGCTGTCAATATTTAGTGTTTAATTTATTTTGTTCCTGTGCTGGGCTCAGGGCTGTCCCTGGTTATACTGACACTCAGGTGATGAAGGGATGTTGTCCTGAGGTTGCTTCTGAGGCTGTAATACAAACACTGCAATGTTGCTGTCTCTGTCTTCTATTTTAGGTATTTCTATAGCACCTGTCACTATAGTATATAAGAATGGAGATGAAATAAGCTCATAACCTTTTCAAATTACTTCCCCCCACCACCCAAACACGCTTTCTACATAATGTCTGCATGTTACATATTAGCTATCGTTTGCAAAACTGCCTTTATTACTGACCACACTGCGGCAAAATACACAACAGACATCCTCAGAACCCACCTTACATACCACCGTATGCAGGAGACTCACTAAGGAAGAAAACAACATGGTTTGAGTTTTGAATATAGTTAGTGTTGAGTTTGTTTTAGGGTGTGTGTGTGTGTGTGTGTGTTTGTGGTGACAGAGGATGTTGTTCAGTTCTGGAAAGCTCATTTATAGAGGTGACTAGCATAGTCCTCAAGACAATTTGGTTTGGGGATCTCTGCTGGAAGGAGTGAAGTTGAAGAATATTGGATTTATGAATCTCAGACTTTCTCTCTTATAATAATAACTGCACATACCAGGTGTGACACTCTCCATAGGACAGCCCAGAACAGTAAGCCACTGTGTTATCCCACTGCCTCAGGATTGCAAGCTCATAGAAAGTCCGTCATTTCATTATTAGAAAATGATATGCACAAATCTTGTTATCCCAAATGGAGATTCCCAAACACTTCAATCAAACACACATACTGATTTAGATAAAACAATAAAACAAGTTTATTAACTACAGAAAGAGAGATTTTTTAGTGATTACAAGTAACAAGGCACAATGGCCAGAACTGGTTACAAAGAAAACAAAAGATCAAACGCAAACTAATACCTACCTTAGCAAGCTAAATTAATTAAAAGCAAAAGATTTTCTCTCCATGTGCTTTTTGCAGTCTTTACTGGCCGAAAGTCTTTCAGCCATGACCCCTCCCCAGTTCAGAGTTTCTTCAGGCATTGTTGCTGCCATGAGCAGAGAGGAATGGAAGAGAGAGAGAGAGAGTTTGTGTTGAGTGTCCTGTATTCTTACACCTTTCTCTTCTTTTTTGAGGATTATCTCCAGTGGGGATACAGGTGACAGCCAGTCTGTCACATGGGAACCCCCAACTGTTCCATTGCCAAAATGTAAATTTCTCATTCACATCCTTCTTCCTGCCAAAGAATGACCATTTACCCAGGTGATAGTCTGCTTGATTATGCTGACATGTGGCTAGGTTGCTGACAAGCCTTTTGTCTCTGAGGAACTGGTTTGGGCTTTTTTTCTAACCTTGAAACATGTCATAGCAATGTTATACAGTAAAATCTTATACCTTTACATACAGTGTTGCAGACACACATTTTACCAGGACAATAATGTTCAGTAGGTTATGAGCTTTCAAGTGATATCTCACAAAGCATACTTTGTACAAAATTCATCCTATTCTTGTAAAAATGGTGATCATAAGGGTACAGTCTGCCACACCTTTGTTTAAGGCAGGCTTGTTTGTCAACTCTCTCCAAAACATATTTTAGGTGCATATTTCCAGCACACTTATATAACTCTTTATACACCACCCAGGCATACATCACACGATGATATTCATGACCAGCACGTCACCAATTTTCATAAAAGACCTCACTCAGTATACGTTTATGGTACAATAATACTGTATACAATCAGTTGCTTATTCTTGGGGTTCAGACCCGCTGTTCTTCTTTTGGAATGTCTGGACCCTAATTGTCACACCATGCGCACAGCTTTATTTAAATGGGGAGAGACCTGAATCAATCAAGTAGTATCATCTGTTAAAGGAGGTGGTGCTTAGTTCTCATGCCCCAGTGAGACCCTTATGCGTGTGTACACACACACACACACACACACACACACACACACACACACCCCAATCTTGTGTGGTGTCTGAAATCAGTTTAAAGGAGCCCATTTCTCCAAATCCCTTGAAAACTTGCTAACATTGAAAAACACTCTGTTCTCTCAGTCTCAATCAAGCTAATAACTTAATGGAAGCAATTTATGTGCTCGAAGTGGAGGATTCTGACAGAAGACAAATGTTGTAATTTACACTGCCAGACTCATTCCATGCCTGACCTCACACCAATGGCATTTTAAAAATGCAGGTTCATTATTTTGTTCAGGTGGATCATTTGAGATTACCATTATTCTCAAAGAGTTTATCAAATACTAATGGTGTTTTGCAAAATAAATGGCTTTGCCATTTGCCATCTAGCCCTTTGCTGAGAGAGGAGACGAGAGCCTGAGCTATTCATTCACTTCTGCCAGTAGCATTAGCTGTAGAACAAAAGTGCATTTTCAAAATCATCTAAAGGATACATGCTCCTTATTCTGCTTTGACTATCAAAGCAATCTGGAACACTATACAAATCAAAGTCTTCTGTCTGTGATAACTGCCAAAATCCTTATCTGTAATAAGAATTCAATTTTTCTTTAAAACATGGGGAGTCCCCCTTTTCTTCCCCCCGCTACCCCATGCAAATTGGATGTTTCTGATAGCGAAGAACCACAGTAGACATCCAAGCATTCTGGATAATGTGAATATTTCCATGTTTCTCATGTACTAGCTCTGTTTATTACATGTCATATATTTTAATGTTTATATGAATTATCTTTTAATTTCCAGTGGTAACTCCCCCGTCCCTCAACAGTTTGTTTTCCAACATGCTTTACAGACATTGACCAATACAATCTCACAACGGAAGCGCAAGTATTGTACATATCCATTTTTCAGATGGGAAAACTGAGTAGGAGAGAGCAATGGCTTGACCTTGCACAGCCTTGCAGGTTCACAAGACAGTGAGGGGGAGGATCTGCTCCTTATGCCCCTGCACAGGTGTGTTGTGTTGAAACCTACCCTTGGATAGATTCGCTGATTGCCCCAAATGGGTGAAAGCTGGCCGGTCATGTTAACTTAGAAACATTCTGTAAAACTGTTGAGAAGTTAAATGGAGACTTAAGTGGTGCCTAGGCCTTGTGTTGGTCCTTTGCACAGGGTGAATTTCACCCTGTAAGGGATGGAGAACAGGGGCTGAGTTTGACGGCAACTGAAATGGAGGCATAATTAAATGTCTGGATTAAAATAACACAGATTGATTAGGCATGATCAGATTTCTGGTGAAGGTACAGTCTCAGTCTAGTCAAAGACCCAATCCTCTTTAAGATGATTGGAAGTGTGTATTTAAGGACCACTGGAAATTTTGCTTTGACATGGACAGGGCTGGTGCAAGGAAGTTTCGCGCCCTAGGTGAAACTTCCTTGCACTAGCCCTGCGCCCGCCCCCCCCAAGCTAACACCGCCCCCCCCGGCGCCCTCCCCTCCCCCCCCGCTATCCACCCCCTGCGGGCCGGCAGCCTCCCCCTGCCCATGGTGCCCTCCCGGCTCAGCCGCGGAGCCGGCAGGCGGGCGGCAGCCGGGGCCAGGCGCTTCCCCGGCTCCCGGCAGCCGCAACCAGGCACCCGCTTCCCGGCTCCCGGCTCAGCCATGGAGCCGGGCGGCAGCCGCGGCCAGGCGCCCCCCAAAATCGTGGCGCCCTAGACAACCGCCTAGGGTCGCCTAGTGGGCACGCCAGCCCTGGACATGGATAGTTTTGAGGTGAGGTGGTTGCAGTCATCTCTGGGGAACACTTAGCTCTCTGTTTCTCTCTCCTTTCCCTGCTCCCTTTATCTTGGTGGCAATCAGGTTCCAGACACCCCAAAAGGAGAACAAGAGGGTTGAACCCTGAAGAATCAGCTGATGGTATGCAATGTTATTGTGCTATAAAATATGTTGAGTACGGTCTTTTATAAAAGCTTGTAATGTTCTAAACGTAATCATTATGAGATGTATACAGGCTATGGTTATATGTGTTGTGTGTATAGAGAACTGGGCTCGTAAACTTAGGATCGAACTCACAGCAGAGCAGTGAGCAATCAGACAGGGAGGGACACCTTCCAAGCCAGGTGTTTACATTTAACTAGCTTCACATAACAACCCATTGTCCAGCCCAGGAAAAGACCAGGATGGGACATTAGAGTTAATGGAAAGATATTGAGACATCTGGGCTCTCAGTCAAGAGGGGGTTTCCACACTCTGAATAAACATGAGTAACCCTGGACTGAGAGAAAGAAAAGAAAAAAAGAGAGCGGGAAAAAAAGCCTTTTAAAAGCAGGCTTGTGTATGGCGGGGGATAGCTCAGTGGTTTGAGCATTGGCCTGCTAAACCCAGGGTTGTGAGTTCAATCCTTGAGGAGGCCAATTGAGGGATCTGGGGCAAAAATCTGTCAGGGGACAGTACTTGGTCCTGCTAGTGAAGTCAGGGGACTGGACTTGATGACCTTTCAAGGTTGTTACAGTTCTAGGAGGTTGGCATATCTCCATTTATATATGAGGTTTTTCAACCAGAAACTGAGGAAGAGTCTGTAGGTAGGAAACTGTCTGTGACATGCAGGATCCCCCTATAGCTCAGGGGTGTGTTGGGAAAATGTTCAACGGCACTAGGTAATGCATTAGAAAAGGGGGTTTATCTAATATAGAAATGCAAAGCCTGTGCAGTTGCGTGTTTATGTATATTTACTGTGTAACTTATATGTGTATGCGCCTCCTCACTATTTCATTTTTGAATCTGTGGTTTTTCTGTTAAACAAACATATTGTTTGTTTTTACCCCAAGCAGGTGTCTGTTGTGCAAACTGCACAGGCTGCATGTGCCAAAGTAAGTTGGTGTCTGGGGGGTGGTTTCATGCCTTTGGGGGTGACGAGGGGAAAAGATGAGTGTCTGCTAGTTAAGAACTCAGGAAGAAGAGATTTGGGGAGACTCGGGACTGGAAGGCCTGTTGGTGTCACCCAGCAAGGAGTAACTAGGCTGATGGAAGCTTGGCTAAAACCTTGTGCTTTGGGGCTGGCTACTGGCATCAGGAATCTGAGCCTTAAGGAACCCTGAGGTTACAGGGCAGATGGTGACTAGGACCCCTTACTGGTCTGAGTGTCCCCAAAACTGCACAGTTGCCTACTCCTAATTTTCCTCTTGCTTTCATGATGCTGTCTATGCTGCATTCTGTACCTGTTGTAAGCTTCTGTGTAAATTCATAGTGCCATATATGATGGTCATCACGCCTGAAATGGCAAAACTAACAGTGCATCATAATTCCTGATTTTGGATTTAACCTCTTAAACCTTTGACTTAGAAAAGAGATCCCTATCCACTGTTCTCAAAACAAGGACATAATACTGTACTCTGCTGGCTCTGAAGAAAATGGTAACTGTAGATGGATCAAGCAACTGGAATACGCAATCAGATTTTGGATACCAGATGTCGTTATTCACCAGAAGCAAGTGTACATTTAATCCTCAAAGGTAGGAATGCTAGGTGAGTATAACAGAGCTGGCACATATGCAATGTTACATTATATAGTGATCAGGGAGGGGTATATTTTCAGCCAGACTGAGGCCTGTTCTCTTGTCTTTATGTCCACATTTTCACACCTGCAGATTGAACTGTGGAGACCAATCTGGATTCTTTGGGGATGCAAATCAGGTACAGGTGCAAGTACCCAGAATTGCAGCCACAACTCAATTAGTGCAAGTTGTACCTGCAAAGAAGGAACCTGCCTTTTTCAAAATTTATCTCTCAGACTTGAACAATATGTTAATGGGAACAACTTTTCACTGCAAGATGCTTTGTTTTAAAGCTTGTTGAGATCACAGGAAAGCTTTAGGAAGGCAGGGACAGCATCTTCATATATGTCTGCAGCACAATGTCTAACATAATGAGGACCCAGTTATAACTGAGATATCCAGGTGAAACCATGATATAAACATCAAATAATAATAGAGAGTGAGTTTTGTCTTTCCTTTTCACTTAGGCTTATATTTGTTCAAATCCCAAACTAAATCATAATTCCTATCCACTCAGTGGTTGGCCTGTGCTTTTTCATATACACTCAGTTGACCCAGGAGAATAATGGGTAGGGGGAAAAGAGTCTAGATCAATGAAAGACAAAGAGATTTCCTTATTTTAATCGGTAGGATGGCTTGTTTAACAATGCAATGGAAAAACCGAGAAAGGTAGGCAATGTAAAACTAGGTGAGGGTAACATTCCTTCTGCCTGCAGCTTCTGGATCTAAATCAGATGCGTGCTCATTAAGTTAACTCTGGCTTCCTCCCTTCCTACTGATCTTATTCATTAATGAATACTATGGGTTCCTTTATTGCATTTTCTTCATCCTGGATCATTATAGGGTCATTAAATTTAATTCCTTCCCATTACTATACACTAGCTGTTCTCACTCATTTCAGAATATGGTAATTATGGAGGAACCAGAAGTAGCATACTGTTAAAACAACTTAATTTAATTTGGATTCTTTTTCAGTTATTGGTGGGGGAGGAAGGGGGTATTTATGCACCCATAATTTTGAATTTATTTTTGAGAAAAGGTGGGTGAGGTAATATCTTTTATTGGACCAATTTCTGTTGGTGGGAGAGACAAGCTTTTGAGCTATAAAGCTCTTCTTCAAGTCTGAGAAGCTGTCTCTTTAATATCCTGTTCTCACGCTGTCTGTGCGTGGGGGGAGCAATTCCGATTGCTGCCCTTGTGTCCATTTGCTCCTGTAACCCTATTTGGATTTTCCCCCCATGCTGCATTTTGCTTGGGCCAGTGACGAACACGGTTTAGGACTGGCCACTGGCAAAATAACTTGCACTCCTTCTCTCACAGTAAAAGCTGCTCACTGAAAGCAACAGCTCAGTAATGCATGCAATGGAGTCCTCTGGCTCTTTGATGGATAGCAGCTTCTTGAGCTCCCTTGGAAGCTACACCCCACCTAACACCAATTACAGTATAAAGAAGTCTGTCCCCATTTTCTGTTTAAAACTTTCCAGCATGAGGGAGGGTATATCTTTCTTTTCGCATACGCTCCCACGCCCCATTATAGTATAAATCCTCATGCTGTTTATATTTGTCTGGAGAATACTGGGAAAACATGGTATTCCCGAAAGAGAAGGCTAATAACTCTTTTTAAAGCCAGGTGTAGTGCACAGTACAGAGAGAGATGATGAGAAGGAAAAAAGACAAAACTCTAAGTCTTAATGGTCAGAACTAGAGGTAGCAAATGTATGGTCTACTTTGAACTAACTTTATGCAAGGCTCAGTGCTGTATTTGGTGCCTAGATTTGAAGATGACAGGCACTTTATAAATACCTTTGAGAGGGATACAGGGCAAATACTGAATAGTTTTTCACACAGCACTATCATTGCATTTCAATTATTCCTGCTCTATAGCACATCCATTTTTCAAGTCATGCGCCTCTATTCATTAAGGAACATCCACTCTGCAGTAGTGCTGTGATGATGACAAATCCCATAAGGGTCTAAGAGCCATAAGCCCACTTTACTTCTGCCTATGTGTCAAATTTGAACTCATGTCTCCAGTGAATTAACCTTCTGAACCACCAGGCTCTAGCCCTTCTATAACACTCTTGTTTCTACAGCGGTCACAGGGGAGTATATGAGGCTTTTAATTCAGGATTTAGATTCGTGAACTGACCTCCTGTGTAGCACAGACCATAGAACTTCCACCAAATAATTCCTAGAATGTATCTTTTAGAAAAACATCCAATCTTGATTTAAAGTGATGGAGAATTCACCACGACTGTTGGTTAACCATTCCAGTGGCTAATTACTGTCACAGTTAATAATGTATGCCTCCTTTTCTGTTTGAATTTGTCTAGTTTCAACTTCCAGCCATTGGATCATGTTATACCTTTCTCTGCTAGATTGAAGAGCCCATTTATTAAATAATTGTTCCCTGTGTAGGAACTTACAGACTGATCAAGTCACCCCTTAACCTTCTCTTTGTTAAGCTAAGTAGATTGAACTCCTTGGGTCTACCAATATAAGGCATGTTTTCTAATCCTTTAATCATTCTCGTGGCTCTTCTCTGAACCCTCTCCAATTTATCAACATCCCTCTTGAATTGTGGGCACCAGAACTGGACACAGGATTCCAGAAGTGGTCACACTAGTGCCAAATCCAGAGGTAAAATAACCTCTCTACTCCTACTTGAGATTCCCCTATTTATGCTTCCCCGGATCCCATTAGCTTTTTCGGCCACCACTTCACAATTGGAAGCTCACGTTCAGCTGATTATCCATCATGATCCCCAAATCTTTGAGTCACTGCTTCCCAGGATAGGGTCCTCTATCCTGTAAATATGGCCTACATTCTTTGATTCTAGGTGTATACATTTACATTTAACTGTATTAAAACACATATTGTTTGCTTGCGCCAAGTTTACCAAATGATCTTGATCGCTCTGAATCAGTGACCTCTCCTCTTCGTTATTTACCACTCCCCAAATGTTTGTCTACTGCGAACTTTAGTGATGATTTTGTTTTCTTCCAGGTCATTGATAAAGATGTTAAATCATGTAGGACCGAAAACCGATCCCTGCAGGACACCGCTGGAAACAGACCTATTGGATGACAATTCCCCGTTTACTATCTGCACTAGGTCTGCAGTGGTAGAGTGCTAAATGAATAAGTTCCCCAGCTGTACTGCCCACACTTCCTTCACAAACCGGTGCCACCCACTTTTTGGACTACACCAATTCCTTAACCTCCCCCATTGGAAGGAAGGCTGCAACACTGTAAGCACACACTCTCTCTCTCTCTCTCTCTCTCTCCCCAGCAGAATTTCTGGCACCCTCTGTCATGACAGGGAAGTGAATTTAGCCCAGATACTGAAAAGGAAAATGCGTCTCTCTTTGTATTAGAGGAGGATGTTCTAGAGAGCTGAGTACAGGATTGGGAGCCAGGAATTCCCGAGTTCATTTCCCAGCTCTTCAGCTCTCCTGGCATCAGTTTTCTCATCTCTAAAATAGGGCAATTGGAACACATTTATCCACACCTCAGCATAGTTGTCATGTTCAGTTAAATAGTATTGTATTTATATCTCCAATTATCCCAGTGGGCAACAGGTTGAGAGAAGAGAGGGGAGTTGCTTCAGAAGTTGTACATCAGATCTTTTCCCTGGAGGCAGCTGAGAGGTCACAAAGGTGATGGTGTCATCTCTGCATGACATACGCAGGAGACGAGTCTGGCTATATAAAGGGGAAATCTCCTATTTACCCCCAAATACACTGATAAACAGCAACAGTGGGGAAATGCTGCTGAAAGTTTAATGGTGGTTTGATAAACTCTTCCTTAGTTAAAAGTTTGTTGGAGTATGGCTGTGATTCTTTGTGTGTGTCGCATATGGATTATTTGATTTAATGTCACTCCTGGCTCAGTTGAAAATTGCACATCCTCTTCAATGATATTTATCCTTAAGCACAATAGACTTCAAACCTATTCATGAGTATTTCTAATTTCTCATTATCTTTCTCTCTTTTGAATTGATTATATACATGTGGAGTTCTCTCTCGCATCACAGAAAGAAGCAATGCTGCTTGCAGCCTTTCCTTCTACTTATCTGCTTCTGTAGCCGATAGGTACAAGAGAACTCTGTTTCTATTTTCTTCAATTTTCCGCTAAATTTCCTTTGAAGGGTATCTTTCCTGGAGGCTTTAACTGATCCATTTTCTTTTCATTTTTTTTCCTGACACCATATTGTGTGTTTGCATGAGGAGGAAGAAAGGAAAGAAGAGGAAAAAGTGAACAATATTTCTGTAAATGTAAAAACTCTTTGAACCATACTCTGCTCTTGGGTTTGTACTTACAAATCCTGAATTTAACTGCAAATCTCCTCTGCTTTAAAGTGAGGTTCTAGTGTGAAAATGACACCTTCTTCTTCCATTGTTTTCAATGGCTTTGGATCAGGTCCTCAATCAGCAGATCTGCTTTTGATGTGTGTATTCAGTCGTAACTATTTGTTTTTAACTATCCTTATAATTAGAAAGTTTTACTAATAGTTAACCTAAATCTCCTTTGCTTCAGCTTAAGCTGATTATTTCTTGTCCTACCTTCAGTGAGCATCACCATTAATTACAATTTTTGCAGGCCAGGTCTTCAATAAATTTGCACATATGTATTTGACTGGAATTTGGCTCTTTTGATTTTGTGGTTGAAAAGTAGTTTTTGTTATTGTTTTACACCTGTTAGTCCTGCTGAAAAACAGCTGAAACAGAAGTTTACTCACTTACACATCAACTGAATTGTTTGCTTATTTATTCATGGTTTTAATGTTGACAGCATCCTAGAATCCTAACAATGGTACCTTAGAAAATGAACCTGTAAAATGAACTATGCAGGCCTTGATTCTTCGCTATGTTAGAGCTGCATTCAGACACCGTGGGAAGGGGGACTACTGGCAGACAGTTGCCTCTCCTTGAATCAGCCCTGGAGCAAGTTAGAGCAGGAGCCCTTCTCCAAATCCCCGCCCCTCCCCTGCCTCTTCTCAGCCTCCTCCCCTGAGCGCGCGGCTCCCCGCTCCTCCCCCCTCCCTCCTGGAAAGTGCTAGTTGGCGGCAGGAAGCGCCTGGAGGTAGGCAGAGGAGCGGGGACACGGTGCGCTGG
The DNA here is from genome assembly GCA_033296515.1 of Macrochelys suwanniensis. NCBI lineage: Eukaryota > Metazoa > Chordata > Testudines > Chelydridae > Macrochelys > Macrochelys suwanniensis. The sequence continues at coordinate 97,084,385 of CM065781.1, read as the reverse complement.
GGCAGTGGGGGAGAGTAGCTTGGCGGCCGCAGGAAATAACCCCACAGGCCGCGTGTTTGAGACCCCTGTTATAGACACTTCAGTGTGCTAATAGTTACCAACATCCTCACTCTAAACCATTGCATGGTCCTGCAGATAGCAATGCCTTCTTGCCTTAGTAAAATTCCATACCACACTGCCTGGAAAAATTTATCTTGACAGCTGTCATTCTATATAAAAAACACAGGAAAGACCCTAACTCTACTTCTTTGTTGAAGAGAGCATGATGCAAAGCCCATCTATTTAAGTGAGCATCGGTGAGAGGCTGAGGCAGTTGAGGGTGGGATTTCGGTTTAGTCTAGGGGGCTTGGGGATTAATTCAGTTAAGCGCGTGCTTAACTTAAAACATAAATTTAAAGTAGACTTTAATGTGATGAAGTTGACATAAGCTTAAAATTGACACATTGACCACAGTGGGTCATCTTAAATGGATTCTTCAAAGGAGTCTCTTTTTAGAATACACAGAGAAGCTCCAAATTTTTGATTGTTCCCATTGTCTTCAAAAGGACAATATTTGGCCCAGAATTATCTTGAATAATCTTGTTAGAATAAAATATTTGCCTTATCCTTAAGAAGGCACATATAATTATTTCCCTCATTAGCTAGGATGTATTTGTAGAGATATTTGGTTATATCTATTGTGGAGAAGATTTAATAAAATTATCTAACAAGGTGGTGTTTCCTCTTTATTCATTGTGCTGTCTGTATGCACAGGATTTAAATGTATAGTACAGTGATACAGATTGCACTGTTTCAACCAAGTACACAAAGTCCTATTTATTTTCACTAGTCATTGTGTTTATGTGAAGCACTTGTAATGGTCAATGATGTTATTTATTATAGAAATCAGAGACATGCAGAACTGAAAGGGACTCGATAGGTCATCTAGTCCAGTCCCCTGCACTGAGGCAGGACTAAGTATTATCTAGACCATCCCTGACAGGTGTATGTCGAACCTGTTCTTAAACACTTCCAATGATGGAATTCCACAACCTCCCTAGGTAATTTGTTCCAGTGCTTAACTACCCTGACAGAAAGTTTTTCTTAATGTCTAACCTTTATCTCCCTTGTTGCAATTTAGGTCCATTACTATTTATCCTGTTCACAGTGGTTAGGGAAAACAATTTATCACTCTCCTCTTTATAACAATCTTTTACCTATTATGGCCTCCCTCAGTCTTCTCTTCTCCAGACTAAACAAACCCAGTTTTTTCAATTTTACCTCAATCATTTCTCAATCTTTCTAGACCTTTAATCATTTCTGTTGCTCTCCTCTGGACGTTCTCCAATTTGTCCATAGTTGTCCACCAGAACTGGACACAATACTCCAGTTGAGGCCTTATCAGTGCTGAGTAGACCATAAGAATTACTTCTCATATGTTGCAGACAACACTCCTGCTAATGCATCCCAGAATGATGTTTGCTTTTTTGAAACAGTGTCATATCATTGACTTGTATTTAGTTTGTGATCCACTATAACCCCAGATCTTTTTCTGCAGTACTCCTTCCTAGGCAATCATTTCCCATTTTATATTTGTGCAATTGATTATTCCTTCCTAAGTGGAGTACTTTGCATTTGTCCTTATTGAATTTCATCCTATTTATTTCAGACCGTTTCTCCAGTTTGTCAAGATCATTTTGAATTCTAATCCTGTTCTTCAAACCACTTGCAACCCTCCCTGCTTGGTGTCGTCCACAGACTTTATAAATATTCTCTCTATGCCATTATCCAAATCATTTTTGAAGATATTGAATAGAACTGGACCCAGGACACATCCCTGTGGGATCCCACTAGATAGGCCCTTCCAGCTTGACTGTGAGCCATCATTGACTCTCATTACTTTGTGATCCACTATAACCCTTGTTTTTTATCCCTTTTATCCTTACTCAGAGACTTTCAACAGGTCTGCCTCCCAATTCTATCTCAACCCAAGTGCAAGTGTATACATCTTTGATATACAAGATACCACCTCCTCCCTTTTTTCCCTGCCTGTCCTTCCTCGTTAAGCTGTATATTTCTACACCAATATTCCAGTCGTGTGAATTATCCCACCAAGTCTATGTGATGTTGTCATTGTGATTATTCATTAGTATTTCTAGACCTTCCTGTTTATTCCCTATACTACTTGCATTAGTATACAGACATCTAAGGCTATGGCTACACTAGAACTGTAAGCAAGCTCTCTAATGTAGCTGCTCTAAGCCGACAGGAGAGAGTATATCGACTTAATTAATCCACCCCCAATGAGTGGTGGTATCTATGGGAGAAGTTCTCCCGCTGACATAGCACTGTCCACACCAGCACTTAGGTCAGTGTAACTTACGTTGCTTTGGGGTGTGAATAAACCACCCCTCTGAGCGACAGAAGTTATACTGACATAAGTGGCAGTGTAGACATAGTCTAAGATGTTGTTCAATTTCCCCTCTATATTACGACATCTTTGCTGTTGCTGCAGTATTTAGTCTTTGTCCTGATGGAGTATTTCGCATGTCAATGCCTATTTGACTTGATACTTGCTTCACTAACAAGGTGTGACAAAGTCAGACTGGACAACTGTAGGAGAGCAGTGGAAGGCAGCCTGAGAATGGTAAAGGCCCTTTTCCCCGTGAGCAGAAAAGAGGTTACCTCGGGTTAACTAGGGACATGTAAGTCCAATTAAGAGCTGTCTGGGATCTTCAAATACCCCTTTGCTGGTGAGGGAGAGGAGAGATGGGAGATAAGCTGCATCAGGGAGAAAAGGCTTCTCCTGGGTGGAAGGCTGCTCTCCCCCCTAACATGGTAACTGAGTGTTTGGGGAAGGACTGGCACCCAAAGGCTAGCATAATGAGGCAACACTCGAGAGAGGGGGCAGGCAGGGAGAGGTATTCCCTTTTTGTGTTATGAACTTGGTATTTTTTTTGTTTTCTTGAAAAGTGCTCCTGGGGCCCACCTTGTAAATACTGAAGAATAAAAACACAAGTGAGGAATAAAAACTCTCCAGAATGGGACTGATTTACTCCAGCCCCTACCCTCCAGAGGAAGAAACACTAACCCCAGTGAGGCAAAGAAGGTGCCTTGCTACAAAGGAGATTGGCTATATTTTGCTTGCATCTAATTTTATCGCTTTCCTAAGTAGGACAGTTCTTTAGGCATCCCAAAGATGGACAGAACTGGTTGAAGTATATGTATGTAGACATGGTTATTTCATTTAATAATTAGCAATAGTTATTAGCCTTTTATTTTTAATTGATGCCCAAGATTCAGGAAATTCCTACTCCCTAAGCACATGCTTAAGACCCATGGAAATCAATTAATCAATCTGCACAGACCTAGTTTAAGTCTGTTACATAAGAAGATTTTGCAAATGTATGTGATCCTTTTGGCACTATGGCATCGTCACATGAAGAAAGTCCATAGGATGATACTAGGGGAATAATGCAGCTGAAAGCATCAATACTATATCTAGGTCAAGCTGCTGGGAGAATTTAGAATGTAATTATTCAAGGTGGAATTGGCCAGGGTACCAGAAAATTCTATTAATATGAAAAGTGCTTTGGAATCTTTAAGGAGTACAAATCACTAGGCCCTCGGTTTATTGTCTCATGTAAAGCATAGCAACTGCATCAAAATGACCCTTTCCAAGCCTCATTCTCAAGTATTCTCTCAGTCCTGACTCAGAGGTAAGAGACATTGTCATCGACTGCATCATCAACGCCACTGCTTTCAGCACGTAAGTCTTGGTGGTCTTCCATTCCAAATATTGACCGAGTTGAATCAAAGCAGGTGGCAACATTGCTGCAGGCTGATACAAATCATTACAACGTAAATCAAATCCTTCACTTACCTGCAAAGAGCTGTGACTAGGATTCTATGTATTCCTCAGCCCAACAGCTGATGCTAATTATACTAATTATACCTAAAGGAGCCCAGCTCCTCTGATACATGTCAGCTGTTGGAGAGAGACACCCAGCTGGTGTTTATAGTTTATATTCCCTTGGTTTGTGTCACCCTTCTTTCTAACACATTAGAAGTGCTTGTGTCTTATATGTTTACTGTATGGGGCAGGGCACACTAGAAATTCTTAGACATCTGGATTAGAACCTTTACTGCCTTAGCTAATGAAGCTGCTTGCTCAGCTCAGTGGGTGGAGGCTGGTGTTGAGTCACAGGTCATGATTCTCTAGATGCACTGAATCAGACATTAAGGATGCAAATGGTCTATTAGGTCATCTAGACCATCCCTTTGTTAACTGTCCCTAATAAGATGTATGTTTCAGTTTTTCTTGGCACCATCTAAAAAAAATTAAGATAAAGGGAAGTAGAGTTACATTCTTTGCTAGATAGGAACCATAGAGTTATGTAGTATTCTAATTCATGTGTGTTCCTGGGGAGTTTTTGCCTTTCATAGACTCAGTAGATCAGTACATTTTCTTTTAGACTCGTGTGTGTGTGTTGAAAGATCAAAGTCAAGATAAAAATGTCAGAACATCAAAATGGAATCCTACAAATGTGAGTGACTTTAAGATTTATGCCACTTGCCTTTTGCTTGTCACTCTGTAACATATCCAGTACACTGGATCTTTTCCTTCATTTTTAGTTATCTTTCCATTTCTCCTACATTATCAAGTACAGTTATTAATTACCAGTAAACATACACAGTGAGAGACTGTCCCCTTCCAGAAGAATTTACAATCTAAGTAGACAAGACAAAGGGTAAACAGAAGCAGAGACTTGAAGTGACTTACGTGAAGACCTAAAGTAAGGCCGGGGGAAAACCAGGATTAGCACCCACATCTTTTAAGTCCCATTCTGATACCCTAGCCTCTGGACCAGACCAGACCTCACCACCTCCCTGTACAAACCCTCTAGATCCTAATCTAAAGCCTGTTGAGATCAGTGGCTTGAGTCCTATTAGCTTCAGTGGGCTTTGGAATCAGCCCAATAATGCAGGATTTTCAGTGTAATGAGTGGTCACATTTCAGTTCATTTTATGCTGACAAAGTCATTAAAAATAGAAAGAATGTTTATCAAAAGCAAACAACATGGGGTCCTGTTTTAATGGTAGTGGGAACTCTTGTCCATTCTGTGGGGCTGTAGCCTACAACTCCCGAAGACCTGTTTTGAAGTCAATTTTAGCTCTAAGCACTTTAAAACTGATGGACTGAGTGAAAGGCATATTTACATCCAGTCTTGTAAGACCTGAGTGTATGTGTGATGCTGTATGGAATATGGGAGAAACTTTGATATTGTTGATACCAATATTATAAAATTGCAATGAATCTGACCAGATATGCCATGTAAGGTGTCTACGGAAATGTTATGATTTGCCTAGTATGATAGTCTTGTTTATATGCTTGTATCACCTTTGTATTGTAAGTTATAGATATGTACAGTATAGCTGTATTTCCAAACTTGTGCTATGTTTGACACCCCCAGACAGATTGGCATCAGCACTGCCTAGCCTGCTTGATGGCCCATGAACCCATTGAAAAAGCAAGGGACTACACCTTATGAGTCAGCACGACTTGTAGGGGCATGCCTATGGACAGAACTCTAAATTTTCCATGTCATATGCTGTGCACCTTGTGTTTGGGGCACAGGAAGTACAAGCCACATGCAAAAAGGAATATAAAGGGCAGCTGCATCATCTCCAACTCCATTTTGTCTTCTTTCCTGCTTCTTACCTCTGGAGTAACCTTTCTACAAACGAAGTTCTGAACGAAGGACTGAACGACCCATCCAAGCTATGGCTGTATTCCAGAGGGACTTTCAAGCCAGCAGACTCACCAATACTGCTAAGAGCCTGATATACGGACTTTGAAATCTCTGTATGCATTTGAATGCTTTATCATTTAACAACTCTCTTCTTGTTCCTTCTTTTTTCTTTATAATAAACCTTTAGGTTTCGATGCTCAAGGTTTGGCTGGCAGTGTGGTATTTTGAGTAAGATCCAACCTAATATTGACCTGGCAATGTGGCTGGCCCTTTGGGGTTCAGAAGAACATTTTGTATACTGAGAAGAGTTGCTAAATAGCGTCTCACCTTACTGCACCTAGGTGCTGATTGGGAGCCAGAGAACTGGAATGAAATAAAGGGGGCTGTGTGATTTCTTTTTTAGCTTCTTGATAATCAGTGTGGGGAATCAAAAGCACAGTTTGTGACTGGTTGATGAGCTTAACTTCAGCGTTAACTACCAGTCTTGGGAGTGACTGCTCTGCCTTTTGCAGCCTGCCCTGACCTTAGCATTTCCTGTGAGGACTGCCCCAGGCATCCCGGGTCACAGAATGGAACTCCCATTGATATCTGACAGGTTTGAGAGTGGTAGTCGTGTTAGTCTGTATCCGTAAAAAGAACGAGGCGTACTTGTGGCACCGTAGAGACTAACAAATTTATTTGGGCATAAGCTTTCGTGGGCTAAAACCCACTTCATCAGATGCATAGAGTGGAACATACAGTAGGAAGATATATATTGTGACAAAGTTCCTCCTCTACCTCGGTGAGTCCTGCGCTTATTGGCGGATTTTGATCGCCTCAGAGATCTTCCCCTCTGGTAGAACCCACAGTCAAATTCCTCCTGTGTCTGATCAGGAGTTGGGAGGTTTGGGGGGAACCCGGGCCCGCCCTCTACTCCGGGTTCCAGCCCAGGGCCCTGTGGATTGCAGTTGTCGATAGGGTTTCCTGTAACAGCTGCATGACAGCTACAACTCCCTGGGCTACTTCCCCACAGCCTCCGCCCAACACCTTCTTTATGCTTACTGCAGGACCTTTCTCCTGATGGTCTGCTGATGCTTGTACTCCTCAGTCCTTCAACTCTTCTCACTCTCAACTCCTTGTGTGCCTCTTGCTCCCAGCTCCTCGCACGCAGCACCACAAACTGAAGGGAGCTCCTTTTTAAACCCAGGTGCCCTGATTAGCCTGCCTGTCTTAATTGATTCTAGCAGGTTCTTCTTAATTGGCTCCAGGTGTCCTAATTAGCCTGCCTGCCTTAAATTGGTTCCAGAAAGTTCCTGCTTGTTCTATTGCAGCCCCTGCTCTGGTCACTCAGGGAACAGAAAACTATTCATCCAATGGCCAGTATATTTGCCTTCTATCAGTCTTCTGTACCCCACTTGTCTGGGTCTGTCACAATATATACAGAGAACATGAAAAGATGGGGGTTGCCATACCAAGTCTAAGAGACTAATCAACTGAGTTGGTATGGCAACCCCCATCTTTTCATGTTCTGTGTCTGTGTGTATATCTTCCTACTCTATGTTCCACTCCATGCATCTGATGAAGTGGGTTCTAACCCACAAAATCTTATACCCAAATAAATTTGTTAGTCTCTAAGGTGCCACAACTACTCCTCGTTCTTTTTATTGATATCTGAGTGGCAGCTTGATTGTGCAGATAAGCACAATCAGGATGGGCAGTGCCTCAGTGGAAGTAGCACCAAAGAAGCAAAACTAAGGTGGAGGCAACAGCTCAGGCGGATTCATGTCATAATTGCTTTCCTGCAGGGTAAGAGAGCCTCAGAGAAGGGCATCTTGGAGACTACCGGAGGAATCCTATTCATTTCCCTCAAAAGTTCTTGTAAATGCTCTCATTTAGGGGTATATGACCTTTTTGGTCTTACTGGCTGGGGAGATAGTGCTGTAGGAGGGCAGCTACTTTATAGCTTGGTAAAGGGCAAGCAGGGTCACAGGTTTCCTCCTTGCAGATCCAAAATGCCTTTGGGTAGTAAAGGTTAGAAGAGTGCTGGCAATGCCCTTGCCATGTGACTCCAGTGATTCCTGTTACATGTGGTGTTGTAAAGGCAGCTCTTTATGGCCATAGTCAGCTCCAATTTTCAGCCATAGAGTTTTAAAAGAGCCAGCATATCAGTTGGTCCATAGGTGGCTGTGAAAGATGTGGAGTTATCTATATTAATTGTATTATATATCTGTGGGTTTGGTGGTATGGTGCTGGATAAACGATAGCTAAGGGTTGAATCAGTCAGCTTTGGTTGCAGAAAACAAAAGTCAGTAGCTGCAAACAGCTCCAATGGCTGTCACTCAGAGAGTGGAAATAATAATTCTTTTAGGTTTCAGTGTAGTAGCCGTGTTAGTCTGTGTCAGCAAAATGAAAATAAGAAAGAAAAACTTGTAGCACCTTAGAGACTAACAAATTTATTTCAGCATAAGCTTTCGTGGGTTAGTACCCACTGCATCCGATGAAGTGGGTACTAACCCACGAAAGCTTATGCTGAAATAAATTTGTTAGTCTCTAAGGTGCTACAAGTTTTTCTTTCTTATTTTCATGTTAATAATTCTTTTGAGATGTGCCTCCAATAATGTGGAATCAGGGTCTGGGTGCTCTCCCTGGGTCTCAGGGTGGGTGGGAAGAAGAATCCCATCTTGACACCCTAGGGGCTTTTGGGTTGGAACTGTCAGACAATGAGATTGAAAGGAATTAAAAGATGTGCTGCTGAGAAGACAGGAGAGTCGGCGTTTTCAGAGACGCAACCTGTAATTTGGTCTCCAAGAACACAGGGGGGTAGGCTAAGTGGAGCCTATCTAACTGCTTGAGGAAAATGTTAAACTTAGGTATGACAATATGTGTTTAGGCTTTGGTTGTTTTAACCCTTTTTTCTCTGCTTATTTTCCTGGATAAATAAATAATGCTTCATTTTGAACTGACTGTTTGGTGACATTGTGTTCACCAACTGTTCACAGCTCCCGGAAAGAAGTCTATAGCAGCAGTAGCGCAGCCAGGTCCGGAGCGCAGGGGGAGCAGCGCTATAAAAAGGCGCCTCCCCCTGTACTCACCCGGCGGCGCTCTGGGTCTTCTGCGGCACTTTGGCAGCGGGTCCTCACTCACTCCGGGTCTTCGGTGGTACCCGCCGCCGAAATGCCGCCAAAGACCTGGAGCGCTGCCGGGTGAGTGCAAGAAGCGGCGCTTAAAAAGAAGCGGCACCTTTAGCGCTGCTAAAAAAAGGCGCCGCTTCCTTTTTAAGGTGCCGCTTCTGCTTACAGGAGGAGCGGCCGCTCCCCCTGCTCCCCACCCTCCCACGGCTACGCTACTGTATGGCAGGGGCCAAACCCAGTGGCCTCTTCTATTTACCAACCATGAAAACATGGTTGGTAAATAGGGGTCGCTCTTGTTGGGTGCTCCGGTGTAAAAGTGGTCTGCATCACGGGATTCCTCTCTGAGAGAAGTACAGGCAAATGCTGGTCACTTGGACAGGGTGGCCACAGAGACACCGAGTAAGTACAGCTCATCCCAGAACTGTAACGGGCAGTCTTGAATCCTCATGCTGCTGCAGCAGAATGTACAACTGAGATATTCATGATTTATACTGGCAGCCTTGATGGTGGAGGAATGCAGAGTTCAGGCAGTCTGGCAACAGAGCAGTCTAGAAACAAGTTGTTCTGGAGATGTGTCCAATGATCCAGAATGGATGGGTTTGAAAACTGTATACTGTCTTATTTGCCTAGGACACATGGCATTAAGATGTGTTTTGCCAATCTCCTAGACTGTGTGGCCGATGATAATAGAACTGTGACTTTCCCTCCCTGCTTGTTTTGGGAGCTCCTGAATCTCACCCCACCCCTGTGAGTAGGGTGGCCTGTGTAACTGAAGAATGTTGTTATTGTTCTGTTAAGTAAATGGCATCTTTGAACTTCTTGAAAGTGATGATTCACGTCCGATTACTCAGTATAGCAAATCTGCTATAATCATTCCAGTGATGTCTTAAGCTTTGGGAATTACTGAAACTCATTTTAAATCCTAAGAGTTTTATTGTAAATGAACACACCTTTTTTTTTAAAAAATCTGTCTTAAAAAGATTGTCCTCTGGTTTGAAAAAACAAAACCATTTTTTTGTTTTTAAACCCAAACCTTTTTTCTGGGTATTTGGTGAAGAAGGTATATGATGGCGAAGATCCCAGGCCCTCCCGGAGGAGCTACTGGGGCTGCGGCTGGCCATGTACCGCAGGGAGACTGAGGAACCTCAGGAGATGGAGGAACACTCCGAAGGGGTAGGAGGAAATAGCCCAGGGACACCAGACATTAGTCAGGTTGTGTTGCCAGAGTCAAGGTCAGCGTGTTTCAGTGGCGGATCCCTGCTGACCCAGTGGCAGAACCTTCCACCACAGATCCCTGGGCTTGGACCTAGTGGAATAAGGTGGGACTGGGTCCCCCTAGCCCCTGCTCTCAGCCCCAACCCTGGGGTGGCAGCCTACTCACCTTAGGCTGGATGGCCTGTATTTTCCTACTGTCTGCCCCGGCCAGAGAGCTGGGCCATAGATTGCTTATTGCTCTGCTCCGCCCAAAGGGCCAGACACCTTAGACTGCCAATTCCCCTGTTGAGCATTGCACTTCTAGGTACAGTGTAGTGAGGGGGTGTGGCCTCCCTCTGAGACTGACCGTGAGGGATGGCCACAGACCACCACACGTGGTGAAGAATGCAGGCAGCACCCCACCCCTGAGAAAAGAGGCTTTGTTGCACTACCAACTTGCCACCGGCCCGATCTGCTAGACTGGAGGTGGACAAGCTGATGAAGTGGTGGGCAGAAAGCCAGCAGCAGCAGCTGTCCACCCAGCTCCAACAGCAGCAGTAGTTGGTGCAGCTATTAGGAGCCCAGTAGCAGCAGCTGATACGGGAGCAGCGGGCCCAACAGCAGGAACAGCAGTGGCAGTGCTCCCAGCAGCTGACTGCCCACCCCCATCCCCCTGGCTCCAATCCTGGAGCAGCAATGACCAGGGAGCTCACGAAGATGGGGCCCAAGGATGACTTGGAAGCTTTCTTGGTGGCTTTCAAATGGGTCACCTCAGTGGCCAGGTAGCCCCCAGACCAATGGGCCACCTTTTTGGCCCCATACCTGATGAGGACAGCTCAGGCTCCCTATTGCGGGTTACCAAGAGGCCTGAGACTATGGGCTAGTAAAGGTGTCCATACTCAATGCCTTGGACGTTACCCTCAAGGCCTTTCAACTCCGGTTCCTGGGGAAGACATACCTGCTGGGAGCCTGACCCCAGGTCATGGCTCAAGAACTTAAAGATACCTGCTGCTGCTGCTGGCTTCAGCCTGAGCGGCACTCCACAACAGACATGGCTGAGCAAGTCATCCTTGAGCAGTTTGTACACATGCCTCCGCCCCAAGGGAGGGCCTGGGTTCTTCGACATCAACCTGCCCACCTTGAGGGTGGCAGTGGGCTTGATGGAATACTTTCTGGCTGTGGAGGCCCTGCTTCCACAGGGGACTGAGGCTGTGACGCCAGCCAGGAACCCCCTAGGCTTGCTGAAGACCCCCCCGCCCCAGCCCTAAGGCTGATTCTCAACCCAACCCAAACTGTGATAAGGGTCACACCAGCAGCCATCTTCCATGGACCGTCCCGGCATCCCGGGTAGTGGCAGGGGAGGGAGGGCTGCGAATCTGAGCCCACTGGATCAACCATGGAACCCTGAAACCCGGCCCAGCCCCTAAAAGGTTGGGTCCTGTTTCACCTGCGGCCACTTCGTCCACCTTCAGTGACAATGCCAGAGTTCACTGGAATCCTGCAGGATGCAAGCCTCCAAGGCCTGCATGCCCAAACGGTCCTCAAGGGAGACCCGGGAGGGCCAAGCTGGGGGACCCGCTAGCCCAATCATGGGGCCCATGTGCCCCAGAGAGAGAGAGAGACGCTCTGCACATGCTGCCCATGGAAGAAGCACCCTTAGACAAAGATGGGACCAAAGGGAGGACCCCACCCTCAGCCGGGCCTACGAACAGCTGGCCTCTGTCAATGGGGAAGTGACAGAACCTCAGCGAGCAGCCACGGTTTGAACTGACCAGGGTCCGCCTCTCTTGGGTTGACCGAGACCACCCAACCCAAATCTCTGACTGTGAAACATATGCCAAGAGAGTGAATTACATTATTTTCTCTCTTAATATATCACCTTTTAACTGAATAATATGGAGCTATGCTTTTTAACTAGGAGTATGGGACCATGTGGAAATTTAACTGTCTTTTTTTTAAGCTTACATTGTTTGACCTAGGTTTTGTGTTGCTTGTGGCTTATGTTATTACCCTGTTATATTGTTACCTCATCTTCCCCTTTTAAAATTAGGCATCTAGGGAATTTTGATGGCAAAAAGTTAGGCGCCTAGAGAATATAGTTGACTACAGGATTGGGGCAGCTGATGTTTTGTGAATTGCAGTGGTGCACAGATGGATTTAGGTGCCTAAATCACTGATTGGATCCCATCCTTCATTACTAGCAGGGCAGGCCCCAATAGGAGACTAGGAGTCCCTACAGACATCCAAACTTGGACCATAATTCCCTCTCAAAATCATGAACATAACGTAAGAACATACAAACATAAGAATGGCCATACTGGGTCAGACCAAAGGTCCATCCAGCCCAGTATCCTGTCTACCGACAGTGGCCAATGCCACGTGCCCCAGAGGGAGTGAACCTAACAGGCAATCAAGTGATCTCTCTCCTGCCATCCATCTCCACCCTCTGACAAGCAGAGGCTAGGGACACCATTCCTTACCCATCCTGGCTAATAGCCATTAATAGACTTAACCTCCATGAATTTATCCAGTTCTCTTTTAAACCCTGTTATAGTCCTAGCCTTCACAACCTCCTCATGCTAGGAGTTCCACAGGTTGACTGTGCGCTGTGTGAAGAACTTCCTTTTATTTGTTTTAAACCTGCTGCCCATTAATTTCATTTAGTGGCCCCTAGTTCTTATATTATGGGAACAAGTAAATAACTTTTCCTTATTCACTTTCTCCACACCACTCATGATTTTATATACCTCTATCATATCCCCCCCTTAGTCTCCTCTTTTCCAAGCTGAAAAGTCCTAGACTCTTTAATCTCTCCTCATATGGGATCTGTTCCAAACCCCTAATCATTGTAGTTGCCCTTCTCTGAACCTTTATTGAAAACAATGTCTACTTGGAGCCCTAATCCCATTGGAGGTCCCAGGAAATTAGGCTCTCCATGCACATTCAGGGTCCACAGTTGTCTAATGGCAGTGGCATGCCCTTCTCTATAGCCTCTTTATGGTTGGAGATCTCTGTATATTTAGTGATGACTGAAAACATCCTGCAGTTAAAAGCAGTACCTCCATTTTTATTAATAAATGAAAAAAAATTATCAAATAACTTATCAGTCTGTTCAGTAGAACTGGTACTTGTCTGATAAGTAAATGGTAATATTTATACTAGTGACAATTCTCTTCTATTCTATGCTAAAGCATCTCAAAGCCTCACAGCACTTACCAGGCAGTAATGGATGCGAGGGATAACTTACTCCCCTATAGGGCTGGTTTAGCTGACATGAGCAGGCCCAAGTTAAACAAGACATGCCTGGACAAGTAATTGCTGAAATAACTAATTGTTGTGAATATGTTTGTAGTCAATACAGGAAGCATAAATTAACTAAACTAACTATTGTGGGTATGTATATAGTAAACAATGTAGGCAGAAACACCCTGAAGTGATAAGCTTGCCTTATCCAGTCTGCAAAGCATTGGTCTTTACTTGCAAAACCATAAGTCAGTAGCTAGGAAAGATGTAACTGTGTGGTGTATGAGATGAGCTGGAATTGTGGTATCACCCCATACTTAAGCCACCTGTGTCTGGGCGTGGCGAGCATGGGAAAAGAACTGTTACATGCCTAATAAAGTAACCTCAGTGACAAGATAGAGTCAAACTGAGTGTTTTGGGATCTCAGAGAACTGGATGCAACTTTCTCCCAGAACTGGACAAGGTGTTCTGGATAAGTGGACCGGAAAAGTTCTCAGAGGGAATCCCAACCCCTCCCCCCGCCCCCCGCTAAAATGCAGCCACCTTTGAAAGAGAGTGCTGCTGCAGTCTTTTAAATCAGTGCTCAGTCACACTACACAGCTATAAAATAGGAATACTGTATCCATTCTGTACTGCATGTGGGATTTAGTCTAGTAAGATGTAACTACCTGAGTTGAAATTTAGGCAGGACACTGGGTTTGTCACCTTTTCTCTTACAAAAATAGTCATAGATTCCTTCTGATTGTCTAAGCACTCCCACATCCCACCTGACCATGACTCAGAGATCTGGCTACAAAATGGAGTTTGTTTTATGAGATGAGGTTTTCAATATCAACCTTAACAACATTAGGTATTGACTTGACATTTATACAGATTCTGACTCATGGGATGAGTTAACTGATTAAAAAAGAGGACAAGCAATCTACCAGCGAATGAGAAAAATGATTGATTGTGAAGCAGTAATGGTTGATACTAATAAAGGGGAGATTATGGATTCATAGGCAAATAGGTTTGGGATCTCATAGGAAGATATTAATTTGAAATAATTGCAAAAAACAGATAGAACCTCCTACAATAATAGCACTGAATACTGCTTTTTGTGATGATTTATGTATTAGACTTGTTTAATATTAAAAAGTCAGATGCACTTTTAGCCAGATGTGTAAAATGAAGACTCTCTTCTTCTCAGCTACCTCTTCAAACAAAGACAAGAGGGAAGGGTTCTCCAGTTTAGCTACAGACCTATATGTATTAAATGAGGTTCAGAAATCAGAAATCAGAAAGCCTCTTTCACACTCTCAAGTATCATCGACAAAGTCTGGCTGCTGAACGCCTCCCTTGAGTGAGTGCAGACAATGAATAAGGCTGCGAGTTTGTCACGGAGGTGATGGAAGTCACTGATTCCGTGACTTTCTGGGTCCTCCATGACTTCTGCCGCAGCTGGTGCAGCTGGCCCAGGGCTACTGGGCAGCCCCTGGGTAGCCGCACTGGCTGTGGCTGGGGCCATCTCGGGCCACCCCTCCCCCCCACAGCAGCAGCAGGAGTTTAGGGGTGGGAGGGGGCTCAGGGCTGGGGGTTGGGCCACAGGAGGGGATGAGGCTCTGGGCGGCACTTACTTTGGGGGGGCTCCCCGGAAGCGGCAACCTGTCTCTCCCTCCCTCAGCGCCTAGCTTCACATGCTGCCTCCGCCCACAGGCACCGCCCCCACAGCTCCCATTGTCTGCGGTTCTCAGCCAATGGAAGCTGCGGAGCTGGCGCTTGGGGTGGGGTAAGTACGCAGAGCTAGGAGCTGAGGGAGGGACATGTTGTCGCTTCCAGGGAGCTGCGAGGAGCCAGATAGGAAGCCTGCCAGCCTCATCAATGTCCCCCCACCCCCAGCACAAGTGGGGGCCCCGGGCCACGCACCCTCACCCAGCACCCGCAGCACCTCCCCAGGCTTCCCTCCCCCCCCGAGCACCCACTGCACCACCAGGCCATTCCCCCTCCCCCCGCCCCATGATTTAGTCGGGTATATAGTACAAGTCACAGACAGGTCATGGGCCATGAATTTTTGTGTACTGCCTGTGACCTCTCCATGGCTTTTACTAAAAATACCAGTGACTAAAATGTGGCCTTAACAATGATAAACAAATGCCCTGTGGCATATTATACAACACGGTCCATTACCATGGCCTGTCACACCCTCATGTTTAAGGCATTGGTTAGGCGAATGATAAGATGTGATGTCTGCGTTCCTTCTAAATTCTGTTTATTTTCTTATCACCTTGTCTTCTCATCCACGCACATCCTAATTGCCTGTTTTGTCCACCTGTTGCATCCTGTCTGACACCTAGACTGAGTTCTCTGGGGCAGGCAATGACTTTTTTGTGTCTACAGCATTTAACTAGTCTTGATTGGGATTCCTAGGTGCTGCCTTAATTCAAATAATAATCTTAAACAGGGAGAGGAAAGAGAAGTTTTTATCAAGACAGAAGTACATCAGCTGGTGTTAGAAATGCCAAGTGCACAATTGGCAAGAGCTTTTAGTTCCAAATATTTTTATAGTGTGAATTTGCCACACAAATTATTTTCAAGTGACTCTAAAGTTGTTGGTTTTTTATTATCTGTAGCAGTGTGCTTTGCAGGCAGCAGAACTTACATCTCTGTTGCATTCTGTGAAGTTATTTGATCCCTCTTCCACCATTACCTTTCTGGATGTAAATTGGTTATCCTTCCCTCTTTATTCATTTGGGTCTAGATTGTGCCTAACTCCTGTGCCAGCGTGCAGTGGAGGGGAGGAGAAACAAGGATTCCATCCCTGCTGTGCAGGAGTGGAGCAGAATGAGAGTCCTTGTGCTCAGGGAGCGTAAGGGACTCTGCTGGGCTAGTGCTGCTGTCAGTGGCTGGCCTTTCCAAGAATGGGTGATGACGGAAATCATCCAACGGCCCCAATCAGCTCCAGACCGCAGAGTTCACGGTTACAGCTAGAGCTGGCTGAAACATTTTCGATGGAACAGGTTTCTGTTGGATAACGCCATTGCGTCAATTTCAATTACATTTTCCATGGTAAAATTTTGAAACAATTCTAAACCAAAATGCAGTGTTGTGTTTTGACTTTGACTTTCCGGTTTTGTTTTCTTCCCCAACTTTCTTGTTTTGTTTGATTTATATTATATTTTATATTTATTTTTTTTAAATGAAAGCCCAGCATTATCTAAGGGTGCCGGTCTACATGGTGCTTCACCTCGCACCAGAGGGGTCTGGATTCTAGTGTACTTTAGTGTGTCACACACTAACTGGCTGGCGTGGACCTTGCTGGCATGTACTAAAAGTTCCCTAGTGTGTGTTAATATACATTAGTCCTGTTTCAAACAGCACTACATTAATGCATAGTAGGGAACTTTTAGTATGCCTCAACAGGTCCACACCGGCCAATTAGTGTGTGACATGCTACTCTAGAGTTCACACCCCTCTGGTGCGGAATAAAGCACCATGTAGACAAGCCCAAAAAGGAAATATTTTAATAAGGTTGTTTCATTTTCCCCCCAGCATTGCCACTCCAGGAAAGGTTTGACATTTTGGTCTGATTCAGGATGAAAACAAATGTCAAAATGTTGGTGTTTCCTGCAGAACAGCAGTCTTGTTTTCTGACCAGCTCCAGGGACAACCTTTCCAAGGACACAATGGCTCCTGGGAGCTCCCACAGAGGCTCTGCAATTCCAGACTCCCCAGGGCTACAGGTGTCTCACACGACGGAAACCTCGGTTACTTTTATCGCAGATTTCAAATTGGGAATCGATTGATAGATTTTTAAGGTCAGAAGAGACAATTATGATCATTTAGTCTGACCTCCTGCATAACCCAGGTGACAGAACCTCATCCAGTAATTTCTGCATCCAGGCCATATCTTGTGGTTGAACTAGAGCAGATCTTTTAGAAAGACATCCGGGGTTGATCTAAAGACTTCAAGTGATGGAGAATGAATTGCATTGGTTGGTAAGTTTCTCCAATGTTTAATTACAGGCAGCCTATCTAAATTATTAAAAATGTGTCTCTAGCTTCAGCTTCCAGCCATGGGATCATGTTAAGCCTTTGTCTGTTAAACTAAGGAGCCCTCTTCTGTCAGAAATCTTCTCTCAGTGACTCTGGTACAGTCATCTTTGAATCTTCTCTTTGACAAGATAAACAGATTGAAAGGGTGAAACAGCTTTGTCTTGTTACTGTTGTAGTTCGTTATTTCCTCTCCCTACACTGTGTAACTGATGTAACCGATCACCATATTTGGGGTCGGGAAAGAATTTTCCCCATGGTCAGATTGTCTGAAACCCTGGGGGTTTTTTTCCGCCTTCCTCTGTGGCATGGGGCATGGGTAAGCTGCAGATTTAAACTAGTGTAAATGGTGAATTCTCTGTAATTTGAAGTCTTTAAACCATGATTTCAGGACTTCAGTAACTCAGCCAGAGATTAGGGGTCTATAGGAGTGGGTGAGCTTTTGTGCCATGGTACTAAGCAGGCTGAGGTCTCTGTATTACCAAATCTTGAACCTTGTTTAAAACTGTTTAATGTTGGACAGTTTCATGTGCATCTTTGACTCTGTGGACCTCTTTATTCCATCTGAGTTAATATAACTGGCCCCATTGTGCTAAGCACTATACAAACATACAGTAGCAGATAGTCCCTGCCCCAAGGAGTTTACAATCTAGATAAAACCCTTCCTTGATGCTAACTAATACCCCCCACCCGTATCAGCAATATGCTTGGGCAAGTCTGAGTTAAAGTATGATGGGGTAAAGCCAGAAGATGAAGGAACAGTAAGGAGAGAGGATTGGTGGAGGAACAGAGAGTGAAAGGGGAAGAAGGGTGAAATGATAGCAGGTAGATGGGAGCAAGATGATATCCTTGAAAATGACAAACTTGAACTTGATACAATAAAAGACTAGAAGCCCGTGAAGTGATTAGGAAAGGAGCTGGTGTGTTCAAAGCAGCAGGAAAGGGAAATGACTAGCCAGGAAAGTTCTGGTGTGATTGGTGTAGGCAGAGGTGAGAAGCTGGAAGGCCATAGCAAGGACGATTACAATAATCCCTGCAAGAGGTGATGAGGCTTTAGCAGTGAAAAGGAAGAAATCTACAGGAAGAGGTCACGGTTCAATGAGGGAAGAAGGAGTTGTCAGAATTGTGAGTCTTGGTGATGGAGAGGATAGTGGAGTTAATGGCAAAAGAGAAAGGAATACATGGAGAAGAATTAAAAGGAAAGATGAGCAGAAGGGATTTGTTCCAGGTTGGGCAGTGAACTTCCCCTTTGTTGAATAAATTACTACTGCCACTATAAATATTATGTGAGTGAATCCACACTTATCTCCCAACTCAAGCCCAGTAGCGGATGTCTCTTCCAGAATTTCAAGCGGATGTGAGGAGCTGTAGCGAACCAGACTGGAATTGCATTTGCATATTTGTCCAGTGTCATCATGGGAGCGGTGGTTTCATACTATTCAGTGTTTTGGTTCTATTCATTTATATTTCAGCTGCTGTAGGGGTTTTGTTATTTGTATTGTTGATGTTTATTATACATATTTACAGAAGAGCAAAGTCCAAGATCACTGGTAACTAATGCAGACAGGAGCCTCTGGGCAGCTGCTGGTTGGAACTGAAAGATTCCAGAGGGCTTGCCCATAATGAAGTATGGACTCAGTCTGGCTCCATTTGCTTAACTTCATTCTGGGCTCTGTCTTGAGAGGAGAATCAGGCCTTTTAAAAATGTTTAACAAACGCAGACAATGGAAACTGATCCATGCAATAATTTCTGTACAAATCACAACATCCAGAGGGGACTGCGTGACAAAAAAGAAAGAAACAATAAAGAAAATAAACTGAAAGAAATTCTAACATAATATGGGGGTTTGGACAATTGGGGGGGATGTCCCAGCTGGGATAGTTACTATCCATGTACGTCTTTAACACAAATGAGCCACAATGTCTTCGCTTCCTTTGTTCCTGGTAAGGGAGTTGTTTGGGAATCTACTATTGAAGCCTATACACTTTTCACAAAGTAATCATTCCATGTCTGACCGATCAGTCCTCATCCTCAAAGGAAACCAGCGGTGCAAGTACGGTGGTACGGTCCGGTACGCCATACCAGTAAGATATTTACAGCCAGTATGGCATAGTGGAAAGACACAGGAGCAGCCCCTCCCCCGCCCTTCCACGCAGCCGCGTCTCCTGAGTCCTCCTGCCTGGGGTCTGTACAGCAGCTCTGCTGGAGGACAGGGCAGGGGGCGGTACAGCAACCAGGCTGGAGGGGCTGCACGGGAATTGCAGCAGGGAAAAGAGCAGAACATGGGGCCACTGGGCAGCCCCTCGCCGGCAGCTCCTCCGCACAGTTGCTGTATCGCCCCCAGCCCTCCAGTAAGTGTAGACAAGCCCTCAGGCAGCTCTCCCGTGACATAGTGCTGTGTACACAGGGCGTAAGGTCGGTATAACTGTGTCATTCAAGGGTGCTGATTTTTCACTCCCATGAGCGACTGAGTTATACCAATATAGATCTGTAGTGCAGGCCAGACAGAAGAAGAATTGTGTGTGTAAAGTGGAGCTGGTCAAAAAAAAATTCCATTTCATTGCAATGGAAATTGTAATGAAAAAACATCCATTTTAGTGAGAGAATTTCAGCTATTCTCTAAAAAACACCCTGAAAGACCTTTTTTTTTTTTTAATTTTGAAAAAAAAATTGCTGTCTGGATTTTTGTTTTTTAATTCTGTAAAAATTTAAAATGTTGACAAAAATGAAAATTTATGATTTCTTATTTTAAAATAAAATACATTTCCCAACCAGCTCTGGAGTGAATTGTTATTATCTAGAGCCATATTTTGGTTGTCGATATGGAGTCAGTGGGTGCTATGCATGTCTGAAGTCAGGATATGGTCAATGATATTCAAGTTTATGTTAATCACTTGCATTTTGCTTTCTTCTCATGTATCCATATTTACCACCATTTATTTTGCCATTAGAGGGACAAACCCTGTCAATTTGTTGCAAACAACTGCAAAGTATGAATATCATTTCCAAAGATTCACCCAGCTTCCATCAAGATTAGGGAAAATCCCATTGTATCTCTAGCAGTGTAGATTTCGCACAGCACAATATGGTTAAGGGAAGGCTTCTGCGGAGTGGATTTGAGTGGTCTCGGGAGAGCCTCGTTATTTTGTGCATGGTCTGTGGTCTTCCCTACCAAAGTAAAACTGAAGGCTACCTTGATCTAAAGGGCAAATTGGAATTGCATTTGTATGTGTTTTCTGTTTATTAAACAGTTCCTAATGCTACATTAGTTTCACGGGTATTTCAAAACCAGAAAATGTATGTTGCATTTCTTCCTCTCTCCTCCTATCACGGGAATTGCAAAAGTCTGTTATTTCTAACAATGGTTTATTATTACTTATGGCCCACTCTTGTTCCTAGTGAACTTAACAGTAAAATTCCCCCCTCTCTTCCCGGGAGTTGGATGAGTTGCTTATCACCAAATGGGTGCACAACAGCACTTTGAGGATGATTTGTTCAACATTTTTGCTTCCTCTTTCCCACGTTCTCTTCCCCCTTCTTTACCATGCTCACTGTTGGTGCCCTGAGAGCATATGGGTTGGTTAAACAGTGATTTAGAATCAAATTCTACTCACTTTATTGTCAGCAGAGCAGTCCATTGAATGGTATAAATAAACCAATCATTCAGTGGCACTGATATAATGAAACAAACAGGCTTTGGCTCTTACTCTTATTTCTGTTTCTAATACACAGTTTGTATTTCCATGTATCTGTCTGGTACATTGTAATTTAAATGCGAGAAAACTCATTGGATAGCTTGTTAGAAGTCACAAGCGAAAAAGCATGCCTGGTAATTATATTCCTATGCATGCACATGTATTTCTTAATAAATAACTCTGGAGCTCAGATGTATTTTAAGTACCTTTAAATGAGGCAATTGCTAAACTACCAATTCATACATTGTTGCTAACAAGAAAGCCAAACTGCCACATAAAAGCTGTTTACATGGTGAATGCACTGACACAGATTTTAGAAACATATTTAAATACTCAGAGCCCTCCATTACAGACGACTGCTAATTTGGCCATGTTAAAATGAGAAGTATCCAGTGGCATGTCTGGGGAATGATAGAATAACGGGGTTAGAAGGTCATCTTGTCCAACCCCCTCTGCTCAAAGCAAGACCAATCCCCAATTTTTGCCCCAGATCCCTAAATGGCCCCCTCAAGGATTGAACTCACAACCCTGGGTTTAGCAGGCCAATGCTCAAACCACTGAGCTATCCCTCCCTGAGTCTGGTGGAGAAACAGTGAATTATGAGGAAAGCATTGTTGGAGGTTTTTCCGGTGTAATTTCCATGAAATTATCAATACAAGACATTAATACTCTTTTTTTTATGCAGGCAACCCAGATTTTTCAAGATATAAGATTGTGATCATAATATCAGAACAAATTCATATTGAGAAAGGACAGCAAAAAAAAAATTAATTGGAACAAATCTGGGACATTCTCATGGATGGCCTATTGCCTTGGTTAATCATCTGTCCTAATAAAGAGAAGACTCTTAAAATGTCTGAAAAGGTTTGGTATGAAGGAAAAGACCATACTGAATCCAAGTGGCATTTCAACTTATTTCTTCTTTTAAATTGTATTTGTCTATTTCTGTGTAAAAGGACCAGTCACTTCTAGTTGAACACCACTTAGCACTGGTTTAATGCATTGCCAGTAAGCAGTAATTTTGTACAAGAAAACTTAGTTAAAATTGAAACCAAACATGTTTGTGAAGTAGATCACTATTGTCATCCCCATTTCAGGGCTGCTTGACTCCCAGGTCTGTGAAGGGACAGGTGCAGAAATTGTTCCCAAGTTTGACACTAATGAGACAGCTTGAGACTCCCAGGATATAGAAGCACTTTCTTAAAGCTGCTGATTAAAACACAATGTGAGCAACAGGAATGATCGTCTGCTTGACTCTATTTTCCCCAACAGCATTGTCTCCATGTGCGCCTGTTCCCCCTAGGCTTTGCCACTTAACAAGCCCCACTACCCCATGGCTCTGGCTTCCCAGTGTTCTCTTCTTACCTCTAGCTCCACCCCTTTTTCCTTCTCATGTTTAACAAAGACTGAACAAAGTGGCATGTCTGATGTGACTGACGATGGCTTAACTCTCTGGACACTGCAGAGTCAAGTGCACTGTATTTCCCTGAACATTGTGAGTTTGCCAGAGTGCTTTAGGGCAGTGGTTCCCAACGTGGTACCCGTGGGTACCATGGCGCCCGCCGGGGCATTTATGTGTGCCCACCGTAAGGGCCGGTGCCAAGGAAGGAAGAGGAGAGGAGCATCCACCAGAGAAGCGTCGCCACTGAAATGCCGCCGCGCAGCGCTTCCGGTGGAGAAGCTTTTGCCGAAATGCCGCCAAGGAGCGCTTCCAGCAGAGAAGCTTTCGCCGAAATGCCGCTGAGGAGCGCTTCCGGCGGAGAACCATCACCACCGAAATGCCACCGAGAAGTGTCGCTGCCTGCCACACTCCGATGAAGGGATGAATGTGCTCTTGGCCACAGAAAGGTTGGGGACCACTGCTTTAGGGACTAGAGTTGAAGTCAGACACATTCCCACAGAAGAAGAGAAATCATCCATTTAAAAAAATTAAACTAGCAAATGCCACCTAGTGCTGTTTCTGCAGTATTATGAGTCATGACACACTCTGCCACTTGTGTGGGAGAGATTTAAAATGAAATGCAAGATGAATTATTTTGTGATAGACTTTTATTTTTTACTGGAGAGACATCATCGTGCATTGCTATGAGGCATCATAGGCAGCTCCTGTCCGTACCCATGATAAATTATTGTATTCAGTGTTGTTGTAGCCATGTTGGTCCCAGGATATTAGAGAAACAAGGTGGGTGAGGTAATATCTTTTATTAGACCAACTTCTGTTGGGGAGAAAGACACGCTTGAAAAGAGCTCTTCTTCAGGTCTGGGAAATGTACTTAGTGTCACAGCTAAATACAAGGTGGAACATTGCTTAGCACAAGTAGCTAACACGTATTTCAAGGGACAATTCAAGGTGAAGCAGCCTGTTAATACCTCTCTAGGTATAGTGGGGAAAGGAAGGGAGAGAGAGAAAAAAAGGCATTTGGGGGGCAGGGTGTGTGTTAGTGGGTTATAGCTTATTGCACTAAGCCATAAATCCAGTATCCATGATTTTTAGTGTCTAGCAAAGTTATGAATTTAACTCCCAGACTCATCTTTAGAAAGTGTTGTGCAGATTTCCTTTGAGAATGAGGACTGAGAGGTCAAATATAGAGTGATTGTTTTATGAAAAATGTTCACCCACAGGTGATATGGGGTTTCTGTCTTTTATCATTTTCCTGTGTGAGCTCATTCGAGAGAGTAGTGATTGTCTGGTTTCACCCACATAGCTGTTATTGGGGCATTTAGTGCACTGGATGACATACACCACATACTGTGACAGGTATGTATAGGATTTTGAAAGGTGTGTTATGGGGGAGTGTTGATCATCGTAGCAGTGGAGATATGGCTGTAGGTTTTGCATCTGTTGTTCTGGCAACGTCTGGCGCTGCTTTGAGTTGGTGTGTCCTGTTCTGTGGGGAGCTTGCTTCTGATGATGAGTTTGGAGAGGCTGTGGGTGAAGGCCAGAAGAGGGGGTTTGGGAAAGATTTCTTTCAGGATGTGGTCCCCATCACGTATGGGTTGTAATTGTTTAATGATACCCCATGTGGGTTCCAGTGTGGGGTGGTAGGTGACAAGTACGAGTGTGTGGTCAGAAGGTGGTTTATTTTTGTGCTGAAGCAGGTTTTCTTGGGGCATTTAGGTGGCCCATTCCATGATGCGATCTACTTCTTCGGTAGAGTGTCCTTGTTTGGTGAAGGCGGTTTTAAGTGTGTTACTGTGAGTATCCTGGACTTTCTCTTGGGAGCATATTTGATAGTTGCTTGGTAGACTGTGGCAGCCATACAGCCCTGTTTGGTTTAAATGTGGCTGTGCACAGCTGCTGCAGTCTGCCTGGGCACTATCAGTTGCAAGATCAGAGCCATAGTTTTAATACTAGGAATATTTAAGTAGGGTCAAAAACGCAACAGTGATAGGTGCCCATCCTATGCCCTGGTCACCTATCCCATAGGTTAAAACACACCAAATACTACAAAAGGGCTTCTTCCTCCTCAACAGCTTGACCAAAGATTGGTGTCACAGGATGACTGGCCTCTTAAGGGGAGGTGGGCCTTAATCCACCTGTGCAAGCTTAACTCACCTCTACAGGTGGAGAAAATGAAGGTCACGTGACCAGTAAATCAGGTGACCTAATCAAGTTTCTTATAAGGGAGAAGGACAACAGAGAGCAGAGAATAAAGTAAATGGGATCCTGCTCTGAGAAAGAGGGCTAGGAACTCCCTATCTAAGGGGGGAGGGGAGGAGAGATTGAATTGAGGTTGGATCTTGGAGGGCCAAACTCCTGACTGGAGTGGGAGAGATTAAATTCTAACCCTGTTCTAGAAAGGAGGGCTGGGAAGAGGTACACTGAGCTGGGCTAGAGGCCTGGAGGGCCAATGTGTATAATGACTAAACAAATTGGAGTGTTTTAATTACCTTTTGGACTGTGATGTGGAGTTCTTGAGTCCAAAAAGGGAAACTGAGGCAGAGTGCTGTAGCATAATCTCTGGCTGGGGAGTGGGGTGGTGCTTGGGTGGTGTTCTCTGTGTGACAATGGGCTTTACAGTATGTCTGGAAGGTTAACAAATCCAGACTCTGACAAACCAAGGGGTGGGATGAGGGGTGATTTCCAATCCCAAATATAGTTATCACAATGCAATGTTAACAATGTAACAAAATGTTAGAAGGCCACATTAAATACTGATTTTATTTCTGACAGATTTTTTTCCCCCAAAAGATAATTAATCACATCATTGCTCAATCATCTAGGAAGGGTGGTTTAACAGGGAAAGGGTTGTCAAGGAAGAAAAGGCTGGAAACGTAGATACAACAATTTTATTTTTATTTTTCTTGATAACTGGTCTAGGAACTGATGTTTACTTTTCCAAGAGAACATATATTATAAAGAAAGTTGATTGAACACATGATATGAAATTGATATTGCCCAAACCATGATTTCCAACAAACCAGGCAGTATTTTTAGGAACCACTAAGTAAGTATAAGAAGCCTAGTGCCAATGTTAGCATGAAAATATAGTTCAAAAAGGCTGTATTATCATCAGATAAGTAAAATCAACAAACCCAATTCCTCAGCTTCACTGTCTAATGGACTCCGAGGATGTGGGTCCAATACCCCTTTATACATAACAGTGGGATTGATACACCCTTTCTGGTGCACAGTACCACTCAGAGCGCTGCAGAAGAGGGAGAGCACCACTGCTGAACTATTTGTTATGAGGGTGCAGTTATATATTCCCAGTTCTCTGCTAGCCAGCACTGCTATGCTAAAACTTATTGTTTTAATTCATGGGGAACCAAAAGTTCAGTAGGTTGCTTCTCTAGCTTCTAAGTCGTTACTGACACGATGCAAATCTGATGTGCTAATGTTGGTGCTGAAACCTCTGCTTTCCAACTAGCTGAACTGCAAGTCACTGATCATGCTTCACTATATTCAAGGCTATTATGATGTGCAAAAATTGTTAGACTCCTGTGGGAGACCTGCCCCCACCAGCAAAGATGTGGTGGTTTCACGTGAGATCTCTTACAAACACTCTTTTTGGAATTTAATTTCACACTTAATATTGTGTCTGCTGGTTTTTTCTTTCACCACTTGACTAGTCCTGCAAACATTTATGCATGTGCAAACAAGTAGTTCCACTGAAGGCAAAGGGGCTACACTAGGATTGCCAACTTTCTAATGGCATAAAACTGAACACCCTTGATCCGCCCCCTGTTCCGCCCCTTCCCGAGGCCCCACCCTCACCCCGCTCCTTCTGAGGCCCTACCACCTGCCCACTCCATCCCCCTTCCCTCCCTCCCTCCATCGCTCACTCTCCCCCACTCTCACTCACTTTCACTGGACTGGGGCAGAGGGTTGGTGTGCGGGAGAGGGCTCAGGGCTGGGCAGGGAATTTGGGTGCAGGAGGGGGTGTGGGCTCCAGGGAGGAGTTTGGATGCGGGAGGGGGCTCAGTGCTAATGGTAGGTTGTTTTTATTTGTTTGGCACTTATTTGGCTGCTTAGCAGGAGTCATCGAGTTTAAGGCCAGAAGGGATCACCAGATCATCCAGTCTGACCTCCTGTATCTAAGAGGCCACTAACACCACCCAGCACCTGCTCATTAAACCCAATAACTAAAATTAGACCAAAGTATTATAGCTCTTAGGAGACTAACTTATTTTGTGCCACAGGCAGAGAATTGGAGGAACTGAGTGCACCAATGCCCGAGGACCCTGCAATGGCAAGGAATAGATTAAGTGAGATATCCCAGCATGTGACCCATACCTGCATGCTGCAGAGGAAGGCAACCCCCCTCTCCCGCCAAGGTCACTGCCAGTCTGAGCTGGGAGAAAATTTCTTTCCGAGCCCACATAGGGCAATCAGTTAGACCATGAGCATGTGAACAAAAACCACGTCGCCAAGCACCTGAGAGAGAGAATGCTGGTGTCACCTCAGAGCACTGGCTCACCTGTCCAGGGTCCCATCTCCAGACAGGGCCATCCCTGATGCTTCAGAGGAAGGAGACAAAAAACAAAACCCAACACACTGGGGTTGGGGTAAGAATCCCTTTCTGAGTCCTGCAAGCAGTTAGCTGAAGCCTTGGCTTTTAGGAACATAAGACATAATCTGGAAGCGAGCCCCAGGACTGCCAAGCCCTGCCCCTCTGCCCCCCCCCCCACCAACATCACAAGCAAGCCTGTCATACAATCACACTCATACATTTGTCCAGCTCTCTCTTAAAAAGAATGAAGTTGGTTGCCCCGCACCCCCTCCTATTGGGAGCCTGTTCCAGACCCTCGCTCCTCTGATGGTTAGGAATCTTCTTCTAATTTCCAGCCTGAATTTGTTCATGGCCAGTTTATACCCTTTTGTTCTTGTGACAACATTGTCCTTTAGCTTAAATAGCTCTTTGCCTTCCCTAGTGTTTACCCCCAATGTGTTTATAAAGAGCTATCATATCCCTTCACCCTTCTTTTTGCTAAACTAAACAAACCAAGCTCTTCCAGTCTCCTCTCATAAAACAGGCCCTCCATCCCCCTGATTGTCCTAGTAGCTCTTCTCTGCACCTGTTCCAGTGTGAATTCACCTTTCTTGAACATGGGTGACCAGAATTGTACATAGTATTCCAGATGAGGTCTTGCCAGTGACTTATATAATGGCATTAATATTTGCCTAATACATCCTAAGATGTCATTTGCCTTTTTCACAGCTGCATCACACTGGTGACTCGTCGTCATCCTGTGATCAACTAACACACCCAGGTGAACTCTAGCTTGTATCAGAAATTCTTATTCTTAGATACTATGTGTATGACTTTACACTTTGTACTATTGAATTTAATGCCATTTCTGTGATTCCAGTCTTCAAGGGCATTCAGATCTTCCTGTATAATATTCTGATCCTCCTCTTCATTGCCAATGCCTCCCAACTTTGTAACATCAGCAAATTTCATTAGCACATTCCTAGTTTTTGTGCTAAGGTCATTAATAAAAATATTGAATAAGATTGGTCCCAAGACTGATGCTTCAGGACCTCCACTAGTTACCTCCTTCCATTCTGAGAGTTCACCTTTCAGCATAACCTATGGCTTTCTCCCCTTTAGCCACTTCCTTATCCATTTTAGAATTATTGTACTAACCCCCTTCTTCTCTAATTTAACTAATAATTTTCCATGTGTTACTGTGTCAAATGCTTTACTGGAGTCCAAGTATATTAGGTCTTCTGCATTTCCTGTATCTAAAAATTCAGTTATTTTCTCAAAGAAGGAAATCAGGTTAATCTGGCATCATCTACTTTTGCGTTACATCCCGTTTTCCATTTACCTCCATTAATTTAATCACTCTTTCCTTCAAAACTTGTTCCAAAATCTTGTATACTACTGAGGTTAGACTAACTGGTCTGTAATTACCCAGGTCAGTTTTTTTCCCTTTCTTAAATATAGGTTTGACATTAGCTATTTAACAGTCATATGGAACTACCCCCAAATAGACCGATTGATTAAAAATCCTTGCTACTGCATCAGCACTCTTATGTGCCAGTTCTTTCAGTATTCTGGGGTGGGAATTATCTGATTCCCTCTTCCTCCCCAATTTAAACTCAAAAAATTTAATCTGCTCTTCTTCCACCTCAGATATGGTAATTTCCGTTTCCTTACACGCATTTCCATCCGCTGTCCTGCCTTCATGCCTATGTTCCATATTAGCATCCTTATTGAAAACTGAGGCAATGTATTCATTTAACTTTTGGGCCATACTTACATTATCTTAAATCTCCCTCCACCCCCATCCACACTGCATAGCAGTCAAATCTCATCCTTCCTTATTCTTTTTATTTTCCTTAGTCTCTTTTTATTTTTGATTGATTGTTCTTTTTTCCTCTCCCTCCCCCAAACTAAGGATTTGAGACTGAGACACAATTATCAATTAAAATGTAAATTTTTACTTTTGCAAACTTTTTTTAATGAGATACTAAGCTGATAACTACAGAAAATGTTATGTACATGTTTCTTCAATTTCTGTGTAGGAAGTTCCTTAACAAGTTTAACAGTTATCTTACATTATACTTACCAGATAAAACAGAATTAAAAAAAAGTATGTTAAAAACAGTGTCGGATTACATACAAGATGTTCTGCCAGATATTAAGAAGACAGCACCAGAAGGTATTGCATTTAAAGCGACAATGACACGTCACGGAAAAATTTGAAAAGCATTTTTTTTAGAAATATCTCTGCCAGTTTATCAGGCAATTGCTACCACGTTTGTTTTTTCTGGTTTCCTCACTTTTCAGTCTCTGGGTACAGCTGCACTTTTAAAACAGAATCTTTGTTTTTCAGCTGTTGGGGAATGGACAAGTGCAATAAGAGCATAATACTTTGTGCCAATTAATTTCTACTGCAATTATATTGATTTTGGTGGAGTTAAACCAAAAATGACTTTGGTTCCTTGTTTCCATGTAAATATCCCTGCTAAAAAAAAATCAAGGGAAATGCACTTCTGTTGCCTCCACTGTGGTGCTGCACTGGTGGTGAATTAAGGGCTTGATTTCAACAGTGTAACAAGGTCATAGAGGGCTATGGGAGAGGAAGGTTGGTTTTGTGATTAGATTATTAGACTGGGACTCAGGACCTGGGTTCAGTTCCCAGCTCTATTACAGGCTTCTTGTGTGACATCTTTCTCTCTGTAAAATGGGGATAATAATATTTCCTTTGTCTTCTCTATTTAGACTGCAAGCTCCATGGGATGGGGACTACAGCTGTGTGAATAATGAATTTTTGGGTTCACTGGATGTTCTGAAGAAGTCGAAAAATGTTTTTGGTCAAATGAAATGTTTTGTTAGATTCAAAACAAAACATTTTCTTCTGAGCATTTTTTAACTTTTTAATTAAAAAAAAATTAAAGGAAATTTTATAACCAAAAAGTTTGTTTTGAATAAAAAATTCAAAACTTTTACACTTGGGGAGGAGGATAGATCAGTGGTTTGAGCATTGGTTTGCTAAACCCAGGGTTGTGAGTTCAATCCCTGAAGGGGCCATTTAGGGATCTGGGGCAAAAATTGGGGATTGGTCCTGTTTTGAGCAGGGGATTGGACTAGATGACCTCCTAAGGTCCCTTCCAACCCTGAGATTCTATGATTTTCCAGAATTATTTGTGCTTTTTTTAAAGTGAACAATTCAGCACAAATTAGTGAAATGTTTTGATGTCACGAATCTTCATTTTTCACTGAAAAAAGTTTCTGTTGAAAAATTTTGCCCAGCCATAGTAGGGACTGTCTTTATTGTGTGTTTGTGCAGTGCCTCGCAGAATGAGTCCTCATCTCAGTTGGCTAAGTTGATAGGCAAACTAATTTGGACAAAAAAATAAGAGCTGTGTTAGACCTCAGCTGAAATCTCAACCTGAACCCAAACCTTTTGATAGGTTTGAACAAGCACCTTCCTTCCCCTCCTCAGTAGGCCTCATTGGCTGGAATCCATCTCAGAGTCTCAGTAGGTTTGACAGTCTCTCCCACTGTTACCTTTAAAACCACGTGAGTTCCAAGGATCATTGTGGGCAAGGGGGAAAGGATGATATATTTTGAAAAAAGAACAGGATTACTTGTGGCACCTTAGAGACTAACAAATTTATTTCAGCATAAGCTTTCGTGGGCTAGAACCCACTTCATCAGACACATGGAATGGAACACACAGTAAGCAGATATTTATACATTCAGAGAAACATGAAAAGGTAGAAGTACCTATACCAATTTTAAGAGACTAATTAATTAAGAGGAACTATATCAGCAGGGGGAAAAAAACTTTTGAAGTGATAATCAAGATGGCCCATTGCGGACAGTTGACACAAAGGTGTGAGTGAGGATAGTTAACTAAGGGAAATAGATTCAATTAACGTAATGACCAAGCCACTCCCAGTCTCTGTTCAAACCTAAGTTAATGGTATAGTTTGCATATTAATTCAAGTTCAATAGCTTCTCCTTGGAGTCTGTTTTTGAAGCTTTTCTGTTGCAAAATTGCCACCTTTAAGTCTGTCACTGAGTGATTAGAGTGGCATCTCTGACATCTATCCCTTAAGAATGCAAGCTCTGAGAAGAGCAGTTTGTCAGAACTCAGCAGAGATGGTGCCACACTTGATATTCTGCCTTAATGGACTGACACAGTGTTTTATGTCAGGTGGAAGTGGGGCTTCAAGTGCCTGTTGAAATTGGGGGGAAAATTGGTGTTCTAGGGCCTGTTGAAGAGAAGAAGAAGAAGGCATTGTAGGCAGGCATTGAGTGCTTTTTGAAGTTCGATGGATGGAACTGAACTTAGGAAGTCCTTATGGATAGGGCCTATATGGAGTCAGATTGTGGAAGCTAGGTCTGTGGACCTGTTGGGAGAATGCTTCTTAGAGGCTCAGAAGGAGGCCTGCTGGGGTGGGCTCAATGGACAGGGAAATTACTGGGAACACAATGGTAGGGGAAAGATACAAAGAACTGGTTGGTAGGAGAAAAGGACACAGGAAATGTCACAAGATATTAGCATCTGAATTTTTGCATCTTTATCCAAACCAAACAAGCGGCTCAGCTTTTCATGTTCATCTTCCACTACTGTTTATACAATGAAATGAGATTGCTGAAGCAAAACATCACAGGCTGAGAAAACTGAGTTTCAGTGAGCAACAATGAAGGCTAATTCTGGCAGGCTATGGCATTTGGAAACACAAGCTTGACTTTTAGTAGTAACAAACATTCACTGTTATGTTTAGCAAGTAGTCATGGCCAGTGTTTAAAGCAGACCAAAATAGGAGGGAGAGCTCCTCCAGTCAGGGGGGCCGTCATCACAGATCTTGATGTTATATAGGGATGTGGCATTACATCCTCTTCTAATGATACGATGCATAAAGACGACAATGAAGACAAGACAAAACTGTATCTGAAAGGGTCCAGGACCTCAAGAGGGTCCATAGTCAGCCAAATGAAAAGTACATGTGTACGTGGAGCTGTGTAGGGGTACAATCTTGCTGCGCTCTAATCCTACTGTTATTTTTGGACTTGACCAGGGTAGAGAATCTCTGCTGATGTAAAATCAAATAATGATGGGAGTTTCTTCCCCCAGAAAACTTGGAAATAAATACTCAGTGAAATTGCCTGAATTTCAAAAGCCTTTAAGACATTTTAGAAGAGACTTTGCATAAAATCACATCTATTAGGCATTATTTATTTGTTTCTGTCCCCCCTCAGCCCTTATCACCCCCACCCTTGGGGGAAGACAGCTGCAATTTCCTTTTTCCTCTATTCCTTGGAGCTGGCAGGGGAATTGTGGTGGGGTATATACCCCCACCCTGGCACTAAAAGGGGTTCTGGAGTTAGGGAGCTCAATTAAGGCCAAACTGTAGAGAAAGCCCAGATGGGGGAGTAGATGGGTGGTGAGCATCAAGGGAGGAAGCCCAGATGAGAAGGAGGCTATAGAGAGAGGAACTCTGCAGTGCCTCTGGTTAGTAGAGAGTGGAGGAAAGGCCTAGAGTGAGCAGATAGATGCACAACCCAGGGAGGGGCTCTGAAAAAGGGCCTGAAGGAAAACCAAGCTTGGAAGAAGTCCAGGGAGGTAGTGAGTGTGAGGAAGAAAACTGTAGCTGTTTGCCACAGGGTCCCTGGCCTGGAACCCAGACGAAGGGCCTGGATTCCCCTTCCAGCTACTGGAAAAAGGTGGTGTGGAAAGACCCTGATGCAAGGAAGAGAAGGACTATAGGGTGTTGGCCTCCAGGGGCAAAGTGTTGGGAGGTGTTGCTCCACAGAAGAAGAGGAGGACAATCCCCCAGAGCCCAGGATGGGATGAAGAGTCTGTTGAGGAGTCAGTCTGGATAGGAGTGAAATGCGATATTTGAGTTTATTGGACTCTTTTCCCTTACTCTATAAGGGATGGGTCTAAATGTGACCTGGCTGCATGACTGCATCAGGAGATGAGGCAGGCCTCTTCAGGGACTGGAGTGATGATTGGCAGGAGGGACTAGATGAAGACAGTCTGCTATGCCCAGCTGTGAAGGGGTGTGCCTGTGGTAAAGTTCTCCTTTCTACAGGGACAGATCTTTCTGCAGAGGAGAGGACTAAGAACACCCATTTCCCCCTCACCCCATCTATTTCTGCTACTACTCCACCTAGTAACAGGAAACATTGGGAGACCCAGAAACTCCTCAGCCAGGCACTAGCTTTCCTCTTGCTCCCACTTCATATTCCCCTGCCTGATGAGTCATTGGGGAGAGGGAGGGAGGGAGTGAGCTCCAGAGGCGGGAGGAAGAATCTGTGCTCTCCTTACTCTAATGCTCCTCATGAGTCATATTTGTTAGGAGAAAAGGCACAGAACCTTTATTAATTACACAAGTACTCAACTCAGACTGAGACTGCTAAGGGGTGTGGAAACCTCTTGTACAAGAGTTCTCTGCTAAGGAGTCGCGGGTGTCAGGGGGCTGTGACTACCATGCCATTCCCATATTGTTAAATAGGAGGGAGATCCCAGCTATACCGGGGCTAGGGGAGTGCGAGCCCCCATGTACGTGTCCTGATATGATTGAGAACCACTGCTCTAGTTCACACTTGGTATGCTCAGAAATGTAACACAATTAGTGGCATAATCACACCCATGTTACTATCATGAGATCTACCCTTACATGTATAACATAGAAACAAACATCCCACCCCCAAAACTGCAGTACATGAATAACAGCTAAGTGAACAAGAACAAATTAAAATCAATGGACTTTTGTTTGGGTATTTTGTTTTGGGTATGTATTTTAGAGCTAGTATCTGATTTTTCATGGTAAATTTATGGATTTGTTTGTAGTATGTCCTATTTTAGCACTGAATCTTTCAAAGGGCATGTTTCTAGCTTTTTGTCTATGTGAATTCTGTTCTGAATCTGTTTTATGTGAATTTTTACTTCTTCAAATCTTCTCTGGTTATTCCAACCATTTGCTTGTAGAATTTACCAGGAAATCTGAACAAAGTGTATTAGAGTATCAAGCCCAAATACCTTCTAGAACAGTTAATGGTGACAAGTCTGTTATTATTAGCAACCTATTTTAAAAGATTCAGGGTGATTTCCTGGGCCCATTGAAGTCAGAGGGAGTGTCAAGGTCAAATCTTACAGCTAGTGTCAAGGTCAAATCTTACAGCTAAGCATTCCTAGTGCATTATGTTCCTGCAAGATGGTTTGGTGTGTTCATGTTAACCAGCCTGCTTTCTGTACACAGTCCACACACAGCACTCCCTCCAACTGTTTCTACACCTGCAAAATGGTCACATGATGCCAAGCACAGCTCACAAGAATGGTACAAAAATTGCAGTATTTTACATGTGATATTTGTGTATAACATATATAATATGCCTAAATATTCAAATGGATCCAAACATTTTGGATACCTTGGAGGTTTGGTGGGGTTCAACTTGAAACACCCACAGCCTGATTGTCAGAAGTGCTCAGCACCCACAACTAAAGGCAGTGAGAGGTGCAGGTGTTTAGCATGTTTGAAAATTGGGTCGTGTCCCTGCCAGCAGGTAGGGGATCTTGGGGGACAATTACTGCACTGGTGGGGTGCAAAATAAACTTTATTAAGAAAATATAAAAACAGGGAAAAATTCAATAGTGAGGGGTATGGGTTTTGTTAAGGTAGACAATTGGGGAGGGGTTTCTTTTAGTAAACAGGATAGGGGGTTTCAATAGTGGGGTACAATACAGCGGGGTACAATACAGTTGGTAACCAATTAACACTGAAGTATAAATGTAACAGGTAGCTAACAATTTCTATGTAAAGGGTGTGTCACAGCAGCACATAACCAACTAACAGTTATGGGTAAAATGTGTTAAATAACCAACAACTCTAGGTAAAAATGTGTCACAGTGGTGTAAATGTAAAATGTGAGGTGTGTTAGAGAGAAAAAGGTAACCAATGGGGTTTTTATGCTAGGCAATTGAGGTTTGGCAGCTATAGGAGTGGGGGGTGAGCACGTGGTGGAAGGGATTAAAAGAGAGAGAGAGAGAGAGAGAGGAATGAGGTTGGGGGGGTTTATACAGAACACAGCAAAATCTTATCTATGATCTATCTTAACCAAGATTACACAAGTTAGCAAGTAACAGAACACAATGCAACGACTTACTTACAGAGAAGCTAACTTAACCACAGCTATGCAAAATGAAATTACAATTTATCTAGACTAAAGACTAAAACTAATGGTGCACCTTATACTAGGGGTAGTTCCAGAGGGCAGAGTGGTGTGTGCCCAGGATACAGCTCCAAGGGGGCGGGGGTTTAACTAGTGGCGGCTGCAGCAGTTTTATTTCTAGCAGCAAAAGCGCTGCTGTGAAGCTAAAAGCAGATTACAGATACAGACCAAGGAGTTAGCTTGGGTCTGCCTGCTGGGGAAAGAAAGCCAGCAGTTGAAACAAGGGAAGTGTGCAAGAGGTTTTTCCTTACCAATCCCTAGGACAGTAGCAGCAGCAGTTTCAGCATCAGAGGACGCAGAGAAGACTCGATTCGCTTACAATAATCAGGAGATCTCCAGGCACAAATTCGTTGTTCGTGGGAGGGGAGTTTAAAACGGGGGTACGCTCAAAAACAAACGAGAGCGGGGAGAGGGACCCCCAAAGACCCCTAGCTGATCAGACCAGGTGGCAGAGCAAGGACCTTCTCCAGGGGTCTGATCAGAAAATGTCTGGTTTTAAAGACAAACTTAGGCAGTTTCCCACCAGTACTTTTGATTGGCTTCTCTGGATACAGGGGAGGAGAGAAGGCAGGGAAAACTACAGGTAAGCATAGGCATGCCTGGGCATGTTCTGAGCCACAGGTATGACTCATATGCTCAGCTATGTGGCCACTTTAGGTCTTGCATACCTGGACAGCGCCCCCTACACCGAGCCCGGGCCTGAATAAAGGAACCAAACCAAGAAGCCCCCTCCCTAGGCAGAGCAATGGCTCCAGTCAGTCTGTACAAGCCATTCCTATGAATAGGGCTATGACTTTAGTTAGCACAATGGCTGGGAGGGGCGGCCACACAGGACCAGCAGAAAGGAGAGAGGAAAAGGGAATGCAGCAGGGGGACAGCTGTAACAGACAGGTCGTAGGTGCCTGTACAACCTTAATCAGCCTCCTTGTATACATGTATTATGATAAAGTTTTTAATTACATAATCCTATGCTGTTTTTCCATAAGGTCCCACCTCATTCTATGCACCAAAGGGACAGTGTTCACCTAATGAGCAGCTATTCAGTATTTTATTTTCTCCTCATTCAATGCGGGGCCTTATGCCATATTTCCTGCACACTATTCAAACCCTACTCTGAAGACAGAATTATTAATTTCCTCATGAGAAAGTGAGTGGGGTAATATCTTTTATTGGACCAACTTTTGTTTCCGTGGTGCTGTCACTATAGCAGCTGAGTGCTTCATAAAGGTTAATGAATTTATTTTTACAACACATTGTTAGATTAGGAAGAGGGATAGCTCAGTGGTTTGAGCATTAACCCGCTAAGCCCAGGGTTGTGAATTCAATTCTTGAGGGGGCCATTTAGGGATCTGGGGTAAAAAATTTTTGTCGGGGGACAGTACTTGGTCCTGCTAGTGAAGCCAGGGGACTGGTCTCAATGACTTTTCAAGGTCTTTCCAGTTCTGGGGTGTTTCTGGGGCAGGCTCAGTCCTTGTGCTGTGTCAGAGTTGGGTGCACCCTCACTGTTGAGTACATGTCCTGAGGGGATCTGCACAGTGATCTCCCACCTCTGTGCAGCTAGTGGTCTGTGCTCCCCAGTGCAATGCTGGAGCCACTGCATTTATTTGACAAATAAAATTTGCAGAATTTTGTAGAATTTTAAAATATAGTATGAGGAATTTTCATTTTTTGGCACAGAATTTTTAATTATTTGGTGCAGAATGCCCTCAGGAATAAGACAAGTGTCCTTCATTACACAATCCTGATTAACCCAGTCTATTTAATTTAATTATCTGAGGTTTTTGGTGGCCTTTTGTTTAATTGACTATAAATTTAAAAAAAGTAAGGGTCTTTTTGGAACATGGGTGACCTAGAGATAAATATGGGCATAATGGCCTTGATCCATTGGGTCACCTTTCCCACCCCAACAGGGTCCTGTACAATCTATCCAGACCAGTCTCAGGCTGCTCTAACTAGTGCTTGCTGATGATGGACTCCAATGGAACAGTCTTTTTTTTAACCCTAGAAATATTAGGAATTCAAGTCTGGCTTCCTGGAGGATTTCTTGGATGTCTTGGAGCACATGCAAGATCGCTCACCCTAGCTGAATGAGTGAGGTGTAAAATTCTGTACAGAGAAGTCTTTTTCTCCAAATGTTCATTAGTTTTTGAAGTTACATAGGCATTAGCAAAAAATAATCACCCAAAGAGTTTTAAACAGTCTTGTCTAAAAATTCTTTCCCTGCTTAATTGCTCAGCTAAGCTTTTACTCTTTTCTCTTGATATCATTTCACTAGTTCTCTAGTTGCCATTGACTCTTTCAGAACAGATACAACCTGAATTACTTATGTAAACAACTGGTAGAAATTTAAAAACAAAACATAATCTTCAAGCTCCATTTATATATTATAAAGAAAGCAAAAAAGGGTACAAGCTAATTTTTTCCCCCTTGCAGGTCACCTGTACTTTTAAGAAAAAGATGTATTTTGTGTGATTTAGAGCAATATTGGTTTTTCCCCCTAGTAATGTGTATGTATATATTATGGACTACTTTACTTGAACAAGCAGATGATCACCAAAATACAGAAAAGTGATCAGTATCAAAGTTAATAAATAGCAGTACCTGGGAGCATAACAATAGCTTTGCTGCTTCTATACAAAAGCAAATGTAACTAGGCTATGCTCATTACAGTACTTGGTTACAAATTGACAAGTGCATCTGAGGAGTAATGGCCTGCCTTTCCTTTTTAAAGCTTGTGGATTCTTATTATGACTGTAACAAATAATTCAGAAAACTGATGCAGAGCAAAGCCAACTCTCCATTTCAGTTTGATTTAGAATTTACTTTCTGATGTCTAAGGAAACTCAAATTGTTATAAAAAATCTTTCTCTTTATTATACAACTTTTAAAGGGCTTGTTTTATAACTCTGAGTTTAGCATGGCTGCATTCCATCATCTTATGATCAGCAGCAGAACCCTGGATAGGAAGCTCAACATTTAGAACTCTTTATAAGGTCACAACATTCACTTTTGGGAGTGTTCCATAAGGCCCTGATTCATCAAGATGAAGCATATGCCTAGCTGTAAGCCCCTAAGTAGCCCAAAGTTAATGGGACTACTCATGTACTTCATGTATGATCTATGAAGGGACTTAAGAGTTGATATGCTGAACATCAGCGCACCTAAAATGTAGGTTTCTAGAAAATCACAGTAACAACATGCCAATCCACAAATCTGGGTTTGGTGCCTAGGTTCCCTATACAATGAATGGGGAGAGACAGGTGCCTAAGAACGTGATTCCCAAAGCCAGCACACTAGGTCAGGAGCTGCCTGAGCGAGCTCATGGTAGATGTTGATCAAAGGGGTATATGCTAAGCCCTGTCCCACTCTTGAATGGGGGGTGGGGTGGGGTAATGAAATGTTGTTGTTTTTATTGTACGAGGAAAGGGCAGTAGAACTGTCCTTAGCCTGTGCTGATTGAGGGCATCAAGAGAGAGGGTGGGGACAGGTGTTTTGCTTTATGGTCTGCCTGAGTCACAAGTACTATTTGACCTGCGCCTCTCCACTGTTTAAAGACCGAGCTGATTAGGCTTCATAGAGAGTCTTTTGGTTTGTTAAGTGACCACTAGAGCGGAAATCTCTGATAATCAGGTCTAAGTGCTTAGACCTGCTGTGGGACAGTGTTTCTATGGAAGAGATGCCCCAGTCTGCACTAGCACCGAGGTTCCCCCGACCTTGAAGAGCTGAAATCACTGAGAGTCAGGTGGAACCGCGAGAGACCGACTCACAGAGGTCACAGTGGCAGGTGGCAGCAGAAGGTGACAGTGTAGGGCTATTGGGGCATAGCAATAGAGTGAACGGTGGCATGACAAACAACAGCGGCCAGGAGCATTGGACTTAGGGTGACCAGATGTCCCGATTTTATAGGGACGGTCCCGATTTTTGGGTCTTTTTCTTATATAGGCTCCTATTACTCCCCACCCCCGTCCTGATTTTTCACACTTGCTTTCTGGTCACCCAAATTGGACTATGTTTTAGTGACCTTTCTCCAGAAGCTATATTTGTGACTGGGAAAGTTATATAAATATATGTTTCCTAGTAGGCCAAGATTTTAAAAATGCATTATTTGCCAAGATCATTATCTCACATCATCGCTATCTCAAGAGGTCGTTATCTTGGGGAGTTTCTGTACTAAACTTTTTTATTATTATAATTTTTTATGTAAGAATGGCTATATTGGGTCAGATCAATGGTCCATCTATCCCAGTATCCTGTCTTCCGAAAGTGACTGTTCCACGTGCTTCAGAGGGAATGAACAGAACAGGGAATCCCCTGTCGTCCACTCCCAGCTTCTGGTCAACAGAGGCTAGGGACTTTCAGAACATGATGTTGCATCCCTGCCCATCCTGGCTAATAGCCATTGATGGACCAATCTTCCATGAACTTATCTAGTTCTTTTTTGAACCCTGTTATAATTTTGGCCTTCACAACATCTCTGGCAAAAAGTTCCACGGGTGACTGTGCGTTGTGTGAAGAAATACTTCCTTTAAAACTTTGTTTTAAACTTACTGCCTATTAATTTTGTTGGGTGACCCCTGGTTCTTTTGTTAAGTGAAGGGATAAATAACACTTCCTTATTCATTTTCTCCTCACCAATCAAAATTTTATAAGACTCTATCATATCCACTCTTAGTCGTCTCTTTTCGAAGCTGAAAAGGCCCAGTCTTCTCTCCTCATATGGAATCTGCTCCATACCCCTAATCATTTTTGTTACCCTTCTCTGTACCTTTTTCAATTCCAATATATCTTTTTTGAGATGGTGTGACCAGAACTACACACCGTATTTTAAGATGTGGGCATGTCATGGATTTATATAGTAAAAGTGGAGGAGCTTTGCCACACTGATCAGCTAAGCCAATACTGACAACCTATATGAAAAGGCTGCAAAACACCATGCTTCTGGACTGCATCAACATGCAGAAAGCTTTATAAGCCAGTCACTGTCAAAGCCAATTTTAGAAGAACTTAATGAGGCTATTAAGAATGCTGGAGACACAACTCAGTTTATGTGAACCAACATGGCTATTGCATCATACTTGCTATTTAAGCAAGAGATACCACACACTACACACTAGAGGCCTATGTTAAGTGCATTGTCACTTGTTAATCATGAAGTTGGACACTGGTTCCGAACAAGACTGGCAAATGCTCACTATCTTTCTGCAAAAAACTCAGCTGACTCTCTTGAAACATGTGGTGCAACAGTGAAAGACTCAGGAGTTGAAAAAGTGAAGAATTCTCTCACTATATTCAAAATATGTGCATACATGGCCGACAAATGCACCAATGCAAATAGGCATCAAGTATTAAGTCATTACGTATGTTATCTTGATGTCTGTGGTAGGCCAGTAGATACATTCTAGATGTTCAGTTATAAAAGACTATAAAAGACATCAGCTGCATCTGTGACATCTTAGAAGAGTTAAATGCTTGTAAATTGAACCCCAAACAGATGGCTGTTTGTGCATTTGATGGAACTACAAACTTCTCTGGAAGACATAGTGGAGTACAAGCTTTGCTCAGAGAAAAGTGTAACCCTAATCTCTCCTATACACACTGTAGAGGCCATCTACTCCTAGCACTAGTACAAGCTGCAGAATCTTCAAAAGACATTAAAAAGCCACAAGTTTAATGGCTTTTTATACTCTTTTTTTTTTCTTCAGCAAGAGTCCAAAAGGACTGAACATTTTGGAAACAAATAGAAGATACACTGGGACTGAAGTTCAAATGAGTCCAACCTGGGAAAACCTGCTGGCTTTCTCATGACTGATTCTTGGCAGTTGTCTTAAAATTACTGCAACCGTTATTACTGGCTTTAGAAAGTATCCACCAAGATAGGACAGATCTGAGTAGTGAGGCTGGTGGACTACTTTTGTTACTAAGTTCAGAGAAGACTATGGCAATTCTCTCTCTTGTAAGTCTACTGTTGAAACCACTTGAGTCATTAAACAATGTAATCCAGGCATCTACTACAACAGTAGTAGATCTTTGTCCAGAAATAGAAGCTATCCTTGGATCAGTCAGAGATATCCATTGAAAATGTACTGGAAGAAGCAAAGACTTCAGTCCAGAAGTTGACTAATGAAGGTACTTATATTGACTCCGTAAGTGAAGAGGACAAGAAGTGTTTGTTAAGCCACCTGAAAAAGTACAAAGACTTGATTCTTACAAATCTGCAATAGAGATTTCTGGATTCTATTCATCCTCCACGTAGCTTTTACAGATGCCTGTCTTATAAAACACCTACAGTTGAGTGGAGTGAGGCACTACCAGCAATGGAGCTGCTATGTGATCAGGGCAGAATAGAGAATTTTGAACACAGAGTGGAATATCATACGATGAACGAATGAAGATTTAACTTCAACTTCTTTATCATCACTAGTGGTTCGACCCAATCTTTGTGCTATGTTTCCTGCCATGAAAGTAGGAATTCATCTCTTGCTAATCCCAATCACAACAGCTACAGCTGAACATAATTTTTCCTCATTGAATAGAATTTTGTGTTCTGAAAGAAGTCACCTTCTGCCTGATCATGGGCATATCATGAAGGACTGGAAGTAACGAACACACAAGAAGACACCAAGGAGTGCAAAATTACAACAAGAAACCAAGACTGATGTACATGTAGTGCTTCATAGTAGGCTTGAATAGCCAACTTTAATTTTTGTGATGGTTTTAAAACATGAGTTAAATCTAATAAAATGGTCGTGAAACATTTTTCAGTTTTTACTATAGTGCCATACAGCCCACTTTTGCCCTCACGGTCTCAGCCCTCATCGGCCCTGACACCCCCCCTAATTTCAATTCCTGGGGAAGACACTGTCACCATGTGCATTTGCTTGTGTGTTTATATCCCTATCCTCAACTCTTCATCCATGTATCTTGGGCCCTAATCTTGCAAACACTCATGCCCAGGAACAATTTCATGCATGGGAGTGGTGTTGAGTTCAGTCGGCTACTTCCATATGTAAAGTTAGTCCTGGTTGTAAGTGTCTGCAGGACCAGAGTCTTCAATTGTAAATCCTCCAGAGCTTGTGTAGCAACTAGGACAAACAGAACCCCATTTGTTATGGGGGGGGGGGGGAGGCTTTGTGTCTGACTTCAAATGTTATTCATAACAAAATATCTGACATTTTCCATCTTTGTTTTTATGTTTTTTCAGTACCTTGTGTTTGGCAAAATATTGCTT
Source organism: Macrochelys suwanniensis (assembly GCA_033296515.1). NCBI lineage: Eukaryota > Metazoa > Chordata > Testudines > Chelydridae > Macrochelys > Macrochelys suwanniensis. The sequence goes on along the minus strand of CM065781.1, from coordinate 97,042,012 downwards.
TGTTTATGAAGTTTGATTTGATTACCAGAACAGACAGAACATAAGTACTGAGAATTGTAACACTTACAAGTCTTTGCCTTAACGTTTTTTTGCAATTTTGTTTTTTAATATAGGGAGTGCAGCTTACTTTAATGTGTTATCACCTTTTAATCCTAACTACCAGTCGTGAAGAAATCAAGACTATTTCTGTGGAATATCATCTCACGAGGTTTCACTGGTATACTAGCAAGGAAAACAAATGAAAGGATGGAAAGTGAAATAGGAAAGCTAAAAAAGAAGGGAAACATAGAGATGTTTCTTTCTGAGTAACTTTAAACCAGTGAGGTGAACTATCCAGTGGCAGCACAGTGAGATGGTCATTCGAAGAAATCTATCATTTATTAGTAAACTTTCCATTTCAATGTAATATTGCAGATTATAACTAATTCATCTGGTGTGGTGCTAATGTCAGTTTATGTTGTGTTTTTAAAAAAATGCTAATATTTAAAGATATAGCAACATATCGCTAATCTCATGTTCTCTAATTTCATCATATTCTATGCTTTGAATTCTCTTTAGCTAAGGATATCGTTAATTTGGGGCCAAATCTTGCAGCTCCAGCTCAAATAGGATTCCCATTGAAGTCAAGAGAATGTTTAACCAGAGTAAAGACAGCAGTAATGGGTCTTTCAAAAGTTATTTACTTTAAGAACTATACTTCATGTATATTTTCTGTGTGTGTCTTCATATATAAATAATGTGACACTGTGTGACAGAGTGTACCTACCTTGCACTGGTTGAGTAGGGGTTAATCACACTCTGTGGGCCAAGGAAGCCTCTTGTCTCTGCTGGGCATGCTCCAGCTGGAACCAGGATATAAAAGGGAGCTCAGTTAGGGGCTGACTGTTGAATTGAGCAGAAGTGTGTTGCAGCCTCCTGCAAAGAGACTGCTGGCGCTCCAGGATGCAGCAGTCAGCCGGGCTGCGACTCCAACCCAACCCTAGCCGCCCACTGCTGATGGAGGAGAGATTGCAGAACCCCTGAGACTACCAGTCTTGGAAGGATGGCATGGGCACCAGGTTTGTATAATTTTTGGTGGTGCCCAGAACGGGTCCAAGCAGAGCCGTTCCGTCCATAGGATGGATTGGGGCAACTGCTCTGGGCCCCGAGCTTTGGGGGCCCCCGTGCTTCAGAGGGGTCCAGGGCGGCCTGGGAGGTTAGCAGGGGGCCTGGCGCAGGTGCAGTGAGCGACCCGACCCCAGCCCACCCCACTGGCTCTCGGTGTCACTCGGGGGAGGAAGGCAGAAAGAGGCGGGGACTTGGGGGAAGTGGTGGAATGGGGGCAAGGAGGGTGTGGAGCAGCAGTGGGAAGAGGCGGGTGGGGGTGGAACAGGGGCAGAAAGAGGTAGGGCGGGCTGGGGCCGGGTTGCTCGCTGCTGCTGGTGCCAGGCCCCCTGGTAATCCCCACAGGCTGCCCTGGACCCCACGTCCCCTGAAGCATGGGGGCCCCCCAAAGCGTGCAGCCCGGGGCGGTTGCCCAGGTCCGTCCTATGGACAGAAAGGCTCTGATTAAATGAAGCGACAAAGAGTTCTGTGGCACCTTATAGACTAACAGACGTATTGGAGCATAAGCTTTCGTGGGTGAATACCCACTTCTTCAGATGCATGCATCTGATTAAATATAAGTCCAAACATTGGTGGAGCCGGGCCCACGTTCCTGAATATTGGTGGAACACGGGCACCATGGGCCCATATAACTCGCCGCCTGTGAAGGACAGGTAGAAAGTAGTCCAAGGGAACTAAACATTGATCTGGTTGTGGAACCAGGGTTTGACTCAATGTGTTTTGGAAGGATCCCTGCTGAGCCTGTGGTGGGTATCCCTGTGACAGACATGGCCCTGGGCTGGGACCCAATGGAGTAAGGAGGGCCTGGGTCACCCTACCCTGGCTGCCACCCACTCCTGGGTGGTGGTCCACTCCCCTCTGTCCATTTGGCTATGCTACCCTGCCCAGAAGGGTACTTCTATTCACTCTGGCCCCTAGACCACACTGCCCTGCAGAGCAGGGTAGTCTTATTGATTCCAGCCACTAGGCCGCACTGCCCTGCCTAGATGGGTAGTTCTAGTCACACCGGCTGCTGGGCCACACTGCCCTACAGCACGGGGTAGTCCTATTGCCTCTGACCCTTGACCCACACTGCCCTGGGAACCAGTGATTCTGTGGCGGCTTGGGAGATTAGACCACTTGGGCTGCCTAAGATCTACCCTAATTCCCCCATAACTCGACCCCCCCCTTACAGGGTGTACCTAACCCACAACACAGTGAATGGGGATGGAGATTGAAGTACCCTTTCATTGCTTCTGGTGCTTCAATACTAAGGAGATAGGCATGTTGTAAATACCTTAACAGCTGTTCAGTCCCTCTCTGCAGTATATGGTTGAGCTAAAGTCAAGGGAGCTTGATCTGCCACTGCCCATATTAGACCGGGTAGAGAGGACTCAGTCCTTAGATCTGTCAAGCTAGTACTTTTTATGAGAGCTACATTCGCTTAATGAAATAAAAAATATATCAATGGATTGTGCATGGCTGTGTGTGGCTCCAGTGTGACATTGCTCATTACTTTCAATATTAGTTATTTCAACTGACACAGTTGATGCTTTTTATGGTCACTCTACCACTGTCTTGAACTTCTTTGGTCTCAGATAATGATACACAAGCCAGGTGGATGGTGTCGTGCATTCATCTAGTCCGTGTACAGAGTGATTTCCCCCGCCCCCGAACTATCTTGCTTAAAACTTTTGTTTCCAAGCACCAACACTAATAGGTACCTTTTAACTGCAGCAGATGTAGTCAGATTCCTAGTTTGGTATAAATATCTGCAACAGGGCTTGGATTCAGCCAACGTGCAGTGGAATGGTGTACGGGAATCTTTCATGCTGCTTTCTTGTTGCCCAGAATCTCAACTTGCATTCTTTTAACAAAAAAGAAGTCTCTAGCTATTATGATTGCTGAGATACACTTGGGCCACATTTGTGAGGTTAACTGTATTTACAGAATCTGAAGCAATAGTCCTGAGAAGTGCAAACTGTTCCATTCATCTCCATAGGTGATAACTCCGAGGCCAATGACTACACTTTAAATGTCAACATTAACGTCCTGCTCCACAAAGAATATAAGAGAGGGAGGATCATATTATGAAGATCTATACAGTGTAATGTGCATGACAACTCATGTTGGAATTTCCAGAGAGTGGGCTTGGGAGAGTATTTCCATCTCCCCCTCCTCCCCATTTCCCTAGTCAAGAAGGAGCTTTGCCCAAGATGCCTAGAAGAGTTCAGTGGGACTAAGGTGACCAGACAGCAAGTGTGAAAAATTGGGACAGGGCATGGGGGGTAATAGGATCCTATATAAGAAAAAGACCCCAAAATCGGGCCTGTTCCTATAAAATCGGAACATCTGGTCACCCTAAGTGGGACAGCTGAGTCCCCTCCATGATGTGCCAAGCTTAAGACTAGGTCCACACTTAAGACTAGGTCCACACTTAAAACACATCCTAGCAACATAGATATACTGACAAATACCCCAGCGTAGATGCAGCTATGCTGCTGGAAGAGTGCTGCTGTCGGCACAGCTAATATCACTCAGGCAAATGGTGTTCCTACACCATCGGAAAAACTCCTGTTGGTGTATGTTGTGCCTACATGAGAGGGCTGCATGGGGCATATGAGCCTCACAGAGGGGATGCCAGTACCACTACCTTCCCCCTCCCCCCCCGACCCCTTCCCCCAGTCTGTAGTACAAAACATGCTCAAGACTTGGGGTGCTCTCTTTTAAATAAACACTATCTTTGATAGGACATACCCTAACCATTTCAGCCTTTGCCAACAATTATTTCAGATTAGACATGTTGGGTGAAATCCTGGCCCCACTGAGGTCAATGACAAAACTCACACTGATTTTGAGGGAACTAGGATTTCACCCGTTTCCCAATAGAAAAATAAATGTATTATGATTATCACAGAACTCCTAAAATTCCAGCATAGCTTAAAAACTTTGGAATACCTGAATATTACTTCAGTGGAACAGGAATTTAGTCATTGCTGTATGTTCTTTTCTCAGTGATCCATGTTCCAGACGCTTGAAGTATATTGTTTCACCATGGTCTGCAGGGTCCTGGGACAATGACTGTGAGAAGGACATGGCATGTATAATGAAATTACTAGCAATCTTCCATCAGTTAGATGAAGAAACATCTAAAAGTAGAACTCTGATCTGACTGTTCTCCGAGGGTTATCTTCCAGACAGGATACATATTCCGACTGGTCACAATTTAAAAGCCCTTTATAGTGGCTTTTATGCTGCTGGAGAATGGACATATCTATATCACCCCATAAATTTCAGCCAGTGCTCGGTCTGTCACTTGGTATAATATTTATCTTTTCAGTATGAAAAAGCAAATGTAAACAGTTTTCTTTTTCAGTGAAAGGACTCATACTAGTGTTCAAATGAAGTAATTTGAAAAAGGGATAATAGAGTCACTGTAGGGTGGTCTGGTGAGATCCTGCCCTATTGTAGAGAGAGCTAGTAGCAATCCCTACACATAGTGTTTCCATTGTAAAATCCTGGTTTCAGTCACTGATAGCTTTGTCAAACTTGGATATGGTGGTGTTGGTGTTGTACTTTTTGGCATGCCTCCAGTTTTAAGCTTCTGAATAAAATCAGCATACATGTGCTAAATTTTCTGAAAATTCCATTTGCACTGGGCATGCTCTAGTGGAGGACTCCAGGGACTAAATAGAACTTTTTCTGCAGTTGCTCCTCCTAGCAGCCAAACAGCCTGGGGCTGTATGGTGCCAGGAACAGAAACTGAGAGCAGGGAAACTCTGTCCTGTGTTCCTACTGCTCCAACTGTAGTTAACTGGAAGAATGAGAAAGAGAAATGACTGGAATGCAAAGGGGTGATGGGGTGGGCAGAGGCAAGTGATGGCCGTGGGATGGGATGGGGGAGGACATGGTGCAGAGACAGACTGTGGGGATACAGAGGGCGAAGGGAGTAGAGTCAGGCTGGCAGGGTACATAACAGGGGCAGAGGGGACCTGTGGAGGGATAGTGAAAGAAGAGTCTGAAACCATTACCAAACACTGGAATAGAACTCAGGATTCCTGAGTCTCAACATTCCTCTCCTCACAAATAGCGGTGAACCCCAGTAACAAAGTGTCCCTTTCCCTCTTGTGACTGGTCTACACAGTAGATTATAGCCTGCTACTGCTAGCAGTTACTCCATTAACCCACTGATAGTGGTTTATGTCATTAATGGAAAGTTTCCAACCCTGTTGATGAACCTGTTTTGAACATATAAATGCTAAGTACTCTGAAAATTGGACTTTAGGTGTCGCAAATTGGATTCCTGAAATTGATGGACAATGATAATTTTGGCTCTAATCTCTTTGTTCCTCAATTCCCCATCTGTAATATAGACATTAGGAAGCCTAACTGCGTAAGAGGGTGGTGTGAAGATAAATTCATTCATGTCTGCGAGACACTCAGCTAGCACAGTGACAAGTGCTACCGAAAAACCCAGAAGGGAATTAATTGTGTATTCAGCACTTGCTGAATGCCATGCAGTCAGGGCCGGCTCTAGGATTTTTGCCCCCCCAAGCAAAAACAAATTTGGCCGCCCCCCCCCCCGTTTTTTTCTTACCCCACCCCCCTGGCCCCACTTCAACTCCGCCCCTTCCCCAAATCCCCAGCCCTGCCTCCTCCCCCCAAGCTCTCAAGCCTAGGGAGGAGGAGAAGCGGCGTGTGTGCCGCAGCCGCTCAGGATCTCCCAGGCTCTCAAGCCTAGGAGGGAGGGGGAGAAGCTGCGCGTGCGCCGCAGCCACTCAGGATCTCCCCCTCCCTCCCAGGCTCTCAAAGCTGGGAGGCAGGGGGAGCAGCGGCGTGGGAATCAGCTGTTTCGCGTGCCGCAGCCGCTCGGGATCTCCCCCTCCAGCAGCGGCGTGCGAATCAGCTGTTTCGCGCACCATGGTGCGCGAGCGGCGGCAGCGGAGGTGAGCTAGGGCGGCCGGGGCACATTTTTAGAGGTGGCATGGCCGGCGCCAGAATGCTGCCCCTAGAAATGTGCCGCCCCAAGCACCAGCTTGTTTTGCTGGTGCCTGCATGCAGTAAATATGGCAGCGGGAGCCAAACATTGAGCTAGGTGTATACAATTAAACACTGCACGGTCAGCAAGTACCCACTATGCTGGCTAGTGAAGGCCAGGGCCGGCTCTAGGCACCAGCAAACCAAGCACATGCTTGGGGCGTCACAATTTAAGGGGCGGTACTCCGGCCCCTTTTTCCCCCCTCTCTTTAGGCGGCAGCGCGTTGTGCGCGGGGGACACCCTGGGACCGCTGCGGTTCGCGGCCCCGGCTGCGGGGACATGGGGGACACTCTGGCTGGGGGCCGCCCCGTGGGGTGCACGGAGCCGCCTGCAGTTGCCACAGGGTGGCCGACCCCCAGTGCCGCAGCCGGGACTGGGAGAAGTGGCCTGAGCGCCCAGGGGCTGCGGCAGGGCGGCCAGAACCAGCAGCAGGGCCATAGAGGGCGGGGCGCTGCTGTGCGGGGCCCAGGCAGTGTCCCGCTCTCCGGGGCTCTGCTCCCTCTGGGGCTGCCCTGCCCCAGCTCCTCAGCCCCCTGCCAGGGCGGTCCCCCTGGCTCTGCCCTCCCGGGTCCCGGCTAGTCCTGGAGGCGGGAGCCCCGGCTGAAGGGACCCTGGGAGGTGCGGCCCGGGAACCCTGCTGCTTACCCCGACCCTGCCAGAGCCGTACTGGCTGGAGGCGAGAGGGGAGTGGGCGGAGTCAGCACTGGTAGTGGGGAGTTCAGGACTGGGGCAGCAGGGAGTGCGGGTGGGGTAGGAGGGAGAGCCCAGGGCTGGGGCGACAGGGGGTGCGGGTGGGGAAGGGCACTGGTGGGGGGAAGGGGTGAAAGCCCAGGGCTGGGGCTGAGGGGCAGGCACATTTTTTTTTTGCTTGGGGCCGCAAAAAACCCAGAGCCGGCCCTGGTGAAGGCGGCAGGAGCCATAGGTGCTGGAACTCAGGATGCTACCGCACCCCCTGGCTTGAAGTGGTTTGCATTATATACAGGGGTTACAGTTTGGTTCAGTGGCTCTCAGCACCCCCACTATGGAAATAGTTCCAATGCCCCTGGCAAGCCCCCTGTGGGGAAAAGTCAATATGGGATCATGTAATTGAAGCCTAGCATCATTTAGAAGCACCCAGGGGCTGGACTGGGGTGCCACGCACAGGCCATGGGAGTGCCTGACTTCGCCCCCGGCTGGCCTGGAACGCAGTTCGCCGGGTGTAATAAGTATCCCAGACGGCTGGGCGGCCCGTGTTTTCGCAGCCCTGGGCAGGCAGCTCGCAGTGGGGGAAGCCTGTTGCTTTCTGGGACTGGGAGAGGACGGGGCCCGTGGGCGGACACTCAGAGCCCGGCTCCCATTGCACCTAGAGCTGGCGCGGCGCCAAGCCCGCCCCGTGCCGCCCCCCCCCCCCCCCCACGCCTCTGCGCTGTCCTGCCCCCTCTCCAGCTCCCCATGAATATTTGTTTCAATTAGCATAATGAGGGGGAAGGCCCCGCCCCCCCGACGGCCATTTGTGTAGCCGCGCTGGGGCCGCTGTTGCTCTCACTTGGCCCGTGGGCGCCGGGCTGAGCAGCCGGCTGGGTTGGGGCCGGCAGCGCGGATCTGCTCCGCGGAGCTCCGGGCGCTGCTACCGCCGCCGCGACCCCGCCCCGCGAAGGAGGAGGAGCAGGAGCGGGGCCTGCGGCTCCCAGCCCGGCCGGAGGCGGCAGCGGCGGCGGCGCAGGGAGGGACCCGGACGCCGCGGCGCGGCGCGGCTCGGCTCCCCGATGGCCGCGGGCTGCAGGGACGGGCCGGGGCAGGAGAAGTATCGGCTGGTGGTGGTGGGCGGCGGCGGCGTGGGCAAGTCGGCGCTCACCATCCAGTTCATCCAGGTGAGGCGCCGCGCGGAGCCTCCGGGTCCCGGCTCCGGGCTGGGGCAGCCCCAGCGCCCGCCCGGCCGTCCCCGGGAGCCGCGGGGTGGCGGAGAGGCCGCGCGCTGCCTGCTCCCCAGGCCAGGGGCGCCGGGGTGGGGGCCTGGACTCTGTCCTGCCTGCAGTGCCCGGGGGCGGGCCCGGCTCCGCTCCCCTCCCCAGGCATTGTCGGGGGTCTGGCCTTGCCCTGGTCCTTGGGCACGGGGGGGGTTTGGCGCCGGGGGGTGGGCTCTGGCCTTGCCCTGCTCCCTGGGCGCTGGCGGGGGCGGGGGGGTTACCTGGTTTGAGGGCGGTCCTGTTCCCTGGGCACTGGCGGGAGGGGTGGCTTTGCTTCAGGGCGGGACCTGCCCCATTCCTTGGGCACTGGTGCGGGGTGCTGGTTTTACCCGGGATGGGGGCGTCTGCCATGCTGTGAGCGGGGAGGGGCTGGCAGAGCTCAAGGGTGGGGTGCTGATGTGTAGAACTGGCTGAGGCTGTGAGAGCTGGTGCGTTGAGGTTTGCAGTGTTTGAAGAACCAGGTTTTAGACCAATGACTTTCAGTGTGACCTTGAGCAAGTGCCTTGGCCTCTTGTTGCCTCAGTTGTCCTCATCTGTGCAACAGTGTGAGAGTTGGTTTTCCAAGATATTTTTTTAGTTAAATTGTCAACATTAGGTCTAGGTGGCAAGCAAACACCAGGGAAGCTTCTGGAGTGACAGCGTTGCCCCCATGCCACACCACCTAGTTGGATATTTTCATAGAGCTCTGTTTGAAACTAGTGTTTCTTTTCCAAGCCCACTGGTTGGACATGCATAGTATTCTATTATATCTGATGTCCCTTGGGGTGGGGGCGGGGGGGCAGAGGTGTTCCCATTCATGTTTGCATAGTACCTGAGGGTAGGCTCCCTTCCTACCAGTTGTAATATTTTTAATGCTTTCCCAGTAGAATTTGCTGCTTATAGCATTGTCTGATATTTCGTTGGCTATCTAATGGCTTTTCACAGCTAAAAAGGCTACAACGGTGAATGAATGATCTCTGTACAACTGGGGGGAAATATTGAAGGGTGTCACTTGTATGTCAGAAGCTGCTACCTGCTGGACTGTAATTACTAAAGATAACTGATTGTGGAAAATGAAGAGACTCGTTAGAACTTGTTAACAGGAAATTATATACTTGGAAATGGGCAATAAAATGGCTGGATTTATGAGGGCAACATAGATTTAAGGAGAGAGGGGTGTGTGTATGGTGGCTGGGGGGCATGCATAGCAAAGTGAAGGAGACTGTTGGTATTCTGGCCTCTGTCCCTCTGAATGTTTTTATTAAAATGAGTGATTTACCTAATGATGTTGACATAATAAATTGTTCAGCTGCAGAGTTGCCACATTCAGAATGGGGATGGTTTATGCCTCTCAGTTGTTGCTTCCGTCTATAGATGCCCTAAGCATAATATCAGGAACAAATTTGGAAGGTTTTTTTGGTAACAATACAGGTTAAAGAGAGAGAGAATTGCTAGACAAGTATTGACATGCTGTACAGCTGTTGACTGGCTCAAGTCAACCCTGATTGAGGCTATGTCTTAGCTAGAAATACTGCAGCTGGGCTGCTGTAACCCTTCACTGTAGACATGCACTATAGGCATCCTCCCACCACTGAGGTTAATCTACCTCTCTGAGAGGCGGTAACTAAGAATTCTTCAGTCAGCCTAGTGCTGTCTACACCAGGGCATAGGTTGTCTTAACTACTCTGCTCAGGAATGTGGATTTTTCACACCCCTGAGGGATGTAACTAGGTTGAGCTAATTTTTTTTAGTGTAGACTTAGCCTGAAGACCATCTAAATTGGTTGGTTTTGCTTTGCTGTTGCACCTCAGAGACGTGTGCTTAAACTCCTGATCATTAGAGCCACTATTCTGTTACTTTCCTGCTTCAGGAAAAGCAACAGAATAGGGTTATGTATCTCAATCCTATTAGAAATGTCCCTTTCCTGATTTGCCTTTTTCTTCACCCATATCTTATTTAACTTTTCTCTCATTCCTCTTCTCTGTTTCATTGCTTTTGACATTTGTAGTACTGATTTTGAAGGCATTTTAAAAAACAACTCTCTGAAGCTGTTCACATTATATCTGGGTTCTTTTAATGTTATTCATTGTGCTGGTATGGATGACAGTGGAACAACATCTTGTGGGAGGGGAAGGAGTATGGGGTGGATTTTCAGAACACTTTTTTTCCTCCTCTGGATAGGAGTATGACAGTAGTATAGAAAGTGCTACCTTGGAATCCTAATGTGCACACGTATCACCTTTGCGCATGCCCATTTAGCCATATTAAATAATGTTCTGATGGGGTAGTAGAATCTGCAGCGTGAGCCAAATGGAGTTTTCTGTACAACTGTTTTCCAAAGCTGGGAAGAAGCATTGGGTATACGATCGCCTAGAAAAGACAGTATTCTACAAGGTGTTATAATTGGTCTTTCAAAAGCTACTTATAGTCTTAATAACGATTGATATCCTTGTTGGACAGTTGAGTTGTACATTTAGGGCTATTTGGGTGAAGCATTTTAAGCCAGAATGGAGAAACTGGGAAGTAGAAACTGAAACGCAGTCATTAAATTAGCCATAAGTATCTGTTATATGATGTAGCTGCCTTTATTTTATGGACAGATTGTTTTTGGCTACCTGCCAAATATTATTTTTGGCTTTTAGTTTGGAGTGCTGCAAATGTTTTGTGTGCAAGTATTGCAGGAGAGTAATCCACTCAGAGGTGGTAAGATTAGAATAATTGTAAACCTTTTGCTAAATCCTTCCTTGCTTGTAGATGCAGATAATTAGTTTATCCCTGGATGAGTGATGCTAAAATTTACAGATTACCATTCAGATTCAAATTTGGTACTGTTGCCTTAGATGGTATTGCCTGTGCAGCCTTGCCTGCACGCAAACATTACATGAAACAGGCAGTGTGTGTCCGCAATGGGTATAGCGGCACTGGTGCTAAACAAGGCTTAACTGCAAGTATGGCTCTCCGGATATCAGCGTGTGACCCAAGGGCCTGTTTTTTGTTCATGCTTTCTTGGCCTTGATCCCTGTGTGGTGCCTTTAATACTATAGGGTATTGCAGGTGCTGCTTGTGACCTGGAGAGGATGGGAGGGGGGAATTTTGCTCTTAAGGTATATTTACACTTGGAGCTGGGGGTGTGATTCTGAGCTCCAGGAGACATACTGCCACTAGTTTTCATTAAGCTAGTATGCTAAAAATATAGCCTCCGTGGGATGAGTTAGCTACCCTAAGTATGTGCCTGGGGTCTCTGATGGCCAGCAAGTACCTTGGGGCGGCTAGCCCAGTGTTTCTCAAATGCAGCCACTAGGGGCTTTTCTTGCGGCTGTAGTCTCCTGGGTGGTGAATGGGGGAGGGGGCAGTGGGGTGCAAAGCCACAGCCCTTTCCCCGGGGCCGCCAGCAGAAGTTGTCTCCCCAGAGGGTGCAAGGCCCATGTTGGAGGAGCAGGCAGCCAGTGAGTTCCCCACCTTCCTGGGGTTGGTGGGGTCAGGCTTCTACCCTGGGGTGGTGAGCGGCAAGGTCCAGCTGTGTGGCTTCGGGCTCCATCTCTGGGCCCCGTCCCCAGGGCTTCGGGCTCTGTCCCACAGCCATGCAGCGGTGAGCTCCAGCCCTGGGCTCCCTCTGCCCATTGCCCCAGGTCCCGCTTCCTCCCTAACCCACATCCCCATCTAGGGCTTAATTTGTCCCCCTACTTGCCGGGGTGGAGTAAGTCTGCTGTAGAAAGTGATATTTGTATGTTAATACAGATGTTCACAGCAGACTTAGTAGCTAGTTGGGGGGCTGTGAAAAGTGATATTAACATACAAGCATCGCTTTTCACAGCTTACTAGCCAGCAACACTTTTTTTTTTTTTTTTTTTTAAAGGCAACGAGAAGCAACAACAAAAGAAAAACCTTATTTGTGTTTCTCTTCTGTTTAGGTCTAGTAAAGAATAGAGACAATTGTACATTATTTTTATTATTGAGTCTGCAACAAAAAAAATCCCTACATAAATAAATTACAATGATTTGGACATGTATATGTGCATATTTATTTTTTTTCCTAAAATTAATTCAATATTTTAGGCATAATTGTCAGAGTGGCCACCAGTAAGACTTGGTGGCCACACTCTGAGGCCACCAAAAATTGTTGAGAACCCCTAACCCTTCCCACTGCTTGCACTGCAGCAGCTACATTCTACTTTTAGTACGCTAGCTGGATGAGAGCCAGCAAGAGTATATCTTCTTGAGCTGGAAATTATGCCCACTGCTCCAAGTGTAGACATACCCTGAGAATTTAAAGCATTTTTAAAGTTGGTTCTTCAATACTTGCTGTATGGTTCTAGGGACAGCAAAAGATGCTGTTTAATAGGTCCCTCCTGTCACACGATGAGTGACTAGAGGCTAGGAAGGCCTTATGTCTACAGTGTTACAAAGGCAGTTGTCTTGTAGCATAAGGATTCATTCTTTTGCTGCTTTTCTGTGGCAAATCAAGTATTTTTTTTAAATGGTTGCTAAATAAATCTCTCTTCTTTAAGAACTGTATAAAAACTACAGTCATATACTTTTTTTTTTAAAGCAAGTTGCACAGTTCACTTCAGAACTTCATAGGATTAAGGAGTAAACTCAGTTGAGGATTGCATTACCTAATACCAAATAAAAAGGCACTGTCCCCATTACATGTGTTAACTGGGTTATCACCAGCATGATGTGGCTGGATCTAAACATGGCTTTTGTTTGCACAGCATGGGATTAAACTTTTAGTAACATGGGCAGTATTTCACCGCTGTCATAGGGCTAATGTGGCACTGTTCCCGTAAGCAGTTTAGCAGGCTGTTTTTGCAGTCCAGACAGGACTGCCTAACTGTGTAACTGGTCAAGTTGGTGGAGTTTCCTCCCAGCACTATGTGGTAGAATGTCCAAATGTGTGGCCTCACATGATTCTCTGTGTGTATTGTCAGGACACTGTCCCTGCTGAGGCACTATGGGGCAACTGCCCAGACTTTCCCAGAATGCACTAATATATAGTTAGGATGGTAGGTACAAATGGACAAGCACGGTTGTGATGGCAGAAAGGCTACCATGTGGAGACAAACTGCTGTAAACAAGGAGGGTTTTTTTGATCAGTTACAAAATCTTGGTTGAAAGTTGTAATATGGACAGAGCATTAATGTTATTACTTAACTGTGCTATAGCCTGTAAACCGACTGAAGACTTATTGTCCAGTAAAAAGGCTTTTGGAAATTGTTGTATTCTAAAATGCACACAAAGTACACCTTTTACTTGAGTACTAAATCAGTGTCCCTCCTTCAAGACCTGAATATGCTATTACCATTGCCAAGTAAACTAATCCCAGTCTTTTTTCTGTTGGAGTAAGAATTATGGGGAGGTGGGAGGTCAGTGGTGGAGGAAGGAAGCTGAGCTACTGGCTTATCTCTAGCAAGAAAGAGCACAGTCAGTTTCTATTGTGAATCTTCACTAGTGTTCAAAGTATGATATTCTGTTGAACAAGATTTGGTCCCACCTACTAATTAATTACATTTATACTGCAGATCATTGCACTCTTAATTGGTCCAAAATGTCAGAAGGTCTAGTTCACTTCAGCATTTTAAAGCTGCTTTTACTTCTGACAATAGACCCCCTGACACTGATTTTTCCCTTTGGCCCACCTGTTCTTACTATTTTTATTTTTTTTGTATTGTGGTTGTGTCAAAATGTCCCCATTGGGGTTTGGGACTGCATTGTCCTAGGCACTGTACACACAGAACAAAAAGACTCTTCCTGCCCCAAAGACCTTACAATCTGATCTCTACCAAAGATCTGTGATGGGTCACTCTCCCCTAAAAGAAATTATGACTGTTCGGTTAGTTGGAGTGCAGTCATAAGGATCTTGTGTTTATAGCAAGTTTAAAAACTAATTATATTTTCATGGTAGCACAAAATTAAGGAAAAGCATCAAAATTTACAGTCTAAGCTAGAACAATTTCCCTTTATTTTAACTTTTTAAATTGTTGATTGTCATAAAATTACACAGAAGCTGTTTAGAGTCTGATTGAATAGGCCAGTGTTATAGGTCTAATAGGAATCTTTTGAGCAGTCAGATGACCAGTGTGCCATCCCTAGAAATTCTTGGGGGGAAATCCTGGCTCTGTGGAAGTCATTGGAGCTTTGGTATTGATGACAAAGTGGCACCAGGATTTTATTTATTACTATTGTTGTAGTGTGTACGAGCCCTAATCAGTTTCATCCTGGAAATAATAGCCGCTTCATCTCTTTCTAGGATTGTCGTTTTTTTTTAACACTGCTCAGTAACACAACAGTTTACGGCCGGAAGTGAGGAAGAATAGTATATCCAAATGAAATTGTAGAAAGAATGTAGTCGAGTTGGAATTTGTCCAGAACATCAGAACTTTAATGCTAATACTTGCAGATCCTGAAATGCAGTAGTAAACCATGCTACAAAATGAAATTAAGAGCTTAATATTTGTTCTATGCTAGTAATTTACAGTTTACACTAAAGCCCCGAACCTCATACTTTTCATAAAATTATAAATTTCCTCAGGCAAATGCCTTTAAGTATTTTTTTAATCCTCTAGCTCTGGGGTTCTCAACCTTTTTCTTTCTGCGTCTATAAAACTCCAGGGCGGGCTTGGGGCTCTGGGCTTCAGCTGCCAGGCAGGGTAGGGGCATCGAGGCTTTGGTTCGGTGGGGGCCCTCGGACATAGGCATAGCCTTACTTCTATTTTCAGGGGGCAGGGCCTGGTGGGGCTTGGGCCAGCTCTGCATGGCGGGGCTTGAGGAGGGAGCACCACCTCCACTCGCCCACTCACCTCAGCAGGCCACCTAGCTTGTCTGGGTTGGGGGGTGTGGGGTAACCAAAAATTATAACTCAAAGCGGGGGGGCGGGGATGGCTCAGCTCAAAAAGTTTGAAAACCACTCGGGGTGTGGGGAGAGGCATAGCTCAGGGTTGTGTATCGTGAGGGGTGTAGCTCACGTTGCAGGGAGGAGGGTAGCAAGGGGCTGTCCGCTGGGAGGGCCCCTTCTCAGTTTGCTGCTCTCTGAAGGCTCTGCTGACCCCAGCCCTGGAGCAGGGTCCACTCGCCCAGGCAATTCTTACCGGCTGCGCGAGCAGTCGAAGGGGACGGGGAGCTGAAGAGCAGCTGCAGCCCTGGGCGGCGGCGGCGGGAGGAGGAGGAGGAGGAGGAGGAGACAGAGTGGTGTTGTTGCCCACTCCAGGCACCAGCCAGAGCAGCAGCTGCCTCACCCTGGCCAGCTCTGGCCTCCTGTGGGCCCTTAGCGGGGAGAGGAGGAGGTGTGGGGAGTGTGGACCTGCCCCAGGGACTGCCCTACTATGTGTAAAGCTTTGCAGTTTGGGAGGGCAATGCCCCCCGGTGTCCCCCTCAAACTCTGCCCATGGGCTCGGGGCTTCTGCCCCGCAGGGTGCCAGGGCTCATGGAACCTCTGAAACATGGACTTCCAGGGGCCTGTGAACACCGGTTGAGAACCACTTCCCTAGCTTTTAAGTAATGGTGGTGCACTAAAATGAAGTTGTATGATAGTTCTGACTTTTCCCCCTCAGAAATACAGGTGAGTCTCATCTTACACTAGGGTTACATTCCGCAGTCAGCGTGTGAAGTGAAAATCGCGTATAGTCAAAATTACATTGAGTGGAATGGCGGGTGGAATCGCCCGCACTACAGGTACAGTATTTACATTATGTTCCTCTTTTTTTTTTGTTTTTCTTTTTTTTTGTTTTTGCCGACCGTGCGAAGCTGAATTCGCACATGTTAAATGCGTGTAAGATGAGATTCGCCTGTACAGTAAATGGCTGATCACATTCAGATCCAAAAGTCAGCAGGCAGATTACATTTAAAATAAAGAGGGCAGTTTAACAGGTTGTGGTTTAGTGGACTAAAAATAGCTGGAAATTAGTGACTTTATTTTGTGGGGGTAGGAGGGTGCTGTGCAGCGTGCACAGCTGTTGCCACAATAGCTTTTCTCCAGCTGTCATGCACTGGCCTGTCACAAAATACCCCACATTCCCTTCTTACTCAACCCTCTGTAACATTCCATGTTTCCTTGCTCAAAGAAATGGATCCTAGTGAATACTTAACCATTCCTTCCACTTTTTTATTTTATAATCTTGTAGTTTTTAATGCCTAAACTGAGCAGTCTGTATTATAAACAATGTGCTGATGTTTTGTCTGTGCCACTAAGGCTTTATAGGAACACTTCAAGCTACTCTACAAAACAATGGAAGTATTTAGTCTGAAATATTACAAGTTTAGACAACATCTCTACAATACTAGCAATTGTAACAGAATCGTGAAAGTCATCCGCACAATTGTTTCTCTCACAGAATCTCTTCTGTCACAAAAGTAACATAATCTGGCATATTGAGTATACTGCAGTGATTTACAAGAATTTACTCATTTGTAAATGTCACTTAAACCTTGAGTTGTCATTGATTGGATGTAGTAACTCAGTATAGGTCAGTTGAGTTTTTAGTTCAACACCATTACATTTTAAAACATGTTAATGCAGCAATATGCTAAAGGAGGCTGAATGTGTAAGAATACTTCAAAATGAATTTAACTAGTAAAATCAGTGAGGAAAAGTGAATGTAAAAATGACTTTGCGTCCTGTGTAATTTCATTGTCGTCTTTACAGTAATCCCTCGCTTGTAAACTGAGCCAGATTGGTAACCACCAGAGCTACAAATCAAGCTGTGTTCTTTCTGTTGCTTACATAATCACCAGTAATAGAGATTCTGAAATTGGAACTGAGTTGACCATTTTGTTGATACATTATTGTCAGTAGAATGAATTGGATGTAGTCATCCACATCTTTATTGGCTCTGCAGTACTAAAAGTAGTAAACATTTGTCAGTGAAGCAAGAATATGACTTACATACACGTGGTGAACAGGTGTTAAGGGGTCACTTCTTATGCTGCCATTTTTCTGAGAATAACTGTATTTGAACAATTTTAATTCTTGTTGACTGGAACCAAACTAAGACTTTTTAAAGTAACTTATTCAAGAGCTGATTGGATCTCAGAGTTGACTGTTGGACCCCAAAAAGTCTGTGGTGATGTCCTGTGCTGAAGCTGAGAAGGGGAGGCAGTTGTTACTTTTCAATCTGAAAATTCAGATGGACTTTAGAGTACTTACTAAATGTTTTGAAAGTCCCTGATGGCTAATGCTTTGTGCAGCTTCAGCATGGTATATTCAGTAGTTTTGTAGAGGCTTTTATACAATTTCTGGCCTCTGAGTAAGCTTCACTACCCACCCAGGAACTCATCCTTCAAATAAGTCATCAAAATCCAGATGGATGAGATGCCATAGATTCCCAGGCTATGACTGTGTGTGCAGCATGCCAGTTCTGGTATATTCCTTATGCTTTGATACACAGAATGAAAATTTTTCTTCTGTATAATAGCACAGTCCAAAGGGCTTTCGCATCTAACACAAAAGGGAAGACAAGTATTTAAAAGGATATGGTACAGAAAGAAAGAACAAAGATTATTAGGGCCCTGCCAAATTCATGGCCATGAAAAACATGTCACAGACCATGAAATCTGGTCTTTTGCGTTTTTACCCTATACTATACAGATTTCACAGGGGAGACCAGCGTTTCTCAAATTGAGGGGTCTGACACAAAAGGGAGTTGCAGATGAGGGGATCACAAGGTTATTTTAGGGGGTCACGGTATTGCCACCCTTACTTCTGTGCTGCCTTCAGATCTGGGCAACTGGAGAGCGGTGGCTGTTAACCAGGCACCCAGCTCTGAAGGTGACGCCCTGCAAGCAGCAGCGCAGAAGTAAAGGTGGCAATACCATACCATGCCACCCTTACTTCTCTGCTGCTGCCTTCAGAGCTGGGCGGCCGGATAGTGGCGGCTGCTGACTGAGGGCCCAGCTCTGCAGGCAGCATCACAGAAGTAAGGGTGGCAATACAATACCATAGCAGCACAGAAGTAAGGGTGGCATGGTATGGTATGCCCTACCCCCTTATAGTAACCTGGCAACCTCCCTCCCCCCCCCCCCCCCAATTCCTTTTTGGATCAGGAGCCCTAAAATTACAACACTGACATTTCAGATTTTAATAGCTGAAATCATGAAATTTACAATTTTAAAAATCTTATCACCGTGAAATTGACCAAAATGGACCCTGAATTTGGTAGGGCCCTAAAGATTATATAGTAAGAACATGTGGTTGCTTTGTCTAGCTAGGAATGCTTCTGAAAGGTTCCTGGGGTTCTTTTTGTTTAAAATATTGAGAATGAGGTGTAGAGGCTGCTTGTGTTTATGTATGTCAGCAGTTTAGAAGTCTGAGGATGTGAAACTAATTGCCCTTGAAAGCTGAAGTCCTACCTGTTCTGCTTGTGGGCTACTTTTTATTTCCATTAAGTGTAGCAATGTGCCTTGGTGTCCTTCAACAAAATCTCTCTGCACCAACCACTCCTGTGTACTCTCAGTAATCTGCCCATATTCTTCCTGCCACCTCTGTGCTTGCAGTTCAGTGCTGGTGCAGGAATAGTAGTAAAATGCTCTGAGATGACAGATCTCATAAATGTGGGAGCATCTCTTTCCCCTTTCTATCATTTAAGAACTCTTAGAGAGCAAATATAGAGATTTACTTAAGCTGGACTGGTTCTCTTGACTTTCTCTGCTCTCTACACTTGAAGGACACGTCATGCTTGTGTATTTAGACTAGTCACGTAATCACATGCAGAAATAAAATGTCTTTATGCACTTCAGAAAGGGTCTTCGCAAACTTGGACGGCTAAGTATGGTCTATGCGTTACTGTTTTTAATATCTTACTGAAAGCTCCTTCTAAAAAACCTTCTACTTTAGTGTTTCCTTTACTAGTTCACTTTTTAAGTGGCTAATATAGTTCATGTTTAGTGCTGCAGGCTGCACTGACTGCCTGGAAGAACTATATTCAGACTCTAAACATGTTTGAACATTTTGTATAATGTAAATATTAGTAATCTTTAGAGCAGGAGCGAAGTGTTGGTGTGGCAGCACATTGTGCTATCCTATCCCTCATGCTGTGACTGTGATGAGCATTTGGCCTGTGGTGTGCTCAGCCTCGGGTCATACCCCCCCTCTTGCTTCAGTGGAAGAACCACAATGAAAAGGCCCTTGTACCACTCTCAAAGCAGCTCAATGAGGTGTCCAAAGCCTCAGATGACATGGGAGCAGGGTGGAGATGAGTAAAGAGGTGAGGTGAAGAGGAAATAGATTTTAATGCCCTTAATCTTCCTTCCCTAGCCATGTGAAAGGAGAACAAGCTGTAGACCTCAGCATTGATGAAAAGGATTAATATCTCACAAAACTAGTATATGTGGTTGACTTTTTGTACTACTGTAATGCCCAGGAATTGTAGTTTTGGACCAGGACCCCACTCTTCTATGTGTATATTGTACAGACAGAAATAGATTGTAAGCTCTTTAGAGCAGGAATCATAAGTATAAGATGAGACAACAGTTTCACACAGACTGGAGTACAAGAAAACAATGAGACAAAGTTGGTTAGCTTGATAGGCCACTGGTGTGCCAAGACTGTTGCCTAACCATAGTTGTCACAAAAAATTTTTTGTAGGCATCACAGCAAAGGAGTTACGTAAGAAAGGTTTTAAAGAAGGATAATGATGTAGCTTTGCAGATGTTTATAGAGAGCTCCTTCCAAGCATGAAGGGCATCCTGGGAGAAAGCATGGGAGGTGCTTGTTTGAGAAGCTAAGAGGTAGATGATGGAGGCTGGTATTATGGGCCAATCAGAGGCAAGAGTTGATATCTCAGTAATGGAAGAGAGATGATGGTTGGGGATAGGCATGAAAGGCCTTGAAAGTGAAGACACATAGCTTATGTTTCCTGTGATAGAGAAGAGGGAGACAGTTGAGGGTTGGAAAGTAGGCGGTGATATGGTCAAAGCCATGCGCTGGGACAATGATCTTTGCAGCATCATTCTGAATGGATATGAGTAGGGCAAGTTTGAATTGCTTAAGATCCAAAAATAATGTTGCAGTAATCGAGACATGAGTCTGGACAAGATTTTCAGCTTTTTAGATGGATAGGAAAAGCTGTGGATTAGAAATGTCACACAAAGACTTTACAGTCTCTTTAATAAAGTCTCAGGTAATAAGTACTAAATGCTAACTGGATGCTGGAGGCAGGCCAGTGGCATCCTCCTTTTTTGACATAGCAACTGGGAAGGACTCTGCTATGAGCTGAATGTATGAACACTGTAGTTTTGTAAAAAGCCTTATGCAGGAGACAGCTGTGAGACCAAAAAAACCCCAAACCCCTCAAAAAAACCCCATGATGGGCTCTGGAGGTTTTTCTAGCATGTTGGGGGGGGGGGGGCCTCAAAGAAAAAGTCTGAGAACCCCTGGTCTAGACTGGTTTCTTACATAAAGAGTAGCCTTCTGAATGGCAGTCTTCCCTTGATTCCATCATGGATGGAAATTCTTACTGGTTTCTAATATTGATCATGCACTTTCTGGATATTATTAGAAATGACTAGTGGTGAACCCTATTTAGTGTATGCCTCCCTCAAGGCATGCTGTTATAGGTCAGTTAACCAATGGATTAATGTTGGGTATTTTGTCCCACTGATGCAGCCATCCTATGGAAACCTTAATCTGTAAATAGGATCCTTGAAAGGTCAATTCTATGCTATTTGTTAGGTACACACAATGTCCAAATAACTGAAGTGTTGAGTGGTCTCAGTTTTGTTTCCTTAGACACTAACTAATTAGGCCTATGTATGAGCAAAAGATCTATTCCAGTATTGGTGGTGGTTATGCATTCCTAACTATTGTTTAGTAGGATTATCACTTGAGGACAATGTCCAGGCTCATGCAGTCGTTTGTCAGTGATGATAGCAGCTGTCGGGTTAGTCACAAAACACTAGGTTTTTGCAAAGTAGCTACTATAATTGTAGTTCATTACATATTTAATTTGGTATTTATAGAATAGGTACCTAATAGTTTATTTCTTCAGATTTATAAAAGCTAACACACATAGTACAAAATAAAAAATAGCTGCACATCACACCTTTTTAGCATTCCCTGAAGTTTAGCAATCTGAGCTGTGGATTGCTCAGTTTCACACATGGAAAGCAATATCTGGGTTGTCTGGGGAGAAAACAAAGCCAGAGACCTGAATAATGTGAGAGATCCTCTTCTAGTCTTGGAACATTGGGGTCTGTCAATCAAGGCTACATATATCCAAGGCAAAAACAACAAAGTGTTTAGTGGAGGCAAGGGGGTGAGAACTAAATCAAAGGTCTTAAAATTAAGTTATGATGTCTCTCTTCCTCCTCCCCCACCTTTCAGGGTAGACCTCTCCTCTGTTTGCATGTTGGATCAGGTACTGAAGAGGTGGAACTTATTTTCTTGTTCACCCAGGCAGGGAGAGTGGATGCACTATTTTAGGTCTTTTGGTTTACTTTTCCTCTTATCAGATTAGCCTGCAAGATAAATTGGAGCCAAGTAACAGAAATATTTATTATCCCACAGTGGTCCAGATGCCTGTGGTTCCTTAGGTGCTTCAGATGATTGTCACCTTGGACCCTCTCTGTCTCTCAGGATCTATTTTTCCCCTCTTGTGAATTTTTAAAAAAAAATCTCAAACTTAATATTGCACTGACCATACAGGCTAACAGTGGCAAATACTCTAAGGCTTGTTTCCTTAGAGTTCTTATCTTTTATATTCAAACCATCCACATCATTATTTCAGGTTGTGTGAGATACATTATTAAACTGCCAAAGACTTTGGTCACAGTGAAGTTATGGATGTGTCAGTCAGCCTGTGTCTGTATCAATGGTGAGCTTTAAATAAAGCTGTTCTGCGGCTGCATCAGTGCAGCTGACCATTGCATTCTTCTGCAATTAAACATAACTGGAAAGGATTTCAAAATTTCACATGCTTACAAAGCTATCAAGTTTTTGTCTTGCTGTTTGATGTATTTCACAGCTGACCTCTCTAGATCAGTGCAATATCACATCTCTTCCCAATATTCTTGATAAACCTTTAAACTATATTACTACTCTCCTGCAGTAATTTCAAACATGTATCTCATCTGGAGAGCCCTCTGTAGCAGCAGATGACATCAATATGGAGTTGTTTAAAAGCAGCCTCACCATTATCTGGCCTATTTGAGGCCCATGGCAGCTTTAGTACAATTGCTGATGAGTTTTCTGAACAATCTAGTTTTGATGCTCAGGAAATTACTACTACAAAACTCCCTTTTAGCTTTCATTAGCATTAAGTACATAAATGCCTCCCTTTCTATTCACTCTTCTACCTGACATCTTTTGTTGTGACAGGATAATCTAAGCTTTGCCTGTTGGGTACAAATAACAGGACTGTCTGAGAGAGAACTTGCATGATCATAATCAGGGCCTGTAAAACTTACCCAACTTCTTCTAGCCTCTGGACTAAGCCTAGGAGTCATACTACAAAAGTACTTGTGCTGTTGTGTCCAAAGATGCCTTGTAATTTTATATAGATAAAACAGCTGTGTGCTTTTTACTGTGTGCTGTATCTAATTAAGTTGGTTGATACATTCTCTCTCTTCCCCCTCCTCCCCCCAATGTGCCTTACCATGTCTCTTGCCTTTGTTATAATTGTTCTCTTACTGGCTTCACTCTTTTCTGCAGTTCATTGCTTTGTCTTTCCTTTTTTACACTGTTGTAGAGCTCCTCCCCTATATCTTTGTCTCTTTGCTCTCCCCCTGCTCCTCCACACACTCCTCTGAATTACCACATCCATCTCTCTCCTCGTACACTGGTCTTAAAAATATAGCTAGAAACTTAGCATAACTATCCTAGCATTGATACAGAAAGTGGAGGGAATCCATATGTGAGGAGCTGGAATTCCTCCAAGAGAACTGATCCTAGTCCTTGCATAGGGGAAGGAAGGGTTTCCATCTTTTGTATTGGACTCTGGCTATTAGATGTCTGATAAATTTGAACCCCCTCCTTCAACATTCTTTGGCTTCAGGAAAGAAAAAAAGTATCTTCCATGACACAGCCGTCACAGTGCTGTAGGCCTTGTGGAACCAGTTTCATGGCCATGGAACCATTTTTGAGCAAAATATGTCCACTAAGGGTATGCACAATTCCCTGGATCCTAATGTTCCATAGACTCAGGGTATTAGTAGTCAGGGACCCTCAGACCCTCAGTTTTTCCTCTGTCAGAACAGTTGTATAACTAAGCTCTCACTTCCTCCATTATGTTAGTTTTCATAAAATAACTGAACCGTTCAGAAGTAGCTTAGGTATAATATATATGCTCAAGTCTTAGTTTAGCTTTGGTTATTGTTTTGTGGAATCTGTGTTTGTGGGTTCTACCTTGGGCTTTGATCAGTCTGATGGACGCAGCTAACATAATGAGGTTTCAAAGGTTTCACTTGTTTTGCTATGTTCTCGGCTTCAGGTGACATGAAAGTGCCTCTTGTGTCTCATGTAGCGGGACCCACTCTTACCACTGGTTGTACCTGTTGAAAGGGCTGCACAGCTGTTGGGAGCCTTTTCTGCACTAGGTCCTCTGCTCATGCTACCATTGATTCAGCTCAGGTAGCGATGATTGTTTGGTGCCAAACTTCTTGGAAAATAAGATAGGGTAGACATAGCCTACAAACTTTGTTTTGTTTCTCATCCTTGCTAGATAACTTTGCTGAGAGGAATCTATACCCCCTTCTGGATTGAGTAGGCTTGCTTTCAGATGGAGCAGGGGAAATGGTAGAGACAATTGAGATCACAAACACCATCGTTTAAATAGTTTGAATTTGAGTAAGGCATTGCATTTCTAATTTAGAAGTGGTTACAATAACCTGGGCAGAGGGAATTTTGTTTTTTTTAAACTGTTTGTTTTGTTTCTAAAAAGAAGCATCATGCCTGTTAGTAGATTTAACTTTAAGTATACCATCAAATACTAGATTGGGATTTTTGGGACCACTTCCTTGGTGAGAGGAGAGTTTAATATTGTCAGTCTGGAATTGGAATCTTTACAGTTACAGGGACATGATCCACTTGAAAACAGGCTGTAGATACAAGAATTCAAATGGCCACTAAGTCTAACTGAAAGATTAGAGGGATTTCCCCCCCCCCCCCCCATTGTTTACTCTTTGCACTTGTCAGCACTCTGTGCATAGTCCGTTTTGTTGTTACCCTTCAGTCAGTTTGTGCCTTGCTAGGAAAGCCCATATAAATAGTGGAGCAGAAAAATCCATGATCTGTTCTTATTTTAAAAATAAACTTAAGACATTTGACTAGAATGCCCTATGAAAAAATGAACTTTGTCAAACTGACTTGTGTGTGTGTCCTTTTAGGCACTTAAGAACACAAGTGGGCTTTGCTTGCATATTAATCTTGTGTAGTTCTTTCCAATCTTCATTCACCTTTATAAATGAGTGTGCCCGCTCTTCAGAATAGCAGAATAAAAGTTGATGTATGGCATACTAGCATATTAATGTACTTGACTGAGCAGGATTTTTTTGGGTTGGGTGAAATTTCAATTTTTACAAAGGCTGAAAAAGTGATACTTTTTCATAAATATTTGTCTGACATTCAAGATAGCTAATACTAGTAAAGAAATACTAGTGATAGCTTCAGCTTTTCTGTGACTTTGGGGAGCTCTCACTTTCTATCCTGACAGCTGACATAATACAGTACACAGAAGTGGGATGCCTTATCTGTCACCTTCCCAACAGGTTGCATTCCAGACATTTCTTAGCAGCTGCCCCTCATCCTCTGCTGCTTTGACTTGTGTTGGGGGAGTGTTTGCAGCTGATATTTTGACATCGAATCGTTATCGGTTTCCCTTCCTGATAAATCAGAGTGATAGCAAATAAATGTTCATTTGTCTTTGTATGACTGTATAATAAATACCCTTCTTGTGTGCAAGTTATTGGCAGTAGCTGGGGAGGTAAATATGGTAGGGAGGTGAACATGTTGAGCAATCTAAACCTGCAAAAGTAGGGCTAGGTATTAATTTAATCTAAACTTGATCTGAAAAACACCCATAATGAAAGCAATGAATCTCAGTAGCATTTCCGGACTTCGAAAAAACTTTTTTTTAAAAAAAAGATTTAGCTAAAGAGCATTTGTACATCAAAAACTAGTCTTTGTTAATGTTTTCCCAACTGGGAGAGGGGTAAGTAAGGGTTAGTATGGGGTCTGCGTAGTTAAGTTGGGGTCCTACTGTTTGATCCCTAGCTGATAGAGGGTTTGTATGCATTATGATGGATTTTAGGTTTTTTGTCTGAGCATTAACAGGGTTGTCAGGCTTTTTATTAAGATTTCCTTTTCTGCTAGACAAATTCCTAACATTTTGTCCCACTTAATTCTAAATTTCTCTGCCATGTATAATGTTGAGATAGACAAGCCTCCTATTGTTCAGAAGAAACTATAGTCTTCTACCAACAGAGATCCTGGCTCCCCTCGCCTGCTGCGAGACGTAAGGACCGCAGAAAAATTATCTTATAACCTGCTACCCTGTCTCCCATGCCATTGGGTGTGTTTGAATATGAGGAGGAGGCAGCTGGTGGGCCTGTTTTCCCTAATAACTTGGAAGGGGAAATGCAATTGCTTGCCTTCCCACACCTCTCCAGCCCTTTTGCCACCTGAGTTTCTGTTTGTCTCCTTGTCATCTCTTTGGAGGAGGAGGGGCTGCAGCTGCTCCAAGGACTGAAAGGTGGT
Source organism: Macrochelys suwanniensis (assembly GCA_033296515.1). Taxonomy (NCBI): domain Eukaryota; kingdom Metazoa; phylum Chordata; order Testudines; family Chelydridae; genus Macrochelys; species Macrochelys suwanniensis. The sequence goes on along the minus strand of CM065781.1, from coordinate 97,016,283 downwards.
GGTAGGTTAAGTGAGGCTGCTTTCTTGTTTCTTCTGTTTGCTCTGGCAGAGCTGAGAAACTGTCACACTCAGCAGGAAGGGCAGTGATTTCTAGAGCCAGAAAACTGCCACAAATCTTGTTTTCACTCTTCCCCCCCCCCCCCCCCCCCCCCAATTGTTCATGTCAGGCATATTGAATTGTCCAGGTCCAGCACTGGCACACAAGAAAAATTTAGGACTGTCCCAAGCCAATGGGGACTGTTCAGAGTGGTAGGACCGTCTCAGTAAGCCAATGTTAGAAAATATGTACCTGCAGTTTTGAAACCTAAGAATGTCTGGAAAATATATTTCATGTAATTAGTTACAGGTGGCTTGTACATTCCCTGAGTTACTAAGTCTGTGGCACTGGAGAAAATAATAAATGGGCACTCGCCTTATATATATGGATGAATATTAGCCTTGCTAGTACTAGCTATGCAGATCTTACAGATGGAAAGAAGGGATGATATTGAAGCTTTGGTTGCTCATCACATGAATTTATTTCCTGCAGCCAGAGGAGTTTACGAAACTGTAGTCTAATATATACATCTTTGCAGGCTGGACACATAAGGTATAAAGGACTAATAAAATGAGTTTACTTTTGTTGACTTGAATGTCCTTTTGGCGTGTGATCTGGTATCTCAAGTGAATACCTACCACCTGTTGCCAGCCTGTGTAATGAGTAGACTCAGCTGATGGAAGATACAAATGTATTCATTGTTCTCATTGCAGTTGTGCTTGTGTCAGTGGAGGCACATGTTAAGTACACAAATTGATCTTCTGCAAAGGAGAGAAAACAGAACTGTAGGAAAAACATCTTTTGGTAATGGCAAAATAGACAGTTTATTAAAAGAAAATATTGGGCATGTCCACCTAAAAGGGTTAAATCTTTTTCTACATATGTAGGCACTTACTGATCGTGCTCTGAGCTGTGTGTGTGTAATAGATGGGGCTGGTACCGCAGCTTTAAGGTTGCCTGACAGTGCACCTTAGGCTCAGTTTTCAGTTGCATATAACTTTGAAAATTTCAGCTCAAATGGTTAAAGCTTGGTAATGTCGGGTGTCTGCCTCAGGCTGCTGCTGTTTTTTTTTTTTTTATTTTTTTTTTTATTTTTTTTTTTGGAAGCGTCATCCAAAATGTTTCAGCCGTTTTCTAGAACAAGGTTAGGGGAAAATATTGATCTTGCCATTTAAAAAAACCAAAAAACCCAGAACCTCTTGGCATCTTTTCCCTTGAAAAATCTAGTACCTCTGTGCTTTGGAGTCATGATCTGGGATGTGCCTTTTGTTGCTCCTGTAAAATTCTGCTCAAATTTGGCAAAGTTATGAGCCTTTGGGGAAAAAAAATCTGTTTGCACATGCTCATTAGAGACTTAGTTTGGCAACTAAAATATTCAAAGATTGAATCCTCATTGAGCATGTTCCATCCCCCAGAGCAGCTGAGCATGCTCAGATACTCAGACTTTTCCTGCAGTTGTGGCTTTTGGTTGTTGGGTTGGTTACTGAGCAGGGAGACTCCTGTGCTCTCAGTTACCATGCTGCTGGTGCCCAGGCAGCATGGAGAAGGAAACCACCTGACTGAACATGGGGAATGGTGGGGAAATGGACTGAGGCTGATTAAGAAGAATGGGACTGAGAGCCAGGGGAAGGGGAGGCTGAGGCTGGCTAAGCAACAAGACTGCAAGCCTGTGAGGGTTGTGTAGTGAAGGAGGCTGTTGTTTCTAGGGCTCTTGCCTCATTTTTGTTTGTTTTTTGCACAAGTTGTAAAGTGCATAGTGATTGAGGCAGGAGGTTGCAGGAAGAGAAGAGGTGATCTCATGATTAAGGCAGTTTAATGCCGCCTTGAAGAATTGGATTCTGTCCCTCCCACTGTAGTAGTTATGAATTTTCTAGGTTACAATCTCTAGTAATGACTGTAAATGTTACACAAGTCATTTGAGGTGATATTCTTTGATATAAAATATCTTGTGATTAAAATACTAGTGTATGTCAACACAGAAATAATAATACATATCTTTCCGGTCATCTTAGTTGTTTTGCATTTATGGTTGTCATTTTGTTAATGAGTTATGCATCCAGTTTAAGTTATTAGTAACTTGGGCATGTGAACCACTATTGTTAACTTACTACTTAAATGCTTGTATTCAATTTCATTCAATTTCTTTTAATAAAACCAACTTACTATTCTGTTGGTAGTGTCCCTGTGCTTACATAGCAAAGGTACAAGTCACACTTTTTAATAACTGCTGAGTTTACTCAGTGTCTAGATTGTTTTGCTCTCAGTATGAATTTTTAAGGCAGTATGTACTGACACTAGCCTGAATACTTTGACTAATAGAATAGCCTGTCTAATGTGTAGAATAGCACTGAATATTACAGAGAAGGGAATGTGGTGTCCATATAAAGCATAAGCAGTCCTTAAGAACTTTCCTATGCTCTAACAGGGTTATTAAACCTTAAATTTTGCTTGGACAGTAATACTAACATTTAATTTGGTATTCAATTTGCTAGGTATATGCAATAGGTAACTGCAGAGTTAAAAAAACTTTACCTGACACTAGCTTGAGGATTAAGCCTATCAGTTAGGGTTAAAATACCTAAAGTGCAATTTAAAGGAATAAAACATTTAATTTTTAAAATAACTTTTTTTACTATGGCTGGTCAAACGGCAAAAATCTCTTAAACATAATTGCATGATTTCACCAGCATTAAACCACACAAACATAGCTGAATACTATTTGATCAGCTAAAGGGTTAGCTGAGCACCTTAGGTGTATGTCAATTTTATTTTACCAATACAGTGAAAATTATTTAATACAGTTGCTGAATACCTGTCAGCCAGTGATATTTACTACATCTTTTGCTTTTGTTGTATCTTGTTTCCTTTCCTGTCTTCACATCACTTTTTCCTGCCTATACTTGACCCCGGCATATTTTTTTACCCCTAAATTATCTTTGGCATTTTTAAGTTGTGTTCTCTACCCACGTCCCTTAGATTTTTCACTCTGACTTCTCTTCCACAAGTGTCTTTACAGTTCAGTGACAGAATAAAGTCCGAACACCTCAGGGCTGGTGGACTAAACCTACTAACCCAGATGGATAGCGGAGTTGGCAGGAATGCGACACACTGTAAGAAGAATGTAAACCTTCTGCCCTAGCAGCTGGGCAAGGGGAGGATGCTGAGATTAGTACCAAGTACTGTCGCTCTGTCTTGCTTTCATGTGCCCTCCTCTGAGTCCGTCTCAAGCTAGCAGGCATTTGATAAATCCCCAAACCAAATCCTGAGTGGACTGGTTCTCGGTTTTTCCTACCCAAGAAGATGCTCCATGCTACTAAAAGGCTGGAGGTGGGAGTTTGTGCTACTCGACCACGCAGACTCTGGTTTTAGACTATAATTCCCGTGTGTCTGTCTGCTTCTGCTCTTGGCTTTCCAAACAGCTCCAGAACAAAATTGACCTGATTGTCAGTTTTGCGGTTTCCAACTAAATAGCAGCAGTGAAAACGGACAAGGACTCTGGTCAGTTTTCATGCTGTTACAGCTAGACAAAGCTGTGAGCAAGAGCAGAGGAGTTAGAGCAGTGCGGCCCATCAGGGTAATCTTGATTGCGGGCTGCGAAACATTTTTCTGAAGTTGACCCTCTGCAGGCACCCCTCCCCACCTCCCCCCCTGCAACTCCCAGTGGCCGCGGTTCGCTGTTCCCGGCCAATGGGAGATGCAGGAAGCAGCGGTCCGCATGTCCCTGTGGCCCGCCGCTTCCCACAGTCGGGAATGGCGAACCGTGGCCACTGGGAACTGCAGGAGGCCGTGCCTGTGGACGGTCAACATCAGCAAAATGTTTCACGGCCCGCAATCAGATTATCTTGATGGGCCACATGTGAGCCGCAGATTGCCCACCACTGAGTTAGAGCCATGTGTCTGCAGAGGTCGGAAACTACTACAGGTACATGGTTTCATTTTTGGAGGATGTTTTATTCAATGATAAAGACTTCTCATTTTTCTTTTAAATGTAAGTTTATATTCTGCAAAAGTTATCACTGAAGAATGTTACTTGTCCTATAGAATAAAATTTCTCAAGCCCTGTGTAACTGTGTTTAACATGACAAAATCCAGACTTTCAAAAGTGCTCAGCATCTCTCAGCTCCTGTTTTCAATTAGAGCTGCTTGGTGCAATGCGCTTTTGAGAATCTGACCATATAATTTCTGAGTGAACAAACACATTTTATTTGCAGTCCATGGGATAGATTTTCAAAAGTACAAGTGGCAGTTAAGTGACCAAGACATTGAAAATCTACCCCCCTAGCATAAATAAGCTTCTGTCCCTAACACTCAGCTGGGTCATCAGTCACTTTGGTCTTCTTTTTGAGAATTTTTGCAGACACCACAAACATTGCGGTTCTATAGTGGTAGCACCGGGGGCAGGGGTGGAAGGCGTTACAGGAACAGACATTTACTTCACTGTCTTCCAGACCCACTCTGAATGTACTTGACCTGAGCTTGCTAGTAATCCGCATAATACTGAATAGAACGGTCATTCTAGGCATACTGTATTTGGAGAACGTGTTGCTAATCTCTAAAAATATGAGTATTTAACTTGCTCTTCTGTGGTTTTAAGCACCCAAGCCTGGTTGCTCGTATATTCCATGCTCAGTCTTCTGTTCACTGAACGCCTTTACCACAGATCACTACTTCACAGGCATATGTGAACGGAAATAGCAATAGGCAAAAAACCTCAAATGTATATTTAAACAGCTTGTTCTACAGAAGGTAAACAAACTGAAGAAAAGTTTTGTACTTTGCACACTTATAAATTTCGCACATTTAGGGGGTAAGTTCACATGCTGAATGTGTTTGCTTCTTGCTCATGCCTTTAAATAGAATGTATTTGGGTTTTATCCTCTGCTGGAGGAACTGGTCAAATAATACTTACTATATTTAAACAAAGTGTTAGTTTACTTCATAATGGGTTAGTTGCACTTGTTGGGGGAGACTATACAAAACATACCCTTGTCTAGTATTTTCCCATGTTTTAGAAAATGGAATTTGGGTAGCTCCTTTTAGTTCTTAATAAGTTAACATTAATGGAAACTGAGATGCAAACCCTCCTCCCCCGCCCCCCCCATCCACATTAAGCTATTCCTTTCTGTTTCACTTTTTAAAAAATTCTCTTCACCCTACTCCCTCCACACACCTGGTTTCTATGCATCTGTTTCCCTACCTTGTTACTGCATTTCTCCCTTCCATCTTTTTCAGTGTCGTCTTTTCCATGGGTTTTTTCCCTTCCTTTTTCTCTTCTGCCCCTCTTCACATTATGGAAATAATTCCTTGGGATGAGCAAAACCCCATGCTGCACGTTGGAGCCAATAAATGCTTCTCTACACCATCAGTTCCTTGAGGGTTCCTTCTCCTTGCTGGGTGGGGGTTGCCTACTCTACTATTCTGCTTCCATTTCTTTCCAAGACTGATCACCCTATGCAATAGCATGTGGTCATGCCTGTAATCTTGCCTGCATTTGATACCCAATGGCACCATTAGGTGAGAGCATTACTTATTAGACTGACCTATTCTTGTTCTATCACTGTTCAGTCTGGTACTACTTTGGTGATACGTAGTCCAGGATAAAAGTTAGATTACTGCTATCCCATGTAGAACTTAAAAATGTAAGGCTAACTGGGTTATTTCATATGGAAAGAAATCTGTGTGAAATACAGAGATCTCGGTACTGTCTTATTGATGTTGGACACATGCTAATTTCCCTCTCCTTGTCCTGATTGCTGTCTGGTTTGGGTTAATTAATTAATAAATGGAGATATGCCAGTATCCTAGAACTGGAAGGACCTTTCAAGGTCATCGAGTCCAGTCCCCTGCCTTCACTAGCACGACCAAGTACTGTCCCCTGACAGATTTTTTGCCCTAGATCCCTAAATGGCCCCCTCAAGGATTGAACTCTCAACCCTGGGTTTAGCAGGCCAATGCTCAAACCACTGCGCTATTTCTCCCTCCCCCTCTGGTTAGAAGAGACTAATCAGTACAAGATAGACAAGTAACTCTGATAGATCTTGAAATATAACTTTTCATAAATGCCTTATGAGCAAAAAAGACAACTAAATTCCTACTCTTACAGTAGCTGTCCACAAATTCTAATTTTGAGGTAGATTTTTAATTACTGTCTGGTTAACAAAGCTAATGTGAAGCTTCAAGAAACTAAGTAACCTGTAACCGGTTGTGGCCAGTTAGGGCATGACTTACCGTGGCTGGTTCCTGATGGTCAGGTGTTTGGTGTCTTAGGGTATGTCTACACTCCCCACCGGATCGGCAGGCATCGATCGATCCAGCAAGGGTCAATTATCGCGTCTAGTCTAGACGCAATAAATTGACCCCCGAGTGCTCTCCCGTCGACTCTTGTACTCCACCGCTGCGAGAGGCGCAGGCGAAGTTGATGGGGGAGCGGCAGCAGTCGACTCACTGCAGTGAAGACACTGCGGTGAGTAGGTCTAAGTACATCAACTTCAGCTACGTTATTCACGTAGCTGAAGTTGCGTAACTTAGATCGATTTCCCCCTCTTCTCTCCCCGCAGTGTAGACCAGGCCGTAGCCCTTTGGCTTAAAAGCTCTGGAGTCCTACGCCTTCCAGGGTGTTAAACTCCAAAACACAAAGAGAAACAGTGAACGTAAATCAGGGTAGTTTGAGGATTTGTTGACAGGACTCTGCCTTTCTGTTCTGGGCTTTTTTCTATATGGCTAGTCCTTTCTTGTCTGTCTTCGTGGGCTTAGTTATTCCATCCACCAAATGGCAGGTAGCAAGTTGCCTTAGGCTCTTAGCTGGAACCAGGCTGCCCTTGTCAAGGAAGTAGCAGTTTTTCTCTCCTTTCTGGATGGCCTTCAGTTGGGCTAGATCTGCTCCGTTTAACTCCCCTCTCCACACCTACTGTTGGCCACAGGTATAGAGGAGCAGAGTCAACTATGTCCATAGGCTCTCCTTAGGTCCTACACTGGCAATGTGACAAGGTTATCTGTCGCATCACAGGAACAATAAAAGTCCTACAACTCCAGATCTACTGATGGCTGCAAAGTTTTCTTGACCATGCTAGCCGTACACTTTTCACTTTAGATTTTTTTTTTTTAAAAAACCCCCTGTGTATTTTTCAGTGGAAAACTTAGTCTCGTCTATCTTCACTCTATCATGAATGCTTGGTACATTTTTATGGCATAGCTAATTTGTATATTGACGTTTAGTAAGTGGGTAGTTTAAGCAAATATTAAGTATTTCAGAACTGCTTATTACAGTAGGCTTGGCCCAGTGTGTTTCCCAGATATTTATGCTTCTCCCCTCAATTGACTTTTTGCTAAAAGGAATTTTACATGAAGAGGTCCTAATCACGTGGCCTTTAAAACACACATTCAGTAAGAGTTCCTGTTGTAAGCCAGTGCTATGCAGGCTGATCACTGCTTGCAAGTTTAGAAAACAGGTTTATTTCAGAATTTACTCTATATGTAAATTATGATATGAAATGAGAACAGATTAGGAACAGAAATGAACAAGGGGGAAAGCACCTTACTGGAAACCCCCTGCATTAGTTATCTGAAGATACTTGTAGCGCTGCCGTACTGAAGAGTGTGAATTTAGAATTTTTAGCTAGATTCCGGAGTTTTAGAGCTTGCACAGAGCCTGGAATGGGTTTTAAAAAAAATCTTTGAAAGGAGAAGGAAACTATTCAGCTGACTTCTAGTCTAGTAGCACAAAATGTTTCCTGGATTTTTAATTGCTGTTTTGTTTTTTTAAACTTCTAGCTGTATGTTTTTTTTATTTTTGCAAATTTTTGAAAGCAGTTGATTTTCCATGCAGACAATGCACACCTAGAATTTTTTACTGAAGTCTGAAAATGCTTTAACTGGAGTTAGTGCAGATAGTTTTATCTTCTGTTAGTTAGGAGAAATTGTCAGTGGTAAACTTATCTTGAGAATCTGTCAATGCTTCAAAGCACCAGGTCCAGATATGAGTCGCTATACTGTGCTTAGGCATGCCTCCAAAGTTCCTCTTGTTTTGTTAGTGTTTATCCCCATTGAAGACTGAGGTAAACTGCATATAAATCATATGTCCACAAATTACTAATTTGGGATTAGAGGGGTTTGCGGAGAGCAGAAATACATAGGGGCCCAGGGAGGTTAGTTGTCATGAGCAGGACTTGATTTAAAGGGTTTGTCTACACTGGCAGTTAACAGCGCTGCAACTTTCTCACTTGGGGTGTGAAAAAACACCTCCCCTGAGCACAGCAAGTTGCAGCGCTGTAAAGCGCCAGTGTAAAATAGTGCCCCAGCGCTGGGAGCTACTCCCGTTGTTAAGGTAGGTTTTTTTTTTTTTTTTTTTTAAGAGCGCTGGGACCACAGCGCTTTAGCATTGCCAGTGTGGACTAGCTCAAAGTAATATTCAGATGATAGATTAGTGTGCCTTTATCCAAGGTGTGTGTGTGTGTGTGTGTGTGTGTGTGTGTGTGTGTGTTGAAACAGCAATACAAAAAGGGCGGGGTAGGTGAGAGGAGACATTTGGAAAGTACTAATGATGAAAGACTGAGATGATATTCTCTGATATATGTACCATGCTTTGAAGATTTAACTCCAGTAGTGAGAGAGGATCCCCAAATTAGAGGTGGGCAAATTAGGGAGTAGGTTTAGCGAGTATAACTCGGTGTAAAGGAAGAAGTGTGGAGAATAAATCTTTCCTCATTCTTAAGATAAATTTTGCTGCTGAGATCTGCTGGATTATAGAATACTCCTTAATAGAACTGGTGGGAGCATCATCACTGAGATTTAAAATTAGACTTAATGATGCTCTAGAAAAAACACTGGAGAGACCAATTCTCCATTGGCAGGGGGATGGAGAAACCTCTTTGAAATATCTGCAGAGGTCAATGGCATGCCATAGACTGACAGCTGCCTGGGAATGCCTTTTTAAAAGGCCCTTTATCTTTAAAGTAGTAGTTTAAAAAAAATTCTCATCAGGCTCATGCAAGAAGGAATGTAAAAGTTGAGGATAAAACTATATATATATAGTCTTATTTGTGTATCCCAAGGCCTCCTAACAGTGGGTTCTATAGAACCAATTATACTGCAACATTTTAACCAACTAGGGGAATTAAGGAGATGGCTTTTTGCCACCACTAACATTTCTTTCAGGTGTATTTTAGAACTTGAGACTACCACCCTCCTTGGGTGGTGTCATGTTGTTGAGGCTAGTAGAAGACATTTGCTGAATTCCTTTTGGTCTAAGCAAGGTATAATGTTTGGAGGAAGAGCATTTTTGTAATGGGACCTGATTGACAGTATTAAATCTTGTGTTGGTCTGGTCTTGGGGCTAAATTGCAAGTCCCATCTAGTTAGGCTTTGCCTGATGAGACTGATTGTGGGGAACGATGAGAGATGCATTTACAGTGACATCAATCTACAGTAGAACTTTAATTACAAAATTATAGTATTGTGCCATGTTTGGGTGCACTTTGTAATTTCTGGAACACACACATAGTTCAAATCGTGAAGCAGAACATCCTTCACAAGCCAGACTTCACTTTCTTATGTGTGGAGAACTGATTTCACTTGAGCTTCTAGTCTTTTACCTAGCAAAATATTGAATTGAGTATTTTACTCATTCTCAAGCGTATATGTAGCTTTTGAACAATACAATCTATAAATTGAGTTTATTTTATGCTATCTTTAATCTTACTGTCCCCCATAAATTACTGTAATTGATAATTTTCAAACAATAAGTTAAGTTTCTGGAATTGAGTTTTACATATTGATAAGCATTAATATGCTGAGAACATGTACACTTGACTCACCTTGCACTCATGGAAACTCATATAACTTGCATGACTGTTCATGATGAAGGTAAGAGCTAGGACAGATCAGAAAGTATTGTAATTATAGCTCAGAATGAATGTTGCAGAATGAGGGAAAATAGCCTATGGATGTGGTATTTTAAGGCAAATTGTTTGTCTTTTCAGTTACCATTTGAAATTAGCTGTTTTTGTTTAAAAGAAATATTGCTAAAACTAAAACTTCAACAATTTTACTTCTGACATCTTTACTTCTACCATAAATGGCAATACTGTAAAAACATTGGTTAAGAGCTTCTGGTGTGTGACTATATAGAGCCTTAGCTGGATGTTTACTTGCAGTTTCTTCATGTGGTTCACTAGAGATGTGGCTTTCTGTAGTAGAAAAGTAGGCATTTTCACATAAAGCAACAGTGCAATTTTTGGCGTAGTATGATGTGAAGAGGATATTAAACACCAAGAATACAGGTGCTATCTGACTCTGGGTGTCTAACATAATAGCGTAGGTTTTTTTCGTCAATAGGATGTGAGGGTAGGGCCTTTGATAGCATGCAAGCGGTCTCAAATTCATACCCTTCAAGTTATTTTTCTGGCTCAACGGTAGCAGTATCCGGACATCCAGATAATTACAGTAAACTAATGAAAGAGATCGGAATTAAGATTGTTGGTTAGGGGAATGGAGTTGAACAACTGAGGGTGACAAGACAGCATTGCTAGTTAACTGCTTAGGTCCACTAATGAAAAAGAATTGCAGGCAACACTGATTTAAAATGGGCAGCTTTCGTTAGAACTGTTGCTGCATTAGCTGACTTAATGGCATTAATATTGATACCCCTAGGCACCCCCCAAATAACCCCATACAAAACCCCCTCAAAACTCTCTCAATCCTTGCTTTAATAACTAAGCAGAAAACTAAAACTTTCTTTCGTGCTTCCCATACCCATGCATTCTCCCCCCCCCCCTTTTTCCCCCCCCCCCCTCTCTCTTCACCCAGTTTCCCATGGTCGATCCTTCTTTGTAGTCTGGAGTGACAGTGACTAAGAGCAGTATTAAGCTACCTGCAGGTGCAGAAATGAAGGGGAAGAAATATTGTGGGTTGATTTTAGTATAAACAAATATTTGCTGTTAAGTCTGCTTTTTTTTTTTTTAGGTGGAAAGTGGAGTTTATTTAAGTGTATAGATCAGTTGAAACGCAAGGCCACAATTAGTTTATTACTCGGGGTGGATACACCATTTAGAAAGTGACCAAAAGGTTTCAGCTTTATTGAACTGACTTCCTAAACAAAACTTCTGTGGCTAAGTTTTACAGGTGGTAGTTGCAAGGAGGGTGAGAGGTAACAGTAGTCAGCCACCCTAGCCATCTTTGTTTCTCCTTCCTATTTGTAGAACCATTTCCAAGCTGCTTGAGCAGGTCCATAGTTTAAGCATGCTTCTATGTTGGGAAATCCTGTTCATGCACTGAGATTGGGATGCGTCGATAGATACAATCCCAGTTTTAGTTTGGGGCGTGGCAGAGATCTCCAAACTCTCCAGTTAGAGATTTGCAATATCATAGCCCCTCTTTCACTATTTTTTTTAAAATCACCTCTAATCAGGAGGCTAATTTAACTCCTGGTACTCCTGATATTGCAGGAAGAGTGGTAAGAGGCCATCTGCTTTTTATGAGCAGTGCCACACTGCCCATCAGAAAACCCTGCTATGAATGGTACTGGTATTGATCATTCGCAGTGATTACTACAAGGTGCATATACATTTGGCTCATAGAGCCATAGTTTTGAGTAGGGAGAGTTGTTCTGCCCTTTCTCAGAAACTAGAGGTAGGGTGTTCTTTCCAGTTACATATCAGGCATCCACCTATGTTTTAAAAGTAGTTCATGGACAGTGGGCTCTGTTCAATTTGACAGTTTCCCAGTTGGATAAACGTATGCGGGTGAAAAGGAGAATGCATTGGTTAAAAGGGGTATTTAGATTGAAATACTAATTCCAACCTCCTGCTTTGCATTATTTTTTATTTTGAAAAACTTTTCATTTTTATGCAATACTAGCTTATCTAGAATGTCACAAAAATATTAGGTGGTTAAAATTCATTCCAGACAGAGGTCGCACAAACAACTTTGTGCTACTTTAAACACTGGGGCTTAAGTGTGGCTTAAGTACAGGCCCTCTGGGGTGAATAAAACTTTTTTTGTTTGTTTGTTTTTTAATCCTAGGGTTTTCCTGAAATCTCCTACCAATGTTGCCACTGATGATGGCAATGGAGAGCTCCCTGGTACAAGGTTGATTGTGGCTTTTGGTAGCTGACTGCCAGAGCCTAAGACTTATGGTGACCAGATGTCCCATTTTTAAAGGGACAATCCCTTTTTTAAGCCCTTCTACAGGTGTCCCGACTTTTTCTTTAAAACAGGCAAGTTGTCCCATATTTTCTCTCTCTTCTTCTCTCGCCCCCCCCCCCCCCCCCCCCCCCCGCAAATCAGTACTGGTGAGTCCTGGTGCTCTCCAGATCCCTGCTCGCCAGCTGCCTGCCCACCAGCAGTGAATGGGGTGTGTGTGTGGGGGGGGGGGGGGTACAGTGGCTGACGATGGGGGCGGGTGTGCAAGGCTGGTGGTAGGGCAAAGATGCAGCTCAGGGGGCCAGCTGCTCCCCCTGCCTGTCCACAGCCCCCACTGCATGCTGGCCCTCAGCCAGCAGGGCCCCGTCCCCGCCCATCCCGTTTCCAGCAGGCACTGGTTACGTGCTGTGAGCTGCGGTGGCTAGTGAGTATGGGCAGGTGCCAGGCAGAGGCCAGTTACGTGTCACCTCTGCTGCTCATCGATCCTTTTATGTGATCCCTCTCTCACTGTCCTCTCCCTGCTTTGCCCCTTCTCTCCCCTCCCCAGCCCCACTGCTCCTCCATATCTCTCCCCTTCCCCCCACCCCCCCACCCCCCGCCCGCAGGGCACGTTCTGCTCCCAGTGCTGTATGGAGAACCAGCCCCTGGTCAGAGTGCTCAGCTCACCAACAGCCAGCCCCCTGGGTAAGCCCAAGACCCTCTGGCCTGGGGTGCTGGCCAGGCGATGCCAAGCGCTGCACAGCGCTGGCACAAGGAAGCCTCTCTGCCTGTCAGCTAAGCTCTAGAGTGGCGGGGAGAGGGGAGTGATTTCCAGCATGTTCACACCCTGAACCTGCAGGCTCCACAGCAGCCCCATGGGTAGTGGGGCTTAGCACCCTCTTCCCTCCTCTACCCCCCCCCCCCCCCCCCCCCCCCCCCCCCAGCACTTGGTCCTGCCACCAGGGAGCGCGAGGCTGCTCCATCCCTTAGGCACCCTCCCCTGCTGAGCACCTCTGGCCCGGTTTGCTGAAGCCCCCTGCAGTCAGGTTCCCTGGGCCCTGGTGCACAATGCATCCTTCACGCTTAACCCTTCCTACCTATACTGTAGCCAGGGGACAGGAGGCGGCTGGGTTATGTCGGTGGCCAGCAGCCTGAAGGTGTTAGCTGCCTTTCAACACTGTGTGGGCAGGAAGGGACACGCTGCTTCCAGCCATGGGGGTGCGGGGGAAGAGATGAGCTCTGCAAAGACATGGGCCAGGTTATTCCTGCCCCCACTCTGCGGCTGGAAGCAGCTCCCGTCCCTTCCCTCCTGCACAGTGCTGAAAGGCTGCTGCTGGCCACATTCTGGTGTGAACCCTGGCAGTCCATCCCGGGCCCCACCAGGCATGGAGAGTGGAGAGCGCTGGGCAGGGTGGGTCATGTTGGTCAGTACCCCACCCGCCCCCCACTGTGTGTGAGGTGTGTACAGGAGTGTGCGTGTGTGTGTCACCTCTCCCTGTGTGAACCCAAAATCCTTAAAGATCAGAAGGAAAAATAAAAAGAATCCAACTATGGAGTATTTCTTTCTAACGGGGGCTCAGTCAACTTGATGTTAATTTGAACTTTGTACTACATAGTTCTGATTGATTGCCACTGAACTCGCTTGAATATGAGTAATTTTACCAGGCATCCCGTATTCAGCGTAGGGAAATATGGTCACCCTACGAAGACTGGCAAGTGTGAGAGTGCTGCAGAAGACTTATTGTTTGAACTGCAGTTTCAGAAGCATATGTAGTGGGTTTTTTAAAAACATCTATATTGGCTTTTACGAATATGTTCCTTGGTTATCTTTTGTGTGTCTACAGTGCAAGAGTAATCGGACCAGTTAAGTTTCTTTTTTTTAAAATTTATTTTAAAATGTAAAAAATTATCCTGAGTGTCCTGTTGCCCCCCTCCTGTAAGAAGGATATATTTAGAGATCTGGTACCTTTCAATTTTAGGGGTTACTTGCTTGACAGGCTACAAAGGTGGTATTGTAACTGGTAGCTTTCTGGAGTTTTTTTTTTTTTATTTTATTTTAAAAGAAGAGAATCCTAGATTTCACAAACAGGCTTATTTAATTCCTCTCCTAAAGATACTGCCTAGTGTTGCATACTTTAGCCAAAACCCAAATTAAAGGTCCGGAGGCATACCTCTATTGGGAGGGGCGGGGATATTTCCTGCAGAAAATTTGCTGTTACTCACACTCTAGGGGGTTCCCACCCGTACCTGTTCCTAGGGCTCAAGGTGTAACTGTGTTAGGCACCCATCCGTACCCCATTTCTAGGGCCCAGGTGTAACCTTATACTCTAGGCACCCCCGTTACCCTGTTCCTAAGGCTCAGGAGTAACCCTGTTAATTTAGGCACCCACCCTCACCCTTCCGTGGGCATAACTGTACACTCTGCGGGTTAGAAGGGTCTTTTGCCAGCGAAAGAGCCTTACACGGTAATATCCTACTTAATCTCTATTTATTAACAATTACCAAAACAGAATGCACATGTTACACCTACAATGCTCACCACGCCTAATAAGGCAGATGAACTTTTTCCCTGCTGGCCAGTCAGGATCAGGTCATCTGGGGGACTCCAGCTTCTGCACAGTGTGATTGGCAGGGTGTTGAGGTCTGGCAGCTCTGATCTTGGGGCTGTGTCCTGGAGTTAGTTCCCAAGAACTTCCTTTTGGACCCCAGTTATACCATAATGAATCATTTTACTAAAATGTTACTAACCAATCCTAACATATTGTAACAAAAATTATCTAAACAGTCATATCCCACCACCTTAATTTACACCTACCAAAATTAATTATGTAACAGACAGAAGCAATCAAAGAACCAGACAGAGATCATACAAACAATAGAGAAGTGGGGATCATAAAGACAAGTTTCTATAAACATCCCCTGTACTTAACTGGAAACTAAAAGTTGCTTTTAAAATAGTACAGTAAGAACAGGACCTAAACCATTAGTATGGTTGGTGCAGTTAATGGTGGATTTGGTAAATGGGGCGAAACTTCATTGTCTAGTAGCTAAATTACTATGCATGTTAACTCTTAATGCTACTAAAATGGATGGTTTTTTTTTTTATAGCTCACGTGTAGAATCAGTAACTGGCTTTTATTAAAAACAAGCTAAACCCTGTATTTGTCTGATGTGTAGTCCCACTTGAGATGTTACGGTAACAGGTGGGTTGGGAATTTCCACTGTTGGTGCCAACACAATGTATTGAGCATTGGATTTTTTGTTTGGTTTTTTTTGCTCAAGCATAGTAAGGACCATACTTTTATAACCGTACAGGGAAACTGACTCTCATTTGATCATTAGTAGTGCTTCTCGTAACTTTCTCCAGTTTAGATGACTCTGACATGCTGATCTAAAACTAAAAAAACCTGGCTTATTGTCCAAGTGTAACATTCTTGTGACGGGTTGGGTCACAGAGACCCCCTTGGGACTGTCACCTGATGTGCTGGGACTACCTCTGAGCCTGTTTTCTCTGCCAGTTTGGGCCTCCAGAACCCTGCTTTGTTGAGCCAGACATGCCAGTCTGCTCTAACACAGACCCAGGGTCTGAACCACGTGCCCCAAAGCTGCATATTTAACTGAAAACAGCTTAAGACGTGCTCCTCTCTCTAGCACCCAGATACCCAGTTCCCAATGGAATCCAACCCCCCAAAAATCCATTTTACTCTGCATAAAACTTATACAGGGTAAACTCATAAATTGTCCGCCCTCTATAACACTGATAGAGAGGTATACGAAGCTGTTTCCTCCCCTGGGTGTTAGTGACTAACTCTGGGTTCAATAATAAGCAAAAGTGATTTTATTAAGTATAAAAAGTAGGATTTAAGTGGTTCCAAGTAATAACAAACAGAACAAAGTAAGTTACCAAACAAAGTAAAACACACAAGTCTAAGCCTAATGCATTAACAGACTGATTACAGATAAATCTTACCTTCAGTAATGTTTCAATAAGTTTCTTTTGCAGACTAGACTCCTTTCTAGTCTGGGCCCAATCCTTTCCCCTGGTGCAGTCCTTGTTCCAGTTCAGGTGGTAGCTAGGGGATTTCTTATGACTGCAGCCCCCTTTGTTCTGTTGCACCCCCTTATATAGCTTTGGCACAAGGCAGGAATCTCTTCTCTCTGGATCCCCACCCCTCCTTCTAAATGAAAAAGCACCAGGTTTAAGATGGATTCCAGTATCGGTGAGACCCCAAGCCTTCATTCTTCCTGGCCTGACTCACAAGAAGGCTTGCAAGTAAACAGAGCCATTTACAACCAATTGTCCTAGTTGATGGGAGCCAAATCACCATTAATGGCCCACACTTGGCATAATTACAATAGGACCTCAAAAAAGAACAGGAGTACTTGTGGCACCTTAGAGGTTCTTTTTACAGATACAGACTAACATGGCTGCTACTCTGAAATAGGACCTCAGTTATTTCATATTTCTAGTTTCAGACATAAGAATGATACATCTATACAAATAGGATGACCACACTCAGTAGATTATAAGCTTTGTAATGATACCTTACAAGAGACCTTTTGCATGCAGCATATTCCAGTTACATTATAGTCAGTCATTAGCATATTTTCATAAAATCCTATGGAGTGCAATGTCACAATTCTTACTTTTAAAAAATTACACTGGTGAGAAGTGCTGGAATGACCACCTTGAAAACTGAAGTCCTATGTCTATCTCCAGAGCAGATAATTACGACGGCAGTTTGTCTTCCAAAGTGTCGGAGTCCACTTCTGCAATGTCTTCAATAGTAAATATTCCTTCAACCCTCTTTACTCCTTGGCATCTCTGCAGAGGAAGCCAGAGAGTGCTGAAAGAAGTGATTTTGTAAGTGGACACTTGCACACCAAGAACTGGACTGTGACTTCCAAGTAGCTTCCAAAAGCTATCACTATCTGATGGCTATCAACTTAAACCAGACTGGAACTGAAGGACTAGGGCAGGGGTTGGCAACCTTTCAGAAGTGGTGTGCCGATTCTTCATTTATACACTCTAATTTAAGGTTTTGCGTGCCAGTAATGCATGTTAATGTTTTTAGAAGGTCTCTTTCTATAAGTCTATAATATATAACTAAGCTATTGTATGTAAAGTAAATAAGGTTTTTAAAATGTTTAAGAAGCTTCATTTAAAATTAAATTAAAATGCAGAGCGCCCCCCCCCCCCCCCCCCAACCGGTGACCAGGACCTGGGCAGGGTGAGTGCCACTGAAAATCAGCTCGCGTGCTGCCTTTGGCACTTGTGCCATAGGTTGCCTACCCCTGGACTATGGTGATAGGCTTTGTCCTGTTAGTCATTTAGTTCAATAATTAGGTACTCATCAACTGAATTTAACATGGAATTAGCACCTTTGTGTTTAAGGTGAAATTTTAAAATTGTTAGCTGGTGCTGTACTTACTGCATGAGAGCATCCAGAGTCGCGTGTCACAGTGAAAGAAAGTAGAACAGATGACTTGCTTTTAAAGTCCAGTGTGTTTGGCTCTCATTTCCCTGTCTATGCTCATTTAACTTTTCCCTACTTAGTGAATTTTCTTGCGTTTTCTTAATGACATTTCTATCCTATTCAGTTGTCATTTCTTAGATGAAACGTGATTATTTTGCTGGTTGAAGTTTTAATAGCCAGTTCCATCTAACTGTTAAGATTCCGATAGCTGCCACTTGAGTTGCGAAAGGAAAATAGCATCTCAAGTGTTGGACCATCTCATGTTGTAAACAGAATACATGATCCTAATACAGTAACACTCTTGTAATTTACCATTCACATGCACTTGATCTTCGCTCAGGAAATCTCTCTGAATAATTATGCTAAACATACTCTGTCAAATGTGAAGAAGTCATTATCTTGATCTGTAAATCTGTTGCCATAGCAATAAAAGAATAAAATACACTAAGCCTAAGAAGGCATTTTGTGAGGGAGGGAAGGGTTTCATGTCATTGCAACCATTGTACACCGAAGAACAAGGCATTCCTTTTTGTTATGGCAACTGAGCTGAAATTTGATGGTTCTCCCTCACCCTCCACCTTCAGGGAATTGCCAAAGCGTTCCGTTAAGATTTGTGGGCCTTTATTATACATTTCTGTGCTGTTTGAGTTTCTGGGTTCCTTTAATTCTGAATTTCTTGTATTTCTAATGTTTGTGTTTTGATGAATACCATGTTACCTAAACTCTACTATTGAATTGTATACAACTGGGACTTTAGCTTGAAATGCTGTTCGTGACATAGGGTGTCCTGTAGATCTATGCACACTCTGACCAATCATCTGCCAGTTTCATACCTTTTGTCACAGCTACAGGGCTAGCTGTATTTCTGATCCCCTTCTCACCTCTCTGTATGCCACCCCTCAGATCTTGTGCATTTACTTATCCTGGGGTGGAATTCCCCAGTTCTCCCAAGGCTATTGTACCCTGTGTTTCAGCTGCACTTTACCCATTAGGTTCAATTGAATTCAGGCACCTGCAGTGATTTGCTTCAGGAGTCTGAGACCAGTGGTATACAATGATCAGACAGCCACCTTAAAACAAAAGTATTGGTTTTTTTAGCAGTGGGAACAAAGCTTTTAGAGGTAAAAGGGTTAAACTGATCTGCACATGTCTGTCTTACCTAAAGGATTACTTTCCTATCTAAGACCCCAGTGAAATGTTGTCTCTGATTTTCATGTCTCTCCAACAGTGACCTTTCCCTCTCTTCTTGTTCCTTTTTAAACCTGCCAGAGTTGTTTTCATCCCCTGTATTGACTGACCTTTTCCCTCTCCTGCTTCAAACTAGTTTTGTAGGTTAGCTACAGAGAGGAGGTACAATCATCAAAGCTAATGATGCTGGCATTGTCCCTTAACTCTCAAATGCTTATGCAGAGATGGTTTATCTAGAGCCATTCTTTTCCTTCCTGACAAACTGTCTCCTCTTGTGTTAAACCAATAATAGTCATACAGAAAACACTCTGATAACCAGGCCTACATACAGTGTTTATAAATTATTACAGAGCAGCTCCACATCAGTCACCTCTTTATTCCCGGTCTCCCCCCACCTTTACCGTCTTGTGAACTTTCTAACGTTCCCAGGGCCTGTTGTAGTCTGTAGTGTGTCAAGAAAAACCATGGGCCTATTGTTGACACCACTAAGGTCTATAATAACTTTCTTTGTTCTCTTAAAGTCAAAGGCAAATTGAAAGTTGGGAGTAGAAATTAGGTATAGAACCTGAGAAAGTGTAAGGGATAGAGGACTTGGGGCACCTAGATTGGAAGCCAAGAGTATTTTAGAATCTGATTGGGGGCGGAACCATGGGAAGTCAGTGGAAGGAACATGGACATGCGTTCACTGCCAAAAAAGTGGTGTTTTTTTTTAATGTAAAATTCAGTGGAGACCAGGTGCCTGTAGTTTTTGACCCCTAGATAGCTAGTCAAGATGAACCCTGGGTTGGGGATACGCTGTTGATCTCAACTAGCTACACTGAGGCAAAAACTTAGTGCCATGTTTCCACTAGAACTGTACATTGAGAGAGCTATCTTGATGTAAAAAAGCCACTTTTTGTTGTTGACAGTGAAGGCATCATGTGAGTAGCACAACAGTGCTGCAGGAGATATTTTACATAAGGCATATTGGAATCCATCTGGCTGCATTGGGCTCGTGGCTTTGCCTCCTCATTATTCACTCCCTGCACACAGGAGCATGCTAAATGCCCTGGTCTTACCTTTTTGTAATTGTTTCTCACAGACACAACCGATTACAAAGCTCTTTAAAAATGGTGTTGTATAAACTTCTGTCTTTTACATTTTGCTTGGTCAGGTCAGAGATGCTATTACCATGGGCCAGATGCAATCAAATGTCTGTTCTGTGCCTATGTGCTGATTCTGCCACCATCTTTCCCCCGAACATGTGGGAACATGCAAAGATTCCATTGCCATAAGAACATAAGAGGCCGTACTGGATCAGACCAAAGGTTCATCCAGCCCAGTATCCTGTCCACCGACAGTAGTCAATGCCAGGTGCCTCGGAGTGAGTGAACCTAACAGGTAATGATCAAGTGATCTCTCTCTTGCCATCCATCACCCGCCTCTGACAAACAGAGGCTAAGGACACCATTCCTTACCCATTCTGGCTAATAGCCATTAATGGACTTCATCTCCATGAATTTATCCAGTTCTCTTTTAAACCCTGTTATAGTCCTAGCCTTCACAGCCTCCTCAGGCAAGGAGTTCCACAGGTTGACTGTGCGCTGTGTGAAGAAGAACTTCCTTTTATTAGTTTTAAACCTGCTGCCCACTAATTTCATTGGGTGGCCTCTAGTTCTTCTATTATGAGAACAAGTAAATAACTTTTCCTTATTCACTTCCTCCACACCACTCATAATTTTTTATACCTCTATCATATCCCCCCTTAGTCTCCTCTTTTCCAAGCTAAAAAGTCCTAGCTGCTTTAATCTCTCCTCATATGGGACCCTTTCCAGACCCCTAATCATTTTAGTTGCCCTTCTCTGAACCTTTTCTAATGCCAGTATATCCTTTTTGAGATGAGACCACAGTTATATGCAGTATTCAGTATGTGGGCGCACTGTGGATTTGTATAAGGGCAGTAAGATATTCTCCGTCTTATTCTCTGTCCCTTTTTTAATGATTCCTAACATCCCGTTTGCTTTTTTTGACTGCCTCTGCGCACTGCATGGACGTCTTCAGAGAACTATCCATGATGACTCCAAGATCTTTTTCCTGATTAGTTGTAGCTAAATTAGCCCCCATCATATTGTATGTATAGTTGGGGTTATTTTTTCTAATGTGCATTACTTTACATTTATCCACATTAAATTTCATTTGCTATTTTGTTGCCCAATCATTTACTTTTGTGAGATCTTTTTGAAGTTCTTCACAGTCTGCTTTGGTCTTTACTATCTTGAGCAGCTTAGTATCATGTGCAAACTTTGCCACCTCACTGTTTACCAATTCTTCCAAATCATTTATGAATAAGTTGAATAGGATTGGTCCTAGGACTGACCCTTGGGGAACACCACTAGTTACCCCTCGCCATTGTGAAAATTTACCATTTATTCCTACCCTTTGTTCCCTGTCTTTTAACCAGTTCTCAATCCATGAAAGGATCTTCCCTCTTATCCCATGGCAACTTAATTTACATAAGAGCCTTTGGTGAGGGACCTTGTCAAAGGCTTTCTGGAAATCTAAGTACACTATGTCTACTGGATCGCCCTTGTCCACATGTTTGTTGACCCCTTCAAAGAATCCCTTTACAGAAACCATGTTGACTTTTGCCCAACAAATTATGTTCTTCTATGTGCCTGACAATTTTATTCTTTACTATTGTTTCAACTAGTTTGCCAGGTACGGATGTTAGACTTACGGGTCTGTAATTGCCAGGATCACCTCTAGAGCCCTTTTAAAATATTGGTGTTACATTAGCTATCTTCCAGTCATTGGGTACAGAAGACAATTTAAAGGACAGGTTACAAACCCTAGTTAATAGTTCCGCAATTTCACATTTGAGTTCTTTCAGAACTCTTGGGTGAATGCCATCTGGTCCCGGTGACTTGTTACAGTTAAGTTTATCAATTAGTTCCAAAATTTCCTCTAGTGACACTTCAATCTGTGACAATTCCTCAGATTTGTCACCTACAAAAGACGGCTCAGGTTTGGGAATCTCCTTAATGTCCTCAGCCGTGAAGACCGAAGCAAATAATTCATTTAGTTTCTCCGCAAGGACTTTATCATCTTTAAGTGCTCCTTTTGTATCTCTATCGTCCAGGGGCCCCACTGGTTGTTTAGCAGGCTTCCTGCTTCTGACGTATTTAAAAAAATGTTTTATTACCTTTTGAGTTTTTGGCTAGCTGTTGTTCAAACTCCATTTTGGCTTTTCTTATTACATTTTTACACTTAATTTGGCATTGTTTATGCTCCTCTCTAGTTACCTCACTAGGATTTGACTTCCACTTTTTAAAAGATGCCTTTTTATCTTTCACTGCTTCTTTTACATGGTTAAGCCACGGTGGCTCTTTTTTAGTTTTTTTTACTTTGTTTTTTAATTTGGGGTATACATTTAAGTTGGGCCTCTATTATGGTGTCCTTGGAAAAGTGTCCATGCAGCTTGCAGGGATTTCACTTTAGTCACTTTACCTTTTAATTTCTGCTTAACTAACCCCCTCATTTTTGCATAGTTGTCCTTTTTGAAATTAAATGCCACTGTGTTGAGCTGTTGATGTGTTCTTCGCACCACAGGAATGTTAAATGTTGTTATATTATGGTCATTAGCCTCCACCATGCAGGGATACACTGAAGATGGTACACTACATGCCTTTTGTTTTGTAGGGTTTCTTTTTTTTAAGTTACTGCTATTTCAGTGGCAGAATCTGTGCCCTGCTGCCTGTGAAGGGACTTCCACTGAGAAGCTAAGATAAAACTGCTGCTAAGATAAGGCCTGGTACTGCAAGACCCAACGGACGTGAAGGTGGGGAATACTTTTCCTCTCTGCTCTGTTTCCAGAAATGTGGTGGTGGTGAGTCATTTCCTGAAGCTGTCTTAGTACTAGCAATCCTTCAGGAAACATCCTGTCTTCTCTCTCCGCGCCCTCCATTTTCCACAGAGAAGGGTACTGAAAAATTTCCTGGTTGTATTGTTCGCATAGCTGGTAGCAGGCAACAAAACACCTGATGAGGGTGTCCAGAAAAATGATCATAAGAAATCTCCCTAGCATCACTCTATCGACTACTTTTGCAAGGGAAAAGGGAAAGAATGGGTGGGGGTTTTTTTAAAATGAGTTTGCCAAATAAGCATTGAGACGCACTCTTCTGAAGTCAGCAGACTAGTCTGATTAATGACTGAGTAACAGTGACTGATGTCCCAAGTAAGCCTTCTCAATTCTCATAGTTGGTCCTGTGGACTAGACTTGTAAAGTCTTTCAGTTAAGTATCACTTGACGTTTTCTAAGGCAGATTTTTTTTTTTTTTTTTGGAGACCAGATATAGCAAATGATTCAGGACTTTCAAAATCTGTAATTTTTGAAACCTCTCTTTCCAAAACAGCTAGTATAAAGCCTACGATTTGAGAGAAAATTCATTACCTAGCCCCAAACCTATGGCATGTTTGTGGAAATGACTTTCTGTGGATTTGTGGATTAGGGAGACAAAAATAGGCTTAATACACAAAGCATGTTTTGGCCTACACTGGGGAATGGTTACTATCTCTCAATCTATTTTAGTATAAATATACAAAATGAACTTAGTGCTGGGGAAAAATATGGAATGACTGCTTTAGCAACTGAAGTAATATTTCCACAGAACAAGTGTAGCATGAGGCTCTCATACACTTTTAATTATAGATGCACTGTAAATTTAATGGAGATTATCTGGTTCATGAAACTTGCATGCTGTGGTGACTCTTAACTAGCCATATCAGATTTTTTTCCCCTTGGACGTGAGGGAAATCTTGGAAATTAAAAGCAATATTGTATGAGCAAAAGACTTTAAGATGGTATAGTTACACTGCTGCGGTGGAACCTTAACTCTTGCTTTTAACTCAGCACATAGGTGCAACACAACTCAGCTGTTGTCTATTCTTTTTTTCTTAACTGTGTAATTTGTAATTACAATAAAAAGTATACTACTTGTTATAGACACTTGTACCATTACAAGATGTGCAGTGGTGCTCATAGAATCTGAACTCCTGCACTTCCTGAATTTGCTTTTGTCTTTGCTGCAGTTACAGAGCCCTTTTATGTGTTTAATTGTATAAAACAGACTTTTATAAGTGTTTTGATGTAATCAGAAATGCTGTTCGCTAACTCAGTTTTTATGGCAGCCTGCCCTTTTAAAGACCTTTGCTACTTCAGGTAAGCAACTACAGCAATTGCATCCTCTTCCCCTTCAAAACAAATAGAAAATGTCACATTGCATTGAAGTTAAAGCAGCTGAAATTATCTGGAAGGCTAGTGAGCTAAAATGTTGTTTAACCCATTGTCACTTTTGTCAGTTGGTGTGCTTGAAGATGGTTGGCTTGGCTACAGAACTCCCATAGTGCAAGATGGATTTCCCACGACCATGTACTGTACTTCTGTATGCTCCAAGTCAATTTAACTTTGCTGAAAATTCAGACTATATTATGCCTTGTTCAGATTCTTTATCCTAGTTAGTGTCTTGCCTGTACCTTTAAAAACGAAGGTGTCAGGATAAAGATCTGGGTTACGTGTCATCAAGCCACTTGAGGTCTGTTTACGAGTTGTGCAGGCCTGATCTAAAGTGGTGAGGGCCATATTACTCCAAAGAAAACAGCTGAGGGCCGAAACCCCCCGGCCCCACGGAAACACCCCCACCCAGCACCGCCCGCCCTGCGGAAACAACCCCTCCTTCCCCAGCGCTGGGGTGTGGAAGCCTGTAGAGGGGGAAAGAAACAGCGTGCATAGCGTGACCAGATCACAGCAGTAAAATAGGACCCGCCCCCTCCCCGCTCAGCCCCACCATCACACCCCTCTTCACCCCCCCCAGGGGTCACTATATTACTGCACACAAAGGTCAATCAATGCAGTTGTAGATAAATCTCTGCATTATGCATTTTTGTATAACTTTTATATGACTTTGTATTGAACCTTGGTAATATGTTATAGCAGGCCCCTAAGGTAGTATAATTAAGGTAAAAGAAAAATGTCTTTTTGCTAGAAGTAGAATAAGATCTTCCCCCCACTTTGTATTCAATTGCCTTGTTGAATGAATGAGGTGTGAATGAGGAAGGCATGGAAGGCAGCACCTCCAACAGTTGCAACCCTTGGAGAGGGGATGGGAGCCAGACCAAGGATAATCAAACTTGTCAAGTGGGCTGACTAGAGAAGAGCAGACATACTGACGGCCTTGGGGGTTAGAAGCAAGCACCTTCCTTTGGGAACACCCTCTTTGCAGCATTGGGACAACCCCCAGCCCAGAGACAAGCAGCAAAAAGGGCCAACGGACACAGTCCCAGATTTTGAATCTGGGAGATTTGCCCCCCTCCAGCCACTGACTCGCCGCTCGCCTCCTCACCGCTCCCGCCACAGTATAAAGCCTCACCACCACTGCCCGCCTGCTCGGCTCATCATCCCTCCGCCGCGCCCCCCCCCCCCCCCCCCCGCTGGCTCAACCTGCCTCCCTGCCACTGCCCGCCCACTCGGCTTGTCATCCCTCATGCCCCCCGGCTCGCCTACTCACCCCCCGCCGCTGCTGGCTCGCCAGCCCCGCCGCCGGCTCGCCAGCTCACCTGCCTGCCCACTGCTGGCCTCTTACCTGCTGCCGCTGCCCCCGCCCCCTGCCGCTGGCTCACCCTCACTCCCCAGCCTGCCACTGGCCTCTTCACCAGCCGGCCGTTGGCTTGCCCCACCCCGCTGCTTGCCTGCTCACACCCCCCGTGGGCCACACAGTGAGCCCACGCGGGCCGCATGCGTCCCCCGGGCTGCATGTTGTGCAGGCCTGGGTTAGATGCTGGAGCACAAAGGTGGACAGAGGCTGTGGACTTCCAGCCCTTGCCACCAGAGGGCACATTGGTCATATGCATACTGATATATTGCAATAAGGTGTGCAGTTGCTTAATTTTATTCTCTGGAACAAACTATAGTATGCGTCAAAGTTTAAAATTTGAATTACTTAACCAGATATATTCCTCCAGCACCTCGAACTCACTTCCAGGCCTCCTCTGCTTCTGTCATAAGGAGACCTGAAACAGCTTGGGAGAGGATGTCTGAGACAAGCATGAAACCTGAAACCAGCCTTGAAAAATTGTGTGCGCTATTTCCCCATGCCCACCACACTTTATTGAGCAGTAGGCATGGAGCAAGGACTGGCTTGCTCTGGGTCGACCCTGAGGTCCCAGCACAGTCAACGTATAGTTGAGGTCCAAGTCCCACTAGCTGGTGCTGACATCCTGGAACCCTCAATTTTGCACCCAGAATTCCAAGTCTCTCCAGGTTGATAGAATTTGGTACAATCCCAATGTATTAGAGGTTGACCTTGTTTGTTGCTGAGTTTTTAACATGATAGCATTTTGTGGAAGCCTAGTGGATTTTTGTCAAAGCTGGAGGTTTTTAACCAAATATTCAGGACCATGAATTCTGCCAGGCTACATGGATTATGATTCAGTTTCCACCCTCATAGCCTTGGGAGCAACAGTCCTCATTCACTTGGCGATACCGTAGTTTTGGAAAGGATTGTGCCGTGAGCCAGTAGCGTTACTTGAGGCAACTGCTTTGCTGGATTTCTTTATGGAATCTGGATTTGATTATGTTGTGAGTGCCAGAGAGTTGACATATTCCTTTATCTGCCCAGATGGTATTTCATCGAGTGCATGTATCATTTAAAAAATATTTTTTAAAAACATTTGGGTTGGGGTCTTTTTCCCAAGGCTCTTGACGTCTTGTCTGCTTATGGTGGTCATCTGTACCAAACACCTGAGAAGAGGACATTTCCCATAGCAGTTAGTACAGCCCATGAAGTTGGTGAGCTACAGATCAGATGTCCAGTCCTCTCTAAACTATAGTTCATTTGGGAAATGTGATTGGGTCAGTCATTGCCCTCAGATACTCCTTTTCAGTTTCAAGTAATCTTGTTTCCATTTTAAAGAGGCCTCTAACCTGCTTGTATTTTTTCCCCAGTCTCTTGTACACCCTTCAGATTTGCCAGATGTTCATTCACCTGGATAGTAAAAGTATTCAGCTAATTTGAAGACTATATCCATTGGTGGCTATCTTTTTCACAGAACCTGCAAAGTTGTTGCTTGAAGCTTTATATGTATTTTGGAGTGAGATGTGGGAGGATGATATGCTTGCTTCCAATATACTCTTGACCTGCAGTCTATAGTTGATACTCGTTTTGGTGGTTTTGCAGTCCTTGTTCACTAGAAGGAGGACCATTTTCCTGTGGTATGCTAATCTTTTACAAGTGGGAATATGCAGAGGCCACTCAGAAGCTTTACAAGTAGCTCTTGTTCTTAGCAAGTTGAATCTACATAGTCACACTCCCTGCCTACCTTCTCCTTTGAAATCTTAGGTAAAGAATTCAAAAATTGATAGCTATATAAAACAAACAATTTAATACTGGTACACAGCGATGATGATTGTGAAGCTTGGTTGAGGTGGTGAAGTTAGAGGGTGGGATATTTCCCCGGGAATGCCTTACTGCTAAATGATGAACTAGCAATCGTCTGAGCCCTCAAGCGTTAACCCATTGTTGTTAATGTAGGTTCACACTCTACAAGGTAGCAGGAATGAAGGGAGGGGAGACAGCATGGCAGACACACAAGTGTGTAAGTAAGTGTGTCTGTGTCTGTGTCTGTGTGAGAGAGAGAGAGGCATTGCCTCGTTAAGTACGCTGACCCCACTCTAAGTACACTGCCCTTTTAAGTAGATCAACAAGTTGAGACAGCAGCTGCAAGCTCCCTCTGTCCTGAGCCCTGTTGTGTCCCCCCCCGCTCTATGGATATGGGGTAAGCGGGGTGCAGGAGCAGGGGGGAGAGGGACACCCTGACATTAGTTCCCCTCTTCTCCCCCCCCCCCCCCCCCCCCCCCCCCCCCCCCCCCCCCCCCCGACCCCTCCGCACAGCAAGCAGAAGGCTCTGGGGAGCAGCTCCAAGGCAGTGGGGGAGGGGTAGCTGAACTGCCTGGCAATTGATAGCCTGCTGGGTGGCTGCTGCACAGGGAACTTATGGGAACAGGGAGATGATAGGGGGGCTGCCGGTCCACCCTTGTTATAAGCCCCCACCAGCTAGCTCCAAGGGCTGCTCTTCCTGCAAGCAGTGGACAAAGCAGGCGGCTGCCAAATGACATTATAAGGGAGCATTGCACAACTTTAAACGAGCATGTTCACTAATTGATCAGCAACATAACGTTAATTGGGACAACTTTAAGCGAGGAGTTACTGTAGTGAAATCGTTCTTTCTGGTTCATGAAAACTTTGCATTACTCGTGTGTGTTACTCAGTTTGGAAAAATTTGTTTAGTAAGAACTGTTTTGTGGGAACCTTGCTGTACCTTGGCTTTCCCCCTCTGTTTTATTAAAACCACTTCCATAGTTGCACTGTCAGCAGCTCTGGCACCCACAGCTATGGCATTTTAAGAAGTCCCGAGATTTTCAAGGTAGTCCTTAAAGGCTGAGAGAGTAGCCCAGTTATCTGAGATTTCAGGCCAAAAGGCTGAAGTTAAGCAGGTGTGCTCCCCATCCCACAATAAGGCAATAAGAATAGTAGCTAGGGTTCAACCTGTTTTCTGACATGATTGTTAGTCACATTGCTATGTAAGATTTATTTTTTAGAAGTACTGTTTCACAGCTTTCACAAACAATTAGTTTCTAAGGCGCAATCATTAAATCTTGGCAAATGGCAGAAAGTATAAAAATATATTCTAGAGTATGCAGAGGAAATTTACTTAATGCAACACTTTCACATTGGATTGCATCCAAACTGGTGTTTAAAAATTCCACAGGGATTAACTACTATACGCCCAATAAAAATTACTGGACAAGAGCTAGTATATTGTGACTTATGACTACAAGGTCATGAAATCGTTATGTAGATCAGGTGTCTTGCTGAATGTAAATGGGTTGTCTTAGCTTTAATTCCAGAGCTGTGAGCAGACCTGTCACTGAAATGGAATTGGATTTTTTGTACTTTATTTTTAAACAAATGGATAGGCATAGAAAACAACTGAAAATTCTATGCCATTTGGTCCACCTTTTGTGTAGCTTAGAGAGAGCGTACAAAATCTAAATACACGCTTTCCTTTAAAAAGCCTCTTGACAATTAGGGTGAAATCCTGGCAGCCATTGAAGTCAGTTGAAGTTTTGCTATTGAGTTCAATAGGGTCAGAACTTCACCCTTGATGTATTATGCTGAAAAAAAGAGTTCTTACATTTTTGATTTAATTGGTGTCTGCAAAAGATAGAGTCCTGCAACGTTCAAGCAGACTGTATTTTAGATAGCTTGTCTGTTTGGGTGCCTGAGTCTGCCCTTGTAGGGTGATAAATAGTTGAAAATCTTGATTTGACTTGTTTGCAACTAGTTGCTGATTACTTAATGGCTGGTGACCATTCAAAATAATACTGTAAAGGGGAGTTTATGATCTGCTGGTATACTACCTGTAGGATTCCAAGATCAATGTTGTTTCTATCATATAACACGTGACTTGCACCTTTCTGAAGAGTGGTGAGATTAACTGTGTTCTCAGCCACTGATCTCCCTCAAGTTGAGGTGCAGCACTTCTAAGTAGTGTAGCTGGAAAGAGCCGATCTGGACAATGCCTGTTCGCATAGGGTACAGTGGTGGTGGGAGGGAGGATCTTCTAAGGGCTTGTCCACATGGGTTTGTACCAATTTTAATGTGTGTTCAGAAACCAATATCTGTTAAATCTTTGCAGCCGCTAGTATGACTGTGGTTATCTGTTAAGTTCTTACAGTGGTATTGCTTAGTTTGGTAAATCTACCCCTTCTTGATAGTGTGCGTAGAGAGGAGGATTTTAGTGGCTGTTATCTTTCAGGGAAGGGGGGGGGGGCGGGAGTTGGCATTGTGGTGCTTCCATAGGCGTGCGCAGCACATTTCATTAGGGTGTGCACAAAGGGAATTTTATTTTTTAAAGGCAAATATTTATTGAATACTCGATCATAAAGGACATTAGTTAAGTTTTAGTTTCTTTATTTTTATTCATCAAACAAACTAAACTTAATTTTTTTTTAAAATTAACAACTAAACTTTACTTAAAAATACAGACTTAAAAAATGAGACACAAAATACCACATTTTTGCTGTAGTGATAACCAGGCGTATACGAAGATAGTCAATTTTCATGTATATGAGATGATTATACGAGAAATGAAAATGAGCTTGCTTTGGGATTTGACAAGGCACTTATATCATTTAAACACAGTTGGTACCCTGAGTAATGATAACACTCCTTGCAAATCACATAAATAGGGATCCCATGGTCCCCTTCCCTCACCCCATTGCAAAGGCACAGGGGTTATTGCTGGTTGCCCTAGGGCTGCAGAAAACCCTATGTGCAAAACGTATGGAAAGAAGAGGATCAATTTATACAGAGGGCTGAAGGGGGACTCCCATATTGCATTAATTAACACTTAATACATACATCAACATTAAATACATTACAGAGATAAGAACCTGTAATGACAACTTTACTTCATGAGAAGCTCCAGAGAAAGATGACCCAGAGGGAGTAATGGTGGGAATCCCAGGGAGACCAAAGGGGCTGGTAGAGGGAGCAGACAGAGAACAAGGATAGAGGCAGAATGGCTACAGGGCGGCCCAGTCTTCTGCATCTCCCCTGTGGGTGGAGACACTGATCGCCATGACTGTTAGAGGGAACATTAGAATGGAGTGCCCCAAAGAGTGATTGACAAGGACAATTTCCTGAAGGGACCCATACCTTTGCAGAGCTTTTCTAGCTCTGACATTTACATTTCTACCTAGGGTGATTTGGCCCACAGAAATAAAAATCTACACATCTTCCATGTGTTTTTTGGACCAGTGGAAAAAAAACAGTTACAATTCAAGTGACTTTTAAAATTCTCTATGAAACTGAGTTAAAATAAATGAGCTTATGAACAACCAGAAAATATACTTCTCAAGTGAAAAACTATAACTGGACTTCTTTGCAAAGAAATTTTAAGTTTTCTTACAGGAAAAGCCACAAACTGTCTAGAAAGGGAGAGTAGATTAAATTACTTGCCTCAGTGAAATTAAATATCCAGAGAATTGCTGTGCCTGTGATAATGATGAGCCGGGGTTTGCTCACCTGTGGCTCGCTCCCCCCCCCCCCCCCCCCCTGTGCTGTGGAGGCACAGCTGGGCAGGTCTGCATCTGCAAGCAGGCCCCCTGCCTCAGGTGCAGCTCCCATTGGCCTTGGTGGCCAACAGTCTGGGAGCCTCCTGGCCAATGAGCCGGGGTGGGGGGGGGCAGAGGGAGAAGGCAAAGGGGGAGATTGTAGGGAGCTTGCAAGCAGGAGAGGCAGGGGGGAGGGAGCTGTCTCTGGAGGCACAAAGGGGGGGGCTCTGGAGAGGGGTGATGGGGCACAGGGGCTGGTGGGGATCTTCTAGGGGGGCAGAGGGTTGTGTGGGTCTCTGTGGGGTGAGGGGAGTGATGGACAGAGCCAGCTGCAGCCCGGGTCTGGTCTGTCGGGGAAGGGAGTGTTGCTATACACCCCCCCCCCCCCCCCCCGGAAGCCCCTTCTGTACTGTGTATTTTATGCCAGCCCCGGGGTGCCCATCGCTGCTTCTTTCTCCTGCTCACAGCTCCCATTGGCCAGGTTCCTGGTCAATCGGCTGGGAACCGGGTCAGCCCTGGGAGGTGGGACGGAGTCAGCGTGTGGAGCAGCCCTACCTCTGCTACAGGGACGCTGGGGAGGGGGGAATGCCCCTGAGGTGAGAGCCCCCCACACCTCCGAACTGTGGAGCATGGGTTTGCTTCCTGTCCCCTCCTGACTGCCTCCGCCCCCCATTCGACCCCCGCCCCCTAACCATGTGGTTTCAGCAGCATTTGGCTCAGCAGGGAGCCAGACATGCTGCCCCGCAAGAGCACACAGCCCTGTCCCTTCAGAGCTCTTTCCTGCATTAGGGTGTGCCCGTGCACATGTGGCACATCCTGTGCGCATGCCTATGGGTGCTTCCCGGAGATATTCAACATTGTGAGGTGCCTCGCTACCACTTGCCTTTAGTGTGAGGAAGCCTTGTCTGTACCTGCCAGGGGCCAGCTCCTTGACTCCATTGGTCATGAGCAACATAAGCACTTCTAGGCCTGCCTGTCTGCCAGCCAGCCAGCAGTGGGCATACGCCCAGAATCTTCCTGGGGTATCCAGCCCCTATTCCACTGTACATTTGCAGTATTCACAGAATCGCTGCTTCCAAAGAAGCAGTATACCGCAGCTTACCAGTTTCACCTCAGATCACTGCTCCACTTTTGACACACAGCACTTAGCTATGTTTATAGTGAAAACAAGATAAAGTTTAACAGATTCAAGTGACAGCATATAGAAGTATTGCAAACAAATGGTCAGTAATAAAATAAAATCATAAGATACATTCTAGAACCAAGATTTACCTCACTAGATACTTTCTTGTCTATAGAGCAGCGCTTACCCAAAGTCCTTCTATCATTTTGCAGTCAGGCTTGACTGTGACCCCTCCATTCATGACCAGTCATG
Organism: Macrochelys suwanniensis; assembly: GCA_033296515.1. Taxonomy (NCBI): domain Eukaryota; kingdom Metazoa; phylum Chordata; order Testudines; family Chelydridae; genus Macrochelys; species Macrochelys suwanniensis. The sequence continues at coordinate 96,983,938 of CM065781.1, read as the reverse complement.
CTGTCAGCGTTCCGCCTCAATAAATGATCCTGGGTCTGTTTTCACCTCCAGATATATCAGAACAGTTTTGTCTTTATTCATAAACAAAATGTCCTCTGCTGGTTGTTTTTTCCTGTATACTCCTTTTTTGTAGATTTCACAATCTCTTAATCAGCATCTGACTCAGTATACAAATAGGCATACATTGTGTGAGACACAGACAAGCATCTGTTATCTCCTGCCTGAAACAAACCTGTCCAAGACATGTCATCACCTGATTATCTGCCTAAAGAACATAATTTTCAGTACAGATACAACTCCTTAATATTATCTGAACATGCGTTTTGCAGTGATTATGATGACCTGTGGACTTCTGAGTCTTGGTAGATACTTCACATGCAACCCTTTATGCATGTATCTGACCCACCGGATCCCTATAAAACCTGGTACACCCTCTGTGTCCTCTGCCAGTTGGCACAAGGGCTCCCTGGTTACAGGCTCTTTGTGCTCTTCTACATCAGCCTTTCTCACAAATAAAAAACACTTCATAAAGTTTTCGTTCATTAGGGGTCATCTTGATACCATTAAACCAGAGGATGCTATTCAAATCCTCTCCCCAAAACATCTTGTGTGAGTGACTTTGTGGTAGTTTCTAGATGCTGAAAAGGCACTCAAGGTCTCTTTTTAAATAGGAGGATAAAGACTTTTGCGGGGGGGGGGGGGGCCTAGAGGATGTTAGAGAAAGCAAGCCACCTTAGATCTGGTTGGTGACTTTATTCTGTGTTGCATCCCTGAAATGAATGAGCTCACAATTCTTTAGCGTTTCCTCCAATTTGGTTCACGGGTGTATCTTGAGTAAAGAGCTGAGAGACTATTGTCACCTTACGTGGGGCCTTGGAGCTGCCTATTATCATTACTTTTTGTATCTGTAATTGCCAGATATTCAGTTCTTAGTTTCTAAGACCAGAAGGGACCACTGTGGTGGTCTACTTTTTGTGCATAACACAGGCCATAAAACTACCCTGAAATAATTCCTGTTTCAACTACAATTCAGTAGTCCCAGAATGCCACCTTTTTATTTGTTAGGTAAAACTTGTGATATTTCATATGGCTTGTGGGACCTCAGGATGCAGAAAAATCCTATTTGTAGTATCCCTGCTTCTCTGGTTCATAAATTCAGAATCTCCCATACATTTTTGTTCCTATTCCCACATGGAGTTTCAATAATGCTAACTGAGTTTATGGAGGCACAATTTGTGGTTTCTTCAGTAGCTTGTATTCCTTCATATTTCTTTACAAGCTCCAAATGAACAATGGAAGACTAGAGCAGTGGTTCTCAAAGCCGGTCTGACCGCTGCTTGTTCAGGGTAAGCCTCCTGGCGTGCCGGGCCGGTTTGTGTACCTGCCATGTCCGCAGGTTCGGCCGATCGTGGCTCCCACTGTCCGCTGTTTGCCGCTCCAGGCCAATGGGGGCTGCGGGAAGCGGTGTGGGACGAGGGATGTGCTGTCTGCCCTTCCTTCAGCCCCCATTGGCCTCGAGCCACAATCGGCTGAACCTGCAGACGTGGCAGTTACACAAACTGGCCCAACCCGCCAGGGGCTTTCCCTGAACAAGCAGTGGACCGGCTTTGAGAACCACTGTACTTGAGGGATAGGTGGTCTTCAAGAGCTGTAAAATTGTTTCTGTTGCATCAATAAAAGCTTGAGTAGCACACCGGTAGTCCTGAATTAATTTTAGTTGTGGAAATAGTTAAGAACAGAAGAGCCATTAAGTACAGAAAATTAGGACCAGTAATTAATTATTGTAAACCATACTCTTGGCCTTTAGTTATATTTTGAACGTACCTAGGGTTCTCGCTTTTCATTTCTAATAGATCGCTTCATTCTAGTTAACCATTTATGTTGGCCTCCTTTTTTTCCTGATTTGAAATCTAAAATTGCCTTTGTGAAGGCAGCTGTTGGTATGCTTTTAGCAACTGAATTGCAGTATATAGGCTGTGATGATTTTGTGCAGAACAGTCAGATTCAACTGCTTCGTCTGTAACACTAAGTAATACATCAAAGTGGCAGTTCCTTTCACTTTTCAAACACCAAAATATGTGAGCGTTTACTGCATAGTCCATTATAGGTGCCTGTACTAAAGAATCTTAAAGAAAAATTGACTTAGAGAATCTCCTACTGAGACTTGAAACAGTGTTTCCACAAAAAGCAATTTGCTTTTACCTCTAGCTTTGTCTAATATAGTATTAATAAGGGCTTTCTTCTTCTCAACTCACCTTTCTCATTCTGCTTGATTTTTACACTGAAGTTATCCAATAGCTTGTTGCCTTGGAACATAATTCTCATAAATACATCACTGTACTTAACTGTAAGATAACAAGATGAGGCGTTGCAATGAAAGAAACCCTTGAACAACCTGAATAGCAAGTAAAAAAAGAATGAATACAAGAAATGGGTTGCTTAAGTTACCTGTTAGACTTTCAAATTAAAGAAAAAACTAAGCTGCTTTTTCTCAGTGGAGGGCTGTAACCTCTTTGCATTCATTTTCCTATTGCTTTGTGCAGTTTCTGCACTAAAGAGAAGTCTTAAGGCATGAAGTGAGGAAATCTTTTATCCCTTTTCAACTATCTCCTGGAGCATAGAACATTGACTATTCAACGCTGAGAAGTTAATAAAGATAGTGAGGTTTTTTGTAATGATGGCAAAGAAAATCTATGGGCACGTTTGCACTGTAGTGGCTATAGTGTCACAGTTACAGGGTGGCAGCTATATTGCTATAGTGTAAATGCTTCCTCCGTCAACAAAGGGTTTTTTCCATCAGTGTAGGTAATCTCCAAGAGGCAGTAACTAGGTTGACAGAAGAATTCTTCCGTCGACCTATCTGCACCTACAGTGAAGGTTAGGTCAACTTAACTACGTTGCACAAGGTGCGGAAATTTTCACAGCCCTGAATGATGTAGCTAGCTGACCTAAGTTTTAGATGTAGAGAAGGCCTGAGACTTTGATCTCTCCAAAGTACAGTTCTGAGTTGGAGATTACCTCCCCCAAGCCCACACTGCCTTCCTCCAGAAGGTTCAGCAAGCATGGTGCTAAGAATGGTTGTCTGTTTATGCACTATATATTTCCTTCACCTCCAAATTACTTTTCTTACACGGTAGCTCAACCGTGGTGATTTCTTTAAACTTTCCTTATCTGGGAGAAGAATGAGGAAAATTTTATTTCAGGATTAATTCCTCCTAAACTGGATCTGCTTTTGTAAAAATTCCCTAGTTACTGCTTTAACATGGGTGTCCTATGTTCTCTACTTCAAAGATGTTGCTGCCTTGTACTATTGTATGCCTTAGTACTTCTGCTTTATGATGGATCACATTCTTTTACTATAAACGTCAGTCTTGACATCACGCCATGCTTTAAATTCCTACAGGGATTCTGTAAACTCAAATGTGATGAGAGAGAAGACTTTGGTTACTTAATTAAGTAACCAATCGGAGGAGATACATTTTGCCCAACCACCTATCCTGTTTGCTTTCAAGTTCTCAAAATAATTCAGTTCAGAAACTTGTGAACCAGGCTCGCTGTATGTTGATAGCGCTGTGATGCATCTTTTCAGGGAATTAGCAGCTCCTATTTTAAATTTTACTGCTAAAAAGAGTGCCTCTTAAGGCCTTGCCTAGATTAAGGAAATGTATAGCTATAATCAATATAGTTTAATAGTGTACATGGGCAAACTTCCATAATCTAGACAGAACATAATTTGGAGACGTCCCAATTTACAGGTAAAATAACCTAGTATTTGCATGTGCTTTTACTTCTTTGAGCTCAGAACTGAACAATATGGTATTTAAGATGCTGACTTGAATTGCAAACTCTTGTGAGCTTCCAGTCCGAATGTCAAGCCTTTGTTTCAGAATTTGACAGGCATCTAATGGTATAATGTTAACTAAAACTCCTGATTATTATTATTATTATTATTATTATTATTATTATTATTATTATTTTGAGCTGTGTATGGGGGGGAAAAACGACTTCCTCCTGAAAGAGGAAAGAAAATGCTTATATTTATAATACCAAATCCTCTAAATATTAATCTTTTCTGTCTTTAGAAACTCTCTTGGAAGCTCTTTTCAGACTTTACTCTGATTTGACTCATATTTTTCTTTTCTATTTAACTCATTAGAATATTTCCTCTTGCCTTGCTTTATGGATATAAATTGTAATACTTACTTTAAATTATACTGATATGTTGGAGGTGTTCATTTTTATATTGTATTTGACTAAATGACAAGCCAGTAATTTGATTTATTCCCATAGTAAAGTTGCATGTAAAAATGTGTATTTTAAAAAAAAAAAACTTATTTCCCAGTATGTAGTCCAACTAGGCTTTTCTCACTGTCATAGTCCTAAAATTGAATACCCACTTCTTTAATCTTGCCTGGCTTTTGCAAAGTACAAAGCTGAGACAGTTTTGGTACTATCTTATTTTTATGGCCTTGCATGAATTTGTGGTATGGAAACTATAGATGTGGCAGACTTGATTATATAGGTGATGTTTCTGTCGAATGCTCTAAATATCTTGACATCCATGACAGTGCTCAGAACCAGGAACATTTTAATGTATGCAAAGTAAAAATACCAAATTCTTCTATTCTTGCAGACTTTTGATATAATTATGTTGCGATTCTGTTTTATGAATCTGTTACTTTGTTTGAAATGTGTTTATTTCATTTGTTCAGGCAGGATAGAACATACTTTTTGGTTAATTTGACAAACCACTTAGACTTGAGAGATTACATAGCTTTTCCTTTTTTGCAAGAGCTCTGGTTGTTTTTGTGTGTGTTAGTGTTGTATTAATGACAACTAATATTCATGACTTTACTAAGTAGTTTAGCAGGTGCAGAATGTATTTAGCTGTATACTGATTCATTAGTTTCAAAGGAATTCAAAATGCATATAATCAGGCACATGAAATCAAATAACACTTCACAAGTTGCTTGATACAAACATATTGCACAAGATGCTTTTGCCAGGCTGCTGGTTTCTAAGGAAACTAGAACTTAATTGTTCAACATATGATCCAACATTTATCTTAACTGAGTCAGTTGACTTTGGGAGTAGAAACTACTCCAAATATACAAAAGAGATTGTATAGTGGTGAGTACGGTTGGTGGCATGCTACAATGCTGTACTTGTAGGTGGAGCTGAAGGTGGTCCCTACAGTTAAGGTTGCCTAATGGCAATGTTATAAGACCCAGTTTTCAGTTGTCTTGTAGTTATGTCAAACTTTAACAATTATGGCTGAAATTTTCCTTGCTGGGCATTTGCCTGAGATGTGACTTATTTTAAAATTTCAGTTAAAACTGAGGTTACAGGGAAATGAGTATCAGTTTGCCTGTGTTAACATTTTTTACCGCCATTTCATTGACAAGCTCTAAGAACTCCAGGATTCTGGCCAGGGACTCAAAATTTGGCAAGGGGGCTGTGTTTTTGTCAGATGTACCTTTTGCTGTCTCCTTAGAAGTCCACCAAAATTTGACAGTTATGACTCCGAAAATTTTGTTTGCATGTGCTTGACAGCATGTTTCAAAGTTTATAAACCTCTGAAAATGATCCTCTCAAATGAAAAAGCTTGGGCAACCAAAACTAAGTGGAGCATATAGGAATGCTGCTAAGTACTGTATTGTAAAACTGAGTGAGTGGTCGCTGGTTAATATGTTAACGGTCTCTCTTCTGCGTGTATGTAAATCTTGCATAGGTCACTCATTGTTACTGTAATAGCTAAGTCCAAAATGGACATTAATACCATTACACAACTTGATGTAGTTGCAGCTTCTGAGGGATATAGCCAAGTATAGGGTAACAATCAGATCTGAAGTCTTTTGGCAGATCAACAAGGAAACTAACACAGTAAACTCTTCATGCATTTTGAATCTGGCCGTCTGTTTCCATATCTCTTTGTACGCATGTGCACTCAAGCCCCTCTCTATTTAACCCCCTTAAATGGATACCCTTTTTTTTACTGTTCATAAGTGATTGGCATATCCAAATATTTAAGATCTGTATAATCTGATTTTTCTGTATACTCGTGAGGCACTATGGCTTTATGCTTTGTCCGTGGGGAGGGGGGAAAAATGGCTAATCAGTACAGAGGGATGAGAGGAGATGGAGCTAGAAACTTATGAGTGGTTGTGGGAGATGTGTATTATAATGTTTTAGTATATTGTATTGTATGTTTGGTGTATTGCAATGTATATTGCTCAACGGACAACTTAAACATAATTTGTAATTCCAAGTTTAGTAAGTTGTTTTCCCTGCCCTGAAGAGATTGCATTATTTTAGGTTGTGAAATCTAGACACAGCCCAGTAGTTCAGGAATGGAAGGATGATGAGATTTGGTGGAGGAGGAAGAAAGAAGGGATGATTTATTTTTGGATCAATGGAAAATTTTATTCCAGACCCCAAGTGCCTTAAGTTCCATTGACTTTCAATAGACATGGGGCATGGCTACACTGGAAACGTCAAAGTGCTGTTGCGGGAACGCTCCCACGGCAGTGCTTTGAAGTGGGAGTGTGGTCGCGCATGAGCGCTGGGAGCTCCCAGTAATCCACCTCCACGAGGGGATTAGCTCCACTCTCAGCGCTCTGAGCCTCTCTACAGTAGCGCTTTAAAGCGCTCAGACTTGCTGTGCTCAGAGGGGTGATTTTTCACACCTCTGAGCCAGCAAGTTAGAGCGCTATAAAATGTAAATGTAGACAAGCCCTTGGTTTTTTGAAGTGATGTAAGTGCTTTTGACTATTTCTCCCTAAGGAGGAGAGAACAAAGGTGCTTATTGGAGATGGCTTGAAATTGTAAAGAGCAGCATGACAAAAGGAACAAAGTGAAAATGGGAGAGAAACTAAAGTAGTAATGTGAAAGGATTGGGAAGAAATGAGAAGATGATGGGGAGGCAAAACTATGTGGGACCTTTAAAGTAGAGCAGAATGAATTTGATAACTTCCTTAAATTTAAGGGATTAAAAAAGGGAGATATGCATGTGGAAGGAAGTTCGAGTTTTATTGTAGTCGTTAGGGGGCAGTTCCACTTGGAATTACTTTATTGCCCATGATCAGAATATGGAGGTGACAGAACTGTGGTGGATACATTTGAATGGATAGTTGATATCTACAGTGAAAAGTGATTAAATTACAGTGCATACACTGATCTCTGGGCAGTTAAAACCATTTTCTTATATGTTTCTGGTTTCCTTACTCTTACAATAAAGCATCAGACAATTGTAGCAGTAGCTGCAAATTAAATATATCTGACTTTCTCTAGGGACCATGATAACATTGCTTTTATACATTAGAACAGCGGGAAGTACTGTAAACTGAGGAAGTGGCCGTGATTGCATAGCAACACAGAGTCTGCCTTCAATTAGAGCTTCAGAAGAATGGAAAGAATGGCTTTACTGTTACTACTACAAAGGAAAATTACATTCTTTAGGGATTTATGTGAATGTGGGATGACAATTGGACTAGAGTATACAACACACACAAGTGAAATTCTGGTTTCTAACTGCAGTTTAAATGTTGTAATTAGTTGGTAAGATGCTAAGTCAAAACAATTTTAATGGCTTTCTTTCAGTAGCTGTCCTTCCATGGTACAATCCTCTTGGCTTTTGCAGATTCTGTGATCTTTGTTAGCTACTGATGCTTGTAATTCTAGTGTTTAAGATGTCTTGTCTTCTCCTCCTTTTAATATTCCCTATAACCACATGGGATTACTTCTGTCAGCAACACACACACAAAACTGGCTCATTGTTCTCTTGAATTTTCTAGCAAGGGAAATGGGCTTAGGCCCACAGCACTTACTTCAAACCCTTTCCCCCTAAGCAGGTTTCAGAGCTTAGGTTCCAGACCGAGTGGGAACATTGACACTACTTTGGTTTAGTCCCATAGAGCCTGGGTCAATTGACATAGACTCACACTGCAGGTTTTTTTCCAATGTAGATGCACATACCCATAGTGAAATTAGGTAAGAAATGCGTGTTTCAGATTTTTGGTGTGTTGCAGGTTCTGTGATGTTGTGGAGAAAGTTAGTGCGTTGTCTAAAACGACTTTCGAGGCTTTTAGATGGTTCACATTTTAACTACACCATTCTGATGATGTATAAGTGAAATACTTGTAGCTTTCATGCTGACAACGCTATGTTTGGAGGGCTGGTTCTAATAATGTACTTTTAGATTTGGTTTTGTTTGAATTATGGGGTTAAAAGAAAAGGATACTGCCTGTGGTGGCTGTGAATCCAGAAGTAAACAAGGGATTATTCCCCACTGTTGTTCTAAATGACTGTTTTGGGTGATCTACAGATTCATTCAGTTTCTAGGCAGCAAGAAGCTTTTAATTAAGTAAAAGCTAACATGTAGGCTGTGAAGTGCTTAAAGAATTTGTTTCACTTAAACAATAGAATTGATTTGCATACTCAAATAGGTGCTTGTCCATTGATGCACTAACAGCCAATGGACTTTTTAAATTCCAAAAGTAATGCAGAGTTTATTTTTAAACTTCAACAGTGGTGGTGTAGGACTGGCATAGCAAAACTATAAAAGCACTGAAGTATTGTCTGAATATTTCTCTTTAAAAAACAGCTAAAACTCATGTGATTTGACTGAGATAAGAGTAATAGCGAAAGTGGTAATTCCTCCTGCGAATATTTAGATTAGTTATAAATGTCCTCCCCAAAACAATGGGGGTTAATAGGTATTATCACATTAATGACAAAATGTATCCATGATTCATAACAAATGCTCCCTCTGATATGGTGTTTGCCCATGTCCATATGTCTCTTAACCTTTTTAGATTTATTGGCTAGTCTGATTTGGATAAAATACTTCTGAGTTTTTTTCCCCCATTTGTTGAGTGCAGAAAACAGTTTGATAGACTACAAATATTTAATAACTTACTGCATTAAACAGTGTATTGTATGTATGTGTGTGTCTTGTGCACATACACAAATTTTGTTTTTCTGCAGTCCTACTTTGTCACGGATTATGATCCGACAATTGAAGACTCCTACACCAAACAGTGTGTGATAGATGAGAGAGCAGCACGGTTGGACAGTAAGTGGTTGTTTTTTTTTTTGTTTGTTTGTTTTTAAAAAGCATAATTAAATATTGATATTTAAATGGTCTGTAACTGTTATTTATTTGAACTTGAGTTTTAAGAGGGTGGTACTGGATCAAATTATATTGTGCTAAGTATTTTGATTTATGATGCTTTCATAACTACCTGATTAAAAACTTGCACTCTAGTCTTAATTGCATATTCATTGACTATCAAAGAGCTAATCAAACGTAAAACTTTGTTTAAATTGATACCAAGCCTAAATGCCTAATGTAAATAATGTCTGCAACTAAATAAATAGCTTCTCTGTTTTTAGAGATGCTGAGCACCTGCAGCTTCTATTCTCTAGAGAGATCCTCTGCATTCGGAGCCTTATTCTTGGGCCTTACTTTCTGAGTACAAGACTACCAGAACTTCCTTAACTCTTTTTTTATGAGCAGTGGTTCTGGGATTCAATGTACTCGCTGTCATGTTTGCCACCCATGCAGAGTGTAAATGCTGCCCTCCAAATATTCCAGTGCGATCCCTTTTGCTAACAATCGATTTTAAGACTCCCATCTAGGTATGCTCAACAGCTATTTTTGCCTGGCATGAACTGGTCAAAGGGAGACCAGAGTTTCTTCAGGTCTGGTACATGCCAGACTTAATGCTTATGACTGGGTCACTGCCCTAAAGAGTCAAAACTCCTTGAGTTAGGAGTCCCACCAGCATCTTGCTAAGTTCCAAGAGTGAGAATCTTGCAATATATCTTCATTGGAAGAAAAACTACGGATAAGTTATTTCCCATGGGGAAGGTCATAGTTTATAAAATAACATCCCCTTTAAAAAATAAGCTGCTGTGCTCCAACTGTTTCAGGAGGAAAAGTTTCACAAACTAGGAGCATAAAGTATAGTAATTAGTTTTTCCTACTTCTGTTCAGTTCTGGATACAGCAGGACAAGAAGAATTTGGAGCTATGCGAGAACAGTATATGAGGACTGGGGAGGGCTTTCTCCTTGTCTTCTCGGTCACTGATAGAGGAAGGTAAGTCTCAAACAACTACGAAAGAATGTGCCAGTACTCTATCTGATAACTTTCTGTTTGCTGTGTCCGTTTCTGCTAGAATAACCATGTGGTCCTTGTTGTGCAGAGACGAACGGATGCCATTGCTTCCTGGTTTTAAGTGGCTAATTAATATTCCCTCAAATTGTGATAGAGGGAGTTGGGGTAATACAGCTAGACAAAATTAAACTGTTAATTGTCTACATTAGTGGTTCTCAACCTTTCCAAACTACTGTCCCCCTTTCAGGAGGCTGATTTGTCTTGTGTACCCCAAATTTCACCTTAAGAATTACTTGCTTACAAAAACAGACATAAAAATGCAAGTGTCACTATTACTGAAAAATTGCTTACTTTCTCACTTTTACCGTATGATTATAAAATAAATCACAACCCCCAGGTTCAGAAACCGAGAGAGAGCAGTATAAACAAGTCACTGTATAAAATTTCAGTTTGTACTGACTTTAATGCTTTTCACGTAGCCTCTTGTAAAATTAGGCAAATATGTAGAGGAGTTGATGTGCCCCCGGAAGACCTCTGTGTACCCTCAGAGGTAAACGTACCCTTGGTTAAGAACCACTGGTCTACATTTTATTTCAGTTCATTAAAGCACCTGCCCAATGCTATAAGTGACTTTAAACTATAAATAGGAAAACAAGAATGGGGGGCGGGGAGGAAGGGAACCAAATGCATCAAAATATCTTCCCCAAATATTAACTTGAACTTTTAAAGCTGGCTCAGTATGTCATGCCAGGCTTATTGACCAGTTCTTGGTAAGGGCATGACATCTAAGCTTGGTGTCCTTCATTGATTGCACTAGTAGCATTTTGTTTTGGTCAGCCCTAAGGCAGCTCTGTTCTCTTAGTTTCACTCCTCAGCCCCTCTGGGCACCCTTCACTGTCAGCTCAATGTTGCTGTGCCTGGTGTTAGTAGGCTTACTGCTGTCCTTTTCTGGCAGGCAGCAAACCCGACCATTAATTTACTTGGATAGCACTTCCACTTTTCTTCTATTTCTGGGCAATAGGATTATAACCAATTTGATGGGTTTTTATAATTAAAAGCAAAGGTTTCAAACATTAGAAATAGCTGTAGAGGCTTTGTTGGGAACACCAATTGGCTTTCTTGGATGCTATCTGAAATTTTGGTCTCCATAGTCTTGTATGGAATGGCTACAGTGTATTTTTGGTAGCAATTTCAAACCTGGGTGCCTAGAATTAAGAGTCTAAATCATATTTGAAATTTTTAAAAATTGTCCTATATGCTTTGAGTGCAAGAATAAAATCCTGTATCCTTCCAAGCTATATGGAAACTAGAAAAAGGCTCTTGCTGCCTAAACACAACCTTCTTTTGTCTTAAGTGGGAGTGCCTTTTCCAACGTATGTATACACATTGCTGATATTAATACTGAGTTGCCATTCAATGAAGAAAATACACCTGTAAAGTTGCATTAACCCTACCCTAAGGCTAAGCAGGACATGCTCCATTGCAACTGTCTAAAAGATCAGAATAGGTCCTATAGATTGCATAGTAGTGATTTGTGTTACGAATCATTTTAATTGGATCAACTAGCTCAGTGGTTCCCTAATCATGGAGCCGTGGTGACTCAGGATGAAACAATATTTTATTTTAGGACACTTTCAACCCTGTCTCTTTATCTAGCCATAAACATGAAGGGTGGTTGTAGTCCCACTCCAATTTTCATGACACCATAAATCAAGAACCCATGAACAAGTGCATGCAAATCTTCCTTACTTTTATTTTTCAGTTTTGAAGAAATCTACAAGTTTCAAAGGCAGATACTTAGAGTGAAAGACCGTGATGAATTTCCTATGATTCTAGTTGGTAACAAAGCAGATCTGGATCATCAAAGACAGGTAAAATCTTGGCGTTATTGTATATCAAGAATCCTAATTTTTTGTTCATGGTTTTTGTAGAAATTGTTGTCAAGAAGATTAACGTCAAATTTTAAAATTGGTAATTGGAGCAAATGACTTTTTTGTGAAATATTTGTAATGAATCACAATGGAAGAGAAATACAGGAAATTCAACAACGCTATAGTTGAGGTTCTTAACCTTTTCTCTTTATTTTGATCCTGAAACAGTTCTCCCTATTTATTTATTTATTTTTTTTTTTGATACAGCAGCTTCTCTTATTGACGTTTGGAAGTGAGGCTGAGGCTAAATTTATTGAGATCTCAGGCATGAGTATGTCTAATTCTCCCACTCTCTTTTAAAATTTTCCCTAATATATATTACTCATCAAATTGGCTTGTGCCAAGCCGAAAATTCTATCACTAAAATGTGTGGTGGTTACTCTAAAAGTTTTACTCAGCGTGCATTTCTTATTGTAAAAGCAACAGTCATTTTGTGTATAACTGGCTTATACACGTATAAAGCAGATTGTGCAGCCAATGGTATGCTTTAAAGTCTGGAGGTACGCAACAGAATTAGTGTAGCCCATATTAAATGGATTGAAAACTGTCTAATAAATTGTGAAAAAGTGGGAGCACTTATCAGATGTTTTCTAGTAGGGTCATGGAGGTATCTATTCCTGTCCCAGTGCTATTCAATATCTTACTATTGGTGTGGAAGAATATATAAAATCATTGCTGGTAAAATTTGCAGCTGACTCCAAAAATTAACGGAAGGGTAAATTACAGGGACAGGTTACCTGTATTCAGACCAAACTGGATCACTTGGTAAGAGGTTTATTGGGACAGCATGCGTTTTAATACAGCCAAATGCAAGGTAATACATTTAGGACCAAAGAATGAACATAATACAATATGGGACAATATCTTGGAATGTAGTGACACTGAAAAGGACTTAAGGTAATGGTAGATAATCAGTTGAACGTGAATTCTCTATGCAGTTCTTTAGGTGAGAGAATGAATGCAATCCTTGGATATATAGGCAGAGAAATATCAAGTAGGAGTCAGGGGAAGAGGTGGTATTTTTGTATACATATTAGCGAGACCATTACTAGAATACTATGTCCAGTTCTGGTGTTGATGTTTTAAAAAGGATGTAGAAAAATTGGAAAGGACTCAAGAATGTTTTTGGGTTTGGAAAAAATGCCTTAAAGTGAGAGACTAAAGAAGCTCAATCTACTTAATTTATCAAAGAGAAGTTTAGGAGGTGATTTGATCAGTGATTTGATGAGCACCTATGTGGGGAAGGGATTTCTAATAGTAGACAACTCTTCAATCTAGCAGAAAAATGTACCAGAAATTTCCACGGGTTGAAGCTGAAGCAAGGCAAATTCAGGTTAGAAATGAGATGCAATTTATAGCAAAAAATGAAAAAAGCTAGATCATAGTCCCTTCTGGCTGTAAAAAAAAAATCTATGAAACTAAACTTTTCTATCACTTTGAGGGCTTTAAAGGTTTGAAACCACTTCCATAAACCAAAATGTCACTTCTAACTTTGTTTTGGTGGCAGAGAATTCCTAATCTCTCATGTCTGTAAGCACTTCATGCTATTTTATATTTGGCGCTTTAGTTACAGCCGAACACTTTGTGGTTCACATAAAATGGTTAATGTTGATATTTAAGAGTAACACCGTTGGTATCTGAGGTAGTATCTATTTAGGTGAAAGGGCACTTCATGCGTCAGACATACTATTTCATATTCTGTACACTCAGGCAGACATCAGTGTCTCAGCTGTTCTGTTTACATTTCCAAAGTACTCTTTGCCATCATAACAACTTTCTGATTCACATACAATGGTTTGATTATGGTAATTGATTGTAGATACTAGTGTGGACCCTTGCCACTTACAGCATTGTGTATTTGATATTCTTCTTCATTTTAGCCTTAGTATCATTGGCTTTTGGCTTACACAATCAGGCTTTCCTGTTCTACTCAGCTTTGCTTTGCTATGATCAATATTTCAAGGTCTTAAAATAAAAAGCTTATTAGCTTTGGTTGTGCTTATTTTTCCTGCATCTTCATACAGTGGGTACTATTGAAATGCTATGCAGAGTGCTGAGAATCTAATCAATGACAATTCTGTAAGATAGCAGCCAAAAAGTTTAATTAATTGTGTGTTGTTCCATAATCCATTGCTGAAATCAAAACCACAGTGTGTTTTTATTGTAATTGATGGAGAGGGTACGAGGGAAGACGAGCCCTGTAACATATTGACCTGTGCAAAAAAGGCTTTATGGGCAGTGCTAATGGAGTTAAACACTGTGCGCGTGTTGCAGGTCTATAGGGTGGTTTGATTCACAAATATAATCACATTGGCTGCATGATGTAGGAAAAAAATACTACTACTGAGTTACAAAGGGATATACAAACATTAAACCACAAAATGCCCCTTTGAGGTAAGTAATGAGATTTCAGCAGTATTTCTGGATCTTTCTATAGTTTGGGGCGTTCCAAGGCAGCCTTAGATATGCTTAATTACATTCCTGGCCCTCTTGTCATTATTTCTAGGCATTTGGATTTAAGAGGATGGTGTTAGTCTAGGCTGCAAAACAAGTCCTCAGACTGCTACTACAGCCAGTCAGAGCTTGGTAAAAAGGACCTCCAGTTTGTCACGAAAGCCTTGGTGAACACTGTGTATCCTCAGCGGCTTGCTTTTGATAAATGCATGCTGTATAGTAGTTTCTCATAAAGCATTGTTGCAGTAGAACTTAGCTAACGTTGATTCCCTTTAAAAAGGAGGAGAGTTGAACAAGGCACTTGATGTTTCAGCAGCTTTTTCCGGTAACGTGATAGGGGCAGCCTTATCAGCTAATCACAAACTAAATGGGGTCAGGCCTTCATCAGCCTCTGGATGGAAGGCTTTCAAGGAAGATCCGAGGCGGTGCTGCAGGGAAGTGGTTTGTGGTTTAGTAGGTGAGAGTTTTTTCCTCTGAGGCTATGGCTACACCGGCACTTTACAGCGCTGCAACTTTCTTGCTCAGGGGTGTGAAAAAACACCCCCCTGAACGCAGCAAGTTACAGCGCTGTAAAGCACCAGTGTAGCCTGTGCCCCAGCGCTGGGAGCCATTCTCCTCATGGAGGTGGCGTGCCTGCAGCGCTGGGAGAGCGCTCTCCCAGCGCTGGTGCACGACCACACTCGCACTTCAAAGTCCTGCCGCGGTAGCGCTTTGAAGTTTAGAGTGTAGCCAAAGCCTGAGTCAGTACGTAACTAATGCACTAGCACAGCAGTAGCCAGAGGTGTTATCTTTGGACTGAGACTTAACAGAGGTCCTTGTGATTCAATTTAGGTAACAGAATTCTGCCTCCCTAAATTCCCACTCCAGTTTAACAATGGTATTAGTCACTTTCTATAGTAAACTTTTGTGTACTACTCTCGTTTGTTAAACAGCTGCCACATTCCACCAAAAGATAGCTGGAGTTTGAGGGAACAAAGTGATGGCAATTATGGAAGAACATGCCCTTATGTGTGGGTTTTGACTTCTGTGGATTAATTAGCTTGCAGTGCAGTCCTTTTAAATTTGTTTCTTTAGTTGATTTTGCAAAATGGACCTCCAGTCAATAGCAGAACTCCATTCTTTTCATATATATTTTTTAAAGTAGATATATTGGGAATTCTGTATGAACTCTAGTCCTGATACTGTCTCGTAAGGAAGGGAAGATTATTCCTGTTTTGTTTTGTATTTTTAAGATGAAGAAACTTAAGCAGGTTACATGACTTGCCCAAGAGCACACAGAATCAACGGAGGACTAAAATTTGGGCTGTGTACAAAGATGAGAAGCAGATACTCCCATCAGGTCATACAGTAATGTTTGAATACTAAAGCACTCAAGCCAAATTTGGTCCTAAACTCAGTACAGCATAACAAGCATTTGTCATCTTCTGTTTGGATATTGAGCTCTGAAAGAGAACATATGCCAGATACAATGAATTAATAATTTATTGTAAAAATAGATTTTTTCCTATAATGGGCTAATCCAGAGCTAATGGTACACACAGTCCCCAGGGATCATGACATTTGAAAGATTGACTAAAGCTCCGGGACAAGGTTTGCAGATGGCTCTACTCCTTAGGCATGATGGAGCTGGACACAGCAAGGGTAAAATTCTTTTGCGCTGGAGATTGAGCTTGTTGCTGGTCTAAGACAATGAATTCAGTGCCCCAGTCCTCCTCATCTGCTGCTCCAAATATGATAAACTTCTCTGGCCTTTTGCTAAAAAATACTTACTAGAGTGTATGTAGAACTTACTAAACTATTTGAAAAAAGAGCCCAAAATAATTTACTTTGGGGATGGGAAGAGGGAAAAAGATCTACACATGGTAGACTAGACCATCACAATGGCCTCTTCTGCCCCTATGAAAATACTGGCAGTTAATGCACTACTTGAAGATGATCAAATATTGTAGTGATGGTGGAATGTGATATAGGAACTTGAATACAGTGACAGGACCTCACATTCAGAGTATGCTGAGTGGTTGCTGTGTATGTATTGAGATGACTAAGATTATTACTACTGTTCTTCCACAATTGGGTAAAAATTGGGTCTGCTTGCCCACGACAATAGCTCACATCAATTCAAGTTTTAACAGTTTAACAGACTTTATTTCCATGCTTCTGACTGTGTTGTGATCTTTTCCCTTCCCATTAGTATTTTCCTTTCTGGAGGTTGTATTAGATTTTATCTGAGAAATGAACTCTCACACAATACTGAACAGTTTGAAACAATGGCATCTAATATCGAACAAGGAATTTTTTAGAATAAAGAAAAGAGTAGCGTCCCAAATGCTACTCATTTTTGTGCACTCTTTAAAACTGTAATAAAAGGAGGAGAGAAACAGATCTCGCATCCTTCTCCTTGCCCTCCTCTGTATATAGCTGCAGTTTCTGTTAGAAGAAATCTAACACTTCTAGTTTGCTTCTGGCAAACTTGTAAATTGTTTGTGGTTGAGAGTAGATTTTCCTGTAGACCATGGTGTTAAGTTACCCAGAGTCTGCTGAAATATGTTTGGAAAAAAATCAATTTGTCTATGTTGCAAGTACAAAAATTTTACTATTAAAAAAACCTGATTCACCTTTCACTACTGACATCCTGCTGTCTGTCTGTGCTTATTGCACTTTACTCAATTTGGACAAAGAAAATAAATTGGTCAGTTTCATACTTCTGGTGGTCCTATGTCAGTACATTTTATCAGACTTTAAACCTATAAAAATTGCATGTTTAAAAAGTAAAAGCAGGTTATTGTGGAAGCATAATTTTAGATCTGTACTTTTTTTGGTGATGCATTCATACTACTGATTGCATCTCTTATCCTTGTACAATCTCACTGAAGTACAAGATGTTTCAGTGTTTTGTGCAAGTTGTAGCCTTCTAATTAAATATGCAGGATATTTCTAATAAAATGTCATATGATATCCCCTAGGGCAAAATTAGTCACCATCTTCTTGGTGTACTTTTCTTTTTTCCTTAAGACTTTACATTTCTTATTTTCTACATGCTTTTCCACCCTGTCTTTCATAATTATTTCAGGTACTTTCACCCCATCAATTCACTCACTTGTTAAAATTTAAATCGGCAATAAAACATCTTAATTCTCAGGATTGTTAGCAATTTGAGTTACAGTGGAGGAAAATAGTGTTGTAGGTATATCTGCAAAAGCTCAGGATGAGAGCCTCACCCTGTTTCGTCCTTTTTGTATCCAAGGGGTATAAAGGGCTGAGGAGTGTTATAAAAGGCACTTAAAAGCCCAGATTCGAGCCCGTGGGAGGATTCCACTGGTACAGGCATTTTAGAAGATTCCATAAGGCTGCCTCCCAAGGATGACCCTGTCACAAGCCCTATGATAGGGGGGCATGTTGGTTGGGGCTACGTGAACGTTGGGGTAGGGCTGCAGCATGCAGTGCTGAGAAGATTTTAGTCAGTGCTGCATCCCATAGGATAGAGAACGGAAACTGCCATAACTTGGGCAGGCCCCCAGGGCTACGTAAATTATATTAGGACACAGGAGCAGCCCAGGATCTACACGGTGCACAGATGGCTTAAAGCCACCCTAGCCGCTTCTTTCTCCTGTGCTGAGAGTTCTGTGCTGTGCCTCTTAGAGCCACAGCACAGAATCTCATTTGAAATGTTTGAACACTTTAGTCCTATTTATTTTTTAAAGCACCTTTGTATGGTAACTGAAGTATTATCACTTTATTCCTTTTTACCTGTTACTTCTGCTGTCCAGATGCTCAGCAGCAGATGCTCAGCATATGTATTGTGTGTCCCAATCACAAGGATGCAAACTCCCCAAATCGCAACAAACATCTTCTCATAACATTCCCTTCAGGTAAAAATCTGAGTAAATAGCTAAGCCTTGTAATGTGCCTTGAAGATTGTTGATGCCTAAGTCGGTCAGAGTTGCAGTGACAGAGAACTGAAAAAGATTCCCTGTGCGACAGACTGACAATATTCTATAGTACCCTGAACAGACTTTATGGAATGAAGATAAACTTTATTGAATTGAAGTATGCCTTATTGATTTAGGGTTAATACATCTGGGGTACATTGCATTAAAAATGCAATTGAGTATGTGTTGTGGCATTGTATTGTGGCAAATTGCTGGCACTACTATGATGGGTCCCATGCTTTCTCTTCTTGGGGGGAGGGGGGGTTTCAGGGCGCCATTTCTTACCCCAGTTCAGGGGCATCAGCTGTCCCACTAGTATCCCAGAGAAGGGGAGTGGAGAGGGAGGAACCCAGGTCCGCCCTCTACTCCGGGTCCCAGCCCAGGGGCCTTAGGATAGCAGGTAAACCACTTGTACTAGTGATACTTTTCCCCTGGGCTACTTCCCTCTCCTGCCCTTCAGCTTGAGGCTTCCTGCCTTCCTTCTGCACAAGCCAGGTGTCCCTTTACCTAGGGTCTTGGTCTTCTTAGCCCTCCAAACTGCTCTCTGCTCCATCACCAAACCACTCTGCTTCAACTCCTCCAAACTGCGCTCTGATCCAACTCCAAACCACTCTACTCCAGCTCCTTCCCCTGGCTGGTTGAAGCAGGGGGATTTTATCAGGTGACTGGCTTTAGGTGCTCTAATTGGCTTCAGGTGCTTTTAATTAATCTATAGTAACCTTTCTTCCCTTTACAGGGAATAAGGCTTCTCCTCATTCTGGGGCTTACACATCTCTCCTAGATCACTCTCCTGCTGCCTTCTGGCCGTGCTGTATCACAGTATGTACCCTCTCTAGCAGGGAGGGGGATGGCAATGAACTTTCTCTATTATCAGCCTTTGAAACCACCCTTCTAGGGAGATATGCATATACTAGTTCAGACTGGATTCTCTCAGGACCACTATAATAAAGACTTAGACTTCGTCGACACTGCACTTTCGTCGTTAAAATTTTTGTCACTCGGGTGTGAAAAAACACCCTTCTCCCCCCCACGACACAAGTTTTAACAACAAAAAGCACCAGCGTGGATAGCGCTTCGTTGGCGGGAGCCACTCTCCCGTTAACTAAGTTACTGCTCCTCGTTGGGTGGTTTTATTTTAGTCGCCGGCAGAGTTCTCTCCTGGGAACAAAGAACGGCTACATTGCTTACCTTACAATGGTGCAGCTGCAGCGGCACAGTCGTGCCGTTGTAAGGTCCACAATGTACACTAGCCTCAGATGAAAGCCTGTGTTTTATACTGGCTCAGGGCCTTCTTCCTGATCCAGCAAATGGCCAGGACCCCGGTCTATGGAGAGCCCCAATCCTTATGGAAGGACTGGGCCTACTGAAGCCTCATAAGACTGTGTGCGCTTGTTCTGAGCTGAAGCTTTGATCTTGTAACCGCAAAAAACAACAAAGAAAACCCCTCCTAGGGTGGGGTGATGCATAGTAGGCTTAGTGTGAATGTAGGTTCTTTTATTGTTTTTAATGTCTTCTCTGTAATGCTTTTTACCTTAAGAATAAAGTAGGTGTGCTTAGAAAGAACTGTGTGGTAACTTGTCTGCAGCAATCACTGTGTTATCAGTCTCTGAAAAGAAAGCAAGCAGATCTGTTTAGGGCGGCAGACTCTTTGCTGGGAAATGCACAGTGAAGGCAGGGAACTGTGCAGCCTGGACATCGCCCTGGTCTGAAGGGAGTGAGATGCAGATCTCCACCTAGGGTGACCAGATGTCCAGCTTTTGTAGGGGGGGGACAGTCCCGATTTTTGGGTCTTTTTCTTATATAGGCTCCTATTACCCCCCACCCCCGTCCTGATTTTTCATATTTGCTGTCAGGTCCCCCTATCTCCACCCAAAAGGCAACAGCTGGGGGAGCTGGAAGCCTGAGCGTGTGGGGGCCCTTGCTGGACCAAAGGGGGAAAATACAGATATAGTTGCCGTGAACTGTGGCACCCTGTCTTTCTAGTCTAGAGTGCCCTAGGGATCTCAAATTCAAACTTAGACCAGGGATCTCAAACTCAAATCACCATGAGGGCCACATGAGAACTAGTAAATTGGCCCGAGGGCCGCGTCACTGAAACCTTTTCATACAACGATACAAAAGTATAGTAAAAAATGAAGAGTAATATAGTATTCTATTAAAAGTCAATGTATTAACTTTTTTAAAACTGTAATGCGAAGAGGGGTTTTAATAAAATATAAACACTCAGTAATGTTTGGAGTTTGGCTGCCAGTGGAGTCGGCGCTATGGTGGGTCGCAGGAAATAACTCCACAGGCCGCATGTGGCCCGTGTGCCGCATGTTTGAGACCCCTGTTTTAGACATACAGATCCGGGAATTGCCGACAAGAGCATACCAGCAGATCTCTGTTGTGGAGCTGCTACAGATCGCTTGGACCAGTATTGTAAGGCAACAGATCAAGGTTAGCACCTTGAGTTACACCAACTAAGCAGGAAACCAGTGAATTCTTCAGAGTCCTTTTGAGGCACCCATTGGAAGTGGGTTTTGCTATTAAATATATTTTTATTAATTGTTTGGAAGAAAATATAAGTCATTGCTGATTTTAAAAAGAAAAAATGCGAAGAGGACCCAAATTTGGTAGATTGGTAAAAGATTGGTCAAAAATCTATAAATCAAGATGAGGTCTTTCTAAAAGATACACTGAGCTACAGTGTATCTGTTAGAATCTGTTAGAATCTGTTAGAATCTGTTAGAATCTGTTAGAATCTGTTAGAATCTGTTAGAATCTGTTAGAATCTGTTAGAATCTGTTAGAATCTGTTAGAATCTGTTAGAATCTGTTAGAATCTGTTAGAATCTGTTAGAGCTACAATCAGAAGTATAGGTTCAGTGCAGGAATTACTGGTGGGGAAACTGCCTATTATACAACAGGTCAGAAAGGCCTTAAAATCTATAAAAAAAAAATATCTTCCCCTCTCCCAGCCTCTGCACTCCCTGGGTACCTCTCTTCACATTTACTGACTAATTTATGTAAGATGCATTTTTATTCTTAATTTTGTCTCTCATACTGTCTGCTGACCACCCACAAGTCTACCTCTTTATCCCTGCCCTTCCCCGCCTCTGTCTTCTCTCTGTCTGCCTCTGACATCTCCTTCAGATTGCAACTGGACATCCAATTAAATCTCTCCTAAACTACACTTTATCTTTTTTCTCGACCTCTGTCCTCCTGCACCTCTCTTGCTATTGACATCTGTTGTTCTTCCAGTCAGAGCAAAGTGTAATCTTTGACTGTCTTCCTTTGTAGCCAGTGTTTTGCCAAGATGTGTTTCTTCTTCTTCTTCTTCTTCGTCTTTACCAGTAAAAATCTGCTCTTTCCTCCCTATGTGGCCATCCAGCATCTTGACAGATGAAAGGAGATGCGACAAAGTCGGTCCCTCAAGGGTGCTTAGCAGTAGTATGGGAAAAGAGCCTGATGTGAGTGGCAAACCTTCCCACAGTGGCTGTAGGTCCCCTCACCAGATGGAATTTGAAGCCTACTCTACTTCCTGGCTTGCCTGCTGAGCTCTCTGATCGCTCTTTTTAACCCAGTTTCTCCAAACTGAATGATTTTGGGCAGGATTTTCCCAGTTGTTAGTGGACATGCTGAATATCTTGAGGCCTTGCTTCATTCACCTTTTTGCTGTATTAGACCTTTGGCCTTCCTTTGTGTCGTGGGCAGTTCTTAAGTTGGCCGTAAAGCACAGCCTTCAGCAGATTATCTTGGATCATGCGTTCCTCGTGTCCCAAGCAGCAAAGCCAGCAAATGTCCAGCGTAGTCTGCATGGACTGTAGGCTGGTTCTCTCAAGGATCTCATTATTGGTGATCCATTGGTCCTAAGTAACTCCAAGGATTTTTCTAAGACAGCAGAGGTGGAAACTGTTCAATCTCGGCTCCTGTTTGGAGTATGTAACCCAGCTTTCACAACTGTATAGGAGGGTACTAAGGACACAAGCCTGATTAAACAGACACCTTTGTGTTCAGGGTTAGCAAATATGTGAGGTAAGTTTGCCAAAGGATACTAGAATCAGCAAAGCTTCTGTTACAAGTTCCCTATCAAGATTAAGTGAGCTGATAAGTGAGTTGAGATAGCAGAAGTGATCCATGTTGTCCAGAGCCTTTGACACGGATAGCAGGAATGGTATCTGTAAGATCCTGTTGAAAATTGACTGTCCACAAAAGGTGCTCTTCCTATTTAAGGAGTTCCATGAGGGAATGAAGGCAGCCATCCAGTATTGAAATGAAAGGTCATCCGAGTTTAGTATTGATACTGGTATGAAGAAAGGCTGTGTCTTAGCACCCATTGGCTTTATCATCTTCTTCTCTGTTCTTAAGTATTCCTTTGGAAACTATCAATATGGTGTATTAATTGAATCGATGATGGATGGCAGCTTGTTTAGCATCAAACAATTCCAGCGCAGAAGGTATGTCACCCAGCTTACTATTTGGGATCTGCTAGTCAGAGATGAGCACTTTGGGCTGAGTTGTGTATTGCTGTTAGAATATTATTTCACTGAAACTTGTACCATCGTATCAGGGCAAAGCTACTCAATTTTCTTATAGGTATTTCTGTAGCACTGTGTACCCACCTCTTGTCTCCTGGAGTTCAAGCTATATTTATAAACAGCTGTGCTCTAATATCTTGCACACTTGGTTTTTATCTAGCAGCTATTTGACTTTTGAATCTTCATAGTTTTGGTTCGTAGGAAACGTCATTATTTATTTTGCTTTACTACTGCAGAACCTAAGTGCTGCTATGTACTTTTCAGGTTTGGCTGGGCTGGGGAAAAGAGTAGGTTTTACTAGAATTGACAGCATGGTGCATACTACTGGGTTGTCCAGAAGATTGTAATTGTTCATCTGTTTCAGCGGGGATTGTTGTGCTCAGGCTTTCCTATTTAAGGAGGAAAACCTGGTCATATGAGCTGTTACACAGAATCTGAAAAGTATTTAATACAATGGGAAATGGTTTAAAGATGGTATATGGACAGAGCTTTCGGACTCTTTATGAATGCTCTTCTCTACACAATTTTTTTTAACTTGCATTTTAAGTTCTTATAGTTTTGTATTTTTGGTGCGTAGCTTTATTTTTTTTAATACCATGCTTGAGAAGTTATATTCAACACCTGTTGCTAGTTTAATTTTACCCCTGAGGGATTCGGTAGTTGACTATTATCTAGAAGTTACGGTGATTCATATGCAATATTTAGGGGAACAGCTACTTATTTTTTCATAGACACAGTGCTCGCTGTGAAGTGTGTACACCAATCAGGATATGTCAGTGGAATGCTTGGAGCTTATTCTTAATGATTGCTTTTGATTTCAGGTAACACAAGAGGAAGGCCAGCAATTAGCACGACAGCTTAAAGTAACGTATATGGAAGCCTCAGCAAAAATACGATTGAATGTAGACCAAGCCTTTCATGAACTTGTCAGAGTTATAAGGTAGGTCAACAGTGTTCTGAGGAAACTTAAAGAACTTGTGAGCTTTAACAGATAAGAAAGTGCTGTCTTGGACAGAAAATACAATGATAACCAGGGCAAATTCTGCTTGCCATCTGCATTGCAAATGTTAACTGACTCTCTGCTGACCATGTGGGAAATCTGCATGTGAGGAAAGCAGAATATTTGAATGGGTATCAGCCGGGTGGTTTTGAGAGGAGAACTTTTTCCCATGATCCTTCAAGATTTCTGGTGCTAGGTATTGAACATACAGTCAATGAAATCTGCTGATGCTTAAATAGTGTAGCCGGTATTCAGCAACTGAATATTGGCTTTGTATAAAAAGCAAAATACCCTTTTATTAATCATCCCTTTAATGGACCCTAGGGGGGTTTGGGATCGAAAGATAGCAGGCTAGAGCCTTGTTACTAAGCTCTCAGCCTAACCTAGCAGGCCGCTTGGTTCAGCGCACAGCCCCCAAAACAGACTACAGTATAGTCTTTCAATCAAGCAAGCATACAACAAACCAAACCAATAGACCAAGGATTATGTAGTTATTCCTCCTTCACCTAGAGAACTACCTTGTTAAAACTCCCTTGTTTGCTGCTCCTGTCTGGCAGGTGAATCCCATAGTGTTAGCACCTCTTTAACCCAGCAAAATGTCCAAAAAGACACTCCCTAGAAACTGGGTATGAACTTATCCAACAAGCTCTAATCTCATGTACAAAATATAAATCACTTAATCAATGGTAAAACTGAATGCCTTCTGGAAGTAGTTGCATTGGTAAAATATTTCCTTTTCTCCCAGTCAGAAGGCTGAGTGGATAGTCAAATTACATACGCCTTGAACAGAGCTTGTTAGACCAATATGAGGTGCTTTACTGAACACTTTTGCTTCCATTTTGTAGATTTTTCAAATATAGAGACTGTCAGCAAAAGTGCCTTTGCTGACTTCTGTTAATGCCACCACAGGAGGGGGAAAAAAAGTTGGATGTACCAGGAGGGAGAATTTTCTGTATATGGAGAGAAAAAGGCAAATTGGGGAAGAGGCAGGGTAGTTGGAAAAGGTTGGCCCTAAGCAAACATCAGAGCATCTATGCACATGCCCTTCATAAATGTTTCTTCATTAGCCCCACACACATGAAGCCTCCTTTTATTCCCCTGTTGACCACATGAGAGCTTGTGCTTTGTGTCAGATATTCACTTTCTACCTTTCCTCCCTGTCTCATCAGGCTTTCTCGCTCTCCTGTCGTCCCCTTTCACTCTCCCTCCTCTAGCCTCCAACCTTTAACACCTGGTGATTCCTAGTGCCCTTCAGCATAGCAGCGAGGAATATGTTGCAGGGCAGGAGGAGGAAGCACTGCTGACTCCAGTACCATAAGAGATGGCTAATGCCAATAGGACTTCAGAAGAGGAGACTGAGAATGGTTTGGTCTAAAGAGAGAATTGAGGAAGAAGCAGCTGCAGGGTGTCATGTTTTAGGGAGAGGAAGGGAACCTGTGCATTTTTAACTCCATTAGGGCAGGCAAAGTTGGAGGGGGGAGGCGGCGGCATTCTTTTTCCTTCCCTTTGGTTGTTCCTATGGACCTAAATAAAAAACAATACCTTGAATAACAACCAGAAATGACTTGGAAGGCAGTGAAACCCTGGAGCATATGCCTATGTTTCCGATGGCCAAAGCTGCTGTCAATAACGGACCCAATTCCTCCCTAGTAGATTTTTTAGTAGCTATCAGGGACGTGAGTCTCAATTGCAAATTGAAGCTCCCATTACACTTACACACCCTCTGGGTGAAACTGGAAAAATAAATGTTATATTCACCATAGAACTACAGCTTTGGCACTTCAGGAAGGGAATTCTTCTACCTAAAATTCCATAGCCTAGCCAAAGGGTGCTAACTTCTTTCCCTGCGGACATACTCTACTTGGCTTATTGGTCATGAGGGTGGTATAGTTTAGGTTTTGAGGCAAAACCCCATCACAGTAGTTTCTTGCTGTAGTTATCCAGGTAGCATAAACACCATTTTAAAAATCTGGTTTATAGTGTGGTCATAGGCCAGAGACAAGTAATATCTTTTCAAGAGCTATCACAGATTATCCTGTCCTTTTTGGCTAGAGGCAGAAAAGAATAAAATAGAGCCTTCACTCATCCTCTATCAGGATTTGGCTCTTTTTATTCCTAAAATTATAATTCAAATTTTGATTTCAATTTAAATGGTACTCAAAAACAAACATGTCTATTTCACTTCTCCAAAGAGGATGAGTTGTCGTCATTTGGATGTTGAATAACTTCAGAACTAAACTTGTTGGCTATATCAATCAAGCTGGCTGTAAGTAACCCATTTTGAACCATTTAAATTGCATCAGAGCAACTTACTCTGTTTCATGGAATTTCCCTTTTGGTTAAAGGAAAGCCCAAGTTATTAGAAGCATTGTAAGAAGAACTAACTAAGAGGTTTCATTCTAATACTTGTTGATGTAGCTTCTAGAACCAGGCATGAATTATGATTGTTGATCAGCCATTGATGATGATAATATTGCTTATGCCCCCTGGAAAGAACAGGATGTGGTGGAATCTCTGTAAGATATGGTTTGCAGTGAGACAACATCTTAGAGATTTATCCACAAGAATTGGTTATTTATGGTTATTTAAGCTGTTAACATTGAGGTACAAATATAGGCCCATTGTCCAGTATTTGGTTACAGGCACAACACCCTTTTTACCTCTGAGCATGCCCAGAACGGTAGCAGTCTAACCTTACCTGAAAACCTTGCTGGGTCTGACATGAACTAATATAGTAAGTATGCCCAATAGTATTCACCAACAGTATTTGTAATATCTCTGGACAGGTACTCTTATTTTATCCTGGAACTTGTCTAGTCAACATAGCCAATGGTGGTTAAGACTAATTTTGCCAGAGCAAGAGTATCATAATAAATAAACTTACTAAGATAATATAGCGGATTTGAGTTAGAAATATATGAACTGAACTTTCATTTTTTTTTAGAAAATTTCAAGAACAAGAGTGCCCTCCTTCACCAGAACCAACACGGAAAGAAAAAGACAAGAAAGGCTGTCATTGTGTCATTTTCTAAGAATCTTATGAATCAAGCTATCAACTGCCAGATTAATTTTTCTTTCCACCATTTTGCATCACTTTGGGTATGTCTAGCCTTTTGTGCCGTGTCCTATAAATGGCCACCAAAATAGCCTTAGTCCAAGAAGCTGGCTGAATACAGTCCTAGAAGACAACTCAGTCATCTCAGGGCAGACTTCAAAGCAAAACACTAAGGCTGCTTCTTTAAAATCAGTTCCTATTTTTTCTCCCTTTAAGAGCTTGCACCTTGTGGAATTTTATTCATAAAGGAGATGAAACAAAACCTTAGAGGACAAGGTGTTCAAGTGAAGCATAAAAGTTGTCTTATGTTAATTAATTTATTTTTCACTTCTGACATTTCATTAGCTACTATCAAGGAGACCTCTAATCAAAGTGTAAAGTGTATTTAATAAAAAAGTGTATTGGCTTTTTGCCCTTCAGTTAAATTAGAGTTCAGCTAGCCTTAAGAAACCAACACTGAATTTCTTTGTCAGCAAAAATGTTTCAGCTCTTGTTTATGGTTCAGCTTTTTTTCCAGTGGCCAAAAGTCTACTTACTGTATTTATTTTACGGATCCAGAATAGCTACAGGATTATTACTACTACTATTATAATGTGGCCAAATACCTGGGCTCATTCTGGACTAGCCATTTCAGTTTATTAGAAAATTTTCACATCATTGTTGGGGGGGGAAAATTCATGTGTCTTCCTTTGATGTATTTCTGGGTAAGGGATTCAAGAAAATTAAAATTGTAGCTGTTTTTGTTTCATGTAATATAAAAAGATGGATTTGATCTTTCCAATGTCAGAGATGATTAAATGTTTTTGCTATATACTTTTATACATTATTTTCTTATCAAACTAGTTAACAAGTATTTTTATATGTTTGTAAGCAAATATGCTTTCACAGCATAACTTGTGTATATGTAAAGATGAATATTTAATTCTCACGGTTCACATTTAACTGACAAAATAATGCGGGTTATGCTGAACTGTGGTAGAACTTCTCCTTACTGTTCTGGTTGTACCCAGCAATGGCCAATCATGTGCCTGCCCGGCTTACCTATAAAAAGTAAAGTTTGGCATGCTTTCAAGTAATGTTTAGTATCCCTTATGAAAGACTGACCATTATGTGAACTATATTAAACTGTAAGACTTTTAAATGACTGTTTAGTTTAACGGTGGATGGTTTTTGAATTTTGAGTTCTGTGGATTGTGTTTAAACAATTCAAGAGTATGTTCCCTGATTCTGAAATTGAGTGGTATTGCACAGTTGTCACCTTATTGAATGTGTCCAACAGTTCTATGAAGTTTGGTTATTAAGCATACCTTTGTATAACTTGAGGTGCTAGAATTAAAGATGATCTAACCATTATCAAGAGGTAAGCACATTGCACCTTTGTTTGTCTTTTAAAAACTGAATCTCTCCTTGGGCGGAAGGGTTAACAATAGCTGGAAGGGGCATAGGACAGTCCAGGCAGACTTTTACATACTTTCAGCCTGACAAGAGCTTGAAATTTGGCCTACAGTGGTATAACCTGAATGGACTTAAAAGCATCTAAGTAGAAATGACTTCCTGATTCAACTGACGCTGACACCAGAGGACTACAGAATGATAGTTCGCAAAATAGGCCATTCAAAATAAACTTCTTGTACTTGGCTATGTTTTGGCGTATGCTAATTGTTGATTGCTCTGCCAATTAAAAAAAAATTCTATAACTCTGCTCTGGTAATACAATCTTGAAGACAACTAGATTTTGTGTAACAAGCCAGGTTAATCCTAGGAGTGACGCTAGGAGACATTTATAGTAGAGGAAATTAAGTTGCAGTAGGAAGCTTAAGTTGGCTCATTGACTCTGCATACACAGCATGGTTGTTTTTCTGAGAAATGACTTAATGTTTTACAGACATCATATATAATATGTTACCAGTCGACGCTGGGCCGTTATTTGAGTAACGTTTAGAAAATTTGAAATAAAGACCCTGTGGAATGTTTGGCAGGTGCATTACATTCTCCAAGTCTAAGAAATTATGGCCTTTAGCAAAGACGGGGGGTTTTTATTTCTCAAATGTGTAAAGCACTTGGGATTATGGGAAGGCATTAAATGTAAGGGTTCATAAGCAGGCCCACTGACAGACATTCCAGGGCAGAAGTGACGAATTAGTCACTTCCAGGACCGCCCGCGGGACCCTCCAAAGCATGGGGCCAGAGTGGTCTTGCGCGCCCAGGTGCCCTGCGGCCCGCCCAGGCAATTTAAAAGGGCCCAGGGCTCCCTGGCTGCTACCATGGCAGTAGCAGCAGCCAGGGTCCCCCAGGCCCTTTTAAATCACCTGGGCAATTGGGCCCCAGCCACCCCCCGCCCTGTCAGTGGGCCTGTTCATAAAATTCAAATTAAGTTTTCTCTGGAGACTTTCAGCTTTGTGTGAGACTAAGTAGCCAGACTTGTGCACAATTTTTAAAAAGTTAAAGCTGCATGCTTCATCTTTTGTTAATCACTTTTTTGAGATGTGTGGTCTTCACTATTTGATCAATTAATTTCTAAAATAGAAGATGCTCTTTCAGATCGGGCTGTTTTCAGCATGCTTGTCAAAGAGAAGCCCTCTTTTGCCACAGTTGAATGGAGCCTGGTAACCTGTTCAATCTATTACAGCAGATTAGTAAATTAAGTTTCAATTCAGCTGTAATAAGTTGAACAGTGTTGGGGCTACCAGGATCTGCTATGGCAGCACACTGTGTACCACAGTACCTAGACAAACATTCAAGCTTCAGAATGTAAGCCATCCACAAACTACAGGGAGGAGGATGGGGAAGTGAAATCTTCCTATATGCATGTTACTTCATAATTTAGTATTGAGAAGGGTTCACATATTCCACTGAAGGAGGTAGGACTGATGGACTTCATTTAACACTATAATTCATAATGGCAGTTTCTGTCCTCTTGTTCGCAAGCACAGTGCCCAACAAGCCTTGATCTGTTCATACAAGTAGTGCGGTGGCAGAGAAATGGAGCAGCTTTTGTGCTGCTGTTCAGCAAGAAAAGCAAGCTGGTTACCTGGGGCCAAAGAGGTGTGGAATCCCTGCTCATGTTGTGTGTACATATGATAGGGTAGAAGGGACTCTGCCTTAAATACACCAGTGACTGGTTCATCATCTTGCATTTCATAATCCCCAGTGTGATACCAAGAGTTCAAATGTAAATGATTTTCAAATAGTAATCATTTAATAAAGTGATGCATAAAGCATATCAAAATGTCAGACTGCCCGTGACCAAATTATCCAGGGATAAGTGGCCACCTCCTGGACGTCTCCCTAGAATTCAATATAGCTGATAATGGAATAATGCTACACTTCCCAACCTAGGGGATGGTGGGCTCAAAGAAAGGCTTTCTAAAATGGCTTGAACCCTTCCTTGTGATTGACCTCAAGAATTCAAATGTCATTTAATATACAGATACACAGCTATCTGTTGTTAACAGCTGATAACCACTGTTGCCCACTTATTCTAGCATTTGGCTGAGAT
Source organism: Macrochelys suwanniensis (assembly GCA_033296515.1). Classification (NCBI taxonomy): domain Eukaryota; kingdom Metazoa; phylum Chordata; order Testudines; family Chelydridae; genus Macrochelys; species Macrochelys suwanniensis. The sequence goes on along the minus strand of CM065781.1, from coordinate 96,953,433 downwards.
CAGCACTTAAATGAGGTAGAGCGGTCTGAAATTAAACTCCAGCAAGACAGAAGTGGACAGAGGGAAACACTTCAAAAAGTTTGCTTTTTCCAGCTCGGTCCCTCTATTCCAGGAAACATACTCACAGATCAAGCTAGTTTACGATTGGGGAGTTTTGCTGCGCATCTGAGTAATTTTATTCTCACTCTCCATCCTTGTTAAACTCAAGGTCTGGTTTCTTCTTTTCAAAGCACTGACTGGCCTGTCTTTAGACTAATGCGCCTCTTCTTGGGAGCTCAACCTCTGTGAAGTCATTGCTTTTCTAGAACACTGGAATACTGGAGCAATGGGAAGCATTGTGGAATTTTTACCACAAGGGCAAAGCTTGTCTGCATAGGGAGTGGCACTTTCTCTGAGGCGTGCCAGAAACTGTGGAACGTTGCTCTCACACAGGAACTCATACGTACCCCAAACCACAATATGCTTTGGTCCAAATGTGAAATAGCACTTTTTACCTTGCCTTCCTTAAGAACTACACAAAGACACAAGTTTATGTGCCGCTAATAATCTACATGTGTGTTGTTGTTTTTTTTTCTTGGGGGTAGGGGTGAATGGTGAAGAAACCCTGTCTGAGAAATGTAGGCCACCTTCTTTAACTCAATTCTGCAAGGTGCTCATATTATAGTGTGGGGCATGGTATGAAAATTGTAGTAGAACCAACTGTGTTATGGATTTCTGTGAACTTGCCCATGCAGAAGGGAGTTGCTGTGGTGGTTTGTATTTCTTTCAGATCTTCCTTAAGGACTATACCCCCCCACAGTGTATTGGCAGCTGGCTGTGCTCTGGATCCTAGCTCTGCAGCAAGCTAACCTTTCTGCTCCAGACTAAAAATAACACACTGTGATGAGGCGTTGCAGAGCTGTGCAAAGGAATGGAATGGATGATCTTTCCTATGCCTATTCAATCTATCCCTCTTGCCCACCAAGAACAGAGCTGTACTAAGACCTGCATGGAGCCTTGGTGGACTGGCTGTAGCCCAGATTAAGGTGTCAATTTAAAGGATAGGGCAAAAATAATCTGACTGAGGAATTTTGGCAAGTTATTCCTTTCCTTGATTGCCATTTTAGCTGGGATGGTTCCTTTTAGGCCAGTGGTTCCCAAACTGAGGTTTGCGAACCCCTGGGGGTTCGCGAAATGTTACAGGGGGTTTGGGGGGGGGAGGGGAATTCCCTAATGGTGGACAGAGCTGTCCCTAGAAACCCCGGGCAGCACAGGGCCAGCAGCCTGGAGCCCCAGGCCTTCCAAGAGCTAAGCAGATCAAAGCAAGCATATCTATCACACTGAGAAGATTTAAATTTCAAAACTCCTTATAAGAAATGCAAAGGGAGGTGGATATTTTTTGCTGTTTTTAAAATTAAAAAAGCAGCTAGTATTGTTTTTAACATTATTATGAACAAGTTTAAGCTTTGTTTGTAACGTGCGTTGTTTGCCTGGACTGCTCAAGACCTGAATGCTTGTGTAGGAGGAACTCTTTGAGTTGGCTTCTTAAATACCTTCATGCTGTTTCACATCTGATACTCCTTGATGAAACATAGGAGCCTTGTCTTATAACAGGCTTATTCAAAGTGATACAAGCTACGAAAGTGAGATCTTGGAAGTGTGTTGCCACTTTCATAATGTAATAAAAATACTGTAATTAATAATAAATAGTGTGTAATAAGCATGTCATAAAAACAAATCTTGTATTTCCAAGGTCACTGCTTTTCTAATTTAAATATTCATTTTTAGGAGGGGGTTCATGAGACGACATTTTAGTGAAAGGGGTTCACAGGTTGTTAAAGTTTGGGAACCACTGATTTTGACGATGCATGAGAACTGATTTAATTCACGTCCTAATAGTAGGTATTGTATTGCGATATTCTGAAATACTGTGTATGCTTGTGACTATTATATTGACAACCACTGGATGTCACTATTGCTAGACATAGAAAGATGTTTAAAGCGTCTCTGAAGTAATGTGTTTACACTTTTGTTACCCTTTACCTTGAGACCATTTTACAAAACTAAATATTTTCCTTTGACTTCTTCTCCTTGTTTAGGCAAAGAGATGCAAAATTCACAAAGCAATCTAGCTGCTAATTATAGTCCTTGTCAAAGGGCAACTAAGTCAATAGCATTCTAAACCATCTTGGGCTGTAATCCTGTCAGATTTCATAAACTAATAAGGCCCAGATGGGAAACCACCAGGGAAAATCCAACTTCTGTAACAAGTCATGGTGCTAGCTTTCGCACATGATATGCCTCTTTGCTTCTTACAGTGTGATATTTGAGGGCATTTTGTTGTTAGACAAACTCAGAACTTAAAGGGTTTTACTTTTTTTGTCAGATTAATCCATTTCACTCTTTTTTGCAAGAGCAGATGAGTTAACTTTGGTGTCCCAAACAAATTTGAACTGGGATACTAGGTTTCAGCCCACCTAAAGGGTAAATGTACTCTGTAGTTTTAACTGGGTGAGTATTCTTCACTTCCTGTCTGAAACTGCCATATTGGGGAGTGGGGGTGTGTGTGTGTGTGTGTGTGTGCTGTTAAACAGCTGCAGTGCTGTGCCACTGGTGGGTGACGTGATTTCTGTCTGTAGGGGCTGATCCAGTGGCCTTTTGTCAACGTGTAGTCCCATGAAAGTTTGTGGGGCTACTTATGAGTTAAGGTTTTGCGTTTGGACTCGAAGGCCCCATTCCTCCAAACCCTTAGGCACTAATGTAACTTCAACCATTTAGGTTGTCTTGTTGACTTCAACAGAACTACTCAAATGCATAAAGTTACACACCTGTTTTAATGTTTTCAAGATCAGGTTACAGTTTGTAAATCTACTTGTGATTTTTTTTTTATCCTTCTGCATAAAGGGTGCTACATAAATGTAAGTTTTATCACTGATGTAAGAACAGCTGGAAATAGTGTTTGATAAACGAATTGCTGCAGAAGCAGAACAACCTTTGGTATAAACACGAACAGTTATATGGGAACTGGAAAGTACTGAATGTTGGAAAACAAAAGCAAAAAGGATTACCCCAGGGCTTAAAAATGATGTGCCTTAAAACAATAGGTCATGGAGAGAAAACAAGTGAACTCTCAGGTTGATTTCTGAATTCAGATGTGATCTTGCAGTTCCAAGTAAAGATTATAATTCCGATTAGCACCTTATGGATATGAGATGTTTGAAATAAGTGCATTGGGAACGAAGCTCCGAGTTTTGGATAGCTTTCACTAGCAAATTTGAATAACACTAACTTTTTGAGTGATTAGCAAATCAAGTAGTTACAGAATAATAATGAGTAATTGAGGCGCTATAGCCAAACCTTTCAAAGGTTGTCGGTGAGAGAGGTCTCAATTTCTGGGTGCTCAGCTTGAGGTTCCAAGAGCCTAATTTTTAGAGGGGCTAAGCTTGTATAACTCCAGTTAGTCTTGGGAATTGTGGGTGCTCAGCTCTTATGAAAATCCGCAACTTGATGTTGCAAGTTGGTCAAAAAATAAGGCACCCAATTGACAACTGTTTCTGAAAAAACATCTGAACTGTATTTCCAACAAGGCTTGTCACAAATGCCTCTGTCTAGCTATTTCAATGCAAATGTAAACCGGAAATCAACTGCATTATTTAACTGAAAACTAACTAGTTAGTTTTCTGTTGTATAAGCTTGTAAAGACATTTGTTTCTTCCTTGAACGTCGAGGCTGATCAATAGGTGCTGCAATTTTCAGATTGCCCGACAAATTTTGAAGTTAGTCTTGGTGTGCATCTGTATTATCGGAGAAATCATTGAGAGAGCAATCCTTTGTTCTCAAATGGTTCTATTTTCACTTAAAGAATATAGCCTCTAACAAAATGACTTCTGCCAAGTGACTTATCAGACTAATAGGTCTGTTTAAAAAAAAAAAAAAAAAAAAAAATTCACATGAACAGCAGTCATCTCTGCACCCCAGGACACTAGATGGAAGCTTACAGTCAAACTGCAAATTAAGATATGTTCTAAAAAGGTAAGTGCTTTTCTTTAACTATTTTTTTTTAAGTGAAATACTTTTCCAGTTTCTTTTCAGGTTGCTAAAAGTTTTGGAGGTTCCCCTGCAGTTTGCCAGAAGGTTTGTGGCATCCAAAGTGAATAGTTATATGGTGGCATATAAGAACTACTAGTAGTCTTTAGTGTTTATTAAACAGTCCCTATCCCAATGAATGTATAATCTAGCTCAGATGCGATAGAAATGCCAATACAGTAGATGCCCATGTAAATCATCATTGATAGATTTGATAAGTGTTTTATTGAGGGGATTTGCATTCTTTCACTTGATGTGATCACATTACCCTGGTTCTCAGGGTCACAGATAATGTCCTAGTGGGGAAAAAAAATCTCCGTTTTGTACTTACCACTGTTTGAATAAAGAATCCTATTTATTTTGAACAAGGAATAAAATTTGGTTCTAAACCAGCTTCTTAGGCTTTCTGCTCCTTAATGTAACTATTGCTGCACTTGATGCTACATTTAAAACAAAAGTGAAGATATGTGCTGCTAGTATTTGTCATAAGATTTTTAAAATTTAAAAAAATCTCAGAATTGTTCCTTGTTTTAATTCCAAATGTGGTGTATCCTTTGTGTGTTCCTCCATTCCTATCTGCTTGCTTGTTCGCTCACTCAGAACTCTATTCCCTTGCTCCTGAGGTTCACTTTTTCTACCTTTATTTACAAACATTTCAAATATCTTGGACTTGACAGCTCATCCCACTCTGAGAGAATTACCTACCAGCAGGAAATAATAGTAAAATAAAACCTCTCCAACCCTCAAACTACTCCATCCCCCAAATCCAAGGGTGGGGGGAACTGCGGAGGGGAAATGAGTTTTGCAGCATACAGAATCTGAAGGACCAAGTTAGGGGAGTGACTTCCATGACTGGGACTCCATGAGAATGATGTTCCAGTAGCTTTCTTGCCTTTTAAATGAAGGGGAGCTCCAGTGTGAGCATCTCCGATAATCTCATCTGCTCCAATGTTGCCTAGCGATAGAGTAGGTCACTTCAAGTACCCAGTCTCAAACCATTTAGAACTTCATAGGTTAAAACCAGCATCTTGAATTCTGCATGTCCTGGCTGCCAACGTGAATACCGGAAAGCTGGTGTAATGTGATCCTGGTGTGAAACTGCTTAATAGATGAGCATCAGTATGCTGCATTTAGTTTCTAAATGATTTCAATGAGTGTATCCCCATGTCAAGTGCATTCCTGTAATCAAATGTCGAGGCAGGCATGGAGAATTGTGGCACTCAAAGTAACACTTCTTGCCAGATTTTTTTCCCAATTCTCCTAGTCATCCAGAAGGAACCCAGGATCTGATGCACCTCATTTGTGCACTTGTTTCACAAATAAGTCACATTCATTCCATTGGAGTGCCAGAATAATTTTTACCAACTCTTTTGACTGTTCTCCCTCAGTCCATCAACCTTAACTGTTTTTCCTAGGTTAAGTCACAGCCAGGTTTAATATCATCCAAGCCCACAACTCATATAGACCATGTGATATTTGGATAACATTTTTCCAAAGCACCTAAATCAATCTTAAAAAAAGGGACTTAACTCAGTATGACTTAGGTATTTTTGAAAGCTTTACTCTTGTTCCAATTCATCAACTGGATCTGCTGGGTGGTATTACTGTACTGAACACAGGGCAGTCCATGTCTCCTGTGAGAACTTTTAAAGGTAGTTGTAGTTCAAAACACCCATTGGTTAAATTTTAATAATCTGCCCGTGCCCTTTTTGTCATGAATGAATTGGATTTTTGTTTAGTGGAGTGCAGATTTGAAAATTATGAAATTATATGGTGGTGTTTTGAATAGAATTTGAAGTCAAATAATAAATTACAGAAGGTTAAATAATGGTGCTTGTAAAGTTTACTCATGGCCTAACTCTGCTCCTACTGAAGTCAGTGATCGTTATGGTATAAGTGTATTCTCAATACAAGCCTTTATCAATCTTCCATCAAAAGTTACGGGGCTGTTAATGACTGCGCAACCCAAACTAATTCTGAAGTTTAAATGAGAAATGTAGTGGAATGTAAATTTAATACAAAGTTTCCTTCCCAGAGATGGTTTGTAACCAAACCTTTTCTGTTTGCTCACACACAAATATTACAATAACTTTTGTGTCTGTTTCTCTACATATAAAAGGGAGAAGCTGATGCTTATTACCCACTGTTTATCAAGTGCTGTGAGATCTATGGATGAAAGGCATCCTGTCAGTAGTAAGCTGAGATGGTGTCAGCCAACAGCTCTGATCAAGACATAACAAAACAGTTGCCAATTATATCCTGACTAAGTAACCATAGGATAGCGCATTCTAGAGGTTATCACAAGTCCACTACATCTATTGCAAACTGCTGGTGACTCTTGTTGGTTGTTCTTAATATTATGAAATTCAAAGAAGTGGAAAAAGTGATCAAGTATCTTAATGCAATGAAGGCATTTGTGTGTCTGGAGTGAGGGATATTTGCTGTATCTGTTAGAAGAATTTGGTTTCAGGGCTAAATGCATTATGTGGATTGGAATGCCCATAGAAGAATCATTGTCAAATCCTATCCTTTCAAAACAGTTTCAGCTGGCCTGTGCACTAGGCACAGGTGCACCTTATCCTCAGTTTCATTTGTTGTAATGGTCAAACGCTTGATCAGCTGGAAAAATAACTGCATATTTTTCCTTTCTTGAACCAGTCTTGTAAGTTCAGCTCTCACGTACATATGCCCTCTGAGATGTGTTTGAAGGATCAGCTTATCAATGCACTTCAAGGTTTTGTTGACTTGTAACTGCTATCTGAAAACAATATTACCTCTGCCGGAAATGTTGGGGAGCCAAAGAACTTTAGTCAGTATTTTCATCAGTTCAGTGTATGGCCCCAGTTCAGCAACACATTTAAGCATATGTTTAAGTGCTTTGCTGAATGAGGGTCCATATCCATGCACAGGAATCAATGGCTCTATAGCGTTCTACTACAAGGTCACTGGTTCAAATCCAGCACAGGTTTGAAGAAAAAATAAAAGCTACCATCCGGCAGCTATTAACAGTGGCCTGTGCAGGTGCCATCATTTTGAGGTGAGTTTCATGGCTTCATCCCAGTTACTATTGGAGAGGTGCTGCTAATACAAACCAGCCTCCGAACTGATAACTGGAACCGAGGATAGTCTTGCCAGAGAAAACAAATGTTGAATGGCAGGGAAACAAAATTAACATTGATCCTTAACAGGTCAGGGTTGGGGCATATGGGTGAGGCAGTGTGGGAAGCTTTCACAGCTAACCTGAGTGAATGAACAGAGCATTTCAGTCTTTAGTGCTATCAATCCACTGTTCATGAATGGGAAATGAATACAGAATGTTCGGTGCCAAACAAGTGCCGCCTTCTGGTAGCTTATTTAATCAGGCTGAGTTTTGGTTCTGCGAGATCAACAGGCTAATTCTTAGGGTATGTCTACACTATGATGATAGTTTGATTTTACTTAAACCGATTTTTTGAAACCAATATTACAAAGTCGAACGTGTGTCCACACTAAGCACACGTTCGACTTTGTAATATCTGTTTCAATTCGGCGTTGAGTCCACAGTAACGGGGCAAGCATCGACATTCCAAGCGCTGCACTGTGGGTAGCTTTCCCGCAGTCCCTGCTGCCCATTTGAATTCTGGGTCGAGCCCCCAATGCCTGATGGGGCAAGAAATGTGTTGCGGGTGGTTTGGGGTAACTGTCGTCATTCAACCCTCCCTCCCTCCCTCTGTGAAAGCAGCGGCAGACAATCATTTCGCGCCCTTTTCCCTTGATTGACAGCGTGGATGCCATAGCGCCGCGAGCATGGAGCCCGGTGAGATCATCGCACCAGTTATGGCTGTTGTCAACACCTCGCGCCTTATCGTGCACTTTATGCAGAGGCTGAACTTGAGAAATCAGGCGAGGAGGCTACGGCAGCGCGGTGACAACAGTGATGATGACAGGGACACAGACCTCTCTCAAAGCACGGGACCCCACAAATTAGACATCCTGGTGGCAGTGGGTCATGTTGATACAGTGGAACGCCGATTTTGGGCCCGGGAAACGAGCACAGACTGGTGGGACTGCATTGTGCTGCAGGTCTGGGATGAATCCCAGTGGCTGCGAAACTTTCGAATGCGTAAGGGCACTTTCCTGGAACTTTGTGACTTGCTGTCCCCTGCCCTGAAGCGCCAGGACACCAGGATGAGAGCAGCCCTGACAGTCCAGAAATGAGTGGCCATAGCCCTCTGGAAGCTTGCAACGCCTGACCACTATCAGTCAGTCGCGAATCACTTTGGAGTAGGCAAATCTACCGTGGGGGTTGCTGTGATGCAAGTAGCCAACGCAACGCAATGCTATCGAAGGTAGTGACCCTGGGAAATGTGCAGGTGATGGTAGATGGCTTCGCTGCGATGGGATTCCCAAACTGTGGTGGGGCTATAGACGGAACGCACATCCCTATCCTGGGACCGGACCACCAGGGCAGCCAGTACATTAACCAAAAGGGCTACTTTTCAATGGTGCTGCAAGCACTGGTGGATCATAAGGGACGTTTCACCAACATCAACGTCGGATGGCCGGGAAAGGTTCATGACGCTCGCATTTTCAGGAACTCTGGTCTGTTTAGACGGCTGCGGGAAGGTATTTACTTCCCGGACCAGAAAATAACTGTTGGGGATGTGGAGATGCCTATAGTGATCCTCAGGGACCCAGCCTACCCACTAATGCCCTGGCTCATGAAACTGTACACAGTCGCCCTGGACAGTGATAAGGAGCTCTTCAACTACAGGCTGAGCAAGTGCAGAATGGTGGTGGAGTGTGCTTTTGGACGTTTGAAAGGGCGCTGGAGAAGCTTACTGACTCGCTCAGATATCAGCGAAACCAATATCCCCATTGTTATTGCAGCTTGCTGTGTGCTCCACAATCTCTGTGAGAGTAAGGGGGAGACGTTTATGGCGGGGTGGGAGGTTGAGGCAAATCGCCTGGCTGCTGATTACGTGGAGCTAGACACCAGGGCGATTAGAGCACAGCGGGACGTGCTGCGCATCAGGGAAGCTTTGAAAACTAGCTTCCAGACTGACCAGGGTAACTAGTGACTCTTACGTTTAACCTTGAGGTGAACCTGCCCCCGTTTGTTTACTCTGTTTATATTGCCTATCCTCTCCAATTACTAACCCCCTTCCCCCCCTTTCAAACACCTTCCTTTAAAAAGAAAATAAAGGCAATATTGTTCATCAAAAACATTTTTTATTCAAGATTTTTCAGTAAAGGGAGGGAACTGGGACGGAGGCTAGGGTGGGGTGTGGGTGGAGAGCGGGAAAGAACGCTTCAAAACTTGGGGAATGACAGCCTTCTGCTACTTGAGCAGTCTGCCGGGGTGGACTGGTTGTTTCTACGGAGCCTCCCACCCCTCGTTTTTGGGACTCTGGGTGAGGGGGCTATGGGACTTGGGGGCAGGGGAGGGCGGTTATAGATGTGCTGCAGCGGCGCTCTGTCATCCTGCTTCCGTTCCTGCAGAACATCCACGAGATGCCGGAGTGTCGGTTTGCTCCCGCAGTAGCCCAAGCGTCACCTCAGTCACCCTCTGGTCTTCCATCCACTTCCTCTCATCTCGAGCGTCCCTCCTGTCCTCACGAGCGTCCCTCCTGTCCTCACGGGCCTGTCCTCCCATTCGCTGGCCGCCTGCTTGTACTGCGAAATTGTTTCCCTCCACTCATTCTGCTCGGCTACCTCAGTGCGGGAGCACTGCATTAGCTCAGAGAATGTAGTCTCGTGTGCGTTTCTTTCGCTGCCTTATCTGTGACAGCCTTTGGGAGGGAGGTGCCGGGGGAAGCCTAGAGACAGTTGCAGCTGTGGGATGGAAAAAAAGGGAGTGAATTCTTTAAAAAGATACATTTTTCAGAACAATGAATATAGTCTTTCGCGGTGAACAAGACAATTCACACTACCTATCACGTACTTTCAGTACAAGGTTGCATTTTGAATCTTTATATTGAGTGCCTGGGGTTTTGGTGTGCAGATCACACAAGTGGGGCCGGGCAATGGAATTCGGCTAGCAGGCGGTCATGGTAAGCCATAGACTTTTGGCTGCTGAAAGCTCACTTAACAGCAGCACCCTCCTTTCCCGTTCCAAGCAGAGCTCCTAGAGTTGGCCAGTTACTGCTGCGCTGTGTGGGTTAACGTGCAGCAGCAGAAACCACAGTAACCCCGGCCATCCGATCCTTTGGGATGGCCGCTGTAGCCTTCACCCCACTGCTTGGCTGGTCTTGGGGAAGATCCCTGCTAGGTGACCACGAACTGCTCAGCATGAACTGTCCCCCTCCCCACACCCACCGCGTGGCTGGAAACTGCTGGGTGGATTTTTTAAAAGGCACAGGCATACAGTCCCCGTAATAAAATTCACCTAATTCCAACCAGGTCACCATGACTGATATCACTCTGATGAGGATTACACAGACACAGAGAACGGATGTTGCATGAATGCCAGCAAACACCGGGGCCATATGCCGCCATGCTTTCTCGGGCAATGATACCAGAGTATCTGCTACTGGCCTGGTGCAGTAAAGTCTCCTACCATGGAGGACGCAATAAGGCTGCTGTCCCCAGAAACCTTCTGCAAAGGCTTTGACAGTACCTCCAGGAGAGCTTCATGGAGATGTCCCAGGAGGATTTCTGCTCTATCCCCACACATGTTAACAGACTTTTCCAGTAGCTGCACTGGCCACGAATGCATCCAAAGTCCTCAGGTCAAATTACTCATTAAAAACCCAGTGCTTTAATACCATGTCTATTCTATTCAAAAGATACTCACCTACTGTTCCTTCTCCTGATTCACAGTCCGGGATACCGCCTTGGGAGGGTTGGTAGGGGATCTCTGTCAGGGTAATGAAGAGATCCTGGCTTTCGGGGAAATCGGCGTTCAAAGCACCGTTGACTACCTCGTCCTCCTCATCTCCATCATCTTCCCTGTCCGTGAAAACCTCAGAGGAAGCGACCGATGAGAATACCCCATCATTGGAATCCATGGACGGGGTGGGGTAGTGGTGGCGGCCCCCCCTAGGATAGCATGCAGCGCGGCGTAGAAATGGCATGTCTGGGGCTGAGACCCAGAGCGTCCGTTGGACTCTTTTTGGTCTTCTGGTACGCTTGTCTCAGCTCCTTAATTTTCACGCGGCACTGCATTGCATCCCTGCTGTATCCTCTGTCCGTCATGGCTTGGAGATTTTTTCGTAAATTTTTGCATTCCATCATTTTGATCGTATCTCCCCATACAGCTATCAGATCTAACACTTCCCGATCAGTCCATGCTGGAGCCCTCTTTCGATTCTGGGATTGCGTGGTCACCTCTGCTGGAGAGCTCTGCATCGTTATCAGTGCTGCTGAGCTCGCCACGATGTCCAAACAGGAAATGAAATTCAAACTGGCCAAACAGGAAATGGAATTCAAATGTTCCCGGGTCTTTTCCTGTGTGGCTGCGCAGAGCATCCGAGCTTGGACTGCTGTCCAGAGAGGCAAGAGTGGTGCACTGTGGGATACCTCCCGGAGCTATTTGCGTCAAATTCCGTCCACACTAACCCTAATTCGACATGGCCATGTTGATTTTAGCGCTACTCCCCTCATTGGGGAGGAGTACAAAAATCGATTTAAAGAGCCCTTTATGTCTAAATTGCTTCGTTGTGTGGACGGGTGCAGGGTTAATTCGATTTAACACTGCAAAATTCGACAAACTCCTAGTGTAGACCAGGCCTTAGTGACAACTTAACTTTGTGGCCCGATGAAAAGCTCTGCCATCTGAACAGGTGCAGGAGAAAGTTAAAAGGATGGGGATCTTCAGAATCCTATGGCACAACGATGAATGCCTCGGAGTGCAATTGTGGTGACACCACATTCTCCTGTGTTACACACAGACAAAACATGAGACTTGGTGGAACTGACAAGTGCGAATTGATTAGTTTGTTTGGTTTTGTCAGCTCTTATTATCGAAGTACAGCACTTGCGTTGTACAGTACATCTCAAGCTAGGTTTTACTTTTACATGACGTCTTCACATTGAGATGACATTCACACTGTCTTCAGCAGAGGGAGCCTTCTAAAAACACTGTAGGCAGGATGAAGAATTTTCACTTGATTATGCAGTTCAGAAAAAGCTGGGGTGCATTTTGGATTTTGGCAGCCACAGCATTTTAATGTCTTCCTGCCTCCAAATGCTGCTGATGGGATCCCCCTGGGGGTGGGTAAGAGCGTTGGTGAGTTGGCCAGGAAGTGTTTGTACCCTTTTTAAATTTCACTCAGCTTGAGTCAATGAAAACAGCCCAGTCAGCTTAACTGGAAATCTGAGTAAGTCGTCATTTGGTGCTCATATACTGCTAGAAATCCTATTTGTGTTTGTGTTTCCACTGCTGCATGTTCTCTTTTAAATCCAAAGAATCCCCAGCTTTCCCTGTTATTAAAATAAGCATTTTGTTTAGATCATGTTTTGTAAGCATTTAGGCCCATCTTCTCCCCCCCCCCCCCCCCCTTCTGCTTTTCAACTCTGGTCTAAACAGCAATTTTTTTAAAATGCTCCTCTGACACAGAAAATCTGTCCTGTCTGCAGAATGAAAATGCACTGCTGTTAAAATTCCAACTGCTATAATGGGAAACCAGCCAATGGCAAAGCCAGGTCACTGGGTTGATACAACTGTGGACCTGTTTCATTAACTGTCCCCTTCGTCTGCCTGCTGTGATCACGTTACTGAAACATACTACAGCCTCCGACACCTTGTCTGCTTTCAAGAACACAGCAAAAGAAAAGGATGTGAGTTTTGACTGCTTCCTTCCCCAGAGGAATTACTGAAGTATAGGGAGGAGAGGGGTAGCTTGCCTACCTCGAGAACTTAAATTTTAATAGGCTGATGCCCTTGACACGAGCTGAAAAAACTCTTCTCTAGTGGGGCTGCCATTAAAATCTCTGTAGTTTTTCTTAATCTTTCTGTTTGCAAACCTTAATATCCTTCCCTAAGTAGTGCAAGTCTTTGCTCTGGCAGGTTCCTTGGATGATGACAGTGATGCCCTGGTAAAGCATAAGAAGAATACTGAGCTGACCAGATTTCTGTGTGCACAATGGAAATGTCTCACTGTACCATCGTATTACAAATCCAAGAATAATATCTAGACTGTTGTGAGAATAGTCTCTGATCAAGCAATAGATGGTGTTATGGTACAGTTCCCTATAGCACACTTGTATTCAGATTTTAATACTGCAGTCCCAGAAGGACTTGAGTAGATGGGGACTCAAGCATAAACGGGATTCTTGGACAGGGTCAGGGGGATGGAATATTCAGTTTCTGAAGGTTTTGGAAAAAGAAAATACCCCAGAAATAAAACACCATCGCTGACTGTCTTTTCTCCAATAACTTAAGCACATGGAGATCTATGCTGTAATCAGTGTTGACTACAGTCACATGCTCTCCATTATCGTAAACAAGTTTTATTTGGTTGCGGTGGGAGCAGACATGATGTGGGGATTCCCCTTTCGCCCTGGATAGACTCCCTTTGCCTCCTAAAGTACAATAAAATGATGGATGTTGTCACAGGGCATGGCCCAGTCTCCTTTAAGAAGGTTTATTATCCAAACAGCTGTGAATAAAACAAACAGTGCCTTAGCTCACCCTTTGTCCTAGGGTTTCACAGCCTCCCCTCCCAGGGGTCTCTGGTGATCCTGCTTCTTGCAGTTTCTCCGTTCCAGTCAGCTCTGCTCCCTTTCTGGAACACCAGACCCAGGACTGCCTTCCTGGGTACCTTGCTCCATGGACCCACCCCAGGAATTAGCTCCACTCCCCAGGCACAGCCTTCTGACACCTTTATAGCCCCGTGTGCAGCCCTGCCTCGTTTAATTAGGGCCATTGGACCTGCCTGCTCTGACAGAAGGGAACTGGGTCTGGTCTACTCAAGGGACCAGCTACTCTAACAGATGTGATTTTTAGGATCACTGGTGCTGCAAACAGAAAAGTCTCTAACATTAGATCACTGAGTTATTCCCTTGCCCTGCCATGATGGTATTCAGATGAAGGCTACATCATATCAGGGTGGTGGTGTCTGATCTTGAAGTTCACAAATATCTGTATTATACAAACTTCCTCTCCATTCTTTTTCTGTCCTGTTTGCCCCCTTGTTTCATTGCTTATCTTTCTTTCCCACATTATGTGCTCTTCTCCCCTGCTTACCTTTGGACTTCATTGCTTCTTCCTTGATCATCCTACTTCTTTCTTTGTTTTTTTCTCACTTTGCCTTCTCTCCCTCCATTTCCCCAATATGGCTGCTGCTGAGGATGTTGAGATGTCCCTTTTGCCTCTGTATACCAGCACTTTCAACCTGAAGGCAAGCCTACGCTACAAAAGTCGCCCAAAGTTACATCGACCGTCAGCAGTAATTAAATTGCTTTTACATGGCCACACTACACTCCTTGTGTTGGAGCACTTGCACTGATTTAACTATAGTGTAGGGCATTGTGGGATGGCTTCCGAAAGGCAGCAAAAGTTGATGTAAGCAATGCAGTGTCCGTGTTGATGCTGCGTCGCCCTAACTACATCGACCTAAGTGCTATACCTCTCACGGAGGTGGAGTAGTTAGATCGGTGGAGCAGGAGACTTACATCAGCAGGAGCAACATTGTAGTGTGGATGCTTACAGAGTTAGGTTGATGTAAAATGCCGTGCATCGACCTAACTCTGTAGTGTAGACCAGGCCCGAGTAAGCTGTTCTAGGGAGTGTTTCCCCTCACTTGGTGCTCTTAGGCTACACTGGCAGCTCCGAGGAGTCGTCAGTTCAACTTCAGGCAGCCAGTTGTTGTGAGGAGAACCTGAAATGACAGGAGCACAACTACTAAAGGATTTGATCGCCACCCCGAGGATAGGGCCAGGGGTCCATTCCTGAATCACCTCAGGAACTCACCAGGACAGATGCCTAACTGTAGTGATTATTTCCAAAGTGAAAAGAGCTGGGGACTGCTAAAAATGAACAGCTAATATTGCAAGGGTCCCAAATATCAGGCTGTATGTAACTACGCTACTGGCCTTGTGGGCCTCAAAGGCTGGTGCTGCTACTTGCTGACTCCTCACATCTCAGACTTCAGCGAGAATGGGGCTAGCATACGAGAACATTGCATGTGCACTGGAAATGGCGCCCACATCCTAAAGCCCGGACATGCATGGAAAATTTCTTCTGTAAGCCTATTATGTAGTTTTACTAAGTCTTTGAGCTGACTGCCAGCATCCATGGTGAAAGAACTGAGTGTACAAGTGGCTTAATGAACTTCATTAAAACCACACTGTGAAACAGATGATTATCTGAAATTGATCAGATCTCAGGATTATTTTTAAGCATTGGGCCAGACTGCAATCTGTTCACTTTTTGATGTAAATCAGTTGGGAAAAGAACCAGGAAAACAAATCAGATGAATGTTGATGCAAGGTTAAATAAGCAGTGCTGGTAACAACACTGACCTTCCCATGGGGGTGTGAATTGGGTCAGATGAGCATTTTCTTTTCAGAAGAGGGAAGCTGCTGCCATTTCCTGCACCCCTGCTAAAACCACTGTCAGGCTTCCTTTCCTGAAAAACCAGTCTGTGTTGGGAACTACATCCAATGCTGGGGTCTGAGGTTTGAGACCCACAGCATAGGTAAGGAGCAGCCATGTTTTTAAAGAGGCCTGAGGCTCAAGGCCCGTTTGAAAACATGCATATGCTTTTGTACTCTTATTTTTGCATGCAGTTAGCTAGTTAAGAGGTTCTTAAGTAGCTATTTTCATATGCAAATGGAGGTGCACAGGCATGTATGCATTCTGGAATATTAATCACAGGCCTCCCTTTAAACATGCAACCTTAACATCTCCTCCACCCTCATCCACCAGTCCATTGAAAACTGTCCCTTCCTCACACGGTACAACTCATGCAGATCCACCTGCAGGAATGCCCATACTCCCTTCCCAGCATCAACCTTGCAATATCTTGGCATGCTCAGTGTGATCCTTTCAAAAGGGGGAACTCTTCAAACCAGTTGAGATCTACAGTATTAAGTTGGCGGAGATCCCTCCCTCCTGCCAGAGCTGTGGCTGCAATGAAGCTTAAAACTCCTGCTGGTCTATTCATCTCAGATATCATACCTGAATCTGCTCCATGGGCCCAATCCAACTTCAGAGGGGTTGGCTCTAGCTTCATGTTGGGCCACAGCATGCCCACCAGTCTGTTCCCTAAATATGTGGCTGCCAACTTTCTTAAACTAAACATTATCAAGATTGACACATTAACTTCTTGACTGCTTTGCATTAACCTGTCGTCTATCCTCTTACACTCCAATGAAAGTGAAGCTTTATAAATGCAGAAATGTTTATCCTTGGGCAACACCTTTCCGAACATGAATTAAGTTTTTTGACACCCGTGTGTACACTATCCACTTTGTAGATGGGGAAACTGAGGCACACAGGTGAAGTGACTATTCAGAGTCTCAAAGTAAGCCAGTAGCAGCACTTAGTATATGATTAAGGAGTCCCAGTTCATAGCTTCCGCTCTAATTGCTTTTGCACACTCCTGCTATGTGACTGAACAAAGTTATTCAGCAAAAATGCTGTATAAAATGAAAGTCCTACTTAGACATCAACCTACTGCTAAGTTTCCTTAACTGTATTTCTTTAAATAATTTGACAGTAACCAATTTAAGAAGTTTGTGTCATTTAATTTAATGTAAGGTGTTCCGATCATAGGTCGTTAGGGTGCTGACCGTTTGACACTTTTATTTCTGATGCTTTTTTTTTTTTAGAGGGTTTCAACCATCTGATTGTGCTTCAGATACAAAACATCTAGCAATATGCAGCTATGCTTTGCTTGCAGACACCAATCTTGATTTGCTAGAGCCCATCTCTGATTTTGAGCCACAATACTGCTAAATTATAAATGTTTCAGGAATTAATTTACATTAGTCTTAACTGAGACAGAGCCACAAATACTATGATGTTAGTCTTTAGTAGCTTTTGAATGCAGCGGATAAAAATCATGGTGTTCTGATGCAGGCATGCCTTTAGTGAGTGCACAGTCGCTTCTGGGACTTGGGAGTGAAGGAAGGGAAAAACCCCACAAGAATGATTTCATTACCCAAGAGGCACGAAAGTGAACATATTAAGGGTATATGTCAGCTACCATGAATGTGTACACAAAAACATTGGCTCTTCTGCAATTCAAAGTATTTAGCTGTGCTCTCGAGCACCACTGTAGTTAAGTCAGTTATATTCAGAGGCTTAGATTGTGCACCTTTTAGGTTAAATTGGTCTGCTGGTTGGGAAGAGGGGCTTTTGTATTAGAGTATGGTAATTGTTAACCTACCACAGGCTCTGTTTTTAAAAAGCCACACTGATCTATTGGCAAATTTGAAGAATATGGACATCTCAATAAAGCTAAGGAATTAACAAATGGATGGTCTCACTTTCTTGACATTTGTGTGAAACAATTAGGATGCCAGTTGATAGTGTAATATGACAACCAGCCAGCAGATGGACTCTGATAATAAACATAAGACCTCAGGGCACTGGTATAAGGATCTGATTGAGCCACTCATGTTGCTTTGCGGCCTTTCTCAAACAGGTGGAGGTTTTTCTGGCTGAGTCCTGGTTTTTAATTGTTTTGGTTCCTGCATCAGTGGTATATGCCTCTTTATAGTTCTGTATTTCTGGCTGCTATTACTACTTATATTTTCCTGAATCCCAATTTGCCTTTTTAAATATTTTTTTTTTAAAGGAAAATGTAAACCATACTGTGTTTTACCATGAGCAAAAAAGAGATGTAATGAGAGCTCCCATGTGCCCTGGCATGTGCTGAGACTACTCCTGAGCCTTTCTCGCCTGGCAGCTTGGGACTTCAGTGCCCTGCCTGGTTTGAGCCAGATACGCTAGCCTACTGCAAGCCCAAACTCTGGTCTGAACCATATTCCCTAAAAGCTGCAGGCTTAACTGAAAACAGCTGAGGAAGTGTTCCTGTCTCCAACACTCAGATGCCCAATGGGGTCCAAAACCCAAAATAAATCCATTTTACCCTGTATAAAGCGTATACAGGGTAAACTCAAAAATTCTTCGCCCTCTAACACTGATAGAGATGCACAGCTGTCCCCCCCCTGCCCCCGCTTTTAATACATACTCTGGGTTAATTAATAAGTAAAAAGTGATTTTATTAAATACAAGAAGTAGGATTTAAGTGGTTCCAAGCAATAACAGACAGAACAAAGTGAAATACCAAGCAAAATAAAACACGCAAGTCTATGCCTAATACAGTAAGAGAACTGAATTCAGGTAAAATCTCACCCTCAGATGTTTCAATAAGCTTTTATCACAGACTGGACACCTTCCTAGTCTGGGCACAACCCTTTCCCTTGGTACAGCCCTTGTTCCAGTTCAGGTGGTAGCTAGGGGATTTCTCATGATTGCAGCCCCCTTTGTTCTGTTCCACCCCTTTATATAGCTTGTGCACAAGATATATAAGGGGGTGGAATCCTTTGTCCCTCTCTGGGTTCCCACCCCTGCTTCTAAATGGAAAAGCACCAGGTTAAAGATGGATTCCAGTTCAGATGACATGATCACAAGACCTCAAGCCCTTATTCCTCCCAGCCTTACTCACAGGAAGGCCTGCAAGCAAACAGAGCCACCCACAGTCAATTGTCCTGGTTGATGGGAGCCATCAAGATTCCAAACCACCATTAATGGCCCACACTTTGCATAATTACAATAGGCCCTCAGTTATATTTCATATTTCTAGTTTCAGATACAGGAATGATACATACATACGAATAGGATGACCACACGCAGTAGATTATAAGATTTGAAATTATACCTTACAAGAGACCTTTTGCATGAAGCATATTCCAGTTACATTATATTCACACTCATTAGCATATTTTCATAAAGTCATAGAGTGCAATGTCACAAGATGACACACAAATTGGAGGAATGATCAATAATGAAGCGGACAGGTCACTGAGAGAGCAATCTGGATTGCTTGGTAAGAGGTGCTCAAGCAAACGATATGCATTTTAATACGGTAAATGTATATTTGTAGGAACAAAGAATGCAGGCCATGCTTACAGGATGAGCAATGCTATCCTGGGAAGTAGTTACTCTGAAAAAGATTTGGGGATTGTGGTGAATAATCAGGTGAACACAAGCACCTAGTGTGATGCTATGGCCAAAAGGGCTAATGCCATCCTTGGATGCATAAAAAGGGCAATCTTGAGTAGAATTAAAGAGGTTATTTTACCTCTGTGTTTGGCATTGGGGCAACAGCTGCTGGAATGGTGTGTCTAGCTCTGGAGTTGGGGGAAAATGATTTCCAGCTGTTCATGCCCTGACCCTGAAGGCTCCACAGCAGCCCCATGGGTAGGGGATTAGCACCCTCTTCACCCACACCCTGGGTCCTGCCCCCCAGGGAGCGCGGGGCTGCTCCGTCCCCTAGGCACCCTCCCCAGCTCAGACATCTCTCTGGCTGGGTTCGCTGAAGCCCCTGAAGTCAGGTTCCTTAGGGCTTAACCCCTTCCTTCCTGAGCTGTAGCCAGGGGACAGGAGGCGGCTGGGTTATGTTGGTGGCCAACAGCAGCCTGGAGGTGTTAGTTGCCTTTCAACACTGTGCGGGAGGGAAGGGATGGGAGCTGCTTCAAGCCACAGGGAAGCAGGGGTGGGGAAAGAGATGAGCTCTTTAGAGTGTGATACAGCATGGCCAGAAGGCAGCAGGAGAGTGATCTAGGATGAGGAGAAGCCTTATTCCCTGTAGATTAATTAAAAGCACCTGAAACCAATTAGAGCCCCTGAAGCCAGTCACCTGATAAAATCCCCCTGCTTCAATCAGCCACAGGAGGAGCTGGAGCAGAGTGGTTTGGTGGTGGAGCAGAGAGCAGTTCGAAGGAAAGTGGAGGAGAGTTTTGAGAAGTGCTGCAGCGGGCTAAGAAGACCAAGATCCTAGGTAAAGGGACACCTGGCTTGTGCAGAGGGAAGGCAGGAAGCCCCACAAGCTGAAGGTTAGGAGAGGGAAGTAGCCCAGGGGAAAGAATCACTGGTACAAGTGGTTCACCTGCTATCATAGGGCCCCTGGGCTGGGACCCGGAGTAGAGGGTCGGCCTGGGTCCCTCCCTCTCCACTCCCCTTCCCTGGGATACTAGTAGGATCGCTGTTACCCCAGTTCAGGGGCAAGAAATGGCACCCTGAAACCCTCCCCACAAGAAGAGAAAGTGCGGGACCCATCATAGTAGTGCCGGCAATTTGCCACAAGAGATACAGGCCAGGTCATCCCTTCTCCTCCCCCCGCCCCACCCCTTGCGCAGCTGGAAGCAGATCCCCTCCTTTTCCTCCTGCACCGAGCTGAAAGGCTGCTGCTGGCCACAGTCTGGTGTGAACCCTGGCAGAAAGCTGGGGAGGGGGGATGTATTGCTTCAGGAAGACGTGGCACCAGTTACCAGGAGAGGCGGGTCTGTCCTGGGGGCCCAGCCAGGCATGGAGAGCGGAAGGGCCGGTGCAAGTGTGTTTCCCATCCTAGGCGAAACTGCCTTGCACCAGCCCTGCCCCCCCCTGCACCAAGCTAACTCCGCCCCCCTCCCCCGCCTGCAGGCCACGGGAGCTCAGCGTGGAACCAGGAGGCAGGGGGGCGGCTCGCCCCAGCTGCCTCCCGGCTCCGGGGGCGGCTCGCCCCAGCTGCCTCCCGGCTCCAGGGTCGGCTCGCCCCGGCTTCCCACAGCGGCTGAGCAGGGAGGCGGCTCACCACGGCTGCCTCCTGGCTCCCCTCAGCAGCTGAGCGGGGAGGCAGGAGGGCGGCTTACTGCGGCTGCCTCCCCGCTGAGCGGGGAGCCGGGAGGCAGAAGGCAGCTGCCCGCTGCCCCACAAATCCTGGCTCCCTAGGCGACCGCCTAGGGTCGCTTAGTGCTAGCGCCGGTCCTGGAGGGCAGAGAGGGGAGGGTTGGGTCGGTCGGTCCCACGCCTCCCCTTCGCGTGTGTGTGTGTGTGTGACACCTCTCCCTGTGTGAACCCTAAAGCTTTAAAGATGATAAAGTAAATTTAAAAAAAATCCAACTATGCAGTATTTCTTTTTAACAGGGGTTCAGTCGTCATCATCATCATGCTCCTATTATGCCTCTGGCATTTAGGGCAGTGGCGTAGCTCCTACACTCCTGTCTATTTCTATCAAGTCTTTCAGTGGTTCTCCAGCTGTGCCCCAAGTTTTTCAGCTCGGCTTCCACAGCTCTTCACCATGTTGGTTTTCCGGCGGCCTTGTTTTCTCTTGCCTTCAGGTGTCCATCTTATTTCTACTCTGGTGATGGAATCGGTTTCCATTCGAAGCACATGACTGATACATCTACAATGCCTCCTGGCAATGATGGTGCTCAGATCCTCTTGGCAGCGCAGCACTGTGTCAATAGATCTTGGTTTGAGATTGTTCTGGGCCAAAAGGATTTTTCTGAGGCAGATTGTATGAAATGACATGTCATACATTCTCATTCCCCAGCATTCTGCACTATAAAGTACTGTTGAAAGTACGCAGCTCTGATAAATCTTGAGTTTGGTTTTGGTGTTGTATTTTGATGATTTCCAGACTGTATTTAAGCTCCTGAAGATGTTCCTGGCTTTACTGATTTTGTTCCAGATGTCCTGGCTTGTTTCACTGTCCTCCTGATGGTGCTGCCCAAGCCTGTGAATTTTTCTACATTGGTGAGAACATAATCCTCTATCTGTACTGGTGATGGTGAGGCAATAGTAAAGGTCATGATATGGGTCTTATTGCAGTTCATTTTCAGTCCAATTTGCTGGCTGAATGCGTTAAGTTGAGGGGCTCAGTCAACTTGATGTTAATTTGAATGTTTGTACTCCATAGTTCTGATTTGATTGCTATTGAACTTGCTTGAATACAAGTAATTTTACCACAGTGGGTCTCAAACTTTTGTACTGGTGACCCCTTTCACATAGCAAGCCTCCGAGTGTGACCCCCCCGCATATAAATTAAAAACACTTTTATATATTTAACACCATTATAAATGCTGGAGGCAAAGCAGGGTTTGGGGTGGAGACTGATAACTCACGACCCCCCGTGTAATAATCTCATGACCCCCTGAGGGGTCCCAACCCCCAGCTTGAGAACCCCTGTTTTACCAGGTGTCCCATATTCAGCATAGGGAAATATGGTCACCCTAAGGATAATACAATCCAATGGCTGGAAGTTGAAGCTAAACAATTGTTCAGTGGTTAATTACTGTCACTGTTCAAAATGTACAATTTATCAAGAGTTGTGGTGGATTCTCCATCAGTGGCCATTTTTAAATAAAGGTGGGATGTTTTTTCTAAAAGATGTGCCTTAGGAATTATTGTGGGGAAGTTCTATGGCCTGTGTTGTACAGGAAGTTAGACTATATGATCACAATGGTCCGTTCTTGGCCTTGGAATTTATGAATCTATAAACAATGGCCCTGCATTCCATGCAGAGAAGTTCATTGGTTGCCCTGTCCAATCCCAAGTGTGATTGTCTGCAGAAGAATTAATTAAATTGCATGTTATTTATTTGCTGCTTATAGCAAATCAGTACTTTGTGCAGATCACTATAATGGGCCATCAACCCAGTCTGGTATTTGAGGGCCTAGATTTCCTGAAAACATAGGAAACTGGTGATCAGTACTGACATTTAGTATAGTTTGAAAGTAGTTAATCAACTACTGGGAGATCAATGTAATAATTAGGAAGTTACACACAAGAAAAAAAATTGCTGTTTCTCTCCTGAATGTGCTCTGTGGGAAATGCATAGTCTTATTGGAAAACATATCAGATTAACATCTATGTTGCTCTGAATTGTCTCTGTGGATTTGGTAATTGTAGTAACTTCTACCCTTTTAAACAAAAATTTACCTGTGAGTGCTGAGCCAGTCAGATTGTCTAGCAAGAACATCTTCATTAGCAGATCCAAATTGTATAGTAGCTACGCAGAGGTTAAATTTGTTTGTGGGGAAAATACTTTTATTTGCTAGCTGCCAGTGTAACCTCCTCTTGGAGTTTGCCAGCTCCTGGAACTCTGGGTGGAGCCTCTAGGGGATCCTAACCTATGGATTACAATAATCATGGGCACTAGAGCCCTCTAAAACCATTTCCAAGGGGCAGGGACAGAAGGGACTAGAAACTTCCGCTGAGGCAATAGGGGTGAATGGGGTGATGTGGACAAGCAGTTTGCTGGAAGGGGAACAGCCTGACTCAGACTAGTTTTAGTTTCAGTTGAAGGCTGAGTTTGGGTTGGAAGCTGAGAGAAGCAAAACAGCTCAGGGCGCCTCTGATTAACTCCTACTCCCCACAAAGGGGATCTTTGAATTGCTATAGGGTCTAGTGCATGGGTTGGGCAGTTGCAGCTCTGCAGAGATCAGGGTCTGGAGTGGCAGAGATGTGACCCGGTGCTGGCTCCTGACAGCCTGTTAAGACCTCCACAGCACTCCAGCCAAGGGAGCCAGGAGAGGACCTTGCCAACTCAGGAGTAAAGATACTGTGTGAAGTTGGCCAACGTTCAATAAAGCTGCAGCTCTTGCCTCTGGACTCATCCTCAGCCTACCTTCCACTTGGGACGGAGCTGAGGGTTGGACAGAGTTGTGAGTGTTGGGAGGTGAGGAATTGGTTTGTTAATGGTTAGTGCCTATTAGTTAACCCTGACCATTTCTTTCTCCAGAGCCTGTTTTCCTGTTCCCAGTAAAGTCCCCCTTTGCTATATTGTTTTTGGTGTCATCTATATATTTTTGTTGGGGTTCGTGATACCTCACCTTTTTGTGTACATTGCACTATATACTCCTTGCCAGCAGCGGTCACATTAATTGTTTTCCCAAAGGACAGCTCCTCTTGCGTCCCAGGCACAGTGAAGAGTCACCTTGGGAGGCCACAGGCATCACAAAAAAGAACCTAGAACCCAGCCCATGTGAGGAGAGGGGAGAAGCCCCTCCAAGTAGCAGGCACCAGGGAAGAGGCTTGAGAAGGGTGACCAGGTGTCCAGTTTTTGACCAGAACACCAGGTCAAAAAGGGATCTTAGCGGCTCTGGTAAGCACCACTGACTGGGCTGTTGACTGTCCGGTTGGCAGCGCCACGCAGCGGTGCTGGCAGGCTCCCTGCTAGCCTCCATGCTGTGCAGCTTCCAGGAAGCAGCTGTCATGTTCCCCCTCCAGCTCGTATGCGTGGGGGCAGCCAGGGGTTTCTGCACGCTGCCCCCGCTCCAAGCACCGACCCCGCAGCTCTCATTGGCTGGGAACCGCAGCCAATGGGAGCTGCGGGGGTGGCGCCTGCAGACGGGGCAGCGTGCAGAGCTGCCTAGCTGTGCCTCTGTGTAGGAGCCAGAGAGGAGGGCAATGCTGCTGCTTCTGGGAGCTGCTTGAGGTAAGAGCCACCTGGAGCCTGCACCCCTGACCCCCTCCCATGCCCCAACCCTCTGCCCCAGCCTGGAGCCCCCTCCTGTACCCTGAACCCCTTGATCCCAGCCCGGAGCCCTCTCCTGCATCCTGAACCCCTTGATCCCAGCTGCACCCCCCGAGCCAGAGCCCTCACACCCCCTCTCTCATCCCAACCCCCTGCGTCAGTCTGGAGCCCCCTCCCGCACTCTGAACTCATTTCTGGCTGCACCCCCAGCCCCTCAAGCCAGCCCGATGAAAATGAGCGAGTGTGTGAGGGTGGGGAGAGCGAGCGACAGAGGAGGGTGGTGGAGTGAGAGGGGGCGGGGCATGGGAGGGGTTTAAGAGGAGGGGCGGGGCAGAGGGCAGGGCAAGGGTGTTCGGTTTTGTGCAAGTAGAAAGTTGGCAACCCTAGGCTTCAGCCTCACCTTGAGGGTAGGGCTGCACAAAGGTTTGTGGTGCTCAGTAGTCGTGTTCCAGGGGACAGGATGGCTCCCAGAGTGGTTATAAATCATTTCATAGCTAGGTCACAGATTGAAATTTAAACAATGTGCGTAGTGTGCAAAAGTTAATATCTAATCTGATACTGTTCCCGGCCTATGTGGAAAGAGTAAATTTCACTTCACTTTTCAATGGACTTGTGTCTACATCACACAAGATACCACATTTAGCACAAGACTGTGTTGTTCTTTTTGGTAGTCTTACCTGGGAGAGCAAGGACTGAACAAGCATTGAGACTATAACCTCTTGCCAGGTGAGAAAAGGTTCCCTTGGAAATGTTGGGAACCTTACATTCATCCTGTCCTGTCCCTGATCTCTGGTTATCTACAGGACTTTGGTCTGCCCGACGTCCAATCGGGAATCTCTTCTGAACACTAGAAAAAGTGTAACGTTTTTTTGGTGCACAGTATCAAACTAACTCCTAAAGCAGATCCTGCATTATATTTGTGGCTAACTCACCTATTCTGTATTCTAAATCCGTACCACCTTCTGCAGGATAACAGTGCCCAGTATTATGTATTCCCATCATTACACTTATGTCTGTGTGACTTAAAGTACCTATCACTGTGACAACTGAAGTAAGTGCTTTGATATTCGCATGCAGTATAATTTACTGGGTACAGATCACTATAGGAATAAACAATACTTTATTCAACACCTTGTCTGAGTCATTGTCTCTGTGGCCCAGCCGTCCCCTTATGCAAAGTTCAATCCAAATCTAAAACACAGGAAAAAAAACAAAACATTGACTCTACCCATGAAGTTTTGGTAGGAGATCTGGCTTTTTCACAAGGATTAATTGAGCCTATATTCCAAATAGGTCTGGGCCTTGTAGGTACCTTGTCACAGATGTTGTGACATAACCCCTGCCCAAAGACACAACCCCTCCTCCACCGCACAAACAAAAAGGCTCACAATTATCCCATTTCCCATTCCTGCAATTAGAAGGGGGTTCGAACAAACACTGGTTGTGCTACCTGCAGCTCAGAGGCAACATTCTTAAACATGGCCATTAACAAAGGCCCAGACTGCCTCCTGTTGATACTAAGACCCATTTAGGCTAAAGGGAGGCAGTGTGGCTTAGTGCAGAAGGCATTGGACTTAGACTCCGGAGACCCAGCTCTATTTCTGGTCCACTGGATGACCTTGGGCCAAGTTATTTCCCCTCCCTGAGCCTGAATTTCCTATTTTGTATTAAGTGGATAATGATGCTGACCTCCGTTTTGGAATCAACCTTTAGAGCTATGGATGAAATACGTTATTCATCGATTTAATAACAGCAGCCTACAAAATTCTAGTGAACCTCGTTGGCAGGAACTTTGTAGGCACTAGCACCCTTTGGAATGATTTAAACACAAAAATTAGACAAATACAGTGGTCAACAGCTATTGAAATATATACCCTATTGCCAAAAATATTGTACATAAAGTGCAAAGCTTTATGATCCACATAAGCTTCATTTTTCCAGAATCAAATGTAATAGGATGCTTACTTTTTTTTGTAGATACTTTCTTCCCTTACCCCCATCATATTGCATTTGATTATTCAAGAATTTTTTAAGAGGCTTGGTTTGTTAGTAGCTGGCATGGATCCCAGGTGACACGGAATGTGTCTTCTTTATCAATTTTTATGCAACGTGAGATTGCTTTTAATTATGGCTACACACACTTCAGTAGCATGGACCTGCATGTGCTACCCACTTTTAGCTGGATGAGTTTTAGAACGTGATGTGCCCTGCATCTTGTCTGTCTGTAATGTCTTGCTCTTTTCGAGATTAAATGTGCTTAGCATTGTTTGTCTTCCTCAGAGGCTTTAATGTATAAAAAGCAGCCTTTGCGATGAGGGGGTTTATTATCTTAAAAAAAACCCAACAAGTATCACATGTCACATCATGGTGTAATCAAGTGATTGCAATACTGCAGGAACAGTACATTATGCACAAAGGAGATTGCTTCTACCCAGTAGAGTAGCCGGGGGGGGGGGGGGGGGGGAGGGGGAAGCAGGGGGAGTGGCCGCTCCCCCACTGAGCAGAAGCGGCGCCTTTTTTTGTGCTCCGTCGCCTTTTGCTCCTGCACTGTAGCCGGAGCGGAGCATTTTTTTTTTTTGCTCCCAATGCTTTTTGTTCCCGGCGCCGGCGCCTTTTTTTTTAGCTCCGCTCCCCCCTGTGCTCTAAACCTGGCCACGCTACTGCTCCTACCAGTAACACAGGCAGAGCTTGCAACTCCTAAACTTGCTGGAGTTTTAAAATAGAGTACTGGCAAAAGGTACTAGTAAGTCTGGGACTTCGCTAATTTGCATTATGCCCCCAGTACAGCAAGATGCTTAAAAGCCTGCCTACCTTTCAGCATGAGTAGTCCCACTGAGTCAATGGGATTGCTCATGTTTAAAGTTAGATACATGTTTAAGTACCTTACTGAATCTCAGCCTAGAGTCCCGAGTCTGCCACTGGAAACTTACTAGTGTATTTGTCAGGGTGATATAAGGTTGGTAATGAGGAAAAGTGCGGCTAAAGGAGAAGTTTTCAGGTTGGCTTATTTATATTTTTTTAAGCAACACATCAAAATGCAGTGCCTGTACAAGATTTGGTGTCATTCTATTATCGTGAATAAGGCTATGGGCCAAGAGCGATTATTTCTTAGACATGGGAGTAGACATTTATTTTCCCTAGGGATATCGCTTAAATGGAGTTCTTTTGATGCAATAACCTCATGCTGTTATCTCGTTAGGTTCACTTTGTGATATTATCTCAAACCATCATGGAGTGATGCAATGTGATAAGTTAAAACATGTCACACCGCGACGCATCCATTTCATATGGTGGTGATTACCAGGCCCACAATATTTGATCCTGCATGTTCCTTTAAAGGTGCTTTATTATTATTACTATTTTCCCTTTTTGTCCTTAGCATGCTATTCTCTCCTTTGCATACCATACGTTACTCTTATTTCATGGAATATTTTAATGGTTTTCCTTTGGAACTTTTCTCTGAAACACAAGATCTCCCAGTGAATAAGGACTTGTCTACATGGTCTGTTAGTGCACAGCAAGTCTGGAGTGTAAACCTACAGCGCTCTAGCTTGCAGCACATTCAGTGGCCGTGTGGACCTGCTACCGCCTGCTAAATGTTCTACAGTGTGCTGAGACACAGGGTCCACACGGCAACTTAGTGGCTGGCTGGCTAGAATGCTGTAGATTCATACCCTGGCTTGTTGCATGCTAACAGACCGTGTAGATGTGCCCTAAGCCAAGTAATTAGCCTGTTGATAGTATTGTACACTTGTGTTTATACAATGGAAGCTATTCAAAAATCTCTTTACCACTGATTTCAGGTCCACTCCTGTGAAGCACTCAGTGCCCTCCGACTTCCATTGACATCAGTGAGAGCTGAGGGTGCTCAGTGCATTCCAGGGCTAGGGCCAAAGTTTTTCATGCCTATGTTAGAATTACCCATTCCCTCCTCATTGTCCTTCTGTCCAGAATGTAAGTATTTCCCCCTTTGAGTTTGACTCCTCCCCACCCGCCCGCTTTCTCATTCCCATGCCACTTTCCTGTAATTGATTACATTTCAGTGGCAGATCAAACAATGAAGAAGCTGACAGTTTGTAAGAATTGTGGTACCTGTTTCATTTTCTGCTGCTCACAGCCCTGCTTATATACTCTTTGGCAGCCATGACATTAATTTGCATTATAGCCACCCCATCTAATTTAGGTGCGTAATTAGTGAATCCAGTATTAATAATAGAATACCATTTGTTTAAATATTTTTGGATGTTTTCTACATTTTCAAATATGTTGATTTCAATTATAACTGAATACAAAGTATACAGTGCTCACTTTATATTTATTTTTGATTACAAGTATTTGCACTGTAAAAAAACAAAAGAAATAGTATTTTTCAATTCACTCCATACAAGTACTGTAGTGCAATCTCTTTATCATGAAAGTTGAACTTACAAATGTAGAATTATGTAAAAAAACCTGCATTCAAAAATAAAACAATCTAAAATTTTAGAGCCTGCAAGTCCGTCCACTCAGTCTACTTCTTGTTCAGCCAATCACAAAGACAAGCAAGTTTGTTTACATTTGCAGGAGATAATGCTGCCTGCTTCTTGTTTACAGTGTCACCTGAAAGTGAGAACAGGCGTTCTCACAGCACTGTTGTAGCCAGCATCGCAAGATATTTGTGACAGACATGCTAAAGATTCATATGTCCCTTCCTGCTGCAACCACCGTTACAGGGGACATGTGCCCATGCTGATGGGTTCTGCTCAATAACAATCCAAAGCGGTGCGGACTGATGCATGTTCATTTTCATCCTCTGAGTCAGATGCCACCAACAGAAGGTTGATTTTCTTTTTTGGTTGTTCAGGTTCTGTAGTTTCAGCATTGGAGTGCTGCTCTTTTAAGACTTCTGAAAGCATGCTCCACACCTTGTCCCTCTCAGATTCTGAAGGTGCTTCAGATTCTTAAATCTTGGGTCGAGTGCTGTAGCTATCTTTAGAAATCTCACATTGGTACCTTCTTTGCGTTTTGTCAAATCTGCAGTGAAAGTGTTCTTAAAATGAACAACATGTGCTGGGTCATTATCTGCGACTGCTAGAACATGAAATATATGGCAGAAGGCGGGTAAAACAGAGCAGGGCACAGACAATTCTCCCCCAAGGAGTTAAATCACAAATTTAATTAATGCATAATTTTTTTAATGAGCATTGTCACACCCCAATGGCCCCTTCTCTCAAGTCCTCTGGGAAGGCAGATCAGCACTGTCTATTGCTAACGCTGTTGCAAGCCTCGCAAAGCATTGTAGGAAGAGGGGGGTCAAAGGTGTGCAAGTGGAGAGTTGATGTTTCCTTTACAGGGTACGAGAGGCCAAGAGTGGGGAAAGAAGAAGAGCAGAGAACGAGTTAATTCAACATTTCAGCTAGCTCAATTAGAAGATAAGACGCTGGCCCCAGCCAGCTCAGGGTTGCAGATCACAGCTGACGTTTGACTGTGAGCCGAGAAAGACGGGGGCTTGAAAGTTGCCTGAGCAGCCGTGAGAACAAAAATCCAATGGTATAGACCTGCACCTGCAAGACAGCAAGGCCAACAAAGAAGAAAACAAAGCCCAGGGTTGCTGAGTCTGAAAACACAGATGAGACGACAAGAGGGGGAGCCAAGCCAGGTATCCCTGAAGCTGGGGTGTTTTGGGAAAGGGAAAGAGACCACAGAAAAGCAGTTTGGAGTGGCACAAAGAGCACCAGAAGCAGAAGTCCCCGAGTGGAACACACCCCCTCCCCAAGGAGCCCAGGACTTAAAACCCTCCTGAGAGCTGGAGCAACTTGGAGATCACAGCGGATTCTCAGACAACCTGGGTCCAGGACAGCACTCCCGTCCACTCTCACCCCCGCCCTTCTTATGTTACACCCGTGCTTGGCCAGCTTTGGGTCGGGCGTATGTGAGTATGAAAGTGGATTAGGGCTTGGGGCACTGACGCTTTCTTCCTTCCTTTGAGTGATGTGGAAGCATTTTCCAGCCCTCTCCGCTGTTACTTTATCATTTTATCAATAAAGCTTTAAAATTAAGTCACATGGTGTGGTGTGTCCCCCTGGCTAGTATGATTTTAGTTGGGGATTGGTCCTGCTTTGAGCAGGGGGTTGGACTAGGTGACCTCCTGGGGTCCCTTCCAACCCTGAGATTCTATGATTCTAATTGCGATACAAGCAAAATACAATGTGTTCATGGCTCTCGAAGAGTGAATATTCTGCTGGGATTAAAGCAAGCTTTAAAAGTATGTCAAAATACAAGTTAGCTATGTATCGAATACTGAATGTATAATAAAATTAGCTCTTAGTAGGTGTTCCAAAGGGTTATTGTTGAGCATGTCTGCAGAGTATCTCATTGCTGGGGCATCCCGGGCCTCACCTCTCCAGTCCTTGGAAATGTCGCTATGTTTATCTGCCATGAATGAGGTTTTCTGACCTTTTTCTTTATGTAGCTTGTTTTGTTGATTATCTGAGAACTCATGAGCTCTAATGAACTTGAGCATAGTAACTGTGATGTGAGAAAAAATTCATAGTCTGACTGTATCTATTTAATACCTTGATTCAGGCTCTACTACTGCCTCTGGAAGCCATTACTCTGTTTTCAGAGGGAATTTTTAAAAAAGTTGGTTATGCTAACTGGATAGTGATGGGAAGAGTCACAGGTTCTTAGTCCTCTCATAATGTGTACATTAGACCTATTTCCCAGCTGCAGAGCTTGCATTAGATGAGATGGACAACCTGTGCAAGGTCGAGACTCATTGTGCCCATCAGAAGTAACGTAATAGTCAACCTCCCCCACCCCCACCATTTTATTAGTCTGAGACCGTGAACTCAACCTCTTTTCATCTGCAGCCCACCCTCTTACACTATCCTTTCTGATGTCAAAGGATTGTGGGGTTTGAGGCATTTTTTTGCCATTTTTGGAGTGCAGGGATATGGCTTGATGGGGTGGGGGAACTGATGATGAAGGTATGTTCTCCATTCCTTCCCTCCTCTGTCTTCTTCCTTTCCTGCACATACGGTGCTCAGAGCCAACCCAAGGGGCTGACACACCTGCTCTAGAGCCTTTTTGAAGTGCCACTTCACTTACTGTGAAGCTGAGCCTTCTGCGGATGGTGGGAGGAATTGGACAATGAGTGTGTGAGGACCAAAACAGCAGGTGGTGGTGGAAGAGGGGGGGAAATGAGCTGCGGGTTCACTTCTCCTGCCTGGCCTCCTGCTAGGTCCTAATGACTCATGAATTTTATTTTCTCTCTCAGCTGATAGGTTATGCCCTAATGGATGTTTCGTTTTTGCCCCATTGCCAGTGAATTGGCTTTAATGTAAAAAACACCGTCCCACCAAACTCATGACCGTTTCTTCAATGCTTTATGGTAATAATTCAGAAAACACCGACCACCTGTGAATATGCTGGACCAAATTGTGCCCAGCCTTAGTTCTGTTGAAGCCAATGAAGCTCATGAATGTGGCCCTTTAATATTTGAAAGTTATAGTTCAATAGGACACTATGTAAGTTGATGTGGGGGTGTGCATGCATATAAAAACTCCAGCCTGCCCCAAAACCAAGCCTGGTCTGCTTTTTAGGCACTAACATGTATTGTAAATGGGTGATCAGAGCTCAGATGGAGCAGAGCTGCCAGAGACATGAGGTTCCATGTAAGCTACTATATTATACACCCACATCATGTACTTACATAACCGTTCTTTTCCAGGAGATTTAACACATGGATATTTACTGGTACCCTGACAACTAAAGCCATTAAACTGGAAATGTCAGGGGTAACATCAACCACTCTGAATATAATCAAGGCTATATTAGGTGACATAACATGGCAAATATGTAGCATACGTGCCCTTTTTAGTTGCTTTTGTTCTGTAGAGAGGAATGGTTTGGGTTTTTTTGTTATGTTTAGAAATATCAGAAATGCTCTTCTGTGGTAATGCTGGAGGATATACATGAGGTGCTTAGCTGTATTCAGGCTTTATTTGAAGAGGTGGAGATGTTTCTCCCAAGTAATTTTATGGCATTTGAATCAAATGTTTTTTCTAACACAAAAACGAATGTTTTAAACAGTATAAAGAAAAATAACTTTCCCTTGCATTTGCTCAGGTTTCACTTGTGTGGTCTCTGTCGTTACTCTACCAGCTCTTAAGTAATCTATAGTGTTCTTAGGGAAACAGGGTAGGCAAAGCTGTAATTTGTGGAGTAAATAAAGGAGATGGGAGTAATCCCCTGCCTTCCCCTTCCAGCTTTTCTGTATTATACAGAGGGCACAACTTCCTTATATCGTGTCAATTTTAACAGATTGTACCAGAGTACCTGAGCCTATGATCTATTGTGTGTGGGTGTCATTTCTTAAACAAAAGAGAGAGAAGGAATGTGAGCCATCTCCATTGTGAGGTGACTTTCTTCTTCCTAAATTCAGGGCTGAAGTGGCAGGCAGCAGCGATGCTATCTGAAGAACTATCTGAATGAGGGTCAGGTGGGTAGTAGCTGTAATGTATTCTTGTGGCAGAGGAGAGAGAAGGTGGGCTCTAGTGAAGAAAGGGAACTTACTCAGGATGCTGAGCCCACGCATGCACCTAGTTTCTAGCCTGCAGACTGAGGAACACAATCTCTACCACACAATGTTACTGAAAGTACTGGCCTGGACGAAGCTCTCCAGGCGTGGA
The DNA here is from genome assembly GCA_033296515.1 of Macrochelys suwanniensis. NCBI lineage: Eukaryota > Metazoa > Chordata > Testudines > Chelydridae > Macrochelys > Macrochelys suwanniensis. The sequence continues at coordinate 96,920,303 of CM065781.1, read as the reverse complement.
TTGTTGCTCATCCTACAATAACAATGGCATAACTGCGAACATGCTGGCACAGTCTGAGCAGGGTGACGTGGCACACTGAAGGGCACAAAAACATCCAAGGGAAGTGGTGAACTTAAGGACGGGCTGTTGTACGTTTATTTCCTGGTGGTTAGGTGTTCACATAAACAGCAAGCACAATAATCCACTCAGCCTGGCACCCTGGTTAGCCTTCTCAGTACAATGGGCATAAGGATACAACTGTCCTTTCTCTAGTTTGTCCCACCAGTTCAGGACTGAGCTACAGTGATGGGCAGCAGGCGTATGTTGCTGCCGACCGAGGTGCATCTTGTCTGCAGATAAGTAAAAGACTTCATTCTCCGAGGCTGGCATTCCATTCATCTGAAAAATCTTAGTGGGTGTGTGGGGGAGAGAGATTTAAACTTCATGCCACTGCATGAATACATACAACCCAAGAACTGACTTGTCTTTCCCCTTCCCCTCCTTGCTGCTATCAAGCACTGAACAGATGGTTCAGGTGCATTATCCACACTCCACTAACTCTGAATCATTTGTGTGTGTGTGTGCTGCACAGTATACACTGCTGTGGAAATGCAGAGAAATTGTTCACTGCTTCATCTTTGTCTGCCAGTTTAATTATCTCCAGGACTTAGATAAGTCAAGCTAATTTTCCAGGCAGGACAATGAATAGTCAGGGAAGAGAGAGACTAAATTTCAAAATGATGGATAACTCTGACCTGTTTCAGTATTCAGTACAGTGCTTGCCCCACAGCTGAGGAAGATGATTGGTGTAAGGCACTATACAAACTGTATAATGTAGAAAGGGAATCAGGATTTTCCAGTGCTGAAATGCAATAAGGCTTTTGACCAAAAAATTCAACCCCATCTCTGCTTCCCCAAAATTTTTCCCAGTCATTTGGAGAACGCTTTGAGGCAGGGAATATCACTGTTTATACAATGCCTAGCATCAAGGAACCCCAGTATAATTAATCAAGGTCTCCCAAAACTATCAGAGCAAATAAGTTATAATTACATTGATTGTCCTCAATTCATTTAGAAGTAATTTAAGTTTTCACACCTGAAGGAAAATAAGTCCAGTAGCATTTTACCCCAATAACGTGCAACACTGGCTAGAATTTCTGCACCAGGAAAAACTCCAGGTCTGAAATGCATATGTTTGTCAGTTTAAACTCTCTTGATATCAGTGCTTGAGAGCTATCTCACTATTTTAACAGAATGGCCCACATTTTCAAAAACTATCTTTCAAATGTCCGCTGGAAATATGAAGGGTAGCACTTGTAGGGGCTTCCTGATTGGTGTCTGCAAATGTTGTATGCATGCAAATTCCTATTTCAAGATCAGCAAGATATTTAGTTTGGAAAATCTGGCTATAGTAGCATATTTGCTGCTACTGCTCCTTGGTTGAGCCTAAACTAAGAGACTGATCCTGACCACACACAATGCCAAAAACTGCAGAGAGGGAATTTTGTGAGAGTGAGGCCCAAAATGCATTTAAAAAAAATCTTTGCTCATGCCAAGCTGTTTTGAAGATTTCTAATCTGTGGTGGTTTGCATTGTTCTCAGTGAAAAGAGGCATGTTTTGAGTTTTTCTGCACCCAAAGTGGGATTCCCAGTATATTTTCACTTATTACAACATATGTTGAGGTACATAATTAAGCTGAGGTGTGTATTATCAGTTTACTAAATGGATGGTATTTAAGGCAACTTTGGGATACAAGAAAAAGCCATGTGAAAGAGGAAAATATTTTTCTTCTTGTATTCCTTTAAACATGTGCTTTCCCTGCTGGCTCTACAAGTTCAATTCATTCCTAACGGAAAGTCAAAAACTCAAGCCATTCCTTCCATTTGACTTTATTAAGAAATTAAGATAACATAGTTTAACCTTCTCCCCAAGGTTAGCTGCTGCTAGGGTTATCTACCTCAAGACCTTAGGTCTTCTCTTCCCTGAGAGCCATTACCACCTCCCTTAAATTTGAACGGGGTAATGAGTCACATGCCCCAGAGTGTCCAAAAAACCCATTTAATTATTTTCCAGCAGGGTCAACATCTGCTAACAGTGGAATTACAGACAAATGATGCCAGCCTGTTACAATCCCTTCAAAATACACCATTTTTGCTGTCATCCTGTCAGATCTTAGAAGCCAGACATGATGGGGCCTCTTAAATATGTAAAAATCTTGAATATGGATTGGAATTATTAACCTTAATATGCATGGGCCACATCTACAATGGAACTTGGTCATTGTGATGCTCAATGTTGCTGCACCTAACTTTTTAAGCACCTACAACATTGCAGGAATATCACTGCAATCCACAAAGTCTGTGCTAGGTGCCTTTGTACAATGAAAGGGCAGAGATAGGCACCATACAATGGATCCACAAAAGCCAGGATACTAGGCAGCTTCTGGCCTAAATTAGCCACTGAGAGATGCTGACAAGAGGTGGGTGTGCTAAGATTCCTATCTCTGCTAGTGATCCACAAACGGGAACCCAACCTACCACCTGGAGTCAGGCACCTGAGGCATTTCTTGTGACAGTATGTTAGGCTCCTGTCTTGCTCCACACAAAACGGCTGGGGGAGAAGGAGGTGGTGGTGCTGGTGGCTGCAGCCCAGAGGATACAGCATGCACATGGGATGTGGGAGACTCAGGTTCAGTTGCCCCCCTCTGCCTGAGGAGGAGAGAGGATTTGAACAGAGTTCTACCACTGAGCTATGGGATATTTTGTGTGGCTCCCTCAGTCTCTCCTGTTGAAGCTGTTCCACTCTAGATAAATATTTAAATAGTCATTGGGCAAAAGAGAATATGAGAGAGACTCTGTAGTCTGGTGGTTTGGACCCCTATGTGTCAGACCCAGGATTTAGTCCCCCTTCTCCAATCACTCGTCATTATTTATCGCCAGTGGAACGAGAGGCTGAGGGAGCCCTACATTGGAATATCTCATAGCTCAGGGGTTAGGGCACTCTTCTGAGAGGTAGGAGACCCCTGTTCAAATTCTTTCTTCCCTTTTTCCAAAAAGGGGGAATTGACCCAGGGTCTCCACAACCCAGGTAAGTGCTATAACCACTGGGCTAAAAGTTGTATGGTGGGCAGTGGCGTCACCGCCTCTGGCCAGATTTTGAATGGGACCCCATCTGGTAGGCGTGCTCAAAAGCTACCTACTAGACTGATTTCCACATGTGATTTAGGCAACAAAATGCCTATTTTCACCTGGTTTGTGGATTGCTCTGGGATTAAGGTGGGAGATAGGCATAGGGCTGTCTAGAGTGAGGCAGCAGCGTTCATGCTCAGAGGCAGAAATTTAGGTGCCAAGTGAGTTTCAGCACCTATAGGGTTTGGCAGGAGTGGTATGGATTGTGGTCGAGCCAAAACTGGGACTTAGATGCCTAAACCCAAGACTGAGGTGCCTAAGGGCTTGTCTTCACTACCCGCCGAATCGGCGGGTAGCAATCGATCTATCGGGGATCGATTTATCGCGTCTCATTTAGACGCGCTTAATCGATCCCCGAACGCGCTCCTCGTCGACTCCAGAAATCCAGCTCGGTGAAAGGCAGAAGCGGAGTCGACGGGGGAGCGGCAGCGTTCGACTCACCGCCGTCCTCACAGCCAGGTAAGTCGATTACAATACGCGGACTTCAGCTACGTTATTCACGTAGCTGAAGTTGCGTATCGTAGATCGACCCCCCCCCCCCCAGTGTAGCCCAGGGCTAAATGTGGGGTTTAGGCACCTAACTAAATTTGTGGATCTGGGCCCTGTCTAATTCTACCTCTCTGAGCTTCCACAAATTTGTACTGGAAATTCTTTCCCTTGGCCAGTGGATTTGTACTGTTATTTAACAAAGGTGTGTCTTGTAACTAGGGTGACCAGATAGCAAGTGTAAAAAATAGGGACAGAGAGTAGGGGGTAATAAGTACCGATATAAGAAAAAGCCCGCAAAATCAGGACTGTCCCTATAAAATCAGGACATCTGGTCACCCTACTTGTAACTGTAGTCAGTTGGGAACGTTCTTAATGTTCAGCTTTCCTCCTGGCTGAGCATAATGTGACATCAGCTCTGTGAGGTGGACATACCTGGTACAGACTTACTAAAGGTTTATTTTAATCTGCGGTTTATCTAGTTTGTAACTTACTTTAAGAATTTTATTAAAAAGAGGAACATTTATAAAACCTATATTGCCACATTTTGCAACTTTCTTTGTTAAATCTGGAAATCTTCCAGATTACAGCCAAAATAGCATGTGAAGAAACACGATTGTGGTAAGGGCTCTTAGAGCTAGGTAAATAGTGGAAAAAATGTCTGTGACCATTTCTTGGAGTTCAAAAGTGAATTTAATTTTGATGGAGTTCACTTTCTGCACTTTCAAGTACTCAGGCTCCACCAGCGAGGGTACTTGGAAATTTCAAATTATATATTCAATTGTAAAACTTGGACTTCTCACTGTGTTGAGTTAGGCTAGTCATCCAGTCAGGGAGCAGAAACAATGCCATGACATTTACTTAACAAACCAGCATGCACTGCAGATATTCATGAAGTGTTTGCCAATGATTATTCATTTAAAAGCATTCAGACATTTATTTTGAATAACTCATACATGTGAGAATTTTACAATTTACTAGGGTCAATTTGCAAACTGAAACCTCGTATAAACCTCGTATAAAAATTTGCAAACTGAAACACCTCGTATAAAATGGTTCACTTGTCTATTGTAGCTAGACTGTAATGCAGTCATCCCAAGATGTAATTATGCCACCTGTTTCAGTTGTTTTATAGATATTTAAGCGAATGGCATCTTTTTAATAAAATAAGAGAACATAAGAATGGCCATACTGGGTCAAACCAAAGGTCCATCTAGCCCAGTATCCTGTCTTCCGACAATGGCCAATGCCAGATGCCCCAGAAGGAATGAGCAGAACAGGTAATCATCAAGTGATCCATCCCCTGTCACCCATTCCCAGCAAACAGAGGCTAGGGGTGCCATCCCTGCCCATCCTGGCTAATAGCCATTGGTGGACCTATCCTCCATGAATTTATCTAGTTCTTTTTTTAACCCTGTTATAGTCTTGGCCTTCACAACATCCCCTTGCAAGGAGTTCCACAAGTTGACTGTATGTTATGTGAAAAAACACTTCCTTTTGTTTGTTTTAAACATGCTGCCTATTAATTTCATTTGGTGGCCCCTAGTTCTTGTGTTATGAGAAGGAGTAAATAATACTTCCTTATTTACTTTCTCCACACCAGTCCTGATTTTATAGACCTCTATCATATCCCCCCTTAGTTGTCCGAAAAGTCCCAGTCTTATTAATCTCTCTTCATATGGCAGCTGTTCCATACCGTAATCATTTTTGTTGCCCTTTTCTGAACCTTTTCCAAGTCCAATATATCTTTTTTTGAGATGGGGTGACCACATCCGTATGCAGCATTCAAGATGTGAGTACCATGAATTTATATAGAGGCAATATATTTTTTATCTTATTATCTATCCCTTTCTTAATGATTCCCAACATTCTGTTTGCTATTTTTGGCTGCCACTGCACATTGAGTGGATGTTTTCAGAGAACTACCCACAATCACTTCAAGATCTTTCTTGAGTGGTGGTAGCTAATTTAGACCCCATCATTTTATATATATAGTTGGGATTATGTTTTCCAATGTGCATTACTTTGCATTTATCAACACTGAATTTCATCTGCGATTTGGTTGCCCAATCACACAGTTTTGAGAGATCTTTTTGTAGCTCTTCAGTCTGCCTGGGATGTAACTATCTTGAGTAGTTTTGTATCTGTAAATTTTGCCACCTCACTGTTTTTACCCCTTTTTCCAGATCGTTTGTGAATATGTTAAATAGGATTGGGCCCAGTACAGACCCATTGGGGACACCACTATTTACCTCTCTCCATTCTGAAAACTGACAATTTATTCCTACCCTTTGTTTCCTATCTTCCAACCAGTTACCAATCCATGAGAGAACCTTCCCTCTTATCCCATGATTGCTTATTTTGCTTAAGAGTCTTTGGTGAGGGACCTTTTCAAAGGCTTTCTGAAAATCTAAATACACTATATCTACCCCCTTGTCCACATTCTTGTTGACCCCCTCAAAGAATTCTAGTAGATTGGTGAGGCATGATTTCCCTTTACAAAAACCATGTTGAGTATTCCCCAACAAATTATATTCATCTATGTGTCCATGTAACTTGACTATAGTTTCAACCAGTTTGCTCGGTACTGATGTCAGGCTTACCAGCCTGTAATTGCCGGGGTCTCCTCTTGAGCCCTTTTTAAAAATTGTCATCACATTAGCTATCCTCCACTCATTTGGTACGGAAGCTGATTTAAATGATAGGTTACAGACAACAGTTAGTCCTGCAATTTCACATTTGAGGGGTCCTTCAGAACTCTTGGGTGAATACCATCTGGTCCTGGTGACTTATTACTGTTTAGTTTATCTCTTTGTTCCAAAACCACCTCTAATGACACTTCAGTCTGGGACAGTTCCTCAGATTTGTCACCTAAAAAGTATGGATCAGGTTTGGGAATCTCCCTCACATCCTCAACCATGAAGACCAATGCAAAGTATTCATTTAGTTTATCTGTAATGGGCTTATCGTCCTTGAGTGCTCCTTTAGCATCTTGATCATCCAGTGGCCCCACTGGTTGTTTAGCAGGCTTCTTGCTTCTGATGTACTCAAAAAGTAATAGCAAAAAAATTTGAGTCTTTGACTAGCTGTTCTTCAAATTCTTTTTTGGCCTTCCTAATTATATTTTTACACTTCATTTGCCAGAGTTAATGCTCCTTTCTATTTTCCTCATTAGGCTTTAACTTCCACTTTTTAAAGGATGCCTTTACAATTTAGCTAAAGGTTAAGGATCTCTCCAGTGGTATGTTATAAGTAATGAGTTTTATTATGAATAAATGAGCACCATAGAATGCTCATTTAAATAAATATTGATTTGGAGAAGGGGTTCTTAATCTAGGGATCGTAACTTCAACATGTCGGGGATCCTCCTGGTCACCTTGCTTCTTCCCCCATTGGTAAATGGGACGGGTCCCATGTACCGTGGGTGTAAGATATGTTTGACTTCCCCATGGAAACACTGCCCAGCATAATGACAGGAAGAGCAAGAATCAACTCTGCAGCAAGGAAGATAAATCTCCAGTCCTATTGCCTCTGATTTTCATTCCAACTCAAGGAACTGGCTCAGTAGCTCATGAGCAGTCCTTTATTTATCCACAGATGTGATGTGGGCAGTGGCAGTGCAAGCTTCTGTGGCAGACTGCCCTGCCAATGTGCCTCATCCTTGTTTTGGAGGGACATGAGGGTGGTTTAAATCTCTAGGGACTCAGAGGACAATTCTGTCTTTGACCATTGGTTCTTTTAGACTGCTAATAAGGGTATCAGTTAATAGAGTTTGTGACCATCTCTGTAATAGGAATTGGAGCATGAACCTCCAACTCATTTTACACAGGTCACCAAATAGCCGTTATGTGGTGATATTCATTTTACATGAATGTTCATTTGTACAGACTCGTAGGCCATTATCACCCTGTAACACGTTCTGACCAGTGAACTAGGTGTGGAAGATACCGTATCTCATTACTAATACCGTGAGCCATACAGCCTGTTGGTTAAATACATCAACTATTTCCATCTTAGGAATCCTAGGAGACTGTGTTAGACACCAGATTTATGAAGGAAAAAAACCACCAACTACCACTGGCCCAAATAACTATATCCAGGATGGGTAGAAGAAGAGGGAGCTGCATAAGATAAGTGGGACTAAAAATCACCACCAAAACTCATTTTAAAGGAAATTACATTTTTAAAATGTGTAATTTTTTAATATTCTGAATTAAAAATCTGTGTTTATTTTTAATAGCTGACTGAGGAACATTATTTTTAAAAACTGGCCTAACTTCATTTATGATTTTACGTTAAAGCAGAAGTTGAGCTGTATTCTGAACTGTCAGAAAAAATCCTTCCATCGTCGTATGCACTCCTTTATGGTTCTAAGCATAGCAAGAATGTTCTGGTGAATTGGATTAGTTGACCTAACAGCATTTCCATCTCTGATTTCTATCCTAATTCACGTCCATCTTTGCTACACAGCGGTAAGCTTTAAAATAGTAACTTTTCTGAAGTGTAGGAATGAGGATCGTTCCAATTTCCTTTGTTACATTTAGCCACACATTTCTTTTTGTATGTCATATTTTGAACTGTCTTTATTGAAGGTGTTCTAAAATCAACATAGTAAATAAAGAAACACTGGGTAATTTGTTCATATGCTAATTGGAGTATAAATTCAAATAATCATCTATGGGAAAAGAGAGGTAGCTAAAATAAAGCAAAACTCAGTCATTTGAAAAGTCTTTAATTTGCAGTTAGAAAAAGTAATCTATTTCATAAATAAATCCATAATCTTTAGATCCTAAGAGTACTCTGGCATTATGATACTAGGCAAAGCCAACCTTGTCCTCAAAGTAAAATCCCGCTTTCTTAATTCTCTTGCTTCTCCGTGCACATCCCAGTGGTCACCTCCACATCAGCTCCTGCCAGTGATCTGCACATGATTTGCTGCCTTAACTACATGAATTGGAGAAGGGAATAGGAGTAACGGGAAAACTGGCTGCATCTTATGGAGGTCCCTTTCAGGATCTCTTCCCTGCACTCATCTCATAACTGTGCCTGCATTCATCTCAGTCGAGCTAGTTGGGGATTTTCTGTCTGAATTATTATGCAAGAGAAAAGGCAGTTTTTGCAAATCGAAACTTCCAAAACTTTTCAATTTTTTATTCTGATTTTTGGGTAATGTCAACAATGTGAACTGCAACACTTTTATTTCAGGAATATCAAAACATTTTGATTGGAAAATGTGTCAAAATAAAACCTTTAGATGTCTGCGTATAAACCTTTTGGAATTGAAAATTGAAAATTTTAAAATTTTGTCCTTGGATGAGAACAAATTTTGAAAGTCAAAATTTCCCACAGAATGGAAACTGTTTTCCAGCCAGCTCTGATTCTCAGCATCCTAAGGGGAGATGAAAAGAAAAAAAGCAACCCGCTAGTTAAACAGGAGAAAACAAGATGGAACAGTGCAACAAATTATAAATTCATAGGAGTGAGAAGGAGAGGAACATGAAATAATAATGCCGGCTTCAACCTCTTTAGGCCCTACTACTCAAAGGCACCAGTACTCATATTAACTATATCCAGCCAAGAATTCATCCAGCAGTGGCTTGCATTACATGACATCTTGAATGCAGGGGAAAGGCCATAAGGTGACCTTAATGGTATGGATCTGCTTGCAGGAGAGAATCATTTGCAGCATCCATTGGAATCAACTGAAAATGTGAGCAGGTGCAAAATAGTGGACTTGATTTTCATTTACACTAAGGCCCCTTTTGTAACCTTCTGGCACTGTAGAAGGGCCTTAAAGTGGAGGTAAATTATAGGGAACAGACCTACCCCGAGACCCCTTTGCAGTGCTAGATCAATGTAAGCCTTAGTCTTAAAAAGACTAAGACCTGGCTTGTGAGCTGATGCTGTGGGGCTAAAAATAGCAGGGTAGATGTTCAGGCTCGGACTGGATCCTGGGCTCTGGGACTCTCCCCACTCAATGGGTTTCAGAGCCCCAGCTCCAGCCCCAAGTGGGAACATCTATAGTGCTATTTTTAGCCCTGCAGTGTGAGCCCCACCAGCCTGAGTCAGTTGGCCTGGGCTTTGCAGGGCTTTTCTTCTTTTTCTTCCCTTTTTTCCCCAACTTTTTTAGACACTGTGTGTTTGCTCCTGGAAAGATCCTATGAGCTCTGATAAATTAAACAATCTACAGGCCTAGGAATGACCGTGAGAAATGCTACATGTGGATATGATGCAGGGTGACAGGCTTGGATTCACTGTTGCAATCTGCAATAGTGTGATGGAACCAGTACAAAGTACAGCAATGCTCCTGCCTAAAGTAGATGAGGCTGTATTATAACTTTCTATCTAGAGGAGTTCTTGGTTACCATATCTACCTTCCCTCTGTTTCTTTTCACCCCTTCCTGTCCGCGTTGTATGTGTTTTATCCTCTACTAAATGCCATCATTTGCTATCTCATTATCCCTTTACTCCATGTCTGAACATTCCTTGTTTAATGTAGCATAAACAATTTGAAGGGCATCATGGTCCCTTCACTACAAGCATGAGGATCAGTGATCCAATAGTCAATGCTATGCCTATCTCAGTCCTGAAATCCATGGCATTGTTGAGGGAAAGAGAAGATGCATAGACCATTAAAGGGTTTTTCAAGACTTGTAACAAGAAATTACTATATGGTTGTCCAACAGTTCTGGGTATGGCCTATTGATAGCTTAGTTTTAAAACCTCTGCTGTGAAATGTGGTGTACAAGTTCTGTTGCTCTTTCTCCTGAAGGAAATCCATGTCAGGAGCAAATTTGAAATTGCTGTTTGTTTTTGATGAGGCCAAAAAGGATTTAGGCTCCATTTACTTTTCTTTCCCTCCACTCATAACCAAAATAAAGTGTTGCAGTCTCTAGTTCATGATGAGGACTGGACTATAAAAATTGTTACAAAGAATAAAAATAGTGATAAATATTTTTAACTCCTGTTAGTGCAGTAGAGCTAACACTGCACTGGGAGGGTTAACAGGGTTCTGTGCTGGCTTGGGGATCAAAAATGTTCATTAAGTTTCAACTACAGACGATGGAGTTGCACACATGACTGAGAAGAGCATTTGGCTTGCAGAATCTTTATTACTGGTGGTGATGGATGGGCCAGGAAGGACCCAGTTTGACTTTCAGATTCTAAGATAATCTTCAGGGCTGGCATTCAGAAAACAATTGTGCTTGTAAACCAAACAGATTTGATGTGGAAGCCATGACAAGCATTAAGCATAGGAACCCCATAGTACCATTTTTATAGTCAGTTTTCGAAGTAGACCTGCAAAATAATTTATTTTGCTCTTTCTTCTACCTACAGAAGAACAACATTGCATACTCCTCTTCACCATAATGAAACCACTGTGCATAGCGCTGGCCTGAGAATTCTGGCAGAGGTTAGTCAGGTGATTCTTTGGGAACTACCGAAAGGGTGAGTTGGAGTGGAAGCAGGGGTAGGAAGAAATCTTCAGGTTCCAGCCAGCCCTATTGCAGCAGAAGCGACATACAGCTCTTTGTGCTGTGATCAGTGCATACTTGCCAATGTTCTGTTTTTGGCAAGGATCAATTGTCCTAACAATTAGAATCTGGGAAGTCTAGACATCTAGCCATTAGGCACATCTGACTGCATTCTGGTGAAAAATTATTGTGGACCTAGAGCCCTGCAAATCTGTGGATAGCTGCTTTATATGCACGGACCGTTTTTCCGTACCGTGGATGGATTCGGATCCAAATTTTATATCTAGAGCCCTGCAAATCTGTGGATATTCACTTTATATCTGTGGACCATTTTTGTGGATCACGGTTTGGATCCAGATATAAATGTTGTATCTGTGCAGGGCTCTACGTGGCCCCTAATATCCTAATTTTACAGATGGGGAAACAAAGGGAGAAAGGCTGGGTGATGTGACTAGGCCTGGGAACTCCTCAGTGTAAACTGGCAGGGGATACACCATACTGTGTGTCAGGCCTGATGTGAGTTACTTATTGTCCCAACACACTGTTAGCATGATATTCATTTATAAGATGTCTTGTAATATACCATTTGAAAGCTGCTAACATGCTGGTTATTAATATCACTGAAACATATAACAGTGTGTGAGAAATTATGGATACTCGCTGATATTGTATTTTGTAGTCTTTAAACAAAGAGAAGGCAAACCAGGCTTTTCAACATAAGAATATAAGAACAGCCATACTGGGTCAGACCAAAGGTCCATCTAGCCCAGTGTCCTGTCTTCTGACAATGGTCAGTGCCAGGTGCTTCAGAGGGAATGAACAGAAAAGGTAATCATCAAGTGATCCATCCTCTGTCGCCCATTCCTATGTGTATTTACTTGTCTGACCAGTTTGAGAGCAGAGGACAATGAAAAATAAATGTACATATAAGGTAAACAAAGCCATCAAGCTAGCAAGTATGCATCCCAGGAAGCCTTTCTGGCTCTTGGAAACAGACAATGAACATTGGTGTAATATAAGGGGGGGCAAAGAGATATTCAAGTCATCCATCTCCCGAGGGAACAAAGAAGCCAGCACTTCGATTCTGCGAGGGCAGATCCTGGCTGCAACAGCCAGTCATGCTGGAGATTGCTAACAACTTGATGTGAGTAAGAAACTGTTAGGCAAAGCTATATCTTGCTAGAATTAAGTTTCAGACACTAGAAAACATGGTTTTTTTGTTTTGTTTGTAACCCTTCCATATCTTTTTCACTCAATCTCTTAAATCTGTTTTGTTAAATAATAATAATATAAAGAATTTTTATTATTTGTTTTACTATGAATCCTCGCAGTGCTGTGTATTAAGGTGGAGAGTAAAACACCAACTGAGCTGGCAAGCTGTTGTGTGTACTGGCTCTTTGGAGGCAGCAAACTTGGTGCTACTTTGATGAGTACCGTTTTGAGGAGACTCCAGACCAGAAGGGCTGTTCCAGTCACCCTGCAAGGAAGAACTGGGCAGGTGGAAGGCAGGGTGAGGCCATTTGTGCTTGGAGAAGGCTGCTGGTGTCAGGGCTCTGAGCCAGCTGCGCAGCACAGAGGCAGCCAGGGCGACCGGGCAGGCAGTGACACAGCCCCTTACTGGTCTGGGTGAACCTCCAAAGTGTGACCGTTCCACAGAGGAAGTCAGAACTGGAACTGGAATGCAACAAGTCTTTCTTCCAGCCCCAGGCTTAGTCCACAGACAATGTTGGCCCCTCAAAAATTGTGAAAACAAACCATGCTAACTGCTTACCAGAGGAGCTGGCTTAGTGGGGAGGAAGCTTGCAGTGGCCTGGCCCCACTCGCCCTTCAGCTATTATTGGTGATCTGGGTGGCACAGCTACCCACAGCTGTGAATCAGCCTGTGGTTCTTTTGGCTGTACATTTCATGGGTCCCACAGGCCAGCCCTGGACACTGTGACTATCCCGTGATCTTCAGAAAGAGTCACAAACTTTCCTAGCAGTAAGTTCTGTTTCGGAGGCTGTGTCCATAGGAAATGTGTACAGACCGTCTTCTGTTGGTATGGAAACTTGGAACATCCCTGCCATTTCTAAGGCCCTAAAACTTTGAGGGGGAGGAAGTTGATTTCATAGGCTTTGCAGGCCTCAAAGGCTGCCTCTACAGAGCTGAACGGCATTTTAAGATGTTTGTTGCAAACTCATTTTTGTTACTGAAATCCAGCTTTATGGATAGCGTCATAATGTTGGCACTACAAACTATTCTGAAGGGGTGGGAAGAAATGCTCTTTCTGCTTCCAGAGGGTTTATTGTAAACAGCCATTCCCGATGAGTGATGTGTGAGCCACGCCAGCCTGATCTCAGCCCTTTGCAATATCTTAGTGTTAGTCAGCAAGCCAGTGGGGGGGAGCGAGACACCCCTATATGACAGGGCGCACTCTCAGAAATGACGCTTCCTGAAGCCTTTCTGACTGTCCTGTAGGAAACATGAGAAGATCTGCCTTCTGCCTAGTATGCTTACACTGTGTGAAACAAGTGACGGAGGTGTAACATGCCACGCATTTTGAAGAATTTCCACTATAGTCCCAGAATGAGGAGAGCTGATGCATGCTGAACAAGGGCCTGATCCCTTTGACCTAAATGGACTTTGGATCAGGACCCTATAAACTGGCTCTTTTAATCTGAAACAGATCAGCCGGTCGTGCTTAGGCATGTTTAAGTGGACTCTTCCTGCGAGGGAGGGATGGTGATCTTTGCAAAGCTCTCACACTGAATGATGACAGTGAGGTTTGTACTTCTGTACACAGAGGATTTGATTATTGTCTGTTTGAAGGATAATGTTTGAAAGACCCAGGGATTAGGCTATTGGACAGAGGAAGGGTGACGTCAGAAAGATGGAGCTGTATCTGTGGAAACAAGAATAAATAAAAAAGAAATTGTGCTGTAGCAGGAGGTACATGAACTACTTCTACTCATCCCCGTTGACAGAATATCTTTAAAGCAGTTTAGCGCCATTGCATTGCTTTCTTCTGAACACAGATGTGCCCAACAACCTGCTGAAAGCATCCTCCTGTTGTTTGCATAGAACATAAACTAAAGCCTGAGAGCAACCCCCACCTCCTGAAAAGACAATGGTACATTCCTTAGATTGTGAGTCCCAGCTGAATCAGTGGCTGTGCATTTAATTCTGGTCCCACTTTGCACAGCTGTAGGTATCATTTAGCATCCTTGCCGTCGGTTTTCAGAGACAGGTGTCTTATTTTTAAAACAACCTTCTTGTCCATCCCTCTCATTAATTCTCATAGACAATCTGTGGCTGTGTGCAGGAGAAGCGAGTTATAATAGAAGTGCAGCAGCTGACACCCAGAGAATGGATGGTGTCAGTAGCAACAGAACAATGTCGTACAGTAGATGGAGTTATGACAGGTATTGTATGTCTTAATTTTTTACCTTGCTTTTTTCTGGTATTGATAAGCAAGGCAGAGCAATTAGAAACTGAATCTGAGATCCCCTATTATTGCCTTTGAAATCTGAATGATACTTTAGGAATATAGGTCTTCTAATTATATAGGCATGGCTTTTTCACTGGATGTTGGTTGAAAATTAGAATGTTTGTTTTATCTATCTATTCTCTCAGAAAGTGGGTTTATTTCCACCAGGGTAGCACAAGACAATTATTTTATTATTTGATGTGGGGAGAGTTGTTAGTTATTTCCATACAGATATTTCCTGGACTTTTTCAGCAAACACTTTGATCATTAGTTTGAAATACGATGACGAATGAGACAATTGTTCATACAGACCTATGAAAAGAGCCATTTGCTTGTCGATTTCAGTTCAGAGTTGATCCCTGGGAATTAAATTTAAAATGCTAGAGCCTGAGATGTACAGGTTTTCAGGACTTCAGGTGTTCGTGGTTGTGGTGGAATAGTGATACTTTCAGACAAGATATCTGAAAAATTCTATATAACAAATGTGCAACACAGTGCTGGAAAATGCTGGTTTAGGTGTCCCAATGAGGCAGTTATAAATGCTTAGACTATATTTTGTGTCAAGATGCAAAAACTATTTACATTTTTTTCTTCCTCCACCACAGAATGTGTAATGGTAACATTTTGTCCAATTAATTTGCTTTTTATGTGGATACAAGGTAACATGCACAAATAGAATTGAGCACGATGCATGATTATGACTTGATAGGTATTTTAAGGCTTCACTTTAAATAAAATACCCCCACACTTATAAAAGCAATCTTAAATCTGTAAATTGTACGCTTGGGACTGGATTTATGTGCTAATGGGGCTGTCACGACAGTGAGTCAGTGTGACCAAAACAATCATCAGAAATAATCCTTGAAAGGTTTATGAACTGAAAAAACAATGCATTTAATGGCACCCACATTGCCCTTGTGTGTAAGGTTGCATGGTTTATACACACATACCCAGCGTGTAGTCCTTAACTTCGTGACTGAAAATCCTATATACATCACTAGAAAATGTATGAATATCGGTTTATACATGTCACAGAATGTATTCCAGATCATGTGGAGGAGAATGGGAGTGTGTGTGTGTGTGTGTGTATGTGTGTATATGCAAACACACATATGAAAGGATGAGTTATACAACATGCTGTGTTTGTATGCATGTAATCCTGTCACTCCTATAGAGAGCAGACGACACCTTGTCTCTTATTCCATGTCCTAAGTAAAAGCGTCACAGCACCATGATATACTTGATTCTATTCCATGTATGCCAAGTTTTGCAGCTGTTATCCCTTAACCTCATAGTGTATGTAACAGAAATTTCAAGAGAATTAGTCTTAGATGTGTTTTCTTTGTGGCAGTGTGTTTGCTTTAACCATGTTTACTGCTTTAGAGTCAGTTATCCAGTTGACTGTCACAGAAATGAAAACTGAAAAGTCTCTATTGCTATTTATTAGCATTGCATTCAGTATGTGTGCTGTACTCATTTCTGTCTGGCTTCTTTGCTCTTTGCATTATATTTTTGGGAAGAAATGCAATATTTCCATGTTTCAATTGCCCAGCTTCCAGATTGTTATGAAAAATTTCAGAAACACAAGGTATATGAGCCAATGCCTGTGTAATTTATTCTCTCCCAGTTGCTAATGCTGGAAGGTTGAGGAATGAATTGCTGCTTTTTCAACCGTATCTCCCTGCTGAAAAATGGTGCACAGTTGTTTTTGTACATTGAAACTGTCTTCCTACATCCATCTACAAGAAGATGCCCAGTACAATTTATAACAAAGATTGCTCCTCTCTAATATCAGAAACCTCATCGTTCTGGTGTTTGTATTTGAGGCACTGTACATGATTTCATTGCATGCAAAAAAAAAAAAAAAAAGCTGTCAGAAGGAGATTACTTATTTGTTAGCATAAAAACACCTCAAGGAATAAGCAGGTTCTATTCATGCTAATATAGTATCCTCTGTTCCTATGGCTATTTTGGTTTGCTTGTTTGTTACATTTATA
Organism: Macrochelys suwanniensis; assembly: GCA_033296515.1. Taxonomy (NCBI): domain Eukaryota; kingdom Metazoa; phylum Chordata; order Testudines; family Chelydridae; genus Macrochelys; species Macrochelys suwanniensis. The sequence goes on along the minus strand of CM065781.1, from coordinate 96,903,710 downwards.
CAAATGACTAACCAGGCTGGAAGTTAATGAGGAATTGCTCAACATAGGTCTGTGCTGTTTCCCTCTTACAAGTGAGAAATGCACAAAACGTAAGTATACAGTGTGTTCCAAATATACTCTTATAGACTCTTCCCCCATCTCCCTCATTTTTACATCAATCTTATGTTTTCCTTCAGTTGTGCCTCCTGGAATTTCTACCCCAAGCATTTAAAAATCATGAGTCAGGTCCACAAAAAAGCAAGAGACTGTCTTAAAGATCATTACACTTAAAAACCACTGGAAGTACTTTTTAATTTGCCTTTTGAACACTTAGGGTGCAGTCAGGTCATATTGTCAAGCTTTTCTCTGCAACCAAGAGGGCTAGAAAATTACTTAAAAAAAAAAAAAAAAAAAAAAAAAGCTGAGATTCTCCTCTAATCACTTGCCAATAGGAACTGAGGCTTTAAGAAAAAAAAACTAAATATGCGAGACTCATGATGAAAACATGAGAGCTGGACACCCTGGTGTAGGAGGAACTTAAAGTTCTACTAGTCCTGGTAACTAACATATAACTTATTTCTACTCTGGGGAGGCAGTGTGACCTTGGGCAAGTCACCGCACCGCTCCCTGCCTCAGTTTCACTCTGTAAAATGGAGATACTGGTCTCATTTGTAAAGCACGCTGAAATCTGCTGATGAATAGCATTATACAACCATTAGGTGGTATTATTGCTCCTTCCAAAAAATCAAAAAGTAAAATAAACTCCACAATATATTTCAGAGAGGAGGGGAAAGAGAAGAGACCTGCTGCTAAACTACTACCAGTTGTCATGAAATATTATGACTGGCTGTCATGGTAACTTCTCATTGTGAGGATAAGTGGACCACAGTACCTCAAAAATATAAAGGCACTTTTAAAAAACAAACATGCACCAAACCTTATGTGATTGGCTCTACGTCTTTGCTATTCTGTAAGAAACATTTTATGGTAAATAATGTGTATGGAGAGTCATGGTGTAGTGATCTGAGCAGAGTCAAGCCAGGAACTCCTGAGTTCTAATCTCAGCTCAGACACTCTCCTGTGACCTGGTGCTCCTGGGTCAGGATATGTCTAAACTGTAATTACAGCACGTGTAGACATACCTGAGCTAGCTTTAATTGAGCTAGCTTGGGTACTGGAGCAGTGAAGCCACAACCGCATAGGCTAGCTGCTTGCGTGATTACCCAGGGTTCTGGGCAGAATTGTACAGCCCATACGAAAGCCCAGGCTGCTGCAGCTTCACTGTTCCAGTACCTGAGCGAAGTACATTGAAGCTAGCTTGGGTATGTCTACAGGAACTATTAGCACATGCTGCGACTTCCGTGTAAACATTCTCTGTTTCCCCATCTGTAAAATGGGATAACAACAATACTTATCTTCCTCCTAAGGGCGTTGAGAAGATTAGTTAATGTTTGTGGAGCTATGTAGGTGATATAGATAGATAGATGGGCCCCAACTAAAATGTCTGAGATGGGAGATTCCCAGTAGCAGTGGAGTTGGCAGTAGTAAGGCAGGGGTTGATATATTGGTCTCCTCAAATGATATGATTTGGGATTAGAATGCAAGACTCAGCTCTGCCATTAACTCACTGAGTGACCTTACACAAGGCACTTCTCCTTTGTGTCTCCGTTTCCCTATATGTAAAACAAGGATTATAATATTTACTCTCCTCACGGGGGTGGGGGGGGGTGTTGGGATGAGTTAATATCAGCACATTACTTTGCACAATCAGTGCTGCGTATTGCTATTGGCACATTTGTTTTCTGTTGGGGATAAACAGTAAGTATTTTGATCATCAAAAGCTGCTGCGCATACTTTAATCATGGGACAACTTAATTCTTATTGTGGGTATTCATCTGCAAATTTTAGTCAGACTTTTCAAATTTAGTCCCTGGAATTACAATTTACAATCTCCTTACCCCCTACTTTGAAGAATTACTCTATAGAAACAATACTGCTAATTCCTGTGTGTGCCCTATGGACTAAAAAATAGGAAAACTCAGAGAGGGGAAATTTTCTAATGGTGGCAAGAGACCATCTAACACACATCCCTCCTTGACCACCATGTTAAGCAGGTAAAGAAAAGAGCCTTTGCTCTTCCCAAAGTAGGGAACAGAGGAGGATAGCACAGGTGTGACCAGGAGTGTATTTCAATGAAGAGAAGGTCATAAATGAGTAAATATACGGTATCCAACTGTTCCTCCTTTAGGAAGGATGTCGTCATTTTAGTAGTAAACCTGTCTCTGTTCCACATCCGTCTTGTGGTAACCTCTCATTAATGTAAATTAACTTTGTAATGCCAAGATATAGACCAGGGTGGATAAAAATTGATTAAAAAAAATAAGATTTAAGAAAAAATTTAAATTGGATTTTTAAATTTAAATACATTTTTCAGTTTTAAAATAAACCAGTTTAAAATTAAAATTGAAACAATAAACCATTTGTGTTAAGGCCTAAAATCATTTAAATTAAATAAAAAATATTAAGCAGCTCATGTTTGCTGATGAAGTTTTAAAGGAAGTCAAACCACTGTACTGATCCAAATCACAGGCTAAGCACCTGGATCCACAGTTTGTTGAAGTGCTAAGCCATCTTTTGACAGCAATAAAAGGTATTTTCTTCTTTTTAGTTTATTCAACTAGTTCAGTTCAATGACTAGTTCATTCAAAGATAAGAAACTGATTGGAAATTGGAAAAAAAAAGAAAAGGAAAGCTTGTTTTCCTCTCCCATTCTACGAATAAAAATGAGGTTTGAGAGGATGGAATCTACTAGTTCTAAAATCTTGAAGGACATGGTGACTAGAAACAATCAGTTCATTAACTACAGATAATAGTTATTTTTATTATTTATTTGTATTATCGTAGCACCTAAGAGCCTAGTCATGGCCAGGATATACTACTACCTTTATTTAATTAATTTTAAATGCAAAACATGGTTTAATATTTTTTTCTTATATATACAGAACATTTAAGGTAGTTTCATTTAACTAATAAAAACAATTTTAAAAAGCGGGTTCAGTGCATTTTTAATAGAATTCCAATTTTCATTTAAAGAGAGCTTGATACAAATCCTAAGCAAAAAATTAATAATCTAGTAACTAAAAAATGCATCATTCAACACTTTGTAGCATTAAAAATGTAAATATTAAGAATCTGAATAAATTTATGTTAAGCTATATAATAGCTTAAATAAATATGTACAGAATAGATAAATGTATCCTCCTGGTCAGCGAAAAGAAGTTCCACATTTAGTGTAATGGCTATATTTAGTTGCAAGTTGGGGGGTGGGATAGCTCAGTGGTTTGAGCATTGGCCTGCTAAACCCAAGGTTGTGAGTTCAATTCTTGAGCGGGCCATTTAGGGATCTGGGGCAAAAATCAGTCAGGGGAGAGTACTTGGTCCTGCTAGTGAAGGCAGGGGACTGGACTCAATGACCTTTCAAGGTCTTTCCAGTTCTATGAGAGAGGCATATCTACATTTTAAAGTCAATGTGTTAATGGTTACCAACCAATGAGAATCAACCTTTCTTTTGGAAAATAGAGTGTACAAATGCAAAACAACATTAAAATGAATACTTTAAATCAAGGTTTCCTGCTTACTGATTTAAATCATGGTTAAATCAGTGATTTAAATTGCTGTAATTTAAATCAATCCACCCTGTTATAGACCCTGTTTTTTGCTAAAAGAAATTAATCCCAGATTGTCTAAACCATTGGTACAAGAAACTAATCTCATTCAGTTCAGATGTTGTCCCAAATCATTGTACTAGGTGATGTGTGTGTAGGTAGAGATTCAATTAAGGACTTGATTCAAGAAAGAAAGTTGTGTGTAGTATCACAAGTATACCACATCAAAGATATTTTTCTCCATGGATCTTTCTTTAATTACAGATTGAAAAGAGCCTGATGCTGCAGTATTTGGAAATCCAGAACAGGTGCATATGAATGGAGGCTGGGTCCAAAATATGCAGTTCCCATAGGACTGGAGCAATTAATTTAAAGAGGCACTCCAATTACTTACATATTAGCTATCAACTTTTGAGCACATTAAAAAGAGGAGGGGAGGAACCATAAAACCAAGCTAGTAGTCCTCTGCACTGGTTACTGAAAATTTTTACCTGTTTACGGGTTTATACCCGTTCACTGCCATCTGCAATTAAATAAAAACTTACTATAAAAGAATCAGAGCAGCTGCTCAGAGAAATAAAGCACAACTCCATTTGTCATGTGATACACAAACTATTTTCAACAAAATTCAAGTGTTCATGTTTCCAGGAACTTGGAGGAGAGTTTGGCATTTCTGAAGTGGGCCGATTACTTGTTAGGAGAGAAGGAAGTACAGTCATACCCACAGGACACTGCTTCTTAGAATGATTTATTCACAATGTGTACTGAGTTCTGATTCTCCCTGAACTAGGCTGTCAGCCTGTTTCCCAAGCATGCACATTTCTAGTCCAAAGGAAAACCCTGGTCCCATGTCAACGCCAAGCCTAGTCTACCATCAGCTCCCCTTCAGTTCTCCATGCTGAGCATGCTTTTGGCTAGGACTATCTTTGGTTCTAAACAATTTTGCTTCCCTCTCCTTGTCGATCTGTCTAGGATTGTTTTTCTAATAGAAGATCAGATTTTGCCCCCGTCACTGACACGATGTGGTTCTTTTCTCTGCAGGAAGTCGCCACTGAAACCAATGGGACTAGTTACAGAGTCCCATTGGTTTAAATGTACACTGGTTTAAATAAATCAGTTTTAAAATCTAGTGAAACTGGGGCAAGCCTCTGTTGTAGACTCCAATTGGTTTTCTTTGCTTATATCAAGTCAGTTTAAATCCATAAGTTAATTTACCAATGGGAGCTAAATCAATATAAGCAAGGGCTAAACTGCTCTATGTATGTATATATTTGGGGATTGCACTTTTTTAACCAGATAGAGTTTGAAATTGATTTAGTTAAATTGATGCATTGTTCCATTAGACAAGACCCAAGTTACCATTAATTATGGTAAAAAACAGTGGTGAAAGAAGGAGCCATTTCATTAGATTACATTTTGAAAGAGTCGTCTCCTTTTTGCCACAAAAGGTGGGCCAGTGTTGAGCTATTAATTTGGTTAACTCAAACATGGTCAGGACACACTGAACTTCTCCCAGTGGCCTTTGTTTAACCCTTTCATGGAACATTTACTGTTCATTCAATAATGTACTTCTTTAACCCCCTCTGCCACTTCAATATTTTATTTACGCATTTACATTTAAAACAATTAAAAATATGCCTAGCCAAGGCCCTAGGTGCCCTGACACCCACATTAACAATGTAATAAATGCAGTGAATTGCCAGCAACATTAAGTAATCACCTCAACAGCATCTCAGCCAGCCAGACACATACAGGGTATGTCTACACAGCCATTTTTAGCCCCTTAGCCCAAGCCCTGCAAGCCTGAGTCAACTGACCCAGGCTCTGAGACTAGGTGCTGTGGAATGTTTGTTGCAGGGTATATGTGCCCATGGAAACTCCTTTCCACCCCTTCATCGCCGTGGGAAGCACATCCTCAGCCCTCTCAAAAAACCCAATTGAACAGGTGTCTCTTGCAGCTTGCTCAGAAAGTCACCAGATTCGGGCTATTTTGTACAGGGAGGAAAGATGGGGGGAGTAGGGAGTTCTTGAAGCCTTTGAAGACATTGTCCTGAAAGCAGCTTTTTTTATAATGAGGGAGATCCAGCTCAGGTACCCCTGCTGATGACAGCTATGTTGGTATGGCCTGGGAAGTAACACAATTCCTCACGTAGGGCTTTATAGGTCATAACTAAGCATCAGATTCAAAGACCACCAATATTGCTGCATTAAAAAATAAATATTTTTCCAGGTTTTACTTTATAATATTTTCTTGCTGTAATTTGAGGAAAGGAATACAGAGATATGTCAGTCGGTTTTTAAAAATTGTATTAGCAGAGTCAAGAAATTGTTACAGAAACATTTTTGTAGTGGAGCTTCTCAGTTCCACCATTAATTTGAGGAAGGTGGCAGGTTAGCAGTTTTTCCCCTTCCTCTGCATTCAAAAACCAGGTTTCTAGATAAACCTCTTTTTTCCCTTCTGTCTGTGGAACTCTGCCATGCTGGGTCAGCTATTCGAATCGTAGCATTCTGGAGTGAGTTAATTGGCTTAGGAGAGTCGTGTCTCTTCCACCAACTGGCGATTGTGATTTGTGATGCAACTAAGAAACGGGTCATCAGTGCTTTGTAATCAGTCCTTATACAGCATCGATTTTTTTTTGTGTGGAAAGTTAAACGAAAACACTGATGGATCATCTGAACTCGCCAACCTCTTTCCAAAATGTTCTAATTTTTGGACAAGTCCACCATATGTGACACAATCTGCATGTTTCATTACAATTTGGGATTTAAACTTAATGCTTTTAGGGTACGCTTTAGAAACTGCAAGTTCACTCTATCAAAAGCCTTTTCAGCATCTAATAGAAATAGATTAGTCAGGTTGATGAAATTGGTTGAATCATCCAAAAAAAAATCAAATCCAGAACTCTGTGAACATAGTCTGCTAACTGCCTGTTTACCACAAAACCTATTTTATCTCTGAAAATATATCTAGGCAGTATTTTTCAGTCTATTTGATTTTCAGTGTGTTGATTTAACAAAGAGATCATAATTGCATAGGTCTCTTCCAAGTTTTGATATTGCTACTATTTGGGCCTCACTCCAGGTATTGAGGATCTCTTACTCTTTCCACTTCTCATTAAAGATCTCTGCCAGTTGTGCCCTGAACTCTGGAGGAAACCCATCCAGGCTTGTAGATTTACTGTGTTAAGTGATTTAATGATCTCTGTAACTTCATCAGGTGTAAATGCTCCTGGTCTATCTGATCTGATATTTTAGGGAGCTTTGCATTAATTCTATAATCTTTTGTTTGGGATGTGCAGGCATAAAACCTCCTGTAGAAATTTGTAAATGCCTCACGTATATCCTTTGGACTTGCAAATGATGATGATTAATGATTTAGTTTCTTCCAGACTGGAGGTCTGGTTTCTATTATCTTGTACATATTTTTATAGTCCATTAGCAAGTAGCCTATCACTTTTGTTGCTTTTTTCATAATACCGTTGTTGTTTTGTAAATCTGATTGCCTTTTCAGTTTATAGTAGGCTTAATTTACCTCTAGCTTCACTTAGTCTCTGGTACACACTCTGGGATTGATTTGTGTGATGTAGCATTAAGTCTCTCTACTTTTCTCAAGAGGTTCCGGTGTCTCTTCTTTTCTAACCTTGATATTATAGGCTTAATCGCTTAATAAGTTACTCCTGAGTTCCAGAGAGTGCTCTTTTTAACCTGACTTGCATTATTTTTTCTGAAGTGTAATTTCTTCTCTAATGTTATGGATTCTCTCCTGAGCACAGAAGAAAGGAATGTTTAATCTCCATATGTTTGTTTTAGGCGTGCCTTCAGTTTCTAATGAGAAACCAGATGGCGCATGATTGGACCAGCACATACACCCTTGTTTAGCCAGAATAGTGTTCTTAAACTTTGATTTGGAAATTAATAGCATATCAATTCATGTATGTATTTGCTGTGGAATTGAATAAAAGGAATAGCCTTTCATTTGCAGTGAGGCATCTTCAGGAGTCACATAAATCATGTGTACATACTAGTAGTTTTATCTCCTTGCCTGACTCTTTCTCTCGCTGTTTTGGTGTCTGATCTTCTACCTTTAGGATCAGGGCACAGCTATGACCCCACCCGCTATCACAATATCCCCTTCTTCAAATTCTTCCAAGAGTTGGGAGAATTTTTTTTGAAAAAGAGCAATTGACCTCTGCTGTGAGGGATAGATGCTTTCTAAAGTTAGTATTTTGTTTCCAATTGCACCTTTAATCAACAAGCATTTACCATCTTGGCCCATAATGATTATTATGAATAATAGTGTTTACTGTTGTGGTGCCTAAGGGCCAGCCAAGAATGGGTCTCCACTCTGTTAGGTGCTGTACAAATACAGACTTGGTCTGTACTTAAAAGTTAGGTCAACATAGCTATGATGGTCGGGGTGTGGGGAAACCCCCCTCACACACACACGCAGACTTGCAGGAATGCCATCTCCTTAAATCAAGTTAGCTACATGAATCCAAAGCCCCTTTCTGTCAATACAGCTGTATCTACTTTGGGGGTTATGTTGGCAGAGTTACGTTGGTCAGAGGTGTGGGGTTTTTTCAGATCCCTGACCAACATAACCCCTAGAGCAGATGCAGCTGTGTTGATGGAAGAGGGCTTCAGGCTGATGTAACTAACTTCATTTGTGGAGGTGGTGTTCCTACACTGATGGAAAAACCCTTTCTATCGATGTAGGCTGCATCTGCACTGTGTGGTTCCGCTGGCATAGCTACACTGACCTCACTATGCTGGTATAGTCTCCATAGTGTAGACATATCTACAAAGTAGTTGACAGTCCCTGTCCCCAAGAGCTTATAATCTAAATAGGCAAGATACCCATCGGATGGGGGAGGGGTATAACATACCAGCTCAGTGAACCATGTGATGACCGGAATCATGTTAGTGCCAAGATTTTTGTGCGCGGCCGGGGGTAGGTTTACATAAGAGAGGACCAGCTATATGGGGGTGGGGAGGAGAGAAGAGAGTGAGGAGGTGGTAGGGGAAGAGGGGCAGGTGTGGAGCAAAGCTGAGGTAAAGAGACTGTCAGTGAGCAGGAGGGGAGGGTTGGAGAAACCTGTCAAAACTAGGGGAAATTCTCTGAATGTCCAAAGGTCTCTGCATTGGTGCTTCTGCCCCTGTCAGCTGGAGTCTCTGGCTAACACCTCACTGCAGTTTCCCCCCCTGCCCCCCCCCAGGCCACATGGCAGTGTGTTGGGGGGAGGCATGACCTGGGCAGCATTGCCAACTAGGGTGACCAGATGTCTCGATTTTATAGGGACAGTCCCGATATTTGGGGCTTTTTCTTATATAGGCTCCTATTACCCCCCACCCCATCCAGATTTTTCACACTTGCTGTCTGGTCACCCTATTGCCACCGCTCATGATTTTTGTCACGAGTTTCAGGATAATTATTTTTCTTAAAGCCCCAGCTCCTGGAGTCCCATGGATATGTGATGATTTCAGAATGTGACCCCAGTACACTCTAAAGGCTCAAGAAGCAGAAGACAAATAAAAAGACCACCCAATCTATTATTTTACATAATCTCATGATTTTAAAGCTAATCTCATGATTTTTGGTGAGCCTGACTCATGATTTTTGAATATTCTCTAAATATGAATAATATTTACTTAGATCTGCATTTTTTAAAAAAATGATTCCCCAACCTGCTGCTCCTGTAACATTATTTTTGTTTCTCCAGTTCCCTCTCAACACATTTATTAAAAGTAATAGAAGAAATAATACAGCGGCTTTGTTTTGTTGGTTGTTTTCTCAGCTTCTCCGACACCAAATCCCCAGACTATTCATAATGATATAAAATTCCCCCCTTCCACCTTTGCCTACAATGTGGAGATTCCCTATAGTCTCAGATACAGCCAGCTGATTAGCCCATTCTACTGGTGGGGTGAACTCCCCCTGGGGTATCAAGACTCCCCATCATGGGTGGAGCTGTGGCACTGTTTTCTTTAAAGAATGAATGCCTGGGATCTGTTGCCCAGAGCCATATTTCAAATCCCTTCCTCTTTTATATATCCTGGCTTAAATCACATCTATGGTGCCCCTCTTTCTTCACCCCTTTCATTGTTATCAACACACATTCATATTCTTTCTTCCCCTTCCGCCTTATGCATCAATTCGAATATGTAATACCTTTTCTATGAGTTTCAGGAGGTCTTTTAAAGTTTAAAAAAAAGAAAGGAAAAAAAGCCAGACTGAGCTCACTTAAAATTGAAGAGCCCGCTCACTGATACCATTTCCTCATGCTTCTCGAATAGCATTTGGAAGCCTAAATTGAAAAGGATACTCCTTGGTATTTTTCCTCACTTGGTAGAGATGGCTGAAAAATGCCTTTGCTCTCTCTCTGCTTCTTCAGATTCACCCTGCATCTTTATGGTTCTATTTCTTGGCTTTTTTGTTCCTGTCTTTCGTCTGCCTCTCTTCCATGTACAGCAAGTTGCCTCTCTCTATTTTGGGTCATGGTATGAGTCTGAATCCTCCTAGGTTTCAGGGCTACCTTCCTTTAGATTTAGTTTCGTGAGGGTTTTAACCCCTTTGCGTTTCTCCCATATGAGATATTGCTGTCCTTGATGAGCGTGCGTGCGTGTGTGTGTGTGTGTGTGTGTGTGTGTGTGTGTGTGTGTGTGTCAGTTGCACCTGTATTTCCCCCTTTGTGGAACACACCAGGAGTTCCCAATCGGGTCTCGGCACTCTAGCCATCACCTATCTCTGGGCAGGGACCATATCCCACTCCCTTCTGATCAAGGGTTTTAAGGCAGCCTAGCTCCCTGCCTTCCACTGTGATAGGCAGACTGACTTGCAATGGATAACGGCCAGCACCTGTATTGTTACTTTCTCTCCAAGGGCTATAAACTGTGTATTGCCAGCTGTTGCAAGTTGCCACACAGCTCTTTTTAAGTAAGCATATTTTATTCTTAAGGTTAAAAGCATTACAGAGAAAACATGTAATACAGGCATGCTAAAAGCTTACCAGAGGTCACCCATCAATCTTATGGTGCCTTAGTAGGGCAAAGTCTTTCCAACCCTTTTGCAAAGGTCCCGTCCCTGTCCCCCCTCCCCCCCCCGAACAGAAGGGTCTGTCGGATCAGAAAGAAAGCCCTGAGTCCGTTTAAACCCAGCCATTTTATTTCTTTATCTGTTGGTCTCTGGAAAACCCGGTTTGAACCAGTACATGCAAGCATCTGCAGGGGGTGGTACCTCTCTGGCGGTGTTTACAACCCAAGTGGTTCACTTTAATCACTCCCTATTTTTTTTCATTTCCTGGAGGAACTGTGATACCCCATCCACCCTGTCCCCCAAGCCTCCCAGAGTTGCATACAGTCCCTGGCTCACAGTGATACATAAACCATTCCCAGCTCCCCTCTACCTGTGTCCAGCTCCTGCTCCCCACAGGGGACTCTGTTGTCCAAGTGGTGCTGCTACCTGGGTCCTGATGTTGCCTGGCTCCAGGTCTGCCCTGGGCTCCGAGAGGCTCCAGCTCCTGAGTTCCACTGTGTGGTCCTGGCTGCAGAGTCCCCAGCTCCCTCTGTGCTGACCTGCTGCCAAACGCTTTCCTCCTCGGCCCAGCAAGAACACCTGCCGGCTCGGAGGACGCTTTGCAGCCAGGGAGGGAAAGGAGCCGCCTGGCCTGGGACTGGCAGAAGTACCAGAAATGTGAAAGAAGCATCTTTGTTAGTTGGGGCAGATGTCTTCAGCAAACTGCAACCTCTCTGCTGAACTGTTATGGGGCTGCCAAGAACAAGCCTGTGTTCAGGCTCATTCTCTTTGACAGCTGGTCTTGTGCTCATTTAGAATTGCCATGTTGATGAACAAGTGCAGGTGGGTTTCATTTGAAGGTTTATGTCTGGGCTGGGACTAAGTGATGGAAAGTATGACAGGATAGTGGCAATACAAAGAGTCATTCACCAAGGAGTAGTTCCCATCCGAGATGAAGAAAGGGGCCCGCCATCAATAACAGAATATTACTAACGTTACTAACATCAGCCTTATTTATTATTTATATCGAGGTAGCAGCTAGGAGCCCCAGTCAGGGTTTGGGGTGCCATTGTGCTAGTCACTGTGCAAACATAGACAAAAGACAGTCCTTCCACAAAGAGCTTACAATCTAACTGAAGATAGGAGACAGCAATTGGATACAGATTAAACGGACAAAGGAGCACAAGGAAACAATGTCACGATGCCGATCAGCATGCAAGGCAATGGTCTTAGCTCATCAACAGCCTAGCCATTGTCAAGAGGAGAGATTTATGGAGGGACTTGACAGAGGACAAAGAGGTGGTTTTGCAGATATTTATGAGAAGCTTCTCCCATGCGTAAGGGGGAAATGTTGAAGAAAACATGAAGGTGTTTGTAACAAGGGGGTGGTGATGATGTCTGGTGTTAATGGCAGGGCAGATGCAGGAGCCAACATCTTGGTTGCGCAAGAGAGAGATTAGGCTGGATGGGATAGGTGAAAGTGCAAACAAGTAGTTTGTGTTTGTGATGGAGGACAGGGATGAAGGATAGCGTGTACTAGTTACAAGATTTGGCCAGGAAGAGGTAATTAGAGATTTTGACAAGAATGGTTTCAGTGGAGTGTGAGGCGCGGAAGCTGTATTGGAGATGGGTCTAGGTAGGATGGAATTGGAGAAGTGAAACTCCAGATAACAATTGTAGACAGTGTGTTCAATGAACTTAGAAATGAGAGGGAGAAGGCAGATGGGGCCTTAGTGGAAAAGGCAAGTGGGGTCAGGGAGGGGTGGTTATACATTCTTTAGTCTCTCATCTTAGAGTGAGAGGCTAAGGAGAAGAGTAAGGGAGGAGACGAGAGGGGACATGAGGGAGATGGGATGGGGTTACTGGGGAAAGTGGCAGGTTTAGAAGAGGAGAGCAGATGGAAAAGCGTCTGCATCAATGACAGGGAAGGAGGAGGAGGAAGTTGGAGGAGGAGAAGGGAAGATGGGCAGTGTGGTGATGGTGGTCACATAAGTTTGTAATTTTTTTCCTTTGAAGAAATCAGTCCAACTTTCGTGGAGGGGTGTGTGTGGGGGACAGTTGTGGGAGGAGGGTTTGAGGAAGGAGTAAAATTTGGTTTAAAGGCAGTTGGTATTGTGAATATGAGATTCAGTTATGTGAAGAAGTAGAATTGCTCGTTAGGAAGATGGTAGAACTGAAAGAGAAGAGAACAAGTTTGTAATGGAGGAACTCAGCCTGGTCATGAGATTTCCCCCGGAGATGCTGCACAGTGTAAGAGCAGAAGCAGATGTTGGAAGTGAGCTGGATTGGAGATTGGCAGGGTGAAGACATTGCAATGGGAGAGAAGGGTAAAGGAGTCAAGGGAGAGGAGAGCTCAGAGCATAGAGAATCAACTACCATATCAACGGAAGAGAGGGCAGAGAGCTGAAGAGGACCATAGAGAAATGTTGCTATAGCTCTCTAAATATATTTTCCATTATATTTGCCTTTATCACAAATATTCTGATCAGAATGGGAGAATGTATTCGTAATTAAATCCTGTGCTTAACATAGGTGGTAACAATTCTGCATCCTATTTATAACATTTTAAATCAAAACCTTGTTAAAAAGAAATCAATAGTGGTAGAAGATCCATCCTCAGTCATTATTGACACTCCTGTTTGAAACAGTCTCAGTCCTTTAAAACATCTCCCTGTATTCTTGCAAGTAAATTCCACTGGATAGGACGGAATGTCTGTAAAAATACTTCCGTTCTTCCAGGCAAGAGGAATTTTGAAGGGCCAGGAGTGAATATAAAGGTGTTTTTTTTAAAAGAAAGTTTATTACCCTTACAATAAATTGGAACAAGCCATAAGATCATATAGCAAAGTCCATTAAAGTGAGTGAAAAGATTCCTATTGTCCTTTATCAATTTTGGATGAGTCTCATAGCCTGAAAGTTGTGGGTTGAAACCTATTTTCCCCGATTCTTATGAATTTAGAGTTTTTCATCTATACAAAGATACTGTGGAGCATAGATACCCTAGATTTTAATGCTGGGTTTGTAGTAGGAAGTATAGTTTGAGTCTGGTTACAATATAAAACAGAGGTAGTAGCATTCCATTTAAAAGCTAGCTTATACTAGTTAATATTCTAACCCCCGAGAAACTTTACATTTGACAATAAGCTGGAGTAGTACAATCCCCAAATTGCCAGGAAGAGTTGAGGAATTCTGTGCCAAGATAGAGCTGAGAGACTTGTATAGCTAGTTTCCCTCATACTTTTGGAGAATCTGCTACATTGGTTTTCTTTATGGCTCATAGCAAAAATCTGTTAGAGGTCTCAAAGTCCTTCTTTCAAATGAATGTTAACACATGTATTTGCACGGGTTACATGGGGGAATAGCTAGTGCACCAGCTTGTTATCTCAGCAGAAGACCTGGATTTAAACTAAATGAACCTAAGTTCTCATTGAAAAGGAAAATATTTGACACACTTTTTGGCATTAATCTTTTTGAAAACTGTCAAATGTCACAACTTCCACCCTTGCCACTGGAAAACCGACTTATTGTCTAACAAAAAAGCCCCAATTTTCATGCAAAGGTGGCTTCCAGGGAAAATATGAAAGCACAGTGGTCACCGTTATAAAGGCAACATTTACCAGCTGCTACCAGGCTACTAAGCTACAGCATTTGAGATCCCATAGCTATTTCCTAGTTTAAGCCTGGAGAAATACCACCACATCTTAGTGGCTAGTATGGTAACTGTTGAATTTCCAGTGGTGACCACTGTAACCATTTAGCTGAATTTTGCAACCAAGCAAAAGGTCAGGGAGTTAAAATTACCTAGCATGAAAGGGGAAAAATATTTGTGTTTAATTTCATGAAAAAAAGCAACTATTTTTGATGAGCATTTTCATGGATATTCACATCTGGAAGGAAAATGGTTCAAGGTTTTAGTTGGAAAACAAGCAGAATGTTAGGTTAGTTAGATTCTCATGAATGATGTGCAGCATGAATAGTTTTGTACCTTTTTTTTTTTTTATCCAGTCCTGGGGAGATCGTTTACTTTTTTTTTTCATTTTATTGCATGTATTAAGACCTTTAGTAATTGCCTTTTATCCATAAAGAATCATTAAATATGCACACACAACACATTCTGTTGTTTTACAGCATGCTTGAAAAGGCTTGTAATTATCTTAGCCAATAAAGAGGATCATTGCTGCTAGTAAGAGTAGCTTCCATAATAGAGAATATTTTACAGTTTGAAAAGACTTATTAGAAAAAAGTGAAAGCAGGTTATTTTTTTCTTTAACAAAATCACAAGAAGGGTGTTAGTAAATTATCTGGATTATATTTACTTTCTGTATTTCTCTCTGAATTCCTGTTCAAGATAAATATCACTCTAGTACCCCTGTTACTGAGCTGGGTAAGTGCAAGCTGGTACCAATCCCCAAAGATCTAACTATTAATACTAGTTCTTTTTTCAGGCCCATTGGCATATATAACAGTTAAGGGTGATCTGTTTTTATGGCTGATATATAATACATGGTTAATGCCTAATTTGTGTCTCTTAATATTAAGCTGACAATTATTTTTCTTGGGCTGAATGTGATTCAACATCTAGAGAAGATCAAGTGATTACAGACTTCAGACATTTGGCCGCTATTACACTTCCACCCACTCATCAAGGGCTTCTCAGTTTTTGCCCACCCCAATACTGCCGGGTTCCTCAGGGGCTTACACAGTTGATTTCACCCTGTATGGCCCTCAGCCTCTCACTGAGACCTCAGTTTGGTTCTCAGTGCCTTGAGAAAATCCAACTTTGAACCAATGGCTACCTTTTCTCTCCTCCACTTTTCCCTCAAGACTTTTGTTTCTTACAGACATCACTTCAGTTAGATGAATGGGAGAGCTCAGTGCTCTTCTGGCAGACCTACTATTTACTGTATTCAGTAGAGATAAGGTTATATTGTGTCCTCCACCCTTGCTTCCTCCCCAAGGTCTCTATGGAATACCATATTAATCAAGAGATCCACCTACCAGTGGTTTACCCAAAGCCTCATGCTTCCAGAGAGACCAGCCTACATACACTTGATGTCAGAAGGGCTCTCACCTTCTATTATAACAGGACTAAGACCTTACAGGCCTCTCCTAGTTTATTTGTACCATTTGCAGAGAGGATGAAGAGACACCCTATTTCCACTCAAAGACTGTCAGAGTAGGTTTTGGGCTGCATTTTAACCTGTTTTGACTCTGCTGGGATGCACCTCCCTGACAGAGTGACAACAGGCTCACAAGAGGCCATACCACATCTAGAGCAATACTGAAAGACCTTCCCATAACAGAAATCTATAGGACTGCAACTAGGTCTTCCCTCCATACCTTTGCCAAGTCCTATGCCATTTTACTAGATGATACTATCTCTGAACTGTCTTGGACTTGTCTCCTCAGCACCCTCCTCCTCGTTGATTTATTACTTGGGAGTCTCCTGCAGTGGAGCATCCATAGGGACGTGTACTTGAAGAAAAAGAAGTTACTTAACTTACAGTAACTTGAGTTCTTCAAGATGTTTTGTCCCTATGGGTGCTCCGCCTCCTTCCCTTCTGCTTTTCAGTCAAGAAAGAACTGAGGGGTAGTGGGTCTGCACCTTCTTATATGCACGTGTTTGGAGGCACAGGGTGCTTCTCTGTGCAGGCCCGTGGATGCTGCTCTTGCTCTGCATTCTACAGTTGAGAGCATACCGTGCACGTAGCCTGTGTTGAAGCACCCATGGGGACAAAACATCTCGAAGAACTCAAGTTACTGTGAGTTAAGTAACCCCTTCTTCCCCTGAGGGCTGTACCAAGTGAGGGCTTCCTTAAGGGGAGTTTGGGGCTCTATAGAAACTCTGCCAACTGAAGTGATGCACTGAATGCGTGTCATCTTTGTGCCCTGGCCCCACACAACCGCTGATGAAGGCCTTTCACATTTGAGGCAGTATTGTTTGGCTGCAGAGTGCTTGATTTTATTTTTTAAACCTTAATATTATATTAAGATGAGGGTTTTTATTGTATTTATTTATTTTGCGAGAAATATGACTGAAATACAGCTGCAGAGACCTTTCCAGGGTTCAGCATTTTTTAAAGTTGCCTTGAGACACTCTATGTGCCAGCCTGTAGTGCAGAATAAATAAGGTACATTACTTTCAAATGACTTGGCTCCTTGACGTTATTTCAATTTGCTTAGCTCTGGGATTCAATAAGATGTAGGGTTCGTAATCGGGTCCAGTTTCTGAGAATCATTTCAGAACAGAGTCATCCAGTACCTGTAACACTGTGTTCAGATCTGGGCGAGTTTACTGGAATGGTGTAGTCAGAGTGAGTTCAAAGAGAAATGAATGCGAACAAGGGGCTGGAGTGACTGATTTATAGAGAAATATAAAAGCGCTAGATAGGTATAGCTCAGCTAAGCAATGACTGTGGGGAGAGCATAAATCTGCAAATAGCTGAGGGGTAAAATAAAGAAGGGAGATGAATTATTTAGGATGAGAGAGAACTACGATTAATGGAATGAAAATCTGAAAAGGAATAGGCTAAAATCAGGAAGAACGTCTTGATAGTGAAATGTGTGACTAGAAAAACCTTGCTGGGAAGTTGTGGAAGTCACATCCCTGGATACATTGAAAATGATATTGGACAAAACACACCCATCCTGAATGACCCAATAGGTCTCCATTTCTAATTTCTATGCTATGAAGATTTTTTAAAAGTCTGTAATTGACTGGTAATTTAATAGTCAGACATGTGAGTTGGAGCGGGAGGGAGGAATATTTAGAAATTAGTTTATTTCCAAAGAAACATCAGCTGACAAAGTTGTGTAACTGTTAATAAATAGGGTAACAACCCTCTGTAAAAAAGTCTTCATGTGGTTTTTCTTTGAACAGAGGGCCCAATGCAGACAGGGCTGAGCTATTTTACTGACTGAAAGTAGCTGTAATACAGAATTATAGAAATACCTTAATTGACCTTTCCAGCCTCTTCTAACACAAGAGTGCAGTGTAAGCAATTGATTCTCCAGTGTTTTATCAAGTCCAGAGTTTACTCAAGTGATGTTCCTTCCTTTGAGAGGCTGTTCCAGAATCCCAAAGTCCATAGCGTTCCACAATGCCTTGGGGTACGTCTATATTTACTTCCTGGTTTGGCGGGAAGCAATCGATCTTCTGGGATCGATTTATCACGTCTTGTCTAGACGCGATAAATCGATCCCGGAAGTGCTCGCTGTCGACACCGGTACTCCTGCTCCACGAGAGGAGTACGCGGAGTCAACGGGGGAGCCTGCCTGCTGCGCCTGGACCCACGGTAAGTACCTTTTAGGTCGAACTAAGATACTTCGACTTCAGCTACGTTATTCACGTAGCTGAAGTTGCGTATCTTAGTTCGAACCGGGGGGTTAGTTTGGACCAGCCTTCTCGATGCTTAGTTTACATCTCTTTAGCCAATTTGCAATCATACTATGCTTCACTTCCCATCTTAAACTATTCAGTGGTGAGGTTTCCATTCCCTGTTACACAGCTGCTGTATTCCACCCTAGAAGTGGCTGAAATTCCAAGGTGGGTGAACTGGTTTATATGGATGCAAATCACTTCCCCCTTGCTTGGAAGTTTTTCAGTTGGTTAATGGGCTCGATTTGGTTTTATCCAGTTATCTCCAAATATGTCCCAAAAGGAAGCTGTCCTGTATGATATGGAGTTTTGAACAAAATGAAACCTATAATTAATAAATAAGCTACAGCCCTTTTCTTTTGGTTACTGGAGAGCTACTGGTGGTATATAGATTAGGACTGAAGTCAGGGTTTATCACTGGGTGTATCAGGCCAGACAATTTAGGGTTTCTTGCATTTAAAATTTAAGAATGGCCATACTGTGTCAGACAAATGGACCATCTAGCTCAGTATCTTGTCTTCCACCAGCGGCTGATGCCAGATGCTTCAGAGGGAATGAATAGAACACGGCAAATTATCAAGTGATCCATCCCCCGTCATCCAGTCCCAGCTTCTGGCCGTCAGAGGGTTAGGGACATCTGGAGCCTGGGGTTGTGTCCTTGACCATCGTGGCAAATAGCCATTGATGGACCTGTCCTCCATGAACTGATCTAATTCTTTTTTGAAACCCGTAATACTTCTGGCCTTCACAATATCCCCTGGCAACAAGTTCTATAGGTTGATTGTGCACTGTGTGAAGAAGTACTTCATTTTGTTTGTTTTAAACCTGCTGCCTATTAATTTCATTGCATGACCCCTAGTTCTTGTAATTAACACTTTTCTATTCACTTTGTTCACACCATTCATAATTTTATAGTCCTCTCCACTTAATATCTTCTCTTAGTCATCTCTTTTCTAAGATGATAGTCCCAGTCTTTCTAATCTCTCCTCATATGTGCCATACCCATAATAATTTTTGTTGCCTTTCTCTGTACCTTTTCCATTTCTAGTATATCTTTTTTTGAGATGGGGTGACCAGAACTGCACTCAGTTTTCAAGGTGTGGGTATATCATGAATTTATACCAAGTATACTGCCTTACTATGTATACCTTTCCTAATGGTTCCTAATTTTCTGTTAGCTTTTTTGCCTGCCACTGCACATTGAGTGGATGTTTTCAGAGAACTATCCACAATGACTTCAAGATCTCTTTGCATGGGAACAGCTCATTTAGACCTATCATTTTCTAAGGGCAGGTCTTCACTACCCGCCAGATTGGCGGGTAGCAATCGATCTATCGGGGATCGATTTTTTGCGTCTCATTAAGACGCGATTAATCGATCCCCGATCGCGCTCCCCGTCGGCTCCGGCAATCCACCTCATCGAAAGGCGGAAGCGGAGTCGACGGGGGAGCGGCAGCGATCGACTCGCCGCCGTCCTCATGGCCAGGTAAGTCAATTACGATACGCCGACTTCAGCTACGCTATTCACGTAGCTGAAGTTGCGTATCGTAGATCGACCCCCTCCCCTAGTGTAGCCCTGGGCTAAGTATAGTAGGGATTATGTTTTCTGGTGTACATTACTTTGCACTTATCAACATTGATTGCATCTGCCATTTTGTTGCTAAGTTCTGATCTAGTTCTGCAAGATCCCTTTGTACCTCTTTGCAGTCAGCTTTGGACTTAACTATCTTGAGTAATTTGGTACCATCTGCAAATTTTGCCACTCACTGTTCGCCCCTTTTTCCAGATAATTATAATTATAATTTATGAATATGTTGAAAAGCACTGGTTCCAGAATAGATCCTTGGGGCACCTCGTTAGTTACTTCTCTCCAGTCTGAAAACTGAACATTTATTCCTACCTTTGTTTTCTATCATTGAACCAGTTACTGATCCATGAGAAAACCTTTCCTCTTATCCCATGATTGCTTAGTTTGCTTGAGAGCCTTTGGTGAGGGACCTTGTCAAAGGCTTTCTGAAGGCTACTGTGAGATGAGACTATTCTTCATTGTGATGTTGATAAACTGACCCTAGTGTCACCTTGCAGATTAATTAGGATCTAAATGTAACCTACATTGGTGGAATGACACGACTCTAGGCCTTAGTGAGCATGTGTATGATAGAGTGGATTAAAGTCACGTACAACCCTATTATATAAACAAAATGCATCCTTTGGGAAAATTCGTCTTCCTAATTCATAATGTGGATTTTCTCTTGCATGTTCTCCACTCATTCTGGGTGCAGTAATGCCAGTGGGAGCTCCACAAGTGCAGAATATGCACTAAATACATAATGAAAATCCTAGAGGAGATTTCTGCCTTTGATTGGAATTCATGGGTCCATTTCTGATGTAATGAGATTCTGAGTGAATTGGCGCACTGACTGCCATCCCTAGTTCTGCCTGGAGCCTCCCTTTTCTCTTTCATCCCCAACCCCAGTCCATCAAACTGCATGATCTTCTCCAGGGTTTTAAAATACAGAAATCTGTTGGTCTTCAGAATGCTTTTGGAATACTGGAAAGAGCGTGTGCCGTGGTGGTGATTGTGAAACCCTTTTTTTCAATGGTTTCTGTGAATTTTGAAGCCTAAATCTTAGAACTGTAAGAACATTATTTTTTCTTGCAAATTGTTTCCTTTCCTTTTGTCAGTCTGTCACTATCACTGACATCAATTGTGAGGAATAGTGATATTTTATATTTCTTTTACCAAATCATTCAAATTTACCTTCACATTTGCTGTCCGTTCGCATCTCAAACTTGATACTACTGAACATAATTTTTGAATTATATGTATGGCATAAAAAGAGTAATGTTGTGGTATATTTTAGTGTTAGAGT
Source organism: Macrochelys suwanniensis (assembly GCA_033296515.1). NCBI lineage: Eukaryota > Metazoa > Chordata > Testudines > Chelydridae > Macrochelys > Macrochelys suwanniensis. The sequence continues at coordinate 96,882,803 of CM065781.1, read as the reverse complement.
ATATGACAAACTGATTTTTTGAATGGGAAATGGGAGTTTATGATCTCTAAATAAGGTGTTATGCTGAACTTTGTGGGGATGGTTGTAAAATTAGGGTAGCGTGGCTGGTGTGAATCCAGCAAGGAGTGATGGCAGTCATTAAGAGTTATTTGACTGTGGGGAGCAGGCTGGACTCCTTAACTGTTCATTTGCAGTGCTTATAGTGTTTGGGTTTATTTGAAGGCATAGAAATGTTGTAAAGATAACATCGATTTTGGGTGTTAGCTGGACTCTATCAAAACACTCTCTCAATCTTAACTCTTTTTTAAATGATTTGTATATGTGAGTAAATTAGAACAGTTCCATAAACTCTGTTCTGAAAACATTCATTTAAAATCTCAGACACACATCTGGGAAAAGTAACCTTTAGTTTATAGTTTAACAACATGACTGCTTTTCAGTGTAGTAAAGATTACACCATATTATGCCATAGTTGTTTTGTCAATTTTAATCTATTCATTTATTTATGAACTTGAAACTGAAAGGGCCTATTCAGAAAGGCCAAGATTCAGTAGCCCAGACCTATAAGCCAACAGAATCATACAAGGGACCTTGAGAAGTCATCAGGTCCAACCTTCTGCGCTGTGGCAGGACCAAGTAAACCTAGACCATCCCTGACAAGTGTTTGGCCAACATGGTTTTAAAAACCTCCAGTGATGGGGATTCTACATCATCTCTTGGAAGCCTATTCCAGAGCTTAACTACCCTTCTAGATAGATATTAGGAAAAACTTTCTAACCTAAATCTCCCTTGCTACAGATTAAGTACATTACTTCTTGTCCTACTTTCAGTGGATGTGGAGAACAATTGATCACTGTGCTCTCTGTAGTAGCCCTTAACATATTTGAAGACTGTTATCAGGTCCACACTCAGTTTTCTTCAGTTAAACATGCCCCATGTTTTAACCTTTCCTCATAGGTCAAGTTTTCTAAACCTTTTATCAGTTTTGTTTCTCTCCTCTGGACTCTCTCCAATTTGTCCACATCTTTCCTTAAGTGTGGCACTCAGAATTGGACATAGTACTCCCGCTAAAGCCTTATCAGTGCTGAGTGGAGTGGGACAATTACCTCCCATGTCTTGCATACAACAATCCTATTAATATACCCAGAATAATAGCCTTTTTCTCAGCTGCCTCACATGACTGACTCTATTCAATTTATGATCCACTATAACCATCAGATACTACCAACAACTAGTTTTTCCCCATTTTGTAGTTGTACATTCGATTTTTTTACTTCCTGAGTGAAGTACTTTGCACTTACCTTTATTGAATTTCATCTAGTTGATTTCAGACCAATTCTCCAATTTGTCAGGGACATTTTGAATTCTATTCCTGTCCTCCAAAGAGTTTTCAACCCCTCCAAGCTTCGTGACTTCCGCAATTGTATAAGCATACTCTCTCCTCCATTATCCAAATCATTAACTAACATTTTGAATAGTGCCAGACCCAGGACTGTCCTCCGAGGGACCCCACTAAATACACCCTCCTAGTTTGACAGCGACCCACTGATAACTACTCTTTGAGTATGGCCTATCAACCAATTGTGCACCCACCTTATAGTAACTTCATCTAGACCACATTTCCCTAGTTTGCTAAGGTATCACATTTGCTGCTCCCCACATATCTACTGGGCCAGTAACGCTGTTAAGAAGGAAGTTGATCTGGCACAATTTGTTCTTGACAAATCCATGCTGTCATTTCTTATCACCATATTATCCTCCAGGTGCTTACAAACTGATTGTTTGATACTTGTAAAGATACTGGAACAAATTATTAAAGTTAGTTTGCTCTACTATTCCCCTGTTCCTCTTTGTTCCCCTTTTTAAAGATAGGTACTATATTTGCCCTTCTCCAGTCATCTGGCACTTCACCCATACTCTAGGCATTATCAGAGATAATTGCCAACAGTTCCAAGATAGCTTCAGCTAGTTCCTTTAGTACCCTAGTATGAATTTCATCAGGCTTGACTACATCTAACTTATCTAAATACTCTTTAACTTGATCTTTCCCTGTTTTGGCTTGCATTCCATTTCTTGTTGTTAATATTATTGTGTTGAGTATGTGGTCACCATTCCCTTTTTTGGTGATGATTGAAGCAAAATAGGTATTAAACACCTCAGCTTTCTTGATGTCATCAGTTATTAGCTCTCCTTCCCCAGTAAGCAGAGGACCTATACTTGCCTTCATCTTACTTTTGCTCCTAGGGTGACCAGATGTCCCGATAAAATCGTGACTGTCCTGATATTTAACCCTTTGTCCCGATCAATGAACGACCAGAATGCCAATTGTCCCGATATTCAGGTAAGGAGGCGGCGAGCGGGAGGGAGGTGCCGATTCCGTGGGTGCTCCGGGGCTGGAGCACTCACGGGGAAAAATTAATGGGTGATCCGCACCCACTAGCAGCCAAGCTCCCCACTCCTTGCCTCCTTCTCCACCCCCCAGCATGCCATATCCCCGCTCCTCCCACTCCCTCCCAGCACTTCCCACCGCCTAACAGCTGTTTGGTGCGGTTTGGACATTCCGGGAGGGAGGGAGAGGAGTGCGGATGCAGCACACTCGGGAGGAGGCGGAGAAGAGGCAGGGAAGGGGCAGGGACTTGGGGGAAGGGGGTGGAATGGGGGCAGGGTGAGGGTGGTGCAGGGGCGGGCGAGCACCCACCTGGTAGAGGGAAAGTCATCACCGTAGGCAAGTGGTGGGGGAGGGGGGTGAAAAGGCGAGTAGTGGGCGGGGAGGGTGAAGAGGCAAGCATTGGGTGGGGAACTGAGGAGGGATGCAGCAAGCCAGCGGTGGTCTGGGGGATGAGGAAGGGTGCGATGGCGGGAGGGCACGAATGGCGGGGTGGGACCTGGGGCAGAGTGGGGGCAGAGCTTGGAAGGAGCAGCGGGTGGACTGTGGGTGGGGCTGACGGCACCCCAATGTGTCCCGATATTTCAGTCTTGTGATCTGGTCACCCTATTTGCTCCTAATATATTTAAGAGCCTCTTATTGTCTTTTATGTCATTTACTAGGGGTAACTCATTTTGTGCTTTAGCCTTTCTGATTTTGTGCCTATGTGCTTGTGCTATTCTTTACACTCATTCTTAGCAATTTGTCCATGTTTCCACTTTTTGCAGGATTTCTTTTTGATTTTCCAGTTATTAAAGAGCTCCTGATGAAGCCATATTAGCCTCAGACATTCTTCCTATCTTTCCTTTGCATCAGGGTAATTTGTAGTTGTGCTTTTAATATTGTCTCCTTGAGATACTGCCAACTCTTCTGAGCTCCGTTATCCCTTAAATTTTCTTCTCATGGGACTTTCCCTACCAGTTCTCAGAGTTAGTTAATATCTGATTTTTGAAGTCCGTTGTCCTTATTCTGTAGCTCTTACTCTTAGATTTCATTATTCTAAGGAAAGGAATCTTTTCATTATGAATTTCATCCAAATTGCCTTCCACTTTCAGATTTGCTACCTGTTCCTCCCTATTTGTTAAAATCCAGCTTAAAATGGCTGTTCCTCTTGGTTACCGACATAACCATTAGGGAAGAGATTTACAGAAAATTATAACCTTTCCACAGGTTTTTGTGCCCTCCTAAAGAATGTAAAATAAATTTGTATCCCAACCAAGGAGTTTCTATAGGATGGTTTTAAATGATTTTGGAAAGAATTTGATAGGGAATTATATTATTTTGGTTTTCTACAAAGCTCTACTAGTTTCGTCTGTGTTAAAGAGTCAATAGCAGTTTTCAGTGTAGGAGTGTTTAATGGTAAGCACCATTTTAAAAAAAGCATAATCGGGAAGAATGGGAATGGGGGCTGAACTCAATTTAAACTTTCTTGTTGAAGTATCTGTTTGCATGTTATATTGAGATGTTGTGAGCTCTGACTGTATTTGATCCATGAGTAGTTAATATACAATATATAGTTTTAGCAGACTTTAAGAAGCCATCTCTCCCTTAAGATTAAAATAAAGGATTGATAGAGAAGTCTTTTTAAGGCAAGCATTGTTATGCAGCATGCTTTTTAGGTGATCTGCTTTGTTAAAGCATCTTTCTGTGTTGATCTAGTCTTTGCACAAGTAGCACAGACTAAAGAGATGGCATGTTGTGTTTGAAGGTCTTGGTTGAGTACTCACTTTACTACTTATGTCCATCCACACTATTAAAATCTTGGACATTTTTTGCACTATTGTTAATTGTTTCTGAACCAAACCCTAAGTCTTAATGACACAAGAACAGGTTCTTGTGTCCCTTTGGTAACAAGTGCTGCTGTCACAATTACAACGATTCAGGCCCATGCTCGAAGAAATGGCTTCCTTCTGAGCTTTCCAATGCCACTGGTCAACAGACTGGTGCATAAATGACTCTGTTAATTATCTCCATTCTTATCAGGATAAGAGGAGACTTTATCCAACACTTGAATACACGGCATGTTACCACAGATACACTGTTTACATAAAAAACAAGGAGATCTCAAATTCATTATTATCTTCTGGTTTCCTTATCCCCTGAGAGCAATTAGATATGAAAGATTCACCTTTAGATTACCAGCGCTCCTGTACCTAAAATGATTAGAACCCCAAAACAATCAGCTAACAGTTATGCAATCTCTTGCGGCTGCACAGGTAACTAGGAAGGTATGCTGCAGCAACACATGGAAAAACACTACTACTGGTACAGTTTGAGTCATACGCAGACACCTAGCACAGGGAGATGTTCTTCCCCAGAGAGGCTGTGAAAGTGCACGGGAGAGTAAATAAAAGTAATGGAACCTCTTTGAGATGCAATTGGAAGCTGGGTAAACAATAAATAGATTAAGTGTTTACCACTTAGCAGTTTCTTGGTATTGCAATATGTGATGGGAAGAAAATGCCAAACAGTCCACATGAGGTAATTACAGTGGGATAAAAATGACTAAAGGATGAGCAGGAAAGTTTCGCAATGATGACAATTTTAATCACTTGAAAGTAAGTATATTGGTATCCACTGATGCTAGTAGTAGCCACTTCTGTCAGTTGTTGAATCTGGATTGCCATCCTCTGTTAGAGAACATCTTGAAATGCAAACAAATTAAGTAGGATTAGGTCCCCTCTTCTGCTTCTCACAGAGAAAAGAGAAGTTTGACATCAGTCTAATTTGCTCTGCAGACCATAGGAGTGGCATTTTTCATCAGAAGTTGAAAGAGAGAAAGTCTGAAGAATTTGAAGTTTAAAATAAGCCTAGCTGCTTAATAATGTATTTTAATTACAAATAGTGGTAAAAGTTCACCCTCCTCCAGAAAACCTTTTTTTTTGGGGGGGGGTGGGGGGGGAAGGGAAAGAATTTGCCATTTTAAAAAGAGCAGAATTCTAACGTGTGTGTGGTTTCACAGGAAGCAAACAGCTACCCCTGCTTTCCAAGAATTCCCTTCCTTATGCCATCCTGAGTGGCCTGTGACCTGAAGCTTTTAAGAGGCCCCAGGACTCCTGATACTGTTGGTTTTACTGGAGGGTTTTAGAGCAGTATGTAGATCCTCTTAAACCAACTGACATCTTCAGGTATGAGTCTGGGAGGGTGTGTGTGTGTGTGAGAGAGAGAGAGAGTGTGTGTGAGTGTGTGTGGAAGGTACCATTAAAGAAGGCACTACAATGGTTAAGCGACAGAGTCCTGTGGCACCTTAGACTAACAGACGTATTGGAGCATAAGCTTTCGTGGGTGAATAGCCACTTCCTCAGATGCATGCCAAGATGTGGGTATTCACCCACGAAAGCTTATGCTCCAATACATCTGTTAGTCTATAAGGTGCCACAGGACTCTTAGTCTGGATCTGTAGAAGCGACAAACACGTTTTTTTGTTTTGTATAAATCATGGGTCAAGCTTGCACAGTACTGATGTAAGAGGTAAACACTGAGACTGCAGATTTCTGTGGTTGGGAACTTACTGTTATCTTTATACTTTTCAGTTCTCTTGTTATCAGCTCTGAACTTCTTGTGTTTACCTTTCTCCAGGTTTACCCTAGGCCTCTTACCTCTCGCCTTTCTCTTTCATGCTCCTCCCTTCCAATTCAATGGCTGTTTTCCCTCCACAAGAGACTGGGCTGCTGGCATCAAACATCAATAATAATTTTGTGGCATCTTCCTCAGTGGAAGGCTCTGGGACATCCAGTGGTGGTGATTACAGAACAGTTCATTTTGTTTAGATGTACCCAGATCTTGGATTAGTTGTCATGTGGAAGGTTAAATCACCCTCTGAATTAAACCTGTGCCATTCTCCTAGCATATTAACTGGCAATTGGATGAAGCAACATAAACTTTAGACATTAGTCATCCTCTGAAACAATGTTACCTTGTGGCAATGTACAGATGTAGTCATCTGCAAGCTTTGTGATGACCAGTATTTCAATTGCTCAGCCATTGCTGACTTGTTTGTTTATCCTTGATAGATTAAAAATATCAAACAGGATTTTTTCCCAGTAATTTGAATCCTGTTTTAATAATTATACATCTTTTCCACTGGAATATACCAAGCAATGAAATGCTGTAACATAAAACTGCCCAGCTTCTTTTTGCGGAATCTGTTTAATAAAAAGTATGTGAAAATAACCTTTTCTGTTTGCCATTTACTAAGTGTTTGGTCAAAAGCAAAGGGTACAGTGGCTGGGTTTATATGGTGCCATTAAATTATGAAGGGCAGTAAAACATTTTATCAGCTTTATGAGCTGTACATTTCATTCTGAATGGTAAATCAGGTTGATATAAACAGACGTCAGTTCAGCTTGTAAACCGAATTTATAGTAGTAGGAATATGATCAAGCATCAATGCAGTATGAGTACTTGATATCACCACTTTAATTTTTCCAGCTGGGGGAAAAAATCCTTATCTAACAGGACAAGATTCAAAATCTTTAATGTCATACTTCAAACATAACAAAGCACAATTCATAGGAATACCAGTCAGCAAATGGAGATGTATTTAATAAGACTATAAACCTAGTCTAGCTATCTGTATAGGTAGGTAAAGAATAAAATAGATGGATTTTCATTAGCTCTTATTATTAATCCAATAGAACTTTTAGAATTGAATCTTGCTTTTCCAGACTCATTAAGGGTTTTATCCCGAGAGGTACTGAGCACCTGCAATGGGAGTCAACTTTCGAACTGCTAGATCAGGGGTTGGCAAACTACGGCCTGGGGGCCGCATCCAGCCCTTCAGACGTTTTAATTAGGCCCTCGAGCTTCTGCCCGGGAGCAGGGTTGGGGGCTTCCTCCACGTGGCTCCCGGAAGCAGCGGCACGTCCCTTCTCCAGCTCCTATGCATAGGCGAAGCCAGGGGGCTCCTCACGCTGCAACCAGCAAACGGGGCCAATGGGAGCTGCGGTGGGTGGCGCCTGCAGACGGGTCAGGGCACAGAGGTGCTTGGCTGCGCCTCTGCAGAGGAGCCAGAGGGGGGACATGCTGCTGCTTCTGGGAGCTGCTTGAGGTAAGTACTACCTGGAGCCTGCACCTCTGACCCCCTCCCTTGCCCCAACCCCTTTCCCCAGCCCTGATCCCCCTCCTGTCCTCTGAACCCTTTGGTCCCATCCTCCTGCACCCCAGAGCCCTCACCCCCAGCCGGAGCCCTCACCCCCCTACCCACACCCCAACCTCCTACCCCAGCCCAGAGCCCCCTCCTGCACCCTGAACTCCACATTTCTGGCCCCACCCCAGGACCTGCACCCACAGCTGGAGCCCTCACCCCCTCCTGCACCCAACCCCCAATTTCATGAGCATTCATGGCCCACCATACAATTTCCATACCCAGATGTGGCCCTCGGGCTGAAAAGTTTGCCCACCCCTGAGCTAGATGATGGGGTAAATATAATGGTCTAAACCAAAATTACATTATTGGCACTGGATAGAATGGGAATGGGGGAAGTTTATTAGGTGTATATCAGACTTAATGGCTTCCAAGTAGAGCTGGGTGAATAATTTTTAAGTTTGCTGGCTGTTCTGAAAAATAATAATAAAAGATTTGATTCAACCCAACCTGAACATTTTCAAGTTTTTTGGTGAATTGAACAGTTGACAAATTTCCTTTTAGGTAGAATTAAATGTTTTGTTTCCAGACTTTTAAAAATCTCTTAAATAAAAATAAGGGACTAGATTCAAAGGAGGAGGTTGCCCAGCAGCCCAGTCATTGGAGCACTCCCCTGGGATGTGGGGACCCAGGTTCAAGGTCCCTCTCTAGAGCAGAGACTCCAACCCAGGTCTCCAGCCTCCCAGGTGAGAGCCCTACTCACCAGACTGCTGGGTACTCTGAGGAGGGTCTCAATCTCTCCTGTCGAAGTTGTTCCACTTGGATTATTTGTACTTGGAGCAGGGACTTCAATTTGGGTCTCCCCCAATGCAGATGAGTCCCCTAATCTCTGGGCTATCGAGTCTCACTCTCCCCCAATTCAAGTATGTTCAATAAGACACATGAGAGACAGGGGCGGCTCTATACATTTCGCCGCCCCAAGCACGGCACTCAGGCTGCTGCCGGCGGCGTTTCTGTAGGTGGTCCCAGGTCCCGCGGATTTGGCGGCGTTCCTGTGGGCACTCTGCCGGTCCCGCGCCGCGGCACCAAATTGCCGCCGAAACCGCGGGACCGGCGGACCTCCCGCAGAAATGCCTCCGAAGGCCGCCTGACTGCCGCCCTCTCAGCGACAGTCAGGCCGCCCCCTGCCGCCCCAGGCACGCGCTTTCTGCGCTGGTGCCTGGAGCCAGCCCTGATGAGAGAGAGACAGGCGCGCGCGCACCCACCCTCCCACACACCTCAGCAGTGTAGTACAGTAGGGCTGTGTAAGAAAATCAATTGCACCTGCATTGACCAGGATAAAATTGCAAGGGAGGGCACTCCTCATGCCGCAGGGCATAAGGAACCAAATTCTGCACTGCTGAGTCAGTGAAAGCACTCAGTAAAGCTTTCGAGAATTTTGCCTGAGTAGGGACTGCAAGAAGCAGCTTCAATTGCTGTAAACAGGCTATCACACAAGAGGGATAATTTCTCTCTTACTGGGAATGCAAGTGTGTCCCAGTCGAGCTGTAAAAGCAAGAGCAAACTTCAGCTACAGTGTTACATTGTTTCTAGAGCCCAAGACATGTCATAGGCCTGGTCCACACTAGGGGAGGTGGGGGGGTCGATCTAAGATACGCAACTTCAGCTACGTGAATAACGTCGCTGAAGTCGAATATCTTAGATCGATTTTTAAAAGTACTTACCGCGGTCCACACGGCAGCAGGCAGGCTCCCCCGTCGACTCCGCTTACTCCTCGCGCGGCGCTGGAGTTCCGGTGTCGACGGGGAGCACTTCTGGGATCGATTTATCGTGTCTAGACGAGAAGCGATAAATCGATCCCAGAACATCGATCGCTACCCGCTGAATCGGGCGGGTAGTGTGGATGTAGCCATAGAGAGAAAACCAGGACACTTGGTGGTCATATTAAGAATTCTTTTGCTCTCGTATCTAATCCGTTAAACTCCTCAGAGCTGATACTAATGCAGTGCTGTCTTCTGAGTGTATTTTCCTTAAAAGCCCTCCTTTTGCCACCTGCCCGGTCAGTACGTGAATTTAATATTTTTGAACCAACCAAAAGAATCATGGTGTGAAGACCTGGCAGTGAGTCTTCAACCTCATTCTCAGACTGGTGTGCCCTTGCTGTATGGTGTGTTTTAGACATTCGTTGTGGTGATGAAGAATTGGATAGTATCTGTGGAGCTAGAAACGTCTACTGTGCATTCTGTATCATTGTTGGTTGGTAACCTGACCTTTTGTGTTTGTACTGAGCAATTATGGCAGATAAATTTATCTGCTTAAAACAAAAATTGGCTGATGAATCCTGTCTTCCTGTGTTCCAGAGGGGTGTAAAATAGACAACTGAAATCAAGCTCATGTAGTGAAAGATGCTTGTATAGACATTGTTCCACTGAAAACTTATGGTTTTTGTTTTTGTACATTATGTAAAAGATATGTATAGGGGAAAAAAAGATTTCTATTACACAAACCGCTATAGAATGAGAGAAAGGAAAACCTTTTCTAGGGTTCAAGGATCAGTGAACTGAGTGAAAGTGTGTAAATTTCACTGAACTTTGACTAAGATTAAGGTCACATTCAGCTCTCATTATCTATCAAACAAAACAAAAGCCCCAAACTTGAGAAGACTTATGCACGTGCTTAACTTTATATAGCCTGAGTAGTCCTACTGAAGTTGATAGGGCAACTTGCAGTATGTAAAGTATGTGCATAAGTCTTTTCAGGACCATCATCTAAGGGTGTAACCCAGGAATCATAGAAGATTAGGGTTGGAAGAGACCTCAGGAGGTCATCTAGTCCAACCCCCTGCTCAAAGCAGGACCAACCCCGACTAAATCATCCCAGCCAGGGCTTTGTCAAGTCGGGCCTTAAAAGCCTTTAAGGAAGGAGATCCCACCACCTGCCTAGGTAACTCATTCCAGTGCTTCACCACACTCCTAGTGAAATAGTTTTTCCTAATATCCAACCTAGACCTTCCCCACTGCAACTTGAGACCATTGTCCTTGTTCTGTCAACAAGGGGGGAGGGTCCCAGAGACCGAGCTCCAGCCCAAGCCTGGATATATACACTTCAATTTTATAGCCTTGCAGCCCAAGCTCTGTGAGCCTGAGCCAGCTGACACAGGCCAGTTGCAGGTGTTTTATTGCAGTGTAGACATACCCAGAAGGTCCTGAGTCTGCAACAGGATCTGCTCGTATAGATCTTTATACCTTTGCTGAGTCCCATTAAAGTCAGTATGTAAAACTGGAAATGATCTTCTCTTGTCACAGCTGGTGTGCACTTGTGCCATGAATTTTCTCATGGTGGTTACCACATAGAATTTGGAGACCTCACACAGAGCCATTGGGTCATGAATGTATCATTTTGATGGTTATATGTCAAATGCCTGTGGGGTATTGAAGGGCTAATGCAGCTCCCAATTTAGCTTATGCAATACAAAATGAGCTGCAAATGGAATGCAAAATGCTCTCTCTCAGCATGACCTGCCTGTTTCCCCTAGAGTTTCAAAGGTAGGTGGAATTTAAATGGGTAAACACTGGTCCCACCAGCTGCTTCATGACACCTGGCCACCATGTTCATCATTGCCCTGGAGGCAGCCTGCATGCTTTTAATTAACTCTTTCATACGAAACTGAGGGGGAAGTCTGAATTTATGGAGAATGTTGTTCTGTTTGTACACAGCCTTGTTTGTCTACGTTAAAAAGCAGTTCCCAGTAGATCAGATGTTTCCCGCAAAAGGGTTTTCTCTTACCCTGTCCACATCAGCACTTTTCATGATTAAAACTTTTGTCATTCACGGGTGTGTTTTAATGAGCAGCAAAAGTTTTAATGAGAAACGTATAGACCAAGCCTAATTACGTCTGTACTGAGAACAGGGTACTTGCAATAATCAGCAGTGCAACAGGCTTCCCCTGCTCTCCCCTCTCCCCCCCAGGCCAAGACTTTCCATAGGAAGAAATAGAAGTCTAGTATCCTTGGAGTTGACAGGTTAGGTATTTCCTTGTTGTTTGTCAGATATTGAAACCCACTTTTTTTTTTTTTTTTGGTCACATACATTCCCTTAACTGATGCTGTTCTTTGTATTTCTGAGGGTATCACCACCATTGGTATGCAAGGATGTCCCAGAAAGCTTTTGTAATTTTTCATTACTTCCGACTCCTCTCACTAAAATAATGGCAACACAAATGAGCTGACCTTGTGTGGGGGTAGAGCCAATGTTGATTTTTTTTAAAGCACCTTTTCTTTGTGTGAAAAAAGCATGAATTATTTGTTTGCATTAGAGTAGCACTGAGAAGCCCCACTCATGATTAGTGCCTTACTATGTTAGGCACCGTACAAACAGGGTCTGCCTTGAAGTTTACAATATACTCCAGATAAGATGAAGAAAGGATAGAGCAGGGGACGGAGGCACAGATTAAGTGACTTACTCAAGGTTACATGGGAGGTCTGTGGTGGACCTAGGAAGTGAATCTCTTGAGTTTTAGTCCAGTGAGTTGCCCACAAGAACATACTCCCCTCCTATTCCCCTCCTCAGCCCCCATCCAAGGGGGGGAAAAAAGCTTTGTGAGGCTGAAATGCTTCTTTCCATCTGGGTTCCTTTTTTATCTTGGTTTTATTAACCTGGTCATGTGCTGCTTTATGTTAAAGCCAGTGATAGTACAGTTGATGGATGTTGTTGCATCATCACATGGTATACTAGTAATATTAGGAAGTACTTTTTAAAATAATGCCTTCATACATACAGGAGTACATAGTGTTGATTTGTTTCCTATGGACTGGGTAGATGGGAGCTGTACCTAAACATGTCAGTTGCCTAAGTTAATTAAATAAGATTTGAGTTATCTATCCTCATTGCTGGTAGAATTCAAGTACAAGTATAATAAGTACAGGGAACTACAAGGGGATAGGGAAGATAAATAGGTGAATGAATAATTCTTAGTTGGCTTGGTAGAACTCTGGTAATCACATCCTACAGTGATTTTTTTTTTATAGCAGGTTTGCCTCATAATTCCCCAGGGTGCAATTATTACAAAGCATGATTCTTCTTGTCAGGCATACAGTGCATTTTAAGATTTCAAAGAACCAAGCAGCAGTAGTAAAGGCTCTGTGGTGTCAGGCAATCTGAAAAAGGTTGGGCAACAACTCAAATATATTATCTCAGGAACCACCTTGTGACTTGTATATACAAAAGGCAGAATTCTGACGATAAGCACTAGACACATAGCTTGAAGGTGTATATAGAATGCTTGTTCTCATTGTCAAAGGGACTGTTTGGCTACCTTAAGTTTCTACATAATAATTGAGAAACGCCTCTGATTATATCAGTGTTTTCAATGTCCTCCCTCTCATCTAGCTGCAATGGCTTCTGTTAATAGCCTGTCAATTTTCTTATAAACATGAATTCCCAAAAGTTTGCCTAATTCTTTTAAAATTTTGTCCCTTAAACAATGGACCAATGAGAAACTAGCCTGGTTGCTTGAATGTCACTGACAACTAAATTACTTCACTTGGGAAACATGTTTGCATTTCCCAATCTGATCCGTTCATATGAGCTGGATTTAAACTCCAGGTCACTTGGGTTTTTTTATAGCACAGATGAGTCAAATGAAACTGTAATGATAGACCCTTCTTATGTGAACCAACCTAATCCCTGCCGCTGATTCAGTAACTGAGCTCCAGTAACATTCCACATACCTGTCTGGTAACCAAGCCCTTGAAAGCTTCCCCAATGCTAGCATCCAGGCTTATTGACGGAGAGCTGGAGTAATCCTCGGCTCTTTGCAGAGACACCCTTAAAAAAAGGTGAGCATAACAAAAAATCCAAACATTTACAAGAGGTATTTTGGACGTGCATGGAAATAGAGCCTCAGTGGGGTTGAAACTCCTGTCTCTATTGGATATTTGTGCTAGTTCTCATCATTCCTGTATCATTACAGATCTTTTAGCTGAAGAGACCCCGTGTCAAACATTTTTCAGAGTATTAGTGGAAGGGGAAACCCGGCAGTAGAAGAGAATAACTACAGCACATCAGTAGATTTGGAGTGGGAATTTCAAAGTTAACCAAGTGACTTAGGAGCACTGATTCCCTTGGAAGGTATGGATTCTGTGCTTCTAAATTATTTAGGAGCTTTTGAAAATTCCATTCTTTGTACATCTAGCTGGATTTTACCTACTACCTTAAAGTGATTGGGCCCAAATCTCTGATACATTGGAGCAGCTTTGCAGTGCAAAGCTATCCAAAAGTTGTTTTAACTAGCTAATGAATGATTTCCCCCAGTATATAGGGGGAATCTTTGTGTAGTGTACAGCTGGCATAGCAGCTGCTAAGCCACCCCTTCCAGTGGAGGGGCTATGCCATTGGACAGAATCCCTTATCCCCTTTTGGGGATAAGGAATTGCCTTTTGGGGCTGCTGGAAGCCAGCATATAGAAGAGCAGCCTCTATGCTGCTCTAATTTATAGCTGGGGACAGGATAGGGACCAAGACAGCCTGGGATTTGTGGGACACAAAAGAAGCTTAATGCCATTTTTGCATACCCCATCCTAAATTGCACAAAGAACTCCTTGGCCATAGGCCAAGATATGGGCCATTATATACCAGTAAGTTTCGAATATTGAAAGATATTTAATGGACATGATTTTTAAAATAAATTCCGCAATAGATAATTATACAATTGTCCATGGATCTTAAAGTACTTCACAAACAGTAATCAGTCAAGCTACACAACATGTGGAAGTAATATCCACAAGGTTCTCTTCACCGAGTAACTCCTAAATTATTCCAGCAGATGCCTGGGGTTTGACCCCATATGGAAGAGCCACGGGGCTCATTCACAAACCACAGCTCAACAGAGGGTCTGTGCCATTGTGAGGAGGCCATGTGCCTTCATGCTACATCTGTATCCCCAGTTCCCTACCCCCATTTCTCCCTCTAGATATATACACACATATATAACACTATTTGATATTTTATAGAGCAATGTGTGTATATATACATATTTATTAAATGCATTTATATACCAATTACATGATAATGTTGTATAATAATGAATTGTATAGATCAAATATAGATGTATACAATTCACTATTAGCAAAGCCATGGTGAAGTTATGCAGGTTGTCCCTGAAGAGTTGATAAAGCCTTTACTTCATACCACATTGTCATGCATTCTGCATGTGCCACATACTTTGCAGAACCGCTGAGACTCCTACAGTCTCAGTGGATTGTAATCACTGACCTAATTGCCGTCTCTCCTCGCTAGGTGAGGGCATCTGAGTCAGGGAGGGTTCCCTCAGCTCCCTTTGCTAGTGAACAGCAACACCTTAGAAGTCACATGTGCAGACCACATTTTGAATACTTGTTGAAAGAGCCTATTAATACAGATACTTATTGTCACCTTTCATCACAACTCTATACTTCACTTTTATTTCCATTTACAACAATGCTATGGTGATCATTTTCCTGGCTTGCTACGTCAACCACATGACCACCCTCGTTAGCATCTTCCACTGGCTCCTCCTCTTCCACTGCTTCCCACCCAAACGACTTGTCTTCATTTTCATGGCCTTTCATGACCTATCCCTGGCCTACATATCATTACTTATGTATCCACGTCCTACCTCTGCTCTGCCAATGATGTCATTCTTGATTGCTCATTTTTCAAATTTTCCAACAAACACCTTTGTACCTCCTTCGGTGTTGGAAAGCGGCTCCTAATAAGAACCCACAAAGCCACCACATTGTCTTCCTTCAAACACCTCCTTAAAACTCTCCTCTTACCATGATGCCCATGAAAAATCCTCTACTATTGCTAGGCAGCTGATATGCTGTGACCACTACTTATCACGCTTTTCATAATCATTTCATCGTTACCTTATGCTCCCACCATCTGTTTGTTGTATTGACCTGTTGTCTCTCGTCTTACACAAGGATTGTAAGCTCTCTAAGAAGGGACATCTTTTTGTTCTGCTTGTGCAATCCCTAGCATGATGGGTCCTGCCTTGGAGGCCCCAGTCACCACTACAATACAAGTAATTAAATAATAGAAACAAATGAGGTACTGATTGGACAGCTTGGAATCTCCTCTTTACAACCGTTTTTGGCACCCACCTCAAGATATGGAACCATAGATCTGTCATAGGTCAAGGACTCTTGACCAATCTGTATTTTGGACCTGTGTCATTTTGGAGAATCTATTCTGTATTTTGAGGAAAAGGAGGCCTTCTAGGTGGTGGTTTTTTTAAAAAACAGCTGTTTGAAACTGCTTAGAGTGCAGGTGAGGAAGGCAAAGGTGCCTAATAAAAGCAATATAATTTCAGAGCCATGTCATAATCATTTCTGTGATGTGATTTTTGTGTGTGAATGAGAGAGTTAGTTAATTGAATAAAATTAATACATGGGGGGAATAAATCAATTATTGGCACAGCTCCTAGTGCTGGTTGAATAATTTACAAAATTATCAAATATTTTTAAACGGTCTGAAAAATAGTTTAAATAATACTAACTGCATTCATTAATATGTTATTTTCCCCTCTCATGTGCCTGTCTATGTATACATGTACATATCTTTCCTAAAACAGCAAATACTTTAAAAAAAATAATGAACGTACAAGAAACATTTAAAGCTGGCGATCAAACTGATGCATTCATCACAATTTCTCTGCTTAAAAAAAGAGAGAGAGAGAGCCTCATGGCATTTCTCATGGATATAGCAGAGTTTTAAAAATATATAAACCCCACTGCTTATTAGTTTACAGCATACACAATTTGAAAAATTGTTGGCATATTCAGGGACTCCAGCGATGTTTGATAAATGACCTTTCTAACATCATCTTCATTATTTTCTTTCATCTTACCCTTTATAAAATTTTCTTTCCTCCTGTAGTGCTAAGAGCGCTGAGTTCAGTAACATACTGTTGTATAGAATCATAGAAATGTAGGACTGGAAGGGAACTCAATATGTCATTGAGTCCAGAACCCTGAACTGAGGCAGGACTAAGTATTATCAAGACCATCCCTGACAAGTATTTCTCTATCGTGTTCTTAAAAACCTCCAACGGTGGAGATTCTACAACCTGCCTTGGTAATTTGTTCCAGTGCTTAACTACCTTGATGGTTAGGAAGTCTTTCCTAAAGTCTAATCTAATTCTCCTTTGCAGCAACTTAAGCCCATTACTTATTTTCCTGTCCTTGGTGGATAAGGAGAACAATTTATCACCCTCCTCTTTATAACAACTTTTTACGTACTTGAACACTATTAACACTTCCCTACTTAGTCTTCCAGACTAAACAAACCCATTTTTTTCAATATTTCCTCGTAGGTCATGTTTTCTAGACCTTTCATCATTTTTGTTGCTCTCCTCTGGGCTTTGTCCAGTTTGCCCACATCTTTCCCAAAGTGTGGTGCCCAGAACTGGACACAGTACTTATCGATTGAGGCTGAGTAGAGTGGAAGAATTACTTATGTATCTTACTTACAACATTCCTGCTAATCCATCCCAGAATGTTGTTCGCTTTTTTTTGCAACAGTGTTAACTCATATTTAGTTTGTGATCCACTATAACCCCCAAATTCTTTTCTGCAGTACTCCTTCCTAGGCAGTCATTTCCCATTTTTTATTTGAGCAATTGATTATTCCTTTCTAAATGCAGTACTTTGCATTTGTCATTATTGAATTTCATCTTATTTCACACCATTTCTCCAGTTTGTCAAGATCGTTTTGAATTCTAATCCTGTCGTCCAAAATGCTTTGCAATCCCTCCCGACTTGTATCTTTCTCAAACTTTATAAGTGTATTCTCTATGCAATTATCCAAATCATATATGAAGATATTGAATAGAACCAGATCCAGGACAGATCCCTGCGAGACCCCGCTTGATATGCCCTTCCAGCTTGACTTTGGTCAATTGATAATTATGATTTTCCAACCAGTTGTGCAGTAGGTTCACCCACTTTATAGTAGGTTCATCTAGGTTATATTTCCCTAGTTTGCTTATGAGACGACGGTCATGTGAGATAGTATCAAAAGCTTTACTAAAGTTGAGATGCATCACATCTACCACTTCCCCACTATCCTTGTTACCCTGTCGAAAAAGGATATTGGGTTGGTCTGACATGATTTGTTTTTGACAAATCCACGTTGATAGTTACTTATCACCTTATTATCTTTTAGGTGCTTACAAATTGATTTTTTGATTATTTGCTCCATTATCTTTCTAGGTACCAAAATTAGCTGACTGGACTATAATTCCCTGGGTTGTCCTTATTCCCCTTTTAATAGATGGGTACTATATTGGCCCTTTTCCAGTCCTTTGGGATCTCTCCAGTTCTCCATGAGTTCTGAAAGATAATCGCTAATGCCTTTGCCTTCAGTCTGCAACAGGCAAAAAGAACCTTGAGAATAGGAGCTAACTTAATGACCTTCAATGGGGTTTAAGCATGCGCGTGTTTTACTGAATCAGGACCTCAACTTTTTCAGCTGCGAGCTCTTCTCTCTTTCCCCGTAGCCCTAGGCTACGATTATGGATTATGTCTACAACGCGGCTTGGGCTGGGCAGATAGAGTCTGCTACTGGGGCTCGAGCTAGCACACTGGAAATAGCAGTGTGGACATTACAGCTTGGGCTCTCAAGACCACCCACCCACCCCCTAGTCTTGAGAGCCAGGGTTGCTGCCCAAGCTGCAAGGTCCACACTGCTCTTTGTGGCATGCTAGCACGAGTCTGTCTTCCTGAGCTGACAGGCTCATTCCCAGCTGCAGCGTAGACATTACCCAATAGTCCCAGCTTCCTTCCATGGTGGCGTTTTAGGGGGAGCACAAGATGAAATGTCTTCTTACTAGCTGAAGTGTCGTCTTCTTGTCAGCTCCCTGGATGATGCTCTGTTCTCTCTTGCCACCATGAAAGCCCTGCCCACCAGCCTGTGTCTCAACAAGGACTTAAACGTTGCAAACCTTGATCTCTAAACTAGAAATGGCTCAGCTATAATGTTCAGATCTGGACCTAAACTTCCTCAAAATTCAGGAGCATCTAGAATGTGGGATTTTGTTTTGGACCCTCTCTAAATTTGATTATTCAAGACTTTTGTTGTAGGGGTTGGGTAGTCGTTTTTTTAAACAGGATCTAAAGTTTGGTTTTTGCATTAGGGACACCGCAAACTGTGCTATATATAAAATATGATGAAGTTTCATCTGCATTATATTTAACTGTGGGATGTATTCATATTCTGCTTGCTTAGCTTGGGTCTTAAATGCTGAATTTTCTCAAGATGTCACAATGTTAAATCACATTTCAGAATGCCCTTTTCAAATTTGTTTTCCATATACACTGAGCAAATCTTATTTCCAGGTAGAATGACTTTTTAAAAAACAACAACAATAGTAACGTCTACATGAGACAGCCTGGTGTCTTGCTTTGTAACATGATGCATCCATCAATGGCGTCTTGCAAAATGGCACTTTCCTATGTAGACAGTGGATGTCTATAAATTTCAAGGCGAGGTACATAAATGTAATGTTACATAACTAGGCACAACAGACTAGGGAATGGCTATCATTTTGAAGTTCATAATGTATTTCTTAACATGTATTAGCCTTGCTCATTTTTTCAGCCAGGCACATGGTGGAGTTTGTGTCTTTAGCTTAGCTGACAAGTACCCAAAGAGTGTCTGCTTAGCATTTCCCCTGCCTAGTCCAAAGGCTTCAATCTTCCCTAATTTGGTATTTTTTTGGGTCTCCTACAAGGCCTGTAGGCTGCTTCTCCTACAGGAAAGTGCCTCTTGACAGTATGTGACAAATCCCAGGTGTGGCCAAAGACTGTTGCCCTGACGATTAGCTGTTGATGAATAAGACTTGTTGTCAAGGCAACAGTCTTCAGCTCTGACTGGAAAATGCTGAGCTGAGGCCAGAGCCTTCAGGTAAAGAGAGCTGCCGAAAGCTCCCCTATTGCACTTGTCTCTTTCAAACCGTAATTTCTCTTGGCCTGCACTACAGAACAAACAGAACCCAGAACTAAGGGGAAATCGGACAGCCAAGGGAAATGCCAGACTGTACACTGCAAGCAAGAGCTAGAAGTGTGTGTGCTCACCACAGTGCAGTAATGTGTGGTTTATATGATTGTACAAATGGGACCTGCTGCGTCTTCAAGTGTGGATGCAGGAGGATAAAGGGTACACTGAGTGCCATCTGGTGCCCTGCAAGAGAATTGCAACATCTTATTAAATCAGAGAAAATTTGTCAAAGAAATAACACCATCCTCTACCATTAAAATTGCACTAAGAATAACTTGAGAAGCAACACAGACAAAGATTGTACAGTAACGTCAGAAAAGGGAGTTATTTAAGAACAGTCATGACTGATCCCAATGGGAGTTTTCTAGCCTCTGCAGAGTCGTTGGCATCTTGTAAAGAAAAATGTGCTCTATTGTTGGGTGTTCATGCTTATTTACACAGCATCAGAGTTATGCACAATGCTTTACAGGCAATTAGAAAATGACTGGTCCCTGCCCCAAAAGGCTTAGTCTTGGGGCTAAATTTTGGACTCCAGCCTCAGCGCTGAGGGTGAAAGTGCGCGCGCGTGTGTGTGTGTATAACACATGTTCCTGTGCTTTCCACATACAAACCGGTCACATGCCCTTTAACTAGCCTACCACCTGCATATGCACCCAGGGTAGAATTTGCATTTGCAGAACCCACTGTGGTCAAAGGGCTTTGTAGCTGAGAGAGCTAACACATGTGAGAGTACAGGTGTTCAGCTACTTGAAGTGTCTGAACAAACAGGTGTCTGCACCATGCCAAGTTCAAGTGTGTGTGTGTGTGTGTGTGTGTGTTTGTACACATGCATGTGGGGTCTGGTAAACTCTGGAGAACTTCTGTATATGGCCCATAATGTACTGATCTGACTTGATAAAGTCAAATAAACTTAACATGGTTGCCATAATTTATATTCAAGGAAAACTTCCCTACCATTACCCTACCACCCACAGCTATGGTGGGAATGGCTATTCTATTCCAGCGCTTACCTATGTGGGTGATGGTACTTGCTGTTTTCCAAAGTGGAGTTCCAGTTTTGTAGCCATTCTGGTGTTCTAGATTACTTCTGATATGCGGACTCATTTTGAACAGTCTTTACTGCCACATAGGGAAATTTGGGGCTACAAGGAGGGTTAGAGGAGATGGTGGTTTGTGACGGTGTACCCCATAAGGCTTTATGGGCAGAGGCTTATAAATGTGTATATGATGTAAGTGAAATATGTTTTGTGCCATGTAACATATCTCTGTAAACATTATGATCTACTGAATCTATTCCTCCTGTTTGTATGCATGTATCATTGTTGTAGTTGAAGTTATGAATATTGGTTGTATATTTGCTGGTTTTATACATAGCCTTAGTAAGAGCATTTGCTCAGGGTCTGGAGAAAGGAATGTGCAGGTTAAGTGCCCAATCAAGAAACACTTAACAGACCAAAGAAATTGCAGACACCAATCCACATCTGAGCTTGGCCAGGAATGTGGCTTGGCTCCTAAAGAACCGCGTAGTGCATGGACATGTGACTTGTCCATGTGACCCTAAAACTCCATTTTGTAACTGGATGCTACACAGGGAGAGGAAGGGGTGTCCACCCAGAGGAGAGAGTCTATTTAAACCCCTGGTAGACCCCTCCATCTTGTCTTCAGCTGGCTAAAAAGAGAGCCTCTCCACCCGCCAACGACACATCTGAAAGAGACTGGAACATAGGACAAGAACAATAGGAGGTGTGAGTGATTGCTGGACCCATGCTAGGAGGACCATAGCCTGTAAAAGGAAGTTTACTGGAACTGGTGAGGTTTTTATCTGTGTTCAGTGTGATTAGACATAGACTTGCATGTTTTATTTTATTTTACTTGGTAATTCACTTTGTTCTGTCTGTTACTACATGCAACCACTTAATTCCTAATTTCTGTACTTATTAAAATAACTTTTTACTTATTAATTAGCCTGGAGTACGTGTTAGTACCTGGAGGGGGGCAAACAGCTGTGCATATCTCTCTATCTGTGAAACAGAGGACGAACAATTTGAGTTTACCCTGTATAAGCTTTATACAGGGTAAAACAGATTTATTCAGGATTTGAACCCCATTGGGAGTTGGGCACCTGGGTGTCAAAGGCAAGAACACTTCCTAAGCTGCTTCCAGGCAAGCCTACAGCTGTTAGTGGACGTGGTTCAGACCTGGGTCTGGGTTTGCAGCGGGTCTGGCTCAAACCAGACAGGATTCTGGAGTCCCAAGCTGGAAAAGGCAGGGAAGCAGGGGCAGGAGTAGTCTTGGCACACCAGGTGGCAGCTCCAAGAGGGTTTCTGTGATACCAACCCGTCACAGTGGTGAAATGCTTCAGCTTTCTCAGAGAATAAAATACCTCTTCTTTTTCTATTTGAGTTCACGCTTTTGGATAAAAACGATGACTTTTAGTTAGAGAAAGGTTGTTGAAAGTGGCATGTAAGATTATAATAGCTTAGAAAATAACCAGTTGTGAGCGTACCTGAGCTCAAAAGAGATGTTTTAATAATCACACACCAGTTACTGAGCATAATAGACAATGACATGCTGATTCTAGGCTGCCACATGGGAGCTTCAGGTGTATGTTTAATATTAAGTGAATAGAATCATAAAAGGTTGATCCACATTTAGCAATGTTGTTGCACAATATTATCTGCGCATTATGGCACATAGTTTGGCAGGGTCTGTAAC
This sequence comes from Macrochelys suwanniensis, assembly GCA_033296515.1. NCBI lineage: Eukaryota > Metazoa > Chordata > Testudines > Chelydridae > Macrochelys > Macrochelys suwanniensis. The sequence continues at coordinate 96,860,539 of CM065781.1, read as the reverse complement.
AGCGGTGTTGAACCAGATACAGCGTGGACCAGGATGCTACTGTTCAAGGACAGGCCAGTTGACCCATGGCCATCTCAATGAGAGAAGCTCCATCACACATTTTGATGTACCTTGAACTTTCCCTCAAACCAGCATTATCCCATTGCAAAACAACATGAATAGTCTGTAAAAAAAACACAGTATCACTTGCTTACATTTCAAGGATATAGCACAAACCATGCAAAAATACATGAGTCTGCAAAAAGCCAGTCCAAGCACCATAAAACAAATAGGCTTGCGTGTGGGCTTGGATTTTATTCTTACAGATGAGTCATATTATTTGAATGATACCTGCTTCCTCCAAAATAGAAATGTAATCCCAATGTTGAATACTGGCCTTTCCCAACCATTCCAGGGTTGTTTCCAGTTGGTTGTTTTCTTCTACTCCACGCAGCCAGAGATTTCAAGCTGCCCTTTTTTTCACCCAAAAGAGGCATCATTTAAACGGGGGTGGGGGGTGGATGTGATTAACATTTTCAGCATCATGGTCCAGGCCACACCTCTGGCCAGACTGCCTTTCTAGAGTTCCCATTCCACATCACCAGCAGTCGATAAAACAGTGCTGTTTAATGTAGGCTGGGATAGTCTCTTCTTCTTCTTCTATACAACAAGGGACAGGGGTCAGTTGCACCTTCTTTGCCTACCGAAGAAGGTATGCTGTGAGTTTAGAGTCTGGGGAGGGATGGAGAGTGGGCACCACAGAAAAATGGGCAGGTGGGCTAGAGCAAGGGGCATACACCACCCAGGGAATCCTGGGTGTAGACCCAGCTATGGGGAATCACTGGTAGTGCAGATGCAATGGAGTCATTCTGCAAGGAAGCTTGGGGGAACCAGAGAGGATCAGATCTCATACTTAGGCAATCCACCAGATTTGGCAGCAGGTCCCATGGCCTTTTTCACAGGGGACAATCTCCCCTGCACCACTGGAATTAAAATAGAAGGAATTCCATGAGGGGTTTATAGAGATTTCCTTTCCTGAGTTCCTTTTGTTGTCTTTAACACGAGAGGGGAGGATCTGGGCCATAAAAACTTGCTAATACTTGTAAATTGTATTAAATGAGCTAAGCAAATGCTGTGACAGTGAATTCATCTGAAAACTGTGTGGTTTATTTCACACCAAAATGGCTCATTGAGTAAGAGATGAACTGCCATTTTAAATGGCCGTTGAATGGGACTTGGAAATTCTGATAGTTCAGTTCTTTCAAATGCCCTGAACGTGGAGTATTTGACTTGAATTTATGAAAGCTGCCAAATGTGCCTTCCTCTTTTGTGCCTCTGCTGAGAATCTGTGCAAACAATGTAGCATTAGGGCTATATTGCTTTGAATCTGTAACTCATTGACCGAAAAAGCCGCTGTAGTTGTTAGGAATCCAGTCCAATCCAAAATAAAACGAGAGAGAAAATCTTTCTGTGACTGATTTTACTGGAAGTTGTATGACCTGTGCACACATCCAAGTAGTGTCTGGTCATATAACCCCAAGAGTGGAGTTATGTCTCCAGAATCTTCACATTCAGTACAACTGCACATTCTTTTCAATCTCTAAAGCTCGGTTTATCTCTTGCTGTAGGTACATTAATAACTTATAGTATGTACAGATGAAGTGCATTTTATATGATGCTTAGATCGCAACCCCCCTCAGAGACTGAAAATGCTTGTGTTGGCGCAATCCACCCACTAGAGCTGTTAAAAAAATGCCCTGTTCCCACTCCCTTTATTTCTCTGTGCTAGGCACCAAGTGAAAGCTTTCAGAGCAGTTGCCTTCCATTCAGTTTGGGCTTCCTTATGCTTGGTCCTGGGTATGCTCCTTTCCCAGTGAAGATGAAGGGAGTGGAGGGCATTCAGCGCTGTGCCTCATTGCATCTTCCCATAGAATTTTTCGTTATTGGAAGATTTTCTGGAGCACTATTTGTTCAATTTTTTTTTAATGGAGATATACCAATCTCCTAGAACTGGAAGGACCTTGAAAGGTCATCGAGTCCAGTTCCCTGCCTTCACTAGCAGGACCAAGTACTGTCCCCTGACAGATTTTTTGCCCCAGATCCCTAAGTGGCCCCCTCAAGGATTGAACTCACAACCCTGGGTTTAGCAGGCCAATGCTCAAACCACTGAGCTATCCCTCCCCCCTCCTCATTGAAAGGCTCCCATTGACTTCCCTGAGCTTTGGATCAGGCCCTTCATGTTTATTATTTTATGCTCCTGGAGGAAAACCTCAAGAATACCTAGTTGTCGATAAAATGTATAATAAGAGATGGGATTTTGATATTACTGCAGTGTTCAATGGTAACAATAAAGAGAGAGATTTATTCAACAGTTTAACATCTGTTTTCCACTTTCAAACTTGTTTGATAGTGTGTTTGCAACAAAAAATAACTAGATCTATTTTTGTGGAATATGAAACTCATACAGCACTCTGAGATTTCCCATATGTATTCTAATGGCAGTTTAAGAAGCATTAGTCTTAATAAGGCAGGTTGAGATAGACATACAAGTAGTCATAATTTACATTGAGTAATGTTTGTTTTCCAAATTCCATTTCAGTCATCCAGCTTTATTTATTTAATTATTTCTCTTTCCATGTGGCTTTCTGTAGTGCTCATTACCTCCGCATTTTAACTTTGGTTGAAAATTGCTCCAGCAGGAAATCTTGTATGCAAAGAAAAATAAACATGCAAGATCTGCTGATGCCTGGAATAACATGAACTGTGCAAGGTGGTAAGGTGTCATGTACTGTAATCTAATAAGATAGTTATAGATAAGTGGAAAGAAGAAAATTCCAAAATCCAGATTACACTTGAATGAGGCAATTGCCATGTCTGTACATTTTAGTTTTTCTGAAAATCCACACTGCAAGAATAGCAAGCACTAGTCATAATGAGGAATGTAGTTTGCATTCACTGAAATATTAGGATGCTAATTAGTCTGTTGCCATGAAAGAAGGTGATACTTCTTTTCTGTTACTGTTAAAAGCATTGGATTGTAAGAGTAGAGGGACTCAGTGTTCAAATATCTCTTATAATTAACAACCACGTTTTGAAGTTTTTGATTTTTTTTTAAACCTAACCAAAATCTATCCTTCCTATTTCAGTTGAGACAAAATATCTTGCAGAAAAATGTATTTGTTTATTTCAGGTGTTTGGCACCCGTTCCCAACCAAACCAGAAGCTGTCATGTATTTAACTACTGTTGCCAGTAAGCAAGCAACTACACGCCTTAGTACTGCCAAAAGCTAGATCCACTTGCTGTCTTTCAAAACTCACCCAACTCTAAACCCACAATTAAGGGGGGGAAATGGGAAAGGTGTTGGAGATTCAGTAAATGGCGCACTTCCCTTTGAGACTTTAGGGAGAGGAAGCCCCAGCATGCTATTAGTGGCACTGTGCTGTTCTGGGTGTTGACTTTCAACTGAGATATAGAATGGTTCTGATCACATGGCCATTATAGATGTCATAATGCCCTTTTTAAGACTGTGGTTGTTAACATAGGTGTCCTGGCCAGTTATAGCTCAAGTAATTGTATTGTTCTTAACTAAATTCTTTCTGTGGTTTCAGCTGAGAATATAATACTACTTTGCACATATATAAATACGTAACTTTCCCTCAAGGATATTGAAGAATATTACACATTTTGCTAAGTACTGTTATCCTTATTTTACAGATGCAGGAAACTGAGGCTCAAAGAGGTTGCGACTTGGTCGTGATCACTTGGGCCCTCGTTCTGCAGTCCACCCATATTCAGTAAAGCTTTTCAGCACATGCTTACGTCCCATTGTTCTTCACTTCATGTACTCAGCTGTTAAATAGTGTTTCCATAGTCTACAGGACTGCCGTATGTTACCCCAGAGATGGCTGCATTTCAGTGGAGGATGAAATGATCCCTGTATATAGATTGTTAAACTGTTAGGAATGAAAGGTGCTTTCTAAATTAAGGTAAGATATATCTAACATTGTGCATTTGATGATGTGAAATAATTCAGAAGACAAGAACAATAGTAGTTTTCAGAATCTACTGCCTTTCTTGTGACTACCTACAACTTTAAGATAAAGAGCCCTGTTCGCTAGTCTGTATGTAACAGGGTGGTTTGCCCCTCATGGTATGTCTACACTGCAATTAAAAACCTGCAAGTGGTCCATGTCAGCTGGCTCAGGCTCTTGGTGCCTGGGCTAAGGGGCTGTTTAATTGTGGTGTAGACATTCAGGCTCAGGCTGGAGCCCTGCAAGGTGGGAGGGTCTCAGAGCTCAGGCTGCAGCCTGATCCCGAATATCTACACTGCAATTAAACAGCCCCTTAGCCCGAGCCCCGTGAGCCTGAGTCAGCTGGCACGGTCCAGCTGTGGGTGTCTAACTGCAGTGTAGACATATCCCTAAGAGCTGGAGCTAGCCAATCCTGATTACAGAATGAGGCATACTTGGGTTGAATCAGGCAATTCCCTATAAAGGGCAGCAGTTTGCTGCAGTGAAAAGAGTATCTCAAGAAGTTGTGTTAGTCTGCAGGGACTGATGAAAGGCTCCTGCAAGGAAGCCCCTGATCCCAGGGAAGTTGTTCCAGATAGAGGGTTGGGAGGAGGAAGAGAAACCTTATGCCATGTGGATTTAGGAATGAACTTTATTTTGGTATTTTGAGTGTAACTTGAAGTTTATTTTATATTAATAAATACCTTTCCTTGGGACTAGGTTTATGACCAAGAAAAGGTTGGAAGGGAAGTTTTATTTGAACAGTTCAAGAGGCAGGCTTCCTGTAGCGTTTCTCTAGGTCATAAAGGGATGCATAGGAGATGGCCAGCCGGGTTAGAGTTACCATACATCCGGGCTTTTTGGTCTTCTGATCTTCATCCAGGCAGACTTTTGAAATATCAACAAATATCTGTTATTTTTCCTTGCTTGTCCTTTTTCCAGGACCGGCGCGCTCACTAGGCGACCCTAGGCAGTCGCCTAGGGCGCCATGATTTGGGGGCGGCTCGCCGCGGCTGCCTCCCACCTCCGCGGCTGAGCCAGGAGCCAGGGGGGTGGTTGGCCATGGCTGTCTCCCGCTTTCCGGCTCCGCGGGTGGGGGCGAGGCTGCCATGGGCGGGGGGCTGAGTTGCCGGCCCGCAGGGGGTGGGGAGCCGCCGGGGCGGGGGGGGAGATTGGCGGTGGGGGGGACAGTGTTAGCTAGGAGGGGGAGGGCGCAGGGCTGGTGCAAGGAAGTTTCGTCTAGGGCGTGAAACTTCCTTGCACCAGCCCTGCTTTTTTCCAACATCAATTCTGCAATTCCTGGCGTGCCATAATAGTGACGCGCGTGTTTACTGGTTTGCCACCCTTACTCGTGCTGTGCTTCTGGCTGTTGAGTTGCTGAAAGGGATCCTGCTTGTTCAGTACAACTTCAGGCACATATCTTGCAAAGGCTTTCATGGCTACTTGATGAGCAGCCAACCACTGCTGAGAAAGATACGCTCTACTGAGAAATATGCATGGGCACAACAGGAAAGGACTTACTGCATGTAAAAAGGTACATTTACATTTGATTGACATTTTATTTTTGAGGCCATTACACTTATTTACAAATGGTAGTCAAAGTAGAAAGAAATCGTACAGCAAAAACTGTACCCCCTCCCCGCCAGCTCCCCCTCCTCCTGGCAGTGTCCTCTATTTGGGAATTTGAAATGTGGTAACCCTAGGCCGGTTACACGATACTCTTACAAAACTCCCACTAATGTTAACACTGAAAGCAATGGGAGTTTTGTTTGAAAAAGGACTATAGGTTCACTAGCTCTTCCTACACTAACAAAGCATCTCTGCCCTATATAGAAATAACCTACAGAGGAGCTTGCGATAGCCAGGGAAAGAGCAGCCAAGCTCTCACACAGCTGTATTCTGCATCATTCTGTAAAATAATCCTCCCATCCTCCTCCACTTCCTTTAAAAAAACCAACCAAACAAAAAAAAAAACCAACCAAAAAAACCTCCACCCTAAGACATAACCTCAAATTTCTTTTTCAGTCTCACAGGGTCTGATTCTGCCAAGTTGGGACAAGAGATAGGGCTGTTTAATTACGGTGTAGACATTCAGCGAAAAGGCAACTCTTGCACAACCCATATCTTCCCCTGGAAATCCATGCAGGCCACTGACTCCACTCCTGGAAGGGTTGAAGCCTGGGCAGACTTGTTTAGTTAAGGTAGCATTGCGGAGTACAGGTGTTTTAATATCTTCAGCTTGGCGTTTCTTTCCCTGGCATGCTCAAGCTCCTCTGTACTAGTGAGTTATATATGTCTGGCCCTGCAGAGACTCTGGAGAAGAGAGCCTGAGGCAGGCTGTCTGATCTCCTCTTCTGCAGAGCCTCTACCCTGCTAGCATGGTTCTAAGGAAGCTATAGTGCCAGGCGCCAAAGTGGAGTCTCAGAACCTATATAGGGATGGCCCTGGCCTCCCACAGATCACTGAGACAAACCCCACCTGCCTGCAGAGACCCAAAGGAACAATCCTACATGATGGGGAGATTCCCTGAATCATTTCCTGCTATTGTTTTGGGTTATGGCAGTGACCTTTGCTGGCTCACTGAGGAATAGCGTTGACAGCTTTGCAGAAAGTGTCTTATCGTGCTGCCGTTGCAAGTAACTATGGGCAAGTCTACGCTACAGCTGCAGCTAGGGTGACCAGATGTCTCGATTTTATAGGGACAGTCCCGATTTTTGGGTCTTTTTCTTATATAGGCTCCTATTAGCCCCCCCACCCCCCTGTCCTGATTTTTCACATTTGCTGTCTGGTCACCCTAGCTGCAGCACATCTGATGAAGACACTCTATGCTGATGGGAGAGCATCTCCTGTCAGCATAGCGCTGGTGTAGACAGCGTGAAACTTGCATTGCTTGGAGGGGGGCTTTTTCACACCCCTGAGCGATGTAAGTAAAATCAATTTAAGCGGTAGTCTAGACCTGCCCTATTAAGTCTTCTAGGGGGAGCAATAAGGACACTCTTGCCCTCTAGTGTCCTTATTGCTTAGAACTAGTGTTGTGTAATGTCAGGCTGTTGTGCACCTCAACAATTGGGAGAAAAATAGAAGAATTTGCGGCCCTAAAAAAAAGTGTGAGTGAAATTAAAGAACTCCCTGGTCATTGGCTAAAATCCCATCTTTACACCACTGAGCTATTATTTTTCTATCTCAATGGGGGTTTTTTGTAGATGAAATGAATATGCACAGTGCACTGTATAGCATTGTATATTAGAATCCTGTGCTGTACCATAGACTGCAAAATAAAATTAAATATTTAGAAACAGCAGTGATACAAATATTACATTTGGGAATTAGAGCAGGGCTGAGTACAAATATGAATAATGGATACTGTGAGTATAGCTTATGTAAGAAATTCTTAACAAATATATGATTTCTGATGTGATGATATTTCCACTTCCTGTAAGCTTCCTTTTTGAGTTTAAGCTCATCGAAGATTTCACTGTTAAGCCAAACTGGTCGCCTGCCATATTTGCTATTCTTTCTGCAGTTCAGGATGGTTTGTTCCTGAGCCTTCAATAAGGCTTCTTTAAAATACAGCCAGTTCTCCTGGACACCTTTCCCCCTCATATTAGCCTCCCAGGGGATCCTGCCCATCAGTTCCCTAAAGGAGTCTAAGTCTGCTTTTCTGAAGTCCAGGGTCCATGTTTTGCTATTCTCCTGTCTTCCTTTTTTCAGGATCCTGAACTCAACCATCTCATGGTCACTGCTGCCTAGGTTGCCACCCACTTCTACTTCCCCTACTAATGCTTCCCTGTTTGTAAGCAGCAGGTCAAGAAGAGCCCGGCCCCTAGTCGGTTCCTCCAGCACTTGTACCAGGAAGTTGTCCCCAACACTCTCCAAAAACTTCCTGGATTGTCTGTGCACTGCTGTATTGCTCTCCCAGCAGATGTCAGGGTGATTGAAGTCCTCCATTAGAACCGGGGCCCGTGATCTGGAAACTTCAGTTAGTTGTCCAAAGAAAGCCGCCTCTACCTCATCCTTCTGATCCGGTAGTCTATAGCACATGCCCACCACGACATCACCCTTGTTGCTCTCGCCTCTAAACTTAACCCAAAGACTCTCAACAGGCTTTTCTCCAGTTTCAAACTGGAGCTCTGAGCAATTGTACTGCTCTTGCATACAATGCAGCTCATCCACCTTTCCTCCCGTACCTGTCCTTCCTGAACAGTTTATACCCATCCATGACCGTGCTCCAGTCATGTGAACTGCCCCACCAAGTTTCTGTTGTTCCAATCACATTATAGTCCAGAGGATGTAGTTGGGAGTGGCAGAAAGCTTGCTGGAAACAAGGAGTCTCTCCATTGCATACAATGCTGTGGATTTTCTGGGCTATGACAGAGCCCACAGCCAACCCTTGGGAGGCTGCTGTACATTGGAGCAACCCTAGGGGCTGTTCTAATTTAGGCACTGGCCCCCAGCTGGCCCAGAATTTGAGTGGAGCAAAGATGAGGCTTAAAGCCACTTTTGCTCCCTTTTCGCTGGGCGACACCTCCCCTACTGCACATCCAAGAGGCAAAGGACAGAATCGAATCATAACCTCTAAGTACTTCCACTGCTGTCTGCCCTACAGAACTCCGAGTGCGAAACACATCCTTGTTTTACACATTGCCATAATTATATACTAACGTCCAATTATAGGGCCACCTGTGCAACCGAAATGTCTTCAAATGATGCTATAAATTACACCTGTGAAACCCCACTGAAGACATGATTGAACAGGGTATATTTGAGGGTGCCATGTGGCTGACAGAATATTTATTATGGGTGACAACGCACAAGCTAGAAACAACACAGTGTGGCTTTCAGATCCCCGTGTGAGTTTGCAGGGGAGGTAGGGCTTCTGACAGAAGCTCTAAACTCAGTCAGACTAGTTCTGCAGGGCTTTATCTGAGGTTCTATTTCCCATTCAGACTAATTGGTTGTCTCTCAAAATTCTCCTCTCTTGGGAATATCTTTTGATGCGCTGCAAGCACCGTATACAGCACAGAGCAATGATGTCTTCATTATCTTTAGTCTGACTTTGGTTTCTAACTTCCATATGTGAATATGGACACATCTGTAGATTAGTAGAGAAAACTGGGGAGCTATAATAGCACTACCTCAGGTGGCTGTTTTCACAGTCAAAATGTCCTCTCTAATCTCAGTTATTACTCCGACAATGAGTTCTGATTTGAATTCTATCCAATCCACTGATCCTGCCCTAAATTCTGTCAGTTTTTGAAGTCTCATTATTAGCAGCATTTTATCATCGCGCACACTTTCCCGTCAAAGTGCCAATACACCTGTTTCTGCATGAGCTCCTTGCCCATGAAAAAGCATGTGTGCCAAGCAACCCCTGCCACTGGAAATCACACAGATTGAACAAAACGTTAAAGGAGTCGTTTAATTTTTTACCCATCGGCTGCTGGAGAGGTTCAAACCCTGCAGCCTTTAATGCACATCAGGTGTAGCCTCAGAGGCATGGTAAAGCACAACCAGCTACGTAGCCGCTATTATGGTCTCTATTAGGCCGCAGTTAATAGTATCTTCAATGAGCCTTTGCTCTTCTCCAGCACCTTCCATTTGAGAAGCTTAGAACACCCCTTATCAAAGAGGAAACTGAGGCACAACGAGATTGTGTTTAGGTCTGTGGCATGCAGCAAGACTAGAGCAGAAGCAGGACTGGAATTCAGGAATCTGTGTTTAAATCACTAGATTGATGTGTCCCAAGTAAGAGTGAAAGGAGGGAGTGAAAGGGGTGCCATGCTCGTCGAGAGGGAGGGAACGCAGAGCAGAGGAGAAGAGCTGATGGTGATGGGGAAAGCTGCATAATCCTGCATTCACTCTGACTCCCATCTGCAAATGTGGGAAAAGAGATGGGCAGCTCCTTGAAACTCACCCCTGTCTAGTACATCTGACCACAGCAGAAACTCAGGAAGCAGGTCACTAGCCTGAGCTATGAGCCTGTGCTCCTGCAACACTCAGTTTAGCTGTGAGCATGTGACCTAGCCCCAGAGAGCCAGCAATAGACGCTTGACTTCCTTAATGTAGCAGGTGCTGGAACTAGAGGTGCTGGGGGTGCAGCAGCACCCCCTGGCTTGAAGTGGTTTCCATCACATACAGGATTTACAGTTTTGTTCAATGGCTTTCAGCACCTCCACTATAAAAATTGTTCCAGCACCTATGCGTGTGACCTAGCCCCAGAGAGCCAGCAATGGACACTCGCCTTTGTTGATGTAGCCTTCTGAGCAGGGCCGGCTCCAGGCACCAGTGTTCCAAGCAGGTGCTTGGGGCGGCAATCTGCAAGAGGCGGCAGGCAGTGTGCCGTTAGGGCGGCACGCGTGTTTCCGCGGCAGCGGCAATTCGGCTGCAGCTTCTATCTTCAGCCACCCGCGGCAGCAATTCGGCAGCAGCTTGTGTCTCAGCCGTCCGCGGCGGCAATTCGGCGTGCTGCTTGGGGCGGCAAAAACGGTAGAGCCGGCCCCGCTGCTGAGTAGGGACATGAGGAGTGGAAGAAACCCAGGAAGGGAGACAAAAATAGAAAGAAAGGGCGGAGAGCAGTAGCGTAGCCAGGTTTTGAGCACAGGGGGAGTGGCGCAATAAAAAGGCGCCTCCCTGCTTCCCCTGTACTCACCCTGCAGTGCTTTAAAGGGCCCGGGGCTCCAGCCGCTGCGAAGCCCCGGGCCCTTTAAAGCGCCGCCGCCGGAGCTCCGGCAGCGGGGCTCCAGCGGCGCTTTAAAAGGCCCGCGGCTCCCCGCAGTGGCAGGAGCCACGGGCCTTTTAAAGCGCCGCCCCAGCGAGGCTCGAGCAGCGCCTTAGTGCCACTTTTCCTCACAGGGGGAGCGGCTGCTCCCCCTGCTCCCCCCCTGGCTATGCTACTGACGGAGAGTGGGGCGGAGGAGAAACAAGCTGAAGTTGAGCTTCTCAGATGGAAGGTGAAACAGTAGTACTGACAGAAGAGACTGGAAAGGGAAAAGGTAAACACCTGGCAACTATACTGGGGCATGATGGGATTGAGGGTGAGAAGGTATCTATCACAAGGGAGATCGAACAAAAAGCCCTAGGAATCACTGTATTAATTAATGCTCCCTGTCCTTATTAATTTCCTAGATTAACATTTCCACATTCATCTTGCCGGGGAAAGGAGGCCTCTGAAAAGCCTCCTAACAGGGTAGTGGGCGACAACATGCAACAAAGATGGATCCCTGTGAGGCCTACTTGGAGCCACTGACAGCAAGCATAATTTAGAGCTGCTCTCAATTACACTGAGGAATCAGTCTGACCCAGAGCAGGCCCAGGTTCAGGAGCACATAAAGATGGCTTATAAATATCTTGAGTGACAGTGGTCACCACTCAGCTGCAGCCAGTGATCGGGGCTGTCATTTCTAATATTACATCATTTATTTTTATTTATTTGTATTATACATAAAGGCAACTTTATAGTGTAAATTAAAATTGCTACAGAAAAAATATATTGTACTCACAAATATTGAACGAGAATCTCAGGATAACACTACAATTAAAATAAGTGGGTTCTTTCATTTACACACACACACACGCACATACACCTCTCATGCCTGTGATAGTCTAATATATCATGTATCTTGGACGCTGTGCTGTGGTGAATTCCATTTGCATCTAGCCTAGATCTTTATTATGTACTGTATCTGACAATGCCCAAACGTGTGCTTTTTATGAGTGCATTGCCAAGAAGCCTCCATCATGGATCAGGACCCTGTTGAACTAGGCGCTATATACATACTCATAAAAAAAACTCCACAAGCTTACACACTGCATGACAGACAAGGTCCCCACCCTGAAGAGCTTAGTCTGATTTTTAAGGATCATGTAACAAGTAACAATAAACCACAACAAGGGAGGGAAGGATGAGGAAAGAGAAGGTTCACAGTATTCGATTGCTTGGTTTCAGATTTGTCATGTGTATAGCCTGATGGTCTTTTTTGTCTGTTTGTAAGAGAGATATACATGAGCGAGATCCTTAGATGGTGTAAAATGGCATAACCCCTTTGTCAGTGACAAATGGAGGATCTGCTGAAGCTCTGGCTTTTATCTATCGTCAAGGATGCCGTGTGTTGTCCAATTATAATGGACTACTATGTAGCTGTCACTATTCCTTTGTTTACTATAGTTTGACAAATCCTTGCAAACACATCTTGACTGGATGACAGTTGTTACTACTGTAATACTTTTTTTTTTTTTTTTTTTTGCAGTTAGGAAATAGTTCATTCCATTACAGGTACATTGAATCTTTTCCAACTCCAGCTCAGACACTGGTGCGAGGAGTGAAGTGAAGGTATGAGCCCCAAGGCTAATAGGGTTGTGGGAACAAAAGCGCTTTGCTTCCCTCTATAGGTGACATTGGCAAACTGAGGCTGTGTTCCTACAGGCTGCCACATTGATCTATGCATCGTCGTCATCTCCTTTTTCTAATGCCAAGGTTTGGTAGGACCAAGTTCTGTCAATTTCTTGGCTTAGGTAAGTACCTAGATTGCAAGCCACCTCAAGTCTAGGCCCATTTTACAGATGGGGACCCACAGAGAGGCTAAGTGACTCAAGTAGCAAGTCTGTAGTGAAGCCAGGACTTGAAACTAGATCACTTATTGCCTAGGCTAGCACCCTAGCCACCAGACCATCCTTTCTCTCTAAGTTGCAGTTGCACAAGTTCGTTTCTATCAAGACCACTAAGTCAGTCATTTAATTTACTGACCCTTACGTCTTCATCCCACAGGTTTCTTTGCAGGAGAGGATATTCTAGTCCATTGTTTGCTATTTACTGTTAGGAAATAAACCTTAAAGTACACCAGACATTGGAGTCATTCCCTTAATAAATGCGGTAGCATTTCTTCATCAAAGTCACTGTATGTTAGCAATAAAAGTAATTTCTTCCTCCTCTCAGAGATTCATCATGGGATTTAATGTGGAACAGGACTTGAATTGGTCTGGCCTGCCCATGCTTTCTTTGAGGTGACTCTTGTGCTCCAAAATGTAAGCTTTCTTTTCAAAGAAGCATAAGCCTCTAGCTCTTCAGGTTGTAAAGAAAACCTTCTAAACTTTAATGCATGGACTTTCACTCCGAAGGAAATATGATGTCTGGGAGCCTTAGTTTGAATCTCCTTGTTTGATTGTAAAATATTTTACAATCCAAATCAATATGTAGCCTGGGAGAGCACTATAGTTCAGCATGAACAGTTCAAAAACGAAACTTCAGTCCCACATTTAACATTTGAGGTTGTTTGTTTTATGCTGCTGTTTACCCTTAAAGCCATAGTGTCTGATTCATGCTCCATTAATGGAATTTGTCTATGCCAGGAGTGCAAATTTTTAAAAAATTAGTGCAGTCCAGTCAAATTAACTTGACACAGAATTAAATCTCCTTTTGTTGACAGGTATACTAGTTAATAATAAACTATATTCTAGCAGCAGCAACTAGCATTATCATCATAAAGGAACTGTCAGTATTTTCCCTTGTACATCCAGGGGCAGCTCTAACAATTTTGCCACCCCGGCCCCGCCCCTGAGGCATTGGAAAGCAGGTGCATGGATCCGGCCCTGTGTACGTCACAGTTTAACGGAAGTGTATCATTTTCACTGCAAGAAGCCATTATGGCCTAAATTCAGCAAGGTACTAAAGCCCACCCCTAACTCGAAGCAAATGAGTAAGCTCTTTGTATTGAAGAGAAATACAGACTGCAGAGGTCAGTGGGACTGCTCTCATGCCTTTAGTTAGGCACGAGTTAGGTATCTTGTGGAATTGGGGCTTGAGTGATTACATTTGCAGGATCAGTGGTTTCAGTTCAGAAACATGATTTGCTTTAAAAAAAAATCAGTTAAACCACCTTTAATTTCTAGGAATGCGTAAAAACATTTTTAAGGAAAATTATGCAGCAGATCCCCAAAGGCATTTAGGTGCTTGATGCCCATAGATTTAAATAGGAGTTAGATGCCTAAGCACTTTTTAGGATCTGGGCCATACTGTGTTTACCTCATAACTTGAATCTGCTTTTTTTTTCTTCCCAAAATACATTTTTCAAACCAATAGTACGTGATTTTAAAAATTCTTTTGAGGAATGGGATGGAGGAGAATTGCTAACTCAGACAAACTTTAAGCTGCGGTAGTAATGGTAACCAAGTAATATTTCCCTCTGCTTCTCTCTTTTTACTATATATCATGGGATGTTATACAATTTCATAATATATGTAGCTGAAAAAATTATACTGCCAGTTGTATCGGAAATATAAAATCACGCTAAACTTGAGTTTTGTGCAAAGCTCCTTCATAATCTGGGTAGTTATGTTAATGTTCTTATTACTATGTCTTTTATCCTCAAATGCTTTAGAAATGGAAATATCCAGTGTACAGACATCCAATTGCCTTGGCATTGATGTCTGGACTGCTGTTTAAAAGGGCACAGCAACAATTCACAATTCTGTTTCTAACAACATGTTTGTGTGTGTCATAGATGGGCATGTTGGTTCACACAGTGACTAAAACAATGGAGTTCATTCTCCACTGTATGGAGTTCAATGGAACCATGATGGTGCAGAACTGGATCTGATTTTTAAGGCATTACACCAGAGGACCTTCTCCAAGGAGCTTAAAAATACCTATTTAGGCCTGGTAACAAAGAACACCTTTATCTGTTTGCAAATGCAGTGGGAATTTAAGAAGGCAGTGGAACTTGGACAGAAAAGTGAGAGTAACCTAATATGCTGAAAGTTCTATAGGATCTTTCATAACCACAAGTGGGCAAGAGTGCTGTCTTAAATCCTGTGTGAAAGAGCAGATCTCCAATACTACTACCAACATGCATAGACATTGGTATAGCTTGGATAGAAGCGTGCTATGAGTGCCAGCCCTGCTTCCTGCAGTACCTTGGCATTCCTTTGAGGTTTCTCATGCAAATACAGGTTTAATTTTGCATAACTTGAGATCATAGCAAAAAGTGCAGTTGCCTTTTACATCAGAGTTTCAAAAGTTGAAACAAATGTGTTCAGAGCCAGATCAATATTCTGCTTTGTTTTGATCATGATGAAACATACTTTTTAATTTCTTAATTTATCAATATACTGGTAGCTCTACAGTGAAAATAAACCCATCCATTCCACTTGGGAACCTATCCACATTACTTCATAATCCATAACAACCATTACAGACAGCGACTGAACAAAATATTTGTTAGCAAAAAGAACAGCTTCCTAATAATAAGGTTCAGAAAACCTGAGCTACTAAAACCATCTGCTTTCAGTTGATAAGTCTTAGAATTTCACTCAGAATCAGCAATATATTTATCACCTTGCTGCATTCTTTGCTATAAAATATTTATATGCTAAATTATTGCAGTTGAAGAGGAGGAGGAGGTAGTGAAGGTTATGTATTGTCATGGTCAATGCAAGGCATAGCTTGGTTGTTATGGCCATTATTTCTGAAATGTATCACTGTGATGCCAGGCATGTGACTGGAGTAGGTTCTGATGTGCCAGAGCAAGTAAAGATAAAGGCCCCACTTCAGCAAAGTAGTTAAGCTTATGACTTCAATGGCACTTAAGCACATGCTTAACTGCTTCACTGAATCAGGGCCAAAATGCATTAAAGACAAATCCTGATTAATAAAAAGAAAAATAAACACAAAGTTTCCCGGCAGAGCCAGACTGTGACCTAACGGAGTTCACTAGACTCAATGCATGTAGTTTTTGCATTTGTTGTCCTACAAATTCAGTTGTTGCCTTATTCAGTAAGAGCAGCCTTGCTAGTGAAGGGACTGGCATAAATTTCATTGGCTGGATGGACAGTGGCACCAATTTTCAGGAGATAAGTTTGTTTAAAGGGGAATGGCTGCTTGCTTGAGGCATCATTAGAAGTTATGAAAAAAAAAAAGTTATCTGTAAAATATGGCAGCTTAGGACATTCTCAAATGTGAGCCTGTGAAACCCTTCCTAAACGGTTTCGTAATTGCTCTTCCGTGGAACTTCTGTTTTCTATAACTGAAAAATGTGGATGGTACGGGAGCTGTTATTCTGCCACTTAGATTTGACAAGGTCTTTCAGCAACTCTGGGTATTCATGTGGTGGTGGCCCTGATAGGAACTGACATACAGGCTCAGACCAATGGTACATCTTCTACTTATTTATAATAGTGAAGACTGAGGATTGCCTGGGATTAACATAATGGGGCTCCAGATATAAGATAAACACAGTGTAGTAGACAGTCCCTGCCCCAGAGATCTAACCAGACAAGACAGACACAGAGTAGGGGAAAGTGGTATAACATACAAGCCACGTAAAGAGTGATGGTGACAAATGTCATGTTTGTGCCCTTAGAGAGACAAGGTGGGTGAGGTAATATCTTTTATTGGACCAACTTCTGTTGGTGAAAGAGACAAGCTTCCAAACTTACACAGAGCTCTTCTTCAGGTCTGGAAAAAGTTAATGCCAGGATTTTTATTTGACTTTTGGGTGGGGTGGGGTTGGTCAGGAGGGAATTAGCTAAATGGAAAGACAAGGAAGGGAGAGGGACATCAAACGGATGAGCAGTAGGGGCCAAAGAGGGAAGAGGAAGAAGGTGCTGAGCAGGGCCGGCTCTAGCTATTTGGCCGCCCCAAGCAAAAAAAACAAAAACACCCCAAGCGCCGGCCCACCGAACCCCCCCCCCCCAGTTTTGCGCAGCAACAATTCCCTCCCCCCGCTGCCAGCGCCTCTCCTTGCCGGAGCTCCGCAGCCAGGGTGGCCAGCCCGGCCCGGGCCCCGCTCTCGCAGAGCTCCGCGGGGAGGGCGGCCAGCCCGGCCCGGGCCCCGCTCTCGCGGAGCTCTGCGGGGAGGGCGGCCAGCCCGGCCCGGGCCCCGCTCTCGCGGAGCTCTGCGGGGAGGGCGGCCAGCCCGGTCCGGGCCCCGCTCTCTCGGCCGCGGCCGGAGCTCCGCGGCCAGCCTGGCCCGGGCCCCGCTCTCCCGGAGCTCCGCAGGGAGGGCAGCCAGCCTGGCCCGGGCCCCGCTCTCCCGGAGCTGCGCAGGGAGGGCGGCCAGCCTGGCCCCGCCCCCGCTCTCGCAGCCGGAGCGCCGGGGCAGGGCGGCCGCTCTCCCAGCCGGCTGCAATGTTTAAAAAAAAAAAAAAAAAAACCAACCCTGAGCGCCGCCCCCCCTAAGGTGCCGCCCCAAGCACATGCTTTCTATGCTGGTGCCTGGAGCCGGCCCTGGTGCTGAGGTAAAATGAGTATGAGACAAGTCAAGGCGGGAGGGAGGGAGTTGGCACAAACAATCACATAGGGCAGGGAATGTTCAGTCAAAATGTAGAAAATAATCTGACCATATCAACATCTGGAGGTCCCTGCTTACATTGTTCCTGTAGCAACTTTAGTCCGTCTGCTTCCTCTCTGCAGGTTCTTTCTCAAATTGCTGGAGGGAGTAGGGGATGCCACATGGATCCTAGTACCCTCACAGGTGGTGCTGGGGAAGATGGGTTCTCCCCAGGACATTTCTAGGTAGGGGAGGGATGACCCTGGCTAGGTCTTACTTTACCGCAGTGCAGGGTTCCCTACTTAAACAGTTTCTGTTATCTGATCTGCTGGCTTTAGTGTCTCTGGTTCCAGTATAATCAATGAGATTTAGATTCCCAAGTGCTTATGTCACTTTTGAAAATGGGACTTAGATTCCTCAGTCACGTAAGTGCTTGTGAAACCTTTACGATAAAGGCCTCACAACATTAGAGACTTTAACATTCTTTCAGGGGTGGGGGGAAATACCAAAGAAACCCACCACAATAGCATTTAACTTCAAAAAGGGGAACTACACAAAAATGAGGAAACTAGTTTAAATGGAAATCAAAAGTAACTGTTACAAGAGTGAAATGCCTGAAAGTTGCATGGAAACTTTTTTAAAAAAACCCACCATAATAGAAGCTCAAACTAAATGTATTCCCCTTCCCCGGAAAAAAAATAAGGGGACCAAAAAATGCCACCATGGCTCAACAACAGAGTAGAAGAGGTGGTTAGACAAAGACGTCCTTTAAAAATGGGAAGTCAAAATTATACTGAGGAAAATAGAAAGCACCAACTTCAGCAAGTCAAAGTGTAAAAGTATAATTAGGCCAAAAAAGAATTAAGAGCAATTAGCCAAAGACACAAAAACGAACAGCATTTTTTAAGTACATCAGAAGCAGGAAGCCTACCAAACAATCAGTTGGGCCACTGGACAATTGAGTTGCAAAAGGAGCAGTCAAGGAGGACAAGGCAGTTGCGAAGAAACTAAATGAATTCTTTGCATTGGTCTTCACTGCAGAGGATATGATGGAGATTCCCACAACTGAGCCATTCTTTTTAGGTGACAAATCTGAGGAACTGTCCCAGATTGAGGTGTCAATGGAGGAGGTTTTGGAATAAATTGATAAATTAAACAGTAAGTCACTAGGACCCAATGGTATTTACCCAAGTGTTCTGAGGAAACTCAGTTATGAAATTGCAGATCTATTAACTGTGGTATCTAACCTATTGCTTAAATCAGCCTCTGTACCAGGTGACTGGAGAATAGCTAATGTAATAGGTATTTTTTAAAAAGGTTCCAGAGGCAATCTTGGCAATTACAGGACAGTAAGCCTAACTTCAGTACCAGGAAAATTGGTTGAAACTATGAGAGATAATGGAATTGTCAGAACACACAGATGAACGCAATATGTTGGCGAAGAGTCAACACTGCTTTTGTAAATGGATATGTGCCTCACCACCAATCTATTATAATTTTCTGAGGGTGTGAAAAAGCATGTGGACACGGGTAATCCAGTGGATATAATGTACCTTGGACTTTCAAGGTCATTTGCCAAAGGCTCTTAAGCAAAGTAAGCAGTTATGGGGTAAAAGGGAAGATCCTCTCACGGATCAGTAACTGGCTCAAAGACAGAAAACAAATAGTAGTGATAAATAGTTTTCACAGTGGAGAGAGGTCAATAGCCAACTCCCCCAAGAATCTGTACTCGGACCAGTGCAGTTGAGCATACTCATAAATGATCTGGAAAAGGGTAAGCAGTGAGGTAGCAAAATTTGCGGACAATATAAAATTACTCGAGATAGTTAAGTCCAAAGACTGAAGTGTTACAAAGGGATCTCATAAAACTGGGTGACTGGGCAACAAAATGGCAGACGGGAAATTCAATGTTGATAAATGCAAAAAAATGCACATTGGAAAACATAATCCCAACCATACATACAAAATGATGGGGACTAAATTAACTGTTACCTCTCAAGAAAGAGGTAATCATTGTGTTCATGTTCCATGAAAATATCTGCTCAATGTGCAGCAGCAGTCAAAAAAGCTAACAATGTTAGGAACCATAGGAAAGGGATAGATAATAAGAGAGAGAATATCATGCCACTATAAAAATCCATGCTATGCTCACACCTTGAATACTGTGTGCAATTCTGGTCACCCATCTCAAAAAAAGATATATTAGAACTGAAAAAGGTGCAGAGGAGGGCAAAAAAAAAAAAAAAAAGATTAGGGGTGTGGAACAGCTTCCATATGAGGAGAGATTAAAAGGGCTGTGATTGTTCATCTTAGAAAAAAGACAACTAAGGGGTATGTGATAGTGGTCTATAAAATAATGAATGGTGTGGAGAAATTGACTAGGGAAGTGTTATTTACCCCTTCTCATAACACAAGAACCAAGGGGGTCATCCAATAAAATTAAAAAGCAGCAGTTTTAAAACAAGCATAAGGAAGTACTTCTTCACACAATGCAGATTCAGCCCGTGGAACTTGTTGGGATATTTTGAAGGACAAAACTATAACTGGGTTCAAAAAAGAATTAGGTAAATTAATGGAGGATAGGTCCATCAATGGCTACTTGCCAAATTGGTCAGGGACACAACTCCATGCTCTGGATATCGCTAAGTCTCTGACTGCCAAAAGCTGGGACTGAACAACAGGGGATGGATCACTTGATAATTGCCCTGTTCTGTTCATTCCCTCTGAAACATCTGGCACCTGCCATTGTTGTAAGACCGGATACTGGGCTAGATAGACCATTGGTCTGACCCAGTATGGCCATTCTTATGTTCAAAGTAACCTGCAGCCAGAGCTTCTTGAAATGGCAGAACTTGCCTTCAGCTTTGTGCATCTTATTTATTTTGACTTTGTATTTCAGATACAATAAAACAGACATTATCCAGGCTCTGGTTGTTGTTGGCAGAAATTACACTTAAATAAACAGACTCTAAAAACATGATATTTCTTTGTTGGAATTTTCTATTTATTCTCTGCCAGCAAAACTCCGAAGTCACTAATTACTTCCCAGAACATTAGTGCCAAATCTTAGCATGGGAGATTCACTTCAGTGAGTTAAACAAGGGATGATTCAGCTCAATACTGTTAGCTTCAAGATGAAAAGATGGATGCTTTTTCTTTGCTATGTAATATAGGATGACTAGTGCAAATCATCTCTCTATTTATACAAACTGGAAGGATTTACAAAGTATTGGGTTCAATGAACTATGGATTAAGCTACAAGATTGTGCCTGTCTCCAATAAAACTGTGAAGGATCAAACCAATTTTAATTTGAAATGTTACATTTAGGTTAGCTTTCAGTACTAATAGTGATATTTACATTTCTGATGTATGCACCTCAATAACATCTGGCTTTAAATAGAGCTATCACTTAAACAATATGGGGAAAGAGTTTCAGGATTATAGCCCTCTTCTGTCTAGCCCTTTTACTTCTATCAGACAGGGCTGGTTAAAATGTGCTTCCTTCCCCCCCCACACCCCCGCTCCAAAAACACAATGGTTGCTCTGTTGATTTTTGCCATGAATCGGGAGGACATATGCTTATTCAGTTAGTGCATAAGCACTGTCAGCAGCATTCTTGACATTTTCAAGAAACAGAGCCAATGTCCTCCTTGGGTGTCTTTGGTTCCTCCTGTAGGACTCAGATATAGGTATGACATATGACCTTGGTGTGGGAGGTATAGCTGTTTCTTCTAAAGCTTGTCAGCTGCTTTCTAACTTCCCCATTTACAATAGGGGTAACTGTACAGCATTGCCAAAGGATTTCTTCTGTTCTAGTTTCCTGGCATATAGCTCTTTGATAAGGCAACTTTAATTAACCCTGATGTAGTTCAGAGGTTTGTTATATTTTTGGCACTAAGGTTTTTGTCCTTCTGCCCAGGTGTTTCTGAACTGGTGATCACTCCAGTACTGTGAGGTGTTCAATGATAGTGTAACAATACTAGTTATGTACTCCTTGAATGCATCAAGGCTTTTTAAAATCAAGCCCTGTGTTATTTGTCTTGATTCTTCTGTTAAGTCACTTGACTGTACGTAGTCATGGCTTGATGTGGTGTGTTTGAACTGATCCATCAAAGAGAATTTCCAGAACAAATGTGGTCTTGGATACGCATTGGGTAGGGACTAAGGAAGAAAGTGTATTTTCAAAGCCATATAGGGAGGGTAGAATGACCTAAGTTGGTTTTTCTGTGTCATAGTGGAAGGGGCAATGGTGGTGTTTCAGGGCTGAAAGTGTATGTATATCTTTATATAACACACTCTAATAACCAGAGACATTTCCTGTTTGCTTCTAAACCCTGACTCTGCATTATGTGGAAACCCTCTCTGCAAACACCCACTTAGATACAGCTTTTTAGATTTCTTACATCAAAAGAATGTGCTTTTATATTCTCCATCTCAGTAAAAAGATAAACACTGTAATATTTCAGTAATTGACTCTTTGAAAGAATCTGCCTCAAACCAAGTGACCTAGTGGAGTAGTTCAGTTGCCTGCCTCTCCTGACAACATTTAGCATATTGATACTAGTAATTTGGATAGAGCAGTTTAAACTTAATTAGTCCTCAAACTGACACTGAATCATTGTAACCTCTAAGAACAGTGAACTGGGATGATAGCCTTTTTTTTTTTTTTTAAATTACAGACCATTCAATTAAATTAACCTTATTAAAGGGGTATTGCTTTCATCTGTCTTTAAAACGACTACAGTAGAAACCTTTTGTATTGTACCTATCTAGTCTCTAAATTCTTCCTCTATTTCAGAGGAAGTCTGGTTTTTATTATTCTGTGATTATCCCCGGGCTGCTTGCCTGGCCTTTAATCCTCAAACAGAATGTGGTGGTTCATTGCCTAAAAAAGAACTTTGCAGTGGGGATATCATACAGCTCCTTGGTACAGTAGCGTAGCCAGGTCTTGAGCACAGGGGGAGTGGCGCTATAAAAAGGTGCCTCCCCGCTCCTCCTGTACTCACCCTGCTGCGGAGCCCTGGGCCCTTTAAAGCGCCGCCACCAGAGCTCCGGCAGCGGGGCTCCGGCGGTGTTTTAAAAGGCCTGCGGATCCCCGCAGCGGCAGGAGCCGCGGGCCTTTTAAAGCGCTGCCCGCTCGGGCAGTGCCTTAGCGCCGCTTTTCCTCACAGGGGGAGCGGCCGCTCCCCCTGCTCCCCCCTGGCTATGCTACTGCCTTGGTACTTATCCTTGCTCTGCCACTGACTGGCATGTGACCATGAGCAAGGCTATTTTCTGTGCCTCAGTTTATCCATCTTGAAAACAGGTATAATACACAAAGGGGCACGTGCAACTTGAAAACTAGTCAATTTCAGAAGATGAATGTAAAACAGTTTTTTTGGTCTTTACAATAAGATGACAAGGAGATGTAATGGTCAGGGTAAGCTTTTTGCAGTCTCTGGTCCTGATTCTTCATTGCTTGATACCTTAGGTTGTCAGTTGCACCTGTGCAACTAAGTGTGAAACGTTAGTGTTGGGATTTGGTAGTTTCACAAAGACTGCGCTGGTGTCAGTGATTGGACAAGGTAAAACACCGTAGAAAGCAGAGTCCATATTTTCCTATGTTTCAAAATTATTTTTTCTCTCTACAGTTGCTCTGTGAAGTAGCCAGGCAACAGGAGACACTGACTATACAGAGGAAACAGAGAAACTACTATATTCAAAGTGTTGTCAAATGCATGCGTAAACCAACATTAAAAACAAGAAAAATATTTCTTCTAATCTTTAATGGGACTCTTGTAACACAAGTAAATAGAATATTTTTATGCGCAAGTGGGCGCTTTTAAGGTAGCTGTGTCCTTTTAACCACCTCACAGGTGTGTTGTGAGCATTAACATTTGCATAGTACTTTGCGGATGAAAGGTGCTACATAAGCACAAAATATTAATGATAAACAGGGAAGTAGGTGGCCCCGCTCCCTTAGTGATTTATAATTACCGTATATACTCGATCATAAGCCGGTTCGTTTATAAGCCGACCCCCACCCCAAGATGGATAAGTAAAAATGGAAAATTTTTACAACCCATTCATAAGCCGACCCCATAATTCAGGGGTGGGCAAACTTTGGCTCCTGGGCCATCAGGATAAGCCGCTGGTGGGCCGAAACGGTTTGTTTACCTCGAGTGTCTGCAGGCACGGAGGTAAACAGTGTCTTGGCCCTCCAGCGGCTTATCCTGATGGGCTGGGACAGTAACTGGTGGGGAAAGTTTTTTGGGGAGAAGATGGGGGTCAAGGGAGTAACCCCTGTGACCACCCCCCACATGACCCTATCCCGGGACCCCCACACTTTCCCCATCACATCCCTTCCCACCTTAGCTGGGGTGGGCCAGGGGAGGATGTCTCTGGCCTGGCCGGAGCTGCTCCGGTAGGCTGGGCGGTGTGGCCGCAGCCTGCTCCGGCGGGCCAGACCAGGTGGCGCGGCCACAGCCTGCCAGCCCCGGAGCTGCAGCTGCTTCGAAGGCTGGGGGGAGAGCAGCGTGGCCAGAAGCGGAGAGAGACTGGCCCTGCCTCTTCCCTTCTGACTCTTCTGGCTGTGCTGCCTCTCCTTGCCCCTTCTGTTGGGGAGAGAGGTAGGGTGACCAGATGTCCCAATTTTATAGGGACAGTCCTGATTTTGGGGGCTTTTTCTTATATAGGCACCTATTACCCCCCACCCCCAGTCCCGATTTTTCACACTTGCCCTCTGGTCACCCTAGAGAGAGGCTGTGTCCCACCTCTCCCTCTCTATACCCGTTCATAAGCCGACCCCCTTTTCTGATGCTTCCCTTTTTTACTAAAAAAATTAGGCTTATGAACGAGTATATATGGTAGTCCTTTTAGGATTGGAAAAAGGGGAGTGTTTTTTACAAGGAAAATTTCAAATCATGGTGAACTATTGGTCTGAGTTTTCAGCTCTAGTGAACAAACCTTCTAAGCTCTCAAGCTGTAGATTTTTACCCATTAGATTCAAGCCTGACAGAGTGACTGATGCTGCAGACGCCATTCAGCACCTAGCAATCTGGTCTGTTTCCTTGCTTAATTAGTCAATGAAATCAGTATAAAAGGGAAAATATTGCCCTGAAAGAAGCGCCAGAATGGGTTACTATTTCTTCCTCCCCTCCTGCCCCCACCTTATGATCTATGTCAGTTCAGTGCCATGAAGATAGAAGTTAGCTGGCATTTGCTGCTAAGAGGTAAGACGAGAGATTGTTTTTCCAGGGAATGAGAAGGAGGTCCTCATGGAGGCGGGAGAATCGAATCTGGTTACTAAATAGACTATGTTGATAATAGGAGTATACGTTAAGAGCAATGTGAGATGATCAAATCATACTCTGGCCCTGATTTACAGACAGCCCAGTCTAACATTTTTTCTTTAGAATGCTGGGAGATGTTAGATGCTACCATGGATTCAGAAAAAATCGGTGCCTATTTTAGTCATGCAGTATGGGTCCATAAAATTGTTGACAGCTATAGGAGGAATGGTTTACAATTAGATTGTAAGCTCATCATGGCAGGGATTCTCCTTCTTTGTGTATCAGCGTCCAACAGCCCCAATCTCAGATGGGCTCCTAGGTGCTACAAAAAGTAAATAAAGGCATAATTTCAACAGAGTCAAATAATATTGCAAACTAGATTCCATCAATTTAGGATTAAATAGAGACTTGGAATGGCTTGGCCATTACGTTAATTGAATCTATTTCCCTTAAGTTAACGATCCTCATTCACACCTGTGTGTCAGCTGTCCACATTGGCCATCTTGTTTATCACTTCAAAGGTTTTTCTTCCCCCTGCTGTTATGGTTCCTCTCAATTAATTAGCCTCTTAAGGTTGGTTCACGCACTTCCACCTTATCATGTTTCTCTGACTGTATAAATATCTGTCTACTGTATGTTTCATTCCATGCATCCGATGAAGTGGGTTCTAACCCACGAAAGCTTATGCTGAAATAAATTTGTTAGTCTCTAAGGTGCCACAAGTATTTATTTCTTTCTTATTTTCTTTTTGCTGACACAGACTAACACGGCTACTACACTGTAACCTAAATAATATTGTGTTTCACATGGGGTGTGATGTGGTTGCTGCTCCTCACTGGCAGAAAATGGGGGTTAAAAACAGCCCTAGGGAGGCTGTGCCAAAGGCAGCCAATCATAGCCTGGCAGGCCCATATAAGAAGGGCTACAGGCAGAGCAGAGCTCAGTAACTGACTGGAGCTCGAGGGGAGAAGACCAGGCTTCTAGCAGGGACAATTCAGTGCTGCAAGCAGGGACTTGGGGAGCTAGAGAGATCTCCTGGCAGGCTGCTAGGGCCTGCAGGCTGAGGCCCTAAGGTAAGGGAAGAAAAGGGTGCTGGAGCCACATGGGAAGCAGCCCCGGGACAACGGACTGCAGTTGCCACTGAGGGAAGTGGCTGGGCGGAGATTGCAGGTCCCCCGGAAGGGGAGAACACGGAGTGTGATACAGCAGGAGGGCAGTGTCATGAAGATGATACCTCAGTCCTGGGAGTGACGTGAGCCCAGGAGAGGAGGTGATGGTGGGTGAGCCACCACCAGAAGAGGGCACAGAGGTAATTCCCAAGACAGCCAGTAGGAGGTGCCGCAGTGGTGAGTTGCACCCCATCACACGGGGGAAAATCCAAACTGAGTGGTGTTCAGACTGTACCAATACAGATCATAGACAATAGAAAAGGGAGGTGATGTTCTAAGCAGAGCAAGTCAGAACTTTCATAATTTTAAAGTTTTCAGTTTTTTATTGCAAATTTTTGGCCTCACCTTCTCCCCTCCCCCGCCACTCACTGAAAAAGTTTTTCAACCAATTACAGAGCTGACTGAAATTTCTTAACTGTCAGCAATTTTCATTTTATCAACCTTTGGAAAAATTCTTATGAAAGTTTTGTTGTTGTTTTCAATCAGCTGTAGCCCGGAGTAGTGAAGTTTACCATAGATGTATTACTTAGGATTTTGCAACCTTTTAAAGGAAGGAGTGTGTGAGAGAGAGGGAGGCGATTGTGTCACAGGTGATGTCAGAGCATAAGGCATTCAAAGAAAATACTCCTTAAAAACGTAAGGATCTGACTTGCCAAGCTCACAAGCCTGGTCAGATTAATAAGTGTGTGTGATGGGGAGACTGGATAGCCTTGGAACAGGAGATGAGAATGACAAAAAAAAAAAAAAAAAAAAAGCACTCCTTACCTCCCTTCCCTATTTCAGAATGCCATCTGCTTAGCTGACTGACAAAACCTAAGTTTTCACAACTGTGATGGTCTGAGTCACCCTCGGCAAATTGGATATGATGGAAATAAATTGTAAACACTTCTACTGTGTGATGTATATTTGTAGATAATGTTTGGGTAAATAGCAAAGTGTCTTCACAGAGGAATGTCCCTGTACCTCAACGTTGGGACTGGTCCTGGAGAAATTGTGTAATGGTGGATTTTATTTATTAATTATTTTATTTATTGCATTTTTCGTAATAGGCTACTCAGACGAAGCTTTAAAACTCTGTGGGAGTTTGTTATATAAAATATGGTAGTTAATTTACTTCAAGATGCACTAACAAGAACACAGATACAGAGACACTGATGTACAGTGCCCTCACCTCCAATCACCGTACAGCGCAGGTTCAATTGATAAGCAACTGTCCAGTCTAACTAGGGTGACCAGACGTCCCGATAAAATCGGGACTGTCCCGATATTGAGCAGTTTGTCCCGCGTCCCGACCAAAGTACGGTTGGGACGCCATTTGTCCCAATATTTTGTTTCGGGCGCGGCGGCACTCCTTTTTTTGTTTTTGTTTGTTTTTGTTTCTTAGGCGGTGGCGACAGGTAGGGGGAGCACCTTTTCAATTGTTACGCTCTCCTGTCTTCAGCGGCACTTCAGCGGCGGGTCCTTCAGTTGCTGATGGTCTTTGGTAGCAGTTCGGCGGCGGGTACTTCTTTCAGCGGCAAGACTTATTACCTGCCGCCAAAGACCGTCAGTGACTGAAGGACCCGCCGCCGAAGACCCGGGTGAGTGTAACAATTGAAAAGGCACTCCCCCTGCGGTGGTCCCGATATTTTGTGTTTATCATCTGGTCACCCTAAGGTTAACTGAGCTCAGAACTTAGTTTCCCCCCCCCCCCCAGTTGTATATGTTTCACTATTACTATATCTGTACGTAACAGTGAAATATGGACAGATGGCTAAAGAGAGGTAGTGTGGAGAAGAACACACACAGTATCAGTGATAAGAAAGGTAGTGGTAAACAGGCAGCTGGTAGATTTGGAAGGGGGTACACAATAAGAAACGTTTGGGAACCTCTGATATAGACAATTCTACTTGGATTTCTTTTTCTTGGGGAGATGTTCTTGTAGTCCTAAACTTCCACTGCCAGTAAGTGTCTGTAGCCAATAGTCTCTTCAGATCAGTCTTTTTTGTTTTGTTTTTTGGTTTTAATAAGTCTTGATATTGTAAAATAGGCTACAGGCTTAGCCTCTAACCTATCTAAAGAGCAAGCTAAAGAGGAAAATCACATTTCTCTGCTCTTGGGGAGTATACTCTGTAATGGTAAAACAGTGCAGCTATGCCTGAGACTTCCTGGAAGCTGGAGAGTGGTTATTTTGTGCTACCCTTTTATTGGGATTGACAAAAGTTGGTGGTAGAAGAAAACACTAACAGAGTAGAAGTCACGTGACCGGGAACAGTTATGGCAGACCAGGTGGCAGGCTGAGGCACCAGCGAGAGCGCTGTGGGAGATGCAAAGCTGTCACTGGCATTATTTGGAGAGTCCCAGTGGTCTGTTTGTCCCTTTTTCAGTACTGTGAGCTGTACCTCAGTACCAGTATAATAAAAGCTTTGGGTTAATTTTCATGGTGTGTGTGTGTGTGTGTGTGTGTGTTCATTCCTGTTTCTACATGTTTCACCAATAAATCACTCCGCAGTTAAGAACTGTGCCTGATGGCTTAGTTTTCCTCCAGCTTGGAATATTGCCTCCGCCACCTCCACAGATACAGCAGATGCCACTTTTACCTATTTACTTTTGACCATGTCTAGCAACAGACACGTAATGATGACAAAGCATTGGCAATATGGGAAGAGTATTGCTTCCGTTGACTGCGCCTTCTGGGAGCTTTTAAAATTGCCTCTTTTGCAGCATTTGTATGGAATATATTTTCAGTGTGGCTGTGAATGTTGAAGCGACAAAGGGTCCTGTGGCACCTTATAGACTAACAGAGGTATTGAAGCATAAGCTTTCGTGGGTGAATACCCACTTCTTCGGATGCAAGCAGTGGAAATGTCCAGGGGCAGATCACCTTCTGGGAGCTTTTAAAATTGTCTCTTTTGCAGCATTTGTATGGAATATATTTTCAGTGTGGCTGTGAATGTTGAAGCTGTGAATGTTGTGACTAACAATAGATGAGTCTGAATACCGAGACTTGAAAATTAGTGAAATACATAATGATAAACCTGAAAACTTTTCACCCAGAAAAATACACTTCCACTGCTGCAGGCACAAATAGTGATGGGAGCTGAACTAGATCAGTTAAAGAGGCTACCACTTAGTAAAAGGGATTTTCTTTAAAACGAACTCCATGATTCTGTAATGGCACTGGTTAATCTCACCCTTCCTGAACAGATGAGTGATTGAAGGGTTGGGTGTGTTGCCAGTTCATGTCAGAGTTTAAGGCCAGAAAGGACCATCAGAACATCTGTGTATTACAAACCTGATATTCCCTTCCTTCCCCTTACACTGAGTACAGCTAAGGTGTCCACTATAGAAACACAAGGAAGGCGGTTGCTTTTGATATTTTGCCAATAAAATTAAACACAAAGTGCCCAAACTCAGATATGCTCTCAATCTGTTTGCTCAGCTGAGGGGGCTGGTGAACTTCCCCCAACTCCAATCTAAATTGCTACCAGTTACAATGTTTTTTTTACTACTTCTGATTTATCCCATATGTTAAATCAGTGATAACTGCAATGAATCGTCTATGGCACTAGATGCATCATGATCTAATAAGCTGACCAGAGGTCTCAGATCCATAAGAACATAACATGGCCATACTGGGTCAGATGGTTTCTGGGTTTGACCTTCCATAGTCACCTTGACCAACTCTGAACCGAATTCGAATTAACCAGGGTAGATGCAGGCATCTAATGCAGAGAAGGAAAATCAAGGACTCCCCAGTGTGCCAGTGTGGTTCCCCACGACAGACCATCAAATATATCCCTACCTACTTCCCAATTTATAAATATGAAGGAGGCATTATTGCAATAAATTCTGCTACTCCTGATGTCACCATTTGGCTTGATCAACTTCAGGTGAAATTGTAGATGCTGCTCTACACCAGACATATGAAAGAAGAAGAACTGGGTCAGACCAAATGGACCATCTAGCCCAGTAGCCTGTCTTCTGACAGTCGCTGGTGCCAGATGGTTCAGAGGAAATTAACAGAACAGGGCAATTTCAAGTGATCCATCCCCTGTCATCCAGTCCCAGCTTCTGCCAGTCAGAGGCTTAGGGACACCCAGAGCATGGGGTTGTATCCCTGACCACCTTATCTAATGCTGTCTTTTTAAAACCCATTTATACTTCTGGTCGTCACAACATCCCCTGGCAATGAGTTATGTGGAGTACTTCCTTTTGCTTGCTTTAAACCTGCTGTCTATTAACTTCATTGGGTGACCCCTGGTTCTTGTGTTATGTGAAGGGGTAAATAACAATTTCTTATTCACTTTCTCCACTCCATTCATGATTTTATAAACCTCTATCATGTCCTTCATTAGTCTTCTCTTGTCTAAACTGAACAGTCCCAGTCTTTTTAATCTTTCCTCATATGGAAGCAGTTCCATATCCCTAATCATTTTTGTTGCCCTTCTCTGTACCTTTTCCAATTCTAATATATCTTTTTTGAGATGACCAGAACTCCACGCAGTTTTCCAACATGTGGGTGAACCATTGATTTATAGAGTGGAATTGTGATACTTTCTCTCTCATTATCTATCCTTTTTGTAATGGTTTCTAATGTTCTGTTAGCTTTTTTGACTGCTGCTACACAATGAGTGGATGTTCTCAGAGAAACATCCAAGATGACTCCAACATCATTCTCGAGTGGTAACACCTAAATGTAGTCATTTTGTATGTATAGTATGGGATTATTTTTCCCAATGTGCATTTCTTTGCATTTATCAACACTGAATGTAATCTGCCATTTTGTTGCCCAACCACCCAGTTTTATGAGATCCCTTTGTAACTTTTCAGTCAGCTTTGGACTTAACTATCTTGAGTAATTTTGTATTATCTGCAAATTTTGCCACCTCACTGTTTCTCCCCTCCTCCTCCCCTTTCCAGATCCCTTATCAATTTATTCAACAGCATTCATCCCCAGGGAACCCCGCTATTCAACTCTCTCGATTGTGAAAACTGGCCATTTATTCCTGCCCTTTGTTTCCCATCTTTTAAGCAGTTAATGATCCAGGAGATCTTCCCTCTTATCCCATGATTGTTTACTTTGTTTAAAATCCTTTGGTGTAGGCCCCTGTCAAAGGTTTTCTGAAAGTCCAGGTACACTTTATCAACCATATCACTCTTGTCCACAATGCATGTTTTAAGGACTTGATCCTCCAAACAATTTAACATGCATGAATATCGTCATTGATTTTAATGAAACTACTCATCCAGTTAAAGTTAATCATGTCATAGGTGTTCAAAGCCTTAGGGACTAAAACTATTTTTAATAAAAACTTTTTAGTGGCCTAAAATCTTTGAAGCAGTTTTTTGTTTTGATGTGACAGTGCTAACAATGAAAAGTTATTTAGACCTTTAATATACTGACAAAGTTATTCTGAACATTTTTACATACAGGCCAAAATTTTAAAAAATAACCTAACTTTAGGCTCCCGAGTCCACATTTACACATCCAAATAACTTAGCAACACAAATCCCATTGACTTCAAACTGCAAACACTGAGGCAGTATGGCTTGGTCATAGCACTTGAGACTTCTTTACTTGGAGAAAAGTTCAGTGTTTTGGGAAATGGTTCTGGTTGAAAATACAGCACTTGCTATGGGCTTATCAATTTTGTGTTGTGTTTTCTCAGTGAGGGTGTTAATGAGGCCCTGGATTTGTCTTTGTCTGAACAGATTCTCTTTTAAGTAGGAAAAACCATGTAAAATCTGAAAGTCTACGAACCACTAGGAAAGTGAAGAAACCAGTCCAAAGCCTTCATTTTAGGAATTTAAGATTATAAAATGGGAAGCAAGTAAAGAGACTAATGTCAATTATGTCTAATTTATATCTAAAAAATAGATTTAAACTAATGTGATTTAAATAAGAAAAAAATAGATTGTTCTAATGTTTTGGGTTTAAAAAAACAAGAACAAAAAACCCTCGTGCCTTTTTTTCACTGTGGTACTAGGAAAAGCTTCTCTACCAAGACAGTAAAGCTGCTTTCAGCCCAAGTGAAAACAGGAAGTGCAAGAACAAGCTCTCATGAGCTTAATGACAAGATTTTTCAGCTCAATCTTACAGACCTAAAGGACTTTCACTAGTCTGGATAATGTCCAGATAAGCCTCTGAATTTTCGATGTTTTATCTGAATAGAACTGCTAAGCCTTTGGAGATTTGCCTGTCAGTCGGCAGGTTGTACAGCACTGTGCTACTGAGCCATGCACACTGTGATATTTTCTGCTACTGAAGATCTTTCTGTCGTTTTCGCAATGGACCTGTTGCTGAGGATACTTGTCATCTCAGTTACTATTGACCTCAACAGGAGTTGGGGAAACTTAGCAGCTTGTAGGATTGACTTCCTCAGAAAGCAAAATATCCTCCGACGTTATAACTACAGGAACTCCTCACTTAACGTTGTAGTTATGTTCCTGAAAACTGCGACTTTAAGCGAAACAATGTTAAGCGAATCCAATTTCCCCATAAGAATTAATGTAAATGGCGGGGTTAGGTTCCAGGGAAATCTGTTTGGGTGGAAGAGGATGGGCAGCCACTCACTGTAAGTCAGACCCTGTTAAGCAGTGTCACTTTGGGGGTGTAAAGTTGGGCACCCCCAAAATGAGGCACCCTAAGGCCTGGTCCACACTGGGCGGGGGAGGGGTGGGATTGATCTAAGATACGCAACTTCAGCTACGTGAATACCGTAGCTGAAGTCGAAGTATCTTAGATCGAATTACAAAGTACTTACTGCGGGTCCACGCGGCGCAGGCAGGCTCCCCCGTCGACTCCGCTTACTCCTCGCGCTGAGCTGGAGTTCCGGAGTCGACAGGGAGCGCTTCTGGGATGGATTTATCGCGTCTACATGAGATGCGATAAATCGATCCCAGAACATCGATCGCTACCCGCTGAATCGGGCTGGTAGTGTGGATGTACCCTTAGTCACTAGTCAAATCTGAAAATGTAAGCAATTACCTAGCAATGCCTGGTGTCAGACTGAACAGGAAAAGCTGGTGAACATAAGAGGGGACAAGAATGGGGGATCAAAGGTTTCACTTTGTTTGAAAGAGTTATAAGCCGACTGTTGCAACAAACCTCTGTTCTGCGAAAAAGGGCTCATAGTCTTTAAAGCCAGAAGGGATCATCATGATCATCTAGTCTGACCTCCTGCATATCTCAAACCACAGAACCTCACCAACCCACTCCTGTAACAAACCCATAATCTCTGGCTGAGTTACTGAATTCATGATTTAAAGACTTCAAGTTACAGAGAATCCACCATATACTCTAGTTCAAACCAGCAAGTGACCCATGCCCCATGTTGCAGAGGAAGGTGAAAAACCCCCAAGGTCTCTGCCAATCTGACCTGGGGTAAAATTACATGCCGACCCCAAATATGGTGATCAGTTAGACCCTGAGCATGTGGGCAACACCCACACCAGCCAGACAACTGGGAAAGAATTCTCTGTAGTAATTCAGGGTATGTCTATATGGGGATAAAAAACCTGCTGCTGGACCAGTTCTGCTGATTCAGGCATGCAGGGCTCAGGCTCTGGGGCTGAAAAGTTGTGTAAACATTTGGTCTGTGTAGAAGTTTGGACTTGGGCTGGAGCCCAAGCTCTGGGACTCTGTGAGGTGATAGTAGCAAGTCCCATATCCTTCCTCTGGGTCAGCAACTAGTGGTGGGTGTGCGGTGGGTGGAGAAAGGAGGAATCACACGCTCATAGGCACAAAGCCAGCACCTTACCAGCTCAGTCCAGCATTCTGAACATTCACGTGGCGAGAAGGGCATTTCTTACCATACTGTACGCTACTTTTTCAGAGTCTATTTTTAAGAGACCCTTCCACACTTTTGCTGGCTGCGAGCAGCTTGCTGGATTATCATTGGTAGGTCTGGTCCTGTAGGATCCAGTGCTAGAGTCTGTAACCATGCTTCTACCCTGTCTTTCTTTTCAGTAGAAAATTCTGAAGGATTTTCTAGTGGCTGATGTGCGATAGTCCTGATCCTGCACTCGGAATGGTGCCAGTGGGTGCTATGACTGCAAGGACTGCAGGAATGATCTCTCCCTGCTTTCTCTAAATATAAAACAGTGAAATTTTCTTGCCTGGTAAGTCTGCGTGGAAGCTGGTTTACTCACTCTGCCATTAGAGACCAATTCCAGCTTAGAGCATGGGTAAAGTCACTATTTAGCAAATTGACCCTTCTCAGTACAAACACTAGGGAGTCCAATGTTGAATTAGAAATCTGCTGTGTAAATATATTTTCCCCTGGACTCATCAGGCCTAGCTCATTCATACCTTGATGCCTTAACTTGAGTCTACCCTTTCCTCCCCAGCTGCATCATGTGAAATGCTATTAAATCATCATCAAGACCTCTCCCTACCTAGATCTTCAGCAAATACACCAGTTGCAGGTCTGAGTGCTTGTATTCGTAATGTAACAAAACCAATTTCAATAACTAGGTGGCTAGCAAATATGCCAGTTCAATAGTTCAAGCCATTCTGTCTCAAGTTGACGTTCTACCTACAGTACAAAGGGCCAAAGATGATAGAAGAAACTTCTTTTGATGCTGCATATATGTCATGTCCTGTTACCTTTTAGAGCTGAATGTAAATCTTTTGGCTGAGTTGATTAACCTTTTAATATTTGGTTTGTTTAAAGGTTCGTGATGGGTTGCCATTTGTTTGACCTATCGTTAAGCTATCGTATTCTTATAAATTGTAAAAAGCTCCTAGCTTTGCAGCAGACCAGGTTAAAAATAAGCAGTTTGATTGAACCAAACTTCAATGCTAGAAAATACAATCCAACAAGATGCTTGGAAAACAGACACATTTGGGTTGAGGGAAATAGTGATAAGAACAAATTTGCTCATTAATGCGTGTTGCTGCTGGTCTCAGAAGCTCCTGTGTACGTGGCACCAGCAGATTCAGCAGACCTTGATATTCATAAAGAAAGACCACCGGCTTGGTTCAGTGGCTAAGGTGCTTGGCCAGGTTCACTGTCAACAAAGCGCAGTCCTAGTGCCCAGATCAATGGTTACAGGTACACTAACACGTGTATGCCCATGACAAGGTGCCAGCTCAATCAATGGAACACAATGCTGTCCCTTAGGCCAGTACAAAGAGGCCCCTCCTCTGATGTCCCCTTTGATACAGTGATACAAACAAGTTACGTATTACACTCTAGATGTTCATTACCACCTTATACCTTGTACATGCTAGTTTGAACAAAACATCCTCATCCTTTGTCCTGTCCTGCCCTTATCTTACTAGGGGTCTGTGTGTCCCTGTACCATCTTCTAGGAATGTGATTATGTAGTGTGGCAAATTGCCGGCACTACTATGATGGGTTCCGCACTTTCTCTTCTTGTGGGGGGGTTTCAGGGTGCTATTTCTTGCCCCTGAACTGGGGTAACAGCTATCCTACTAGTATCCCAGGGAAGGGGAGTGGAGAGGGAGGGACCCAGGCCCACCCTCTACTCCGGGTCCCAGCCCAGGGGCCCTATGATAGCAGGTGAACCACTTGTACCAGTGATTCTTTCCCCTGGGCTATTTCCCTCTCCTGACCTTCAGCTTGTGGGGCTTCCTGCCTTCCCTCTGCACAAGCCAGGTGTCCCTTTACCTAGGATCTTGGTCTTCTTAGCCCGCTGCAGCACTTCTCAAAACTCTCCTCCACTTTCCTTCGAACTGTTCTTTCTTCCACCACCAATCCACTCTGCTTCACACCTCCAAACTGCTCTCTGCTCCACCACCAAACCACTCTGCTCCAGCTCCTCCTCACTCTGCTCCAGCTCCTCCTCTGGCTGATTGAAGCAGGGGGATTTTATCAGGTGACTGGTTTCAGGTGCTCTAATTGGTTTCAGGGAATAAGGCTTCTCCTCATCCTAGATCACTCTCCTGCTGCCTTCTGGCCATGCTGTATCACAGTAGTTACTTGAGACCTCTGGCTGTTTCTGTACCATCCTCTCAGATCAGGAATGTGCTTACTTGGTTGGCTAATAGCCAGTGTGTTGCTATTCTACCAAGGCCAGGCCTACTCTGGTTCACAGCCTTTGGTTTATACTGCTAGGTATATCTAGGGCTCAAGCAATGCGTACAAT
This sequence comes from Macrochelys suwanniensis, assembly GCA_033296515.1. Classification (NCBI taxonomy): domain Eukaryota; kingdom Metazoa; phylum Chordata; order Testudines; family Chelydridae; genus Macrochelys; species Macrochelys suwanniensis. The sequence goes on along the minus strand of CM065781.1, from coordinate 96,824,751 downwards.
ATGTAATATATATGTGTTGTCAATAGTTCGGGACAGTGTTTATTTAAATGCAGAACTGAAATACATTTTGGCAATGATCAGGTTCCTGATATTATCCCTAGACTGTAAAGGGTGTTTTTGTGTTAAATCAAATAGAACTTATTTACAGCTAGTACTTTTTCAAGATTTCCTCCACTGATGCTGCTTATTTTCTCCTCACATATTAAATACAACCTGTTTTCAGTGAATGATTTTAAATGCAGATAAAGATCTATTACTTGAATGCACCCACTGCACAATGGATTTGAATTTGGATTCTTAAGGATGGAGGGGATGCAGCAGACTGTTCAGGAACTATTAGTAATGATGGGAAATAACACTTTTCTTTATCAAAATATCTTTATATCGGGCTTTCACTACAGGCCTCCAAGATTTATTACTGTCCAATGGCAGTTAAGTATGCCTATCAGAGGGAGACGTGAGCATTTTTAGTGGCCTGGTTACACCTTCATCTGTGTCCAATAATAAATTCACTTTGGTGCCCTCCAGGTATCTTGGCTATCACAGCTTTCATGCTAGTTGCTGCCTTTTGGGAGGGAGAAATATTGCCATCTTGAGGCTACTGTGTGATTACCATGAGTAAGATAAAAATGCTCCTTTTATATTTAACTAGTGCAACTGAAATTCTCTTGGGGTTCTGCTCTCAAGGTTTGTACCTGGTGGAATACACAAGTATAGGCTGAAGTACTGGAACAACTTTATTCTTGTTAAATGCCACCCAGACAAACTGGACTTAGTGGTAAACTGTCACTTGCACCAAAAATCACATCACATTCAGGTTGCTTCCAGTCCCAAGAGACCAGTCACTTACTTCAGATCAGTTAGTACCCTAGATTTTACATCAAAGACAATACCTATAGCCAATCCTGTAAAACCTATCTATAGGTTTATTAATGAGGAAAAAGGAATAAGAGTTATTTACAGGTTAAAGCAAATGTGTACACTCAAATGAGTAGCTATCTAAATCCTCAAAAACAATGAGGAGTCCGGTGGCACCTTAAAGACTAACAGATTTATTTTGGCATAAGCTTTTGTGGGTAAAAAAACCCCATTTCTTCAGATGTGAAGTGGGGTTTTTTTTACCCACGAAAGCTTATACCCAAATAAATCTGTTAGTCTTTAAGGTGCCACTGGACTCCTCATTAGTCTGTATCCACAAAAATAACACGGTTACCCCTCCGATATCTAAAGCCTAAGAATGACATAGTTGTAGTGGGCCGTCAATTCCTAGTGTCTTTCAGGGGGAACCCAGGAGGCAGCACCTGGGGATCTCTGGCCCTTCAGAGTTCAAACAGCCAAAAATATAGAATTTTTTCCTTAGACTTTGTTTTATTTCCTTCATTCAGCTTCCAAGTCTACTGGATGAGCTTCCTTGCAGGTAGCATTTCCCAGGTGAGAAAGGGCCATTAACCAATACTTTGTGTTGCGATGTTCCTTGCTGTTGACCCATCTGATTTTGATAGAACTTCTGGATGGGCAGGGCGGGGCGGGGTGGGGAAGGGGGGGTGGAAGTTATGAGCGATTCCCATGCTCGAATTCACAAGTTCACAGCAAACATTTTCAAAGTTATAAAGCAAAACTTACATATTTTCTTATAGCATGGAATACAGACATTGCAAGTGAAATTAATGTATGCAGCAACTTACACGCATTTCATGGAGTCTAAACACTAAATACATTCTTATAAGACTAATACTTATTTTGAGCAAAACTAAAGTATAGATGAACTGGTTTGGTCTCCAGTTATGAGTCTGTTAGTTCTTAACGTATGCCTGCAGCCTGGGCAAGACTTGGCTTCTAGCCTGCCAGCATTACAGATGTATTTACTGAAAATACTGCAACAAAGGTGGGGAAAGTCAAGAAGAGCAAAAAAGCATTTCCTACGGACAATTCTAAAGCTGATGACTTCTGTAGTGCCTAAAAATAAAGTTCCATCCACCAAACTTTAATATCTTAGCAACATGCAATTAGACAACTTGCAAGTAAATCACCAGGTATGACATGAGCAATTATTTCAGCATGAATAAAAATAAACATACAAAGCAGACGTCTCTAGTATGACATGTTATTTTTAGGTGTTTAAAAGCTTTAAAGAAAATTAATTGCATTTTAAAATGCTGTCAACTATAAGAGCAGAACAAAGCTTTCCGTATTGACAGCAGAATTCTAAATCCAGCATAAGCCCCTTTAAGCAGTGTAAAAACAACCTAAGCATTTCTGTTAGTTAAAAATGTAGGGATAAAACCTTTACTAAAGTTACTTTGGTTTGATGAACACTCCCCAACTCTCTCTGCTCTCCCTGTAGTTCTGAATGGTGGACTACTCAAAACCTTCTTACAAAAGACTTCGTGTAGCAGCAACTTTCCTTAGACCAAGAGGGCTGGGTAGATGGAATTCCTTCTGTTTCCTAACTTGACATAAGCAGTTGCTGCAGAATGATGCTCCTTCCTGCTGGGGTCAAGTTCGCCAGTCAATCAACATGTCCACCAACACAGATTTGTTAACTAACATGGGTTGAATCTGTGTACAGTGTTATTAATCAGGTGACCTAGGTTTCAGAGGTGCTAAACACCTGCAGGTCCCACTAACTTAAATGAGAGTTGCAGGTACTTAGCACCTTTGAAAATCAGGTTGCTTATTTAAGTGTCCTAACAGGTGTGTTTAAATGCCTAAAAAACACCCAAATTCAAAGCTTTTGGTTAGTGTTCCTAACTGCACAGGTGCACTGGATTTCGTCACTACTTGTGAACAGGATGGGAACACATTTTCCAGGCTGAAACTCGGTTCTGCTATAAATGGGACCGGCTGACCCATCTGCATAAGCAGATTATGCAGTCTTCTTTCCACCCAGGTCTGAGGGTGGGGGTAGGAGTGTGTGTGTGTGTGTGGGGGGGGGGGGGGGGTTGGGGTTGGGATATCCCAAAGTTTTTAAGTACACTTGGGGACTACTGTGTTGTAACTGTGCACCCTAATATGGTATTTTGTACAATGTAGGTAGCACATTAACTGTAACCATGTCACATGAGGATGTCCAATCCTGGTTACACTGAATGTGGTTCTATCTGTATCAATGGGTGGAGCAAATAACCTGTTTGTTGTATAGGTTTTATAGCTTATAAAGCTTCTGTTTTATATGGATGTATTCTCCAGTTGGTGTATGCGCACATGCACATACATACGTGTCAGGTGGAGAGGGTGGGGAAAATGGTACTGTTACACACACAACCGTTGCTCGGTGATAGGTTTCCGCTCCCATCCATTGGGACATCGGGAGAAAAGGAAGCTTGCTGTGTGATTGCACTGATTTTTGATGTAAGCTCGGCTTGGTGAGCATCATCTCTAAAAGGTAGTCGTATCTCAGTTTTGAAGAAGATGGGCACTAAAAATCCTAAATGACTGAATACAGTAACTGTAGTACATGAGCTAATGAAAAATAGCATCTAAACCAGGGGTGGCAAACTTTTTGGCCCAAGGGCCACATCGGGGTTGCAAAATTGTATGGAGGGCCGGGTAGGGAAGGCTGTGCCCCCTGAAACAGCCTGACCCCACCCCCTATCCACCCCCCACCTGCCCCCCACCCATTTCCTGCCCCCTGACTGGCCCCCCTCAGAACTCCCAACTCATCCAACCCCCCCTGCTCCTTGTCCCCTGACCGCTCCCTCCCACTGGGAGTTCTGTGCACAGAACAGCTGGAGACTGGACCATTAAACATGTGAGAAATCAGGGGTTGGGAATCATGAAGTTTCAAGTGGAAATGATATCATGTTTAGCACTAAACTGCAGTATTGCCAACCCCAAACATTCAAAAATCATCAGTCCTCTCAAAGTCATAATTTTGAAAAAATGTTGGGTTTCTTTTATTTGCCTTTTAGTTTTTGAGCCTTTAGGGCTTGTGTTTTGAGGCTTTGCTCTGCAGCCGTAATGGCTACAAATGTTTTTCTTTTTACACGAAAGCTGAAAATCTCACACAATCACATGACTTCAGGTGCTGGAGCTTTAAGGAAAATATCAAAGAATCATGATAAAATCATGAGAGCAGTGAAATTACTGGGTTTCCTGTTACTTTTTTTTCACCCGCTGAGAGTGCAACATGCACTTCCCACTAAAGGGAAAGAAATTTAGCCCCATCTTTGCCCAGCATTAGCCTTCTTCCCTTGAATTCTGACTGTCCATGCTGGACTCCTCCATTCTGTGTTTGCTGGGAGTACAAACACTGGGGGGAAAAGGTTGATCTTGCGGCACTGCACTGGGACTCTGTGATCTAGATTTATTCCAGGCTCTGCCACAAACTTCCCATGTGACTTTGGTCAAGTCATTTAACCTCTGCACCTCAGCTCACCATCTGTAAACTGGGCATAATAATACTCCCCTTCCTCACGGGTGTCTTGAGTTTAATTTCATTAGTTTGTGTGAGGTGCTCAAATAATAATGTGTTAGGAGCCATATTAATACCTAGTTAGCCATTCCGAGGCTCTGTGTGTGACTCACGGCAGAGGAGGTGCCTTGTGTCTCCCATATCTGCTGTAACTGAGAAGTGCTAGATACAACATAGCCTTATGTTTGAAAAGTCCCATGTAGTTTCTAGTATGAGGTGCCCCTCCTCCCTCCTTCCCTCCCCTGGCCCCCTCCTAGCAAAAGGATCATGCAGTAAAAGGAACAGTTAGGCTTGTGAAAATGTTTTCAGTACATATGTTGCAACAGAGAGGGGGTAGGAGACTTGAAGTCAGCTGTGAGAAGTGGTGTGTCTCTCTTCCCTTCCTACCCCCCAAGCCACTAGCTTTGCTTTGATCTATAATTCGAGGGAAGGGATTTTCAAAGTCCTGAATGTGCATGTTATCAAAAAGCATTCTAATAATTCCTGCTTAATTGTGTTTATAGCTAGTTGCTGCATAAAATCTAATTGGTTGCATTAGAGCTAATTGCAGAACATTTTTTAATGTTGCTCTGTAAAATACCTTAATTGTAAGAAGCAGGACAACCTACTTGGGTGTGAAATGGTCAGGTCAGTGTATCGAAGTTTATCAAAGATCAAGATTGAATGCCTTTCTAAAAGAGACGTTCAACCACAAGCTATTGGGTTTGGTGCAAGAATTGCTAGTTGAGGCCGTGTGTTATGCAGGAGGTCAAATCAGATGTTTATGACTATCCCTTCTGGCTTCAAATCTATGAATATGTGGGAGAGTTTAGTCATTTAAAATAGGACAGCCTTTCAATCTACATTACAATTGTAGAGCTGGGCAAGTAATCAAAAGTCTTTGTGAATAATTCATTTGTTTTAAATATTTGTCTGTTTTTTAGAGGACCAGAATTTGCCACCTTCTGTTGTGTACGACCTTACTCCCTGAGTGATTTCAGTGGGACTGTTTTTGGACAAAGGTACTCTGTAGCATGACTAAAGGTAGCAAAATCTGGCCCATAATGTGAAATAGTTGATGGTGTGGGGGGTAAAGCTTTTATCAGCATGATTTTCGGATGGTTGCAGTAGTCACTAGAAGTAAATTGAAGTGAGTTATGCAGGTCACCTCAAATTAAACCTATTAAAGCCTATTAAACCTTTATATTACATCACCATCTATTTTTATGTTGTATTTTACTGAAACGTTTGAGAGATTTAAATTGTTTTATTGGTGGGGTGTTTTGCATCTCTACCCACAAAGTCCAGGTGTCTACCTTACCCAGACTACTGTACAGTCCCCAGAGGGAGAGAAATGATAAATACATTTTACAAGTTTCAGTGTAGTAGCCGTGTTAGTCTGTGTCAGCAAAAAGAAAATAAGAAAGAAATACTTGTGGCACCTTAGAGACTAACAAATTTATTTCAGCATAAGCTTTCGTGGACTACAGTCCGCTTCGTCGGATGCATAGAATGGAACACACAGTGAGAGGATATTTATACAGTCAGGGAAACATGAAAAGGTGGAAGTAACCATATCAACTGTAAAAGGCTAATTAATTGAAAGGAACTGTTATCAGTAGGAAAGAAACTTTTGAAGTGATAATCAACATGGCCCATTACAGAGAGCTGACACAAAGGTGTTAAGGGTATTTAACGGTGGGGGGGGGGGGGGGGGGAATAAATTCAATTAACGTAATGACCGAGCCATTCACAGTCAATATTCAGACCTAAGGTAATGGTATCTAGTTTGCATATTAATTCCAGTTCAGCAACTTCGTGTTGGAGTCTGTTTTTGAAGTTTTTCTGTTGCAAAATTGCTACCTTTAAATCTGTCATTGCGTGATTAGGGAGGTTGAAGTGTTCACCTACTGGCTTTTGAATGTGATGATTCCTGATGTCAGATTTGTGTCCATTTATTCTTTTGCGTAGAGACTGTCCAGTTTGGCCAATGTACATGACAGAGGGGCATTGCTGGCACATGATGGCATATATCACATTGGTAGATGTGCAGGTGAACGATCCCCTGATGGTGTGACTGATGTTATTAGATCCTATGATGGAGTCACTTGAATAGATATGTGGCACCTATCTATTCCACATATCTGTGGAATGTACATGACAGAGTTGGCATTGGGCTTTGTTGCAAGGATAGGTTCCTGGGATAGTGTTTTTGTTGTATGGTGTGTGGTTGCTGGTGAGTATTTGCTTCAGGTTGAGGGGCTGTCTGTAAGCGAGGACTGGTCTGTCTCCCAAGATCTGTGAGAGTGAGGGATCATCTTTCAGGATAGGTTGTAGATCTTTGATGATGCGCTGAGAGGTTTTAGTTGGGGGCTGAAGGTGACGGCTAGTGGCGTTCTGTTATTTTCTTTGTTGGGCCTGTCCTGTAGTAGGTGACTTCTGGGTACTCTTCTGGCTTTGTCAATCTGTTTTTTCACTTCAGCAGGTGGGTATTGTAGTTTTAAGAATGCTTGGTAGAGATCTTGTAGGTGTTTGTCTCTGTTTGAGGGACAAACATTTTACAAGTTACTAAAATTGCCTAGTATAGCTCGTCTTTATAGAAGGTTGTGATTTTCAGTATGATATGAAGTCCACAGAAGGCTAGAAGCAAGTTCACTATATACCACTGGAAAAATGGGAATTTTTTTTAAAAATAGTGTATATTGCCTGTTTGTTCCTCAGATAGATTGTGAGATGATGGAGCAGAAGTTTGTCATTTGTCCTAGACTGAAAATTCTCTTGTGCACTTTGGACAAGTGAAATTTTGATGAGAAACTTAGTTGTTTGCTGGGAAGATAGTTAGTGGCTTATTTATTTATGATGGCTGTCTGAGACTGCTCAGAGACTCTTAAAATAATACTTGTAGAGACAGATCAGTGGTCACAGTGCAGGTGAGGCAGTGAAAGCTGTGCAACACATGGAATTGATAACATCCCTTATGGAAATTTTGTATAGAATTTAACAGGGATGGAACCATTAAGTTTCTCTTCACAAATGAAACCTAATTCTATCGAAATTATTCTTTAAACTTATAGAATTTAATAGAAAAACTATCACTTTTCTACAGAACTTTTAAACTTTGCTATGGTACTTAATGTCAAATGATATTTTCTACAGAGGGATACCTCATATAGAACTGTTCCATAAGGAAGAACGCTCCAGTTTAGCCACACGGTTGGGTAACTGGAGTCTCCTGAATAACATCAGGACTTCTGCAATCTTATGGGTCTGTTTATATCACATATGCATAAAATATCTTATATAGTGTTCTTTTAGAATCACCATTAACCTACTGCATGGATTTGTTCTATGTAGCTTATTAGCTGTGCATTGTTTGGTGTCTTTAAAAAAAAAGATGTCTACAAAAAGACAGTAAGTGTGACTCCTATTCATGAATACATGCTAGTTTTGTAAAACTAGGGCATTGTCTTCTTGCACATACTGTATATTCCTTAATTTGTTACCATGGGAACATGCCAGCTGAACTCATGCAGGCCTTTAATATTTCCATGGAAACTAGAATCATGGTGCCACCCAGTGGATCAGCCATGCATCTGCAAGACTGGCAAAGGCTGTGATGATCAGCTTGAATGTGGTTTATGTATCAGCAGAACTGGCCCAGATAATTCAATCAGCATTTAGGAAAGAGTTTGTCAAAAGCTCCTACTGTCTCTTCTCTTCAGCTTTAAAAATCAAGAACTTTCCTGTAAATAAATATAGTTACAGACATCAAGAAAATCTGATGATTACTTTGAATCTTTGTTTTATATGAACACAACTGGCCACTTTATTTTTACTGAATGTTCAATTTAAAAGAGGTGAGGGGGAAATGTCCTCTTAAAGCTATTCTAACTTTCTCCTCAAAAGATTTCCATTGTTGTCACTCAGGACACTTAAAGTATTTGCAAGGCAACTCATTAAAGGGATACTATAAAGATAAAAATCCTTTATAATTAATTTCCGTACTGGTGTTTCTAATAAAACGAGAGATTATTAAAATAATTGGAATGTACTAAAATCTGATTTCATTTTTGCACTTTGCTTATCTTGCTGTAAACGGGAATAGGGTATATTATGTGCAAGGTGAAGATGCCTCTCCTGCTCACCCAAAACTCTAACTAAACAGCATTTTTGGCTGGAAAGATCACTAAAGCTACGGACCAGGAGTAACTGCCTCTCTAAATAGTTATGCCCTAAAGAGGAGTTACAATTATGAGGCTGCTTGTATTTTTATATGTGCAGTGATGATGGTGGGGTTCTCAGACTTTTTATCACAGTCGACCGCATCTTAATTGTGAGATGGTCTTGTGGGTATTTCCTCTCCCATTCGTGACTGACCTCACCCAGCCCTTTCTGACCTCCTTGGTAATTGCTTAACAGTCCTCTGGCAACTAGAGCAATTGATTATATGGAGGAGTAGTACTGGTAAAATATTTACTGAGTTATTAGCCTCTTTCTGTATAGCTTAGCAAGCGGGAACAAAGAGAAAGCAAGCACCATGTAGCCAGCCTGCTTTGTTGGCGCACCACCCGGTGTTCCGCAGACCACAATCTAGGCCCTTCTGGTCACATCCCCAGTGCTAACATGCTCAGTTTTAAATCAATATTTATTAACGTAGCTGAGAATGCTACCATACCTTATGTACATATGAAGAAGGAAAACATGGGTCACTATGGTATACATTTGTGCAACTTGGAGTGGTCCCCTGTTACTGCCATTGAGTAGGGATTTTGATGTTGATTTCAACTATGTAGTATAATGAATAGAACTGGAAAAAGACAGTCGGGTTTCCAGAGGAATGTAATTTGGTGTGTCAGCAAGGGGCGCAGTAATACAAGCAGTGCCCAAGTTGCTGTCTCCATTATTTTATCTATTATAATTCATACCACTCAGCATGTCTTCTACACTTGGTCCAGTCACCAATAGAGGTTGAGCCAGCTACACCCTTGGTTTAGAGGTTGATGAGCCTGCTTGCAGTTGACTCAGGCAGTAGAGGCCTATACTTCAAGGTCCAGAAGTCCCAGATTTGGTCCCTACTGGTCCATCCAGGGTATAGCTTTTTCATTATTAGTTTGCACTCTGGCCACTAGGCAGTACCATAAAGCTCCATTGTGCCAGGTAGAGAGTAATAAGAGTGTTCCTGATATGCTTACAGTCTAAATAGATTAGACAAAAGGTAAAGGAAAGGGACATAACATGCAAGCAGACTGTAGAGCCTCAGAATGCATGACTAGGACTGAACTCAAGCACTGGAGGTAAGCTCATATGGTGGCAGGGTGGACCTCTACTGCATCCCCCTGGCTTCTGGCAAATCTCCTGGGATCGGGGGGAAAGACAATAATAGAAAATGTGGAAATGGCAGAGGTGCTTAATGACTTATTTGTTTTGGTTTTCACCAAGAAGGTTGGTGGCAATTGGACGTCTAACATAGTGAATACCAGTGAAAATGAGGTATGATCAGAGTCTAAAATAGGGAAAGAACAAGTCAAAAATTACTTAGACAAGCTAGATGTCTTCAAATCACTAGGGCCTGATGAAATGCACCCTAGAAAACTCAAGGAGCTGACTGATGAGATATCTGAGCCATTAGCAATTATCTTTGAAAAGTCATGGAAGACGCGAGACATTCCAGAAGACTGGAAAAGGGCAAATATAGAGCCCATCTATAAAAAGGGAAATAAGGACAACTCGGGGAATTACAGACCAGTCAGCTTAACTTCTGTACCCAGAATGATAATGGAGCTAATAATTAAGAAATCAGTTTGCAAACACCTAGAAGATGAGATGATAAGTAACAGTCAGCACGGATTTGTCAAGAACAAATCCTGTTAAGCCAACCTGATAGCTTTCTTTGGTAGGGTAACAAGCCTTTTGGATGGGGGGGTGGGGAAAGCGGTAGATGTGGTATATCTTGACTTTAGTAAGGCTTTTGATACTGTCTCGCATGACCTTTTCATAAACAAAATTAGGGAAATACAACCTAGATGAAGCTACTATAAGGTGGTTGCATAACTGGTTGGAAAATCATTCCTAGAGAGTTCACAGTCATGTTGGAAGGGCATAATGAGTGGGGTCCCGCAGGGATCGGTTCTGGGTCTGGTTCTGTTCAATATCTTCATCAATGATTTAGATAATGGCATAGAGAGTACAATTATAAAGTTTGCGGATGATACCAAACTTGGAGGTGTTGAAAGTGCTTTGGAGGATAGGATTAAAATTCAAAATGATCTGGGCAAACTGGAGAAATGGTCTGAAGTAAATAGGATGAAATTCAATAAGGACAAATGCAAAGTACTCCACTTAGGAAAGAACAATCAGTTGCACACATACAAAATGGGAAATGACTGCCTAGGAAGGAGTACTGCAGAAAGGGATCCGGGGGTTCATAGTGGATCACAAGATAAATATGAGTCAACAGTGTAACACTATTGCAAAAAAAAGCAAACATCATTCTGGGATGTATTAACAGGAGTATTGTAAGCAAGACACGAGAAGTAATTCTTCCTCTCTACTCCATGCTGACTAGGCCTCAACTGGAGTATTGTGTCCAGCTCTGGCCGACACATTTCAGGAAAGATGTGGACAAATTGGAGAAATTCCAGAAGACCGAGAGGGGACATGATAACAGTTTTCAAGTACATAAAAGGTTGTTACAAAGAGGAGGGAGAAAAATTGTTGTTCTTAACCTCTGAGGATAGGACAAGAAGCAATGGGCTTAAATTGCAGCAAGGGTGGTTTAGGTTGGACATTAGGAAAAACTTCCTGTCAGACTGGTTAAGCACTAGAATAAATTGCTGAGGGAGGTTGTCGAATCTCCATAATTGGGGATTTTTAAGAGCAGGTTGGACAAACACCTGTCAGGGATGGTATAGATAATACTTAGACCTGCCTTGGCAGCAGGGGTAATGCCAGGTTTTTTGCCGCCTTAGGCGGCGGCGGTGGGAGAGGCTGCTGCCAAGACCCAGGATGCCGGAGATCTTGGCGGCATTTCAGTAGCAGCCTCTCCCGCCGGCGACCACCGAGGGACGTGAAACGCCGCCCCCCCCAAATCCTGGTGCTCTAGGCAACCGCCTAGGGTCGCCTAATGGTAGCGCTGGCCCTGCTTGGGGGACTAAGTCTAGGGGATTGGACTAGATGACCTCTCGAGGTCCCTTCCAGTTCTATGATTCCATGATCTCTTTGGACTAGTCTAAAGTCCACCTTGACAAAAGAGGAAGGAAAAGATTTAGAGTACCCCGACCTCCGGTTTTTCAGAAGTTTTCCTCCCTCTGCCATGGCAAGTTTTAAAGTCTTCAAGTATTTTGCAGATAATTAAGCTGCTGCTTTCTTACAAATCATGTGTCCAGTTGGAAGCAGCTGTCATCCAAATTGGCCCTGACCTCACCGGTCATGCATTTTGCAGGATCTGTTAGTATTGTGCCGGTCCCCTGAGTCTGGATGCCATTCATTCTGGAGAACATTCAATCAGAGGCTATGCTTGTCTCAGGGATGCCAACCCAAATTCAAGGAGAACAGTGACATTTTGAGAAGGATGTCATTTATTTTAGACCATGGGAAACATTCATCCATCTGTCATAAATGGATGTCCTCTTTCCCTGTACTCTGGCATCTCCATATCAATCGCACACAATACAGCTCAGAACAAGGGAATGTATCAAATTACTATTATCAATTATAAATCAGTTCACATTCGCTTCAGTACTTACAAATGCAATAAACCTCTTCTTTTCACCCTGACCATCAAGCTTTGCTTTTTTCAAAAGCTCGTTTTAAAGCAAGGTGATGGCAAAACACTAGCAAAGGTGTATAACTGAAAAGTGTCTGAGACTGAACACACACAGATGTGTGTGCCCTGTAAGGAAGCCATGGATTTGTCAGAAAGCCTTAATTTTAAAGACACACAGAGAGCTTTCTTCTCCCCAAATACATCTTTTGGTCTGAAATGCCAGCCTACCTTTCAGTTTTTTCTGTATCAGAAGAATTCAGCTTCCCTATCCCCATGGTGGATAACTAATGAGGAAACATTAACTGCTTGACTAGTTCTGAGGAAAGTGGCAAAACATTTTTTCTCTTTGCGCCATTTCACCTGCAAAAAATTGTGTGTTCATCCACAAGTCCCCAGAAAAATGTTAGTTGGAATCTTTTCTTAAAATGAAGGGTCTGATCTATGGCTGCTAGCGTCAATATTGTTAAAAATGTAAGCAGTTTCATTTGCCAGACACTCTCTATCTCCGTTAGTGTGATGGAAATGCAGTCACATAGTTACTTGCAGCATGCCACAAGTTTGACACTTTTAAGAAATATCAACACGAGTGCAAATACACTCTCAAAAATATGCTCTGAGTACAGATTGACTTGAAATTCTCGCTCAGTAGATTCAGTCAGTTTCAATGAACAATTCATAAGATCTCTAGATTGTTTTATAGCATAACAAGAAGAAAACATCATTGACTAGTAGTTTCAATAACTGCAGCTCTTTTAATCTACATCCTCATTTATAGACATTTTTGACTCAGCTGAGCACAGGAGCTGCTTACTGTTTGTAATTTTTTAATGTGCACACACTCACTAATGTGCCACTGATCCTTTGATACCTAGAGAAGATTAGACTGAATCATGCTATTGACTCAAGACAAGTTAAGAAATGAGCATTAGGTTATTACATACACAAGACCCCAGAATGCAAGAAAATCAAGACAAAAACCAACCTAGTGAAACCAGGCATGTTGCACTTTTAAATATCCAAAATATTATATATTACATAAAATAATGTTTATATATTTAAAATATTTTGGATACAATTGGGTATATTGAGAATTAATTAACTGATGCTATTTCAATCAAGAAAAATTCTCTACTTCGTGGAAAATAATTATGAAACACTGTAAACAACACTTATTTTTCTGTAAATGATTAATGTAAGACAATGTGCTGTTTAAAGTTGGTGAGTAATTCACTTTTCTCTGTTATCGCTGTCAGACTTGTCTATCTCCTTATTTCCCATTTAGAAATCTCATTCTTGGGCCATTAATTGGTTTTTTTTTTTTATCTGGGGTTCAGCTGCTCATATGCATGCCTTGGGTATCTGTGTGTCCACTGACTGATTTAAGAACCAACCTCAGCAAACACAAGCAGCATTCATGCTTTCAGTCAGTCACTTTGGATGCTGACTTCTAGAAATCAGATAGCATTTGTCATTTTAAAGTTCTGCATGCCTTTTTTGATAAGATAAGATGAAAATCTAGACCGGTAAAGTACATACTTTGCTTATCAGACAGTTCAGTGGATGCATTTTAGTTTAGTTTAGGTTTAGAGGAATATGAGAGACGGGACCAAACCAAAAACTCAGGTTTGAACATAGTTTTATGGAAAATAGATCCTGTCAAACTAACTGGATATTTTTTTTAATAAGATTATAAATATGGTTAATAGTGTTGACTTCTGTAAGGTGTTTGATTTGGAACCGCATGCCATTTTGATTAAAAACTAGAACAATATAAAATCAACATGGCACACATTAAATGGATTAAAACTGAATAACTAATAGATCTGAAAGTGTAATTGTAAACAGATAATTGGCATTGACTGGGTATGTTTCCATTGGGGGCCAGCAGGGATCAGTTCTTGGCCCTGTTATTTAACATCTTTATCAATGACCTGGAAGAAAACACCAAAGCTGGCAGATGACACAAACGTTAGGAGAATATGACAAATTCTCCTAATGGAGAATTGGTAAATAATGAAGATGACAGGTCACTGATCCAGAGCGATCTTGATCGCTTGGTAAACTCGGTGCAAGCAAACAATATTCATTTTAATATGACTAAATGTATACATCTAGAAACAAAGTGTGTAGGCCAGATTTACAGGAGGCGGGACTCTATCCTGGGAAGCAGTGTCTCTGGGAAAGGCTTGGTGGTTGTGGTAGATAATCACCTGAACATGAGTTCCCAGTGTAACTCTGGCCAAAAGAGCTAATGCGATCCTGGGATGGAGAAACAGGGGAATCTTGAGTAAGAGTAAAGAGGTTATTTTACCTCTATATTTGGCACTGGTGCTACTTCTGCTGGAATACTGTGTCCAGTTCTGGTGTCCAAAATTCAAGAAAGATGCTGATTGGAGAGGATTCAGAGAAGAGCCCTGAGAATGATAAAAATAATAGAAAATGTGCCTTATAGTGATAAAATCAAAGAGCTCAATCTATTTAACTTAAAAGAGAAGATTAAGGGGCTTAATTGACTTGAGTACAGTCTATAAGTATCTGCACGAGGAACAGATATTTAATAGTGGGCTCTTCAATCAAGCAGAGAAAGGTAGAACATAGCCCAATGGTTGGAAACTGAAGCTAGACAAATTCATACTGGAACAATTTGCCAAGGGTCATGGTGGATTCTCCATCACTAGCAATTTCTAGATCAAGGTTGAATGTTTTTCTAAAAGATCTGTGCTCTAGGAATTATTGTGAGGAAGCTCTATGGCCTGTGTTATCACTGGATGATCACAGTCGTCCCTTCTGGGCTTGGAATCTATCAACCTGCACAAATTTGGAGGTGGGAGGGAAAAGCGTTTTGAAATCTGAACCCAGATGAGAATATGGATTTTGCAAATGGACCCTTTCATATGCTTGCTTGTCTAAAATCCTGAACTGAATTTTGTGGTTTATACCCTACCTGTGGGAAAGGCTAAACAAGACATCACTTATAGAAAACTGCTATATGTTCTAAACACTCTTCGCTCACTAGTGTTAAGCATCTTAAATCCTAATACTTTGTAAGAAGTTATTAAATATAGTTTACTGAAAAACTATCTTTGCTGTAGGCTGACATGAGCTCCTAAGAGCTGCTTACTGGTGTGTGGCATGGTGGAAGACTGCAGAATGGACAAGGGGACGAACGGAAAGGGGAATGGTAAGCTAGGTGGTACGTTCCTGCTTGCTATGTAGCTGCCAGCAATGGGATATATGGTCTCGCCGCTGAAGAGGAATTATTGAGAACCATAACTCCATATCGTGCTCTTTTAGTAGCAAACAGTAAAATTGAGCATAAGCCACAGTTGTCCTAGGCATCGGTAACTCCTCCTCCATATCTTCCAGATTGTCCAGAACCACAAGCACAGGGCAAGTAAGGCAACAGCTGATGGAAGCATAGCAAGGAAAATGGCCTGCTCCTGTGTTTTGAAGGTAGTGGGTCTGGCAGAAGTGTGGCTGACCCAGGTCAGGGCGGATGGGTGGCTTGTTCCTATGGTGGTTCTTCCTCTGTGCATGTGGAAGGCCCCAGCCCCTCCTAATTCTGAATCACCAGGGGCTTTCCTTCCATGACAGGAGCATTCAGGAGATGCATCCTCACAGATGCTTCCAGGAATATCCTCCCCTTCCCCATAGTGAGACTGGGACCATAAAGCCCTTAGTTGGTGACAAAGTGCTGCCCAGCCAATGAATGAAATAAAGAGACTGGTTTTAAGGGAACTCTGTTAATTTCAACAAATAATCTGTTTTGTTGTTAGACTGGTATAGCAAATGCTGCCAGGAAAACTTTTAAGACAGACATTTGCCCCATCTACCTCCACAAACTGGGGTTTAGGATTACAATGCGGCATGGGTTCTGTGATTTTTCATTTCTTTCCATTTATGAGCTCCATCCCCTGTGTGTCTCTATCCTAGAAACATCTGTGCTGGGGGTGGGGGGAGGGGAGCGGGGGAAACCCAGATGTAAATATAAAATAGTTTTGTTAATTTGTATTGGTTCACTGAGCCGTATGTGGGGAAAGTATTGAAGCAGAATGTTTATTGTAAAGTATGTTTGATAAATCCTTAATAAAAATGTCCTGACTCTGTAAGCCTCCAGGGCATTACAGAGGGACTGTCTTTCCTCAGCCTCATTCAGACTTCCTATGCGCTCCCTTCTAGGCCAGACCCTTTAACGGAAGGGCTGTTGAGGGATCACACTCGGCACTGCCCCTTTGATCTGAGGGGATGTTTCCTAGCTTGCTTGTGCCTTACAACATAAGGACAAAGGGGAAGATTCCCAAAGACATAAATGAGTACTCCACTTGGAAAAGGGTGACAAACTATTTTGTGCCTTTGAATATCTCCTCCAAGCAGACCAACCGTAGTGCTGAGATAGGTCAGGCCATTCAGATTCATGTCACTAGGAGGTTCACAGCTAGAGGCTGTTCCACTGGATTGAAGAGGTGGCCAGGCTAGGTCAGCGCATGACCAACAACAGTGTGGCTGGTGTGCCACACCACACATCCAGGCTATGCTATTTCCTAGGGAGAAGCCTGTACTGAATGTAAGACCACATGGACGTGGTGTGGAGAGTTAAATTAAGCTCTAAACTATTCTTTTTCTACACCACGGGCACTATCTTCCCTAGGTGATATCTGCAGATTTGAAAATACTTATTAAATTATATTACTAGACCAAGCTTGGCCACAGGGCAGTCGTCACCTGTCCATCATTCAAAGCCTGGTTACCCCCTAATTCAGTGTCTTGCAATAAAATTCACTGATCATTTACCTGGAATAGTGTAATCCAAATAACTGAGTTAGACCAAATATGAAATTGCAATATACATCTGCTTGCTTTCCTTCCTTCCAGTAGGACTGTTTGCAAAATGTTAATTAAATGCTATTGGAATCAAAAATGGAAACATGATGGCAGCTTTTCTGTAATGGGAGCTCCATTATTTGGTATTTGAATATGCCTGTTAAACAATACAGCATCCTTCAAATGCCCTGATACTACATGGTTTTTTTACTCTATCTGCTTCAAAAATTGGACTAAATTGTTACATTAAAATATTCTAATTGCTCTTGCTGAAGTTTATACTATGAACAGGGAAAATTGAGAACACGTGCATTTGGTTTCAATTTAGAAAAACTGAACAAGTCTTGTGTGCTGCATAAAAGTATCTTCAAAAATAATAGAAATGATTTGCATCTAATTATTGAATGCATCCATTTTAATGTACTGTCACAAGAAAGACAAAATGCAGTAGGATATTTACTATGAAGGTTAATGGTTTCAACTAAATATGAATCACTTAGAATAGATTCAGCTAATGATTTTCTTTAGTTAAGTCTAATACCCTTGAAAAGTATTTGAGCAGAACTAACTAGAAAAGGTGAATGCTATTTGTAGGTAGTATGCAACAAATGCATTTACAAACTAAGGACTCAATCTTGCAAAAGGTGCTGAGCAAGATCCAGCATGGCTCTTAAGCTTGTGCCCAACTTTAAGCATGTGAGTAGTCCATTGCTTAGCAGCTATGCAGAATCAAGCCCTGTGGCCCTCATTCCACACATCATCTATGCACATAAGTAACTGCACCCAGAGGAGTTCCACTGAGACTGGTCACATGAATAATGTTACTCGCGTACATAAGTGTTTGTAAGAACAGGACATAAGTGCCCAACGATGTAAGAAGTTCTACAAGTGTGAGCCCTCACTCCTGTCAGGGTCCCACTGTTTTCAGTGGGACTCCATGCAGTAATAAGGTCCAGTCCTGTAAACTGATCTACAGGAATGGACCCTTAGTATAAAACATAAATGTCTCAGGATAAAGTATTAACTTTAGTGGTGGGCAAACCCAAAATTTTTTGCAAGACCTGTTTCGGTTAGGCAAACCACAAGTCTGAAACTCTCTGATTCAGAGGTTGCTTGAAGCCTTGTACAGTCTTTCCCACATAGCTTCTGATATTTTCTCCTTCCAACTGGCCTGGAAATGCAGTTGTGGGTGGTGGGAAAACCTTTCAAACTTGTAGTGCATTTCTGCATTGCACTATCCTGTCGATGCTGTCAAGAAACCAGAAATACAGAGGTATTTAAAAGTGGGGGGGAAACCCTTGAAAACATAAGTTTGGGTTTTTCAGGAGGGCCAGATGAAATCAGAGCTAAAACACACAACCACGGAAACTGTGGTGGTGGTGGGGGCAAGATGGCAGTGATGTTTTTATGAAGGAGAGCGGTAGAGGAGTGGAGGCAAGGAGCAGAGTAGCATGCACATGACAACATGGAAGTCAAAGGCTGTATGTGAAAGAAACAAGCACCATCGTTGTGTCCGTGCAGTGCACAATACAACTTTATTAAAGTAGCATCTTTCTTACAAGCTGTATCGAAATATGCTTCGGAGTTACAGACTTAAATAAAAAAGCAATAGCTGCAGGGGAGAGGTATAGTTAAGGGTTAAAGGGTTTCGTCGGAAATTTGAAATGAGATGGCGTCAAGGAGGCAGAGTGAAGCAGGAAGACTGTTCCAGAAGGAAGGAGCTGCACCAACAGCGGCAAGACAGTATGGAAAGGGCCGCAGCCATGGCTAGACAAGGAGAAGGTCTGGGATGGGAATGGAAGGCTCTAAAATAAGAAGGGAAATTCAGAACAGAGTCCTATTGTGACTAGAAAGTCAGTGGAGTCGCCTAAGAGGGTGGGGCAAAGGTGGCATTGACTTGTTCGTATTTTGTACGTGTCATTGGGGATCACTTTTAAAATGTACATCTGTCATCCCTTGACTGGTAATGAATGTCCCTCAAAGGATATCAAGGTTCCTTTTGGATAAGCCAGATCTGTGGCTATTCTTCTGAATGTTCCTCTGCCTTTCCGTTCTGATCTTTCTTCCATTCTGAATCCAGAGGTTTCCTTCCCCAGTTATGAAACTCTTCCTCACCTGTGCTTGTAGCTAAAATTGGTAGGTGCAGAGGCAGGACTGGGAAGCATGGGGAAGGAGAGGGAGATCCAGAGCAGGACAGGAGGCTGGAAGCATTCTGCCTCCTGCCCCCCACAAAGGCACTAAAACATCATGAGTTAAGGGGAAAATCCACATCCAGGCCTCAGGACCTGGTTCTCTGAAAGAGAACTTCCTCCACCCCCCCATTACACACACACTCTCATTTCCCCTGCTCTCATGTTTCAGTGAGAAATGTAGATCAGCAGATGTAGCAGTTGTCATTGGAATAATTTGGTAGATACTGACCCATATCCAGTGACTGGGGCCAGGAAATAGAGTGATCTCTTACCAGCACCATGCACGTCAGATCTTTCTGTACATGGTGTTGGAAGAGTATCAAGTCCCTGGCAACAGTGGAGTTACTGAATCCTGCATCTGGAAGGGAACCTGGCAGAGAGCTGGAAAAGGTAGCTGCAGTGCTTCCAAAGTTTTCTGGAAGCAAGTAGTGTAGAAGAGAAATTTGAGAGGGTGAAATCCTCCACAGTGCTATGGGTGGCAGGCCCAGAGGTATTTGAGATATATAATATGCTAGTATGGGAGTATGAAAGGAACTGCAATCTCTAAGCAAAATCTTTTAGAAATTTCAAGATTGCTTAGGTCTATGCAAAATTGCTTAGGTCTTTTGGGGAAAGCATCTTGAGTCAAATCCTGGTCCCACTGACTTCAATGGGGTGACTTCTGCTATTGACTTCAGTGGGGCCAGGATTTCACCCTTTTTCTTTACCCAAAACTTGCTGCCAGGTCAGACCTTTGGGTATTATTATAGCAGGAGTCACTAGGTGGTGCTGTTAGTCATAGACTTGCAAATTCTTTTTCTTTGGGTGCAAGTTTTGACTCTTGGAAAGATAATTCCATCAGTACAGTGTATCTCATTTCAGTACTGGTGTAGACATGTAAATAAAGCTAGTTACGCTTAGAGAACACTCAGTCTCTATGTCACTAATTTCTTCTCCACTGGGAAGCTGAACTACAAGGCCCTGGACATGTGCTGCCATGCCACCAAGAGGTAACGTTTCTATCAGAAGAAAAGGTAATAGTATTTTGTTACAGACCTGTATAATAGTTATGTTGTGTATTTGAAGTGGAAAGCACATCAGACTACTTGTTATAGGGTGGCCCTCTGGAGTGCCCTCCTATGGCAGGCTGTGGCATGACAGTTTCCCCTTGGTCCAGCCATAAAAAGAACAGTCTCTCCCAGTGTCACTCAAAATCCCACCTTGGGGCATAACTTATTCAATTACATATGTCCATAGAACCATCACTGAAAACAATTTTTGCAGTTTTCACAGTAAAACACAGAAATACATCGTGACTTTCCAGGCTCCCTAGCTGTGAGTCCATCAGCACTCACTTCCTTTGTCCTGCACAAATGTAATCCAACAACTCAGCATTTTTCAGCCTCCTCACACTGGCTCTTTGACTCAGGAAGGACTTCTGGCTAGATCCTCCACAAGCATCCTAGCCAATTCCTCCCTCTCCCCAGGGTGGGCCTGCAGAATATTCTGCTCTCTGCAAACTCTGTCTCTGTCCCGGGCAGTTTTCGCTTGCCCCTTTCATTTTCTCCATGTGATGGCTCTGTGCTCTCAGGTCTACCCTGACTCCCCAGGTCTCTTTCTTTTGCTGGGACGCTCTCCCCTCAGATTCTCCCTGATTCTTCATAGCCCTTTCAATCGGTCAAAGAGGGAACACCTGTTCTGACACATGACAGCTGGACCTGCTTCATTTACAGGATCCAGCCGCCCTGTGCGACTGTTTTTGTTCTCCTGTGAAAACAGTCAGTGGGGTGTGGGCTTCTCTGCTTCCTGCCTCCACTCCTCCCCACATCTCTGGGTCAGAGAAACATAACTGCCATCTTGCCCTCTGCCACCACAGGTTTTGTGTGCATTAGCTCTGGTTGTAGATGGTGTACACTAATGTGCACCACTAAGAGGACCTCTCAGGTCTGACTGTCTGCTTGGAAGGTGGTTTTGGCCAGTTTTTCTATACAAAATCTGACATGCTGTCAGGGTTCCCTCCCCACTCTAAACTCTAGGGTAAAGACGTGGGGACCCGCATTCAGAGCCCCTAAACTTATTTTTACCAGCTTAGGTTAAACCCCCCAAGGTACAAAATTCCCTGCACCCCAAGAAACGCTTCTCGCTGCCACCATCAAATGTCTAACAGGAATCCAGGAAAGGAATCACTTGAACTTCCCTCCCCCCCCAAAATACCCCCTCAAGCCGTACACCCCCTTTCCTGGGGAAGCTTGAGAACAATCTCCCAACCAATTGGTTACACAGTGATCTAAAAACCCACCCCCTGGGCTTTAACACCATAGAAAACAGTCAGCTTCTTAAAAGAAGGATTTTATTAAAAATAAAGAAGGTAAAATCATCTCTGTAAAATCAGGATGGTAACTATTTCACAGGGCACTATATTTCCAAACTCAGAGAGATTTCCCCCTCTGGACAAAGCCTTAAAGTTACAGAAAACCATGAATAACCCCCACCCACCCTTGCCCCTTCTAACACAGGGGATACACCAAGCCGAAATTAAACAGAAATCGATGCACTATGCTATCTAAACTTACTTCAGAAAAGGGAGGTTTGATTTTCTGCAGGTTCCTTCTGTCTTCCAAGATCACTCTCCCTCAGACAAAGACACACACTAAAAACTTCCCCCCTCCCAAAGTTTGAAAGTATCTTGTCCCCTTATTGGTCAGATGCCAGCCAGGTCAGGTGTCAGTCTGGCTACCTGCATTTCTTAACCCTTTACTGGAAAGAGGATTTTATAGCACTGCATCAGACCCTCTCCCCCTTCCCTTCATATTTATGACACATGCTGTGTCCCCCAAAGTGACGCAGAACGCACGGCTTCTGCTGGCCTCAGGAAAACACTAGAACTTGAGATTTCAAGTCAGCATCTGGGCCAGCAGAGATTTTTAGCTCACTGTTCAGCTCAGGATCTTTTATTTTTCTTTCATGTGGCAAGACCCGCAGCACAGCAGCAGCTGGCTTGAATCAGCTGACTCTGGTTTGGGTTGCCGGGCCATAAAATTGCAATGTAGAGGTTTCAGTTCAGGCTCTGAGACCTCGGGAGGAGGAAGGGCTCCAGTTCAAGTCCAAACATCTACATTGCAATTTTTAACTCGACAGCCTGAGCCCCACAAGCCCGAGTCAGCTAACCTGGGCTCTGTGCCACAGGTTTTTTATCTAGCAGTGTAGACATAACCTTAAGATACATTTAGACTGGAGCTTGTAGTTCCATTGTAATTTGAGTTAACTAATTGCCAATTAACTTGCTTTAACTAATAATTGCAAATGCTAGGTCTAGGCACTCCATGAACAATTGTTCCAGGATGCAAATGTTTGTGATTTTTCCCCAGGGCTCAATTAACTAGAGTTCAAATAGGATAATAAACTCTAGTCTAGACATACCCTTAGATATATAATCTCTGAGTTAGTTGTAATAAAATGATCACAATTTAAAAGCACTTAAATGCTGCTGTAAATTCATCCCTAGCACAACTCAAGTGAACATGAGAGTAGTTTATATGAGGAATGAATTTGGCAGCTTTCTAAGGATGTACAAGTTCAGAAGGATTTCATCATGGTGGTTCAGAAATAAAATGTGATTCAAAGCACCTTTCTAATAGTGTTTGATTTATACAATTTTGCCACATGGTATATAAAATGTTGGTAAACAACTTTCTAAATAAGAAATTTTGAAAAACATTTTATTCAAGGTAGTTCTAGTTATAATTTTTCTTATTTTAAAGTTTTATGGCCTATAATGGTTCTGCATTGCAGATTAAACAGTAATTGTCATTTTTTCACTTCATTTATATGACCTTTAAGAGATGTCTGAAAACTTAGCCTCTGGGTGTACATAAAAGGATGAAAACAAAATTTCATGGTATAGACATTTGACTTGGACTCCTTTAGCTGATTGGCTTTTGAACCTATGAAGTTTACAGAAAAGAGAAATATAAAATATGTAGTAATTGGCTGACCATAGTGCTTATTTTTCCCTTCCATTCTTGCATGTAGATCTCTAAACAGGTAAATTATATTCATGTTACTGAAAATTGTAACTGTGAAAAGAATTAGTGCAGCTCATCTGTATTAAGGAATATCCAAAAGCAGAGACTTGTCATTTTAATAATAACCAAAGGATTATTATGTAAGTGATTATAAATTGGAAAAATCAGCATATTTTTAAAAAATTAAATGATAGAATATACAGGGAAATCTAAAGAGAAGGCAAATTACCAACCCCTTTCTCTCCATCCCCACTATGAAAAGACTCTGGATGAGACTCAAATGAGAATATAGTGTGTAGAACAATAACAGCAAGTAGTGCCAAGATCTGGGTGGGAATGAGAACAAGATCACTCATGAAAATGTGTATCTAGGTTTTTGGCTCTCTAATGGTGATTGAGTCTTACAACCTTAGTTTTTATTTTTCTTTCTGCCTGGCGACCCTCAGATACCTTTCGCCACTTCTTAAGCACTTGAAGGCATATCCTTCGCACAATTCATTTAACACCTTCAGGAGCACTGGTATCAATCGAAGGAGAGAAGAAAATCATATTTGGCTTCAAATCATTTACAGCAACTGAATTAGAAAAATGTACATCTAATGGGAGAAGACAGTCCTCCTTAAAATCAAGTTACAATAGTAGTCCCTGTGTTTGTCAGGGCATATAAACAGAAACTCTAGGTGCAATACTGCACCTGTGTTCTTATTACAAGTGAAAGTGTGTGTGTCCACATTTGCACCCATTTAGAAGTCTAACACCTGATGTTATACCAATAAAATAAAAACCAGCAGGATCTTTTTAAAGGGGATAAGACAAAATGTCACATTTATTGTGAATACAAAAAGAATCATAGTAAGCAGTCAGTTATAGCTATAACATTTCATTCAGTTTCACATTCATTCACACACACGGACACACACAGGTTCTGTATAGATGGCATAGTTACCAGCCTAGAAGTTGCTCATGCCAAGTTACTGGCCAGGTAACCTGGGCATGAGGGTGGAGCCGAGTCCTTGTCAGATTCATCTGATGCTCCTGGAGGTTGGTTGCAGAACCAGACTCAAAGTCCTCAGTATTTAGAGGCCATTCTTATAGGAATTATTTCCTCTGTCAGTCTATGGGAATTGCTTCATCATGCTGTTGCTGAATCAATCACCAGATGGCACATTTCTGATGGCATTCCTGGTGGCTCCACACTGTCAGATGTTATCTTGTTTTTCCCATCCTTTGAGATGATCGGGTGGGTCCCAGTTTACCCTCCGGGGGTTGTCTGGTCGTTCCCACTTTGACGCCGCCTTCCGCCGATGGTCACTGAATTCCTAGGCTGGCACCTCCCTGCTCATTCATTCATGTACACCAAGCATTCATCAGCAGACATACTGTCTTCAACACTTTCGGGGTGTGTACTAATTTATTTGAGACTCCCTGCCCTTTAATCAAAGAGGGTGGGGGTCTTTCTATGCTGTTTCTAGGTACAAAGCATGCATAAAGAACAAAGTCAAATAACTTGTTTGCAAGTTTCTCATAGCAATACAGTATCTTTCTGAGAACAGATACAATCAATGGGTTACACAGACAGTAGCTTGTAAGTTTAACAAGGGATCCAAGAGATCTTTTACTTGGTAATGCTATGAGGTTTAAATTGTGGGGGACAAATTATGGGGAGTTACTTTCACTTGGGGAATCACTTTCAGTACCTTCTTTAATATCCCTACACTGATTACAGCAAATCAGGTAAATAGGCTTTCAGCGCAAACAATTCTGCCCGCACTGTTGTAGAGTACATTACAATATGGAAGTCAAAGGCTGAGAATATAAAAGTGATCAGAATCTATAAATACTGTACTCTTAAACGGGGAATACTTTTGATTGGAGCATGGACAAAACTATCAACAATGCAGGTATCTTCTATGTCGAACTCCTGAGATGCTAACTTCAGGGTGAAACATCACCTTTTTCTTTCTTGAACTGAGCTTCAGCTCACCTCAGCCAAGTATTTCTCCCAGCCCAGCACCAAGAAATTAGAGACATTTCACTGTCTGTGGCCAGTGGAAAAAAGAGTGTAGAGCTGCATGCCGTCAGCATACGGATGGGACTGCAATCCAAACTGCTTCTCTCTCTCCCAGGTGGTTTCCCATGCATATTGAACAGGACGGATACTGCTAAAAGTAGGCTGAAGTCACAATGCAAATGTATTTTCCAGAGTGATTTTTTTTGGTAGGTATTTCTTATATTTTATTTCCTCAGCTCCCACTGCAACAGTAGTTCACAGATTTCTAAATGAAAAATTAGATGTTATCATAGGCAAATAATGAGTTTCTCACAAGTCTCTTGAAGAGGTCTGATTTGGTCATAAGAGGGGAGTGGGCTACTGCTGGTCACTAAGGATATGCCTTCTCATGATGAAGACCATCAGCACCAGGGAGGGAAGCAGCCTATCCACAACTTCTTCATTGGTGCCTCTGGCTATCTGTGGCCTAGCTAGTTGTGAAATCCCACTGGGATTTAATTATCTCCTGATAAAACCAAAACAATGGCATGGAGTAGATTCTAAGGGACACACTATGTAGCCGTTTCCCTACTGACTTCAATATGCCTCTGAGAGAAAAGCAGGAAAAGCTTTTAAAAAAAATTACTTATAACTGCATTGGCAGAAGGCATCTCCTGAAGATTAAGTGACTATCTTTGGAGAATCAGCTTCTCCTAGATGGTCATTAATCCCCAGGACCTGCACCGTGACTGTTGTTGCTTCGTTAAAGCAGTACTTTTAGAAATGTTCAACTTTTTCAAAGAACTCTGCTATGATATGCCCATGAAAATGTTGATGATGTCCATGGTAAGGGAGCCTCACAGAAAGACTCTCTACAGAGCTTGGATAAAAATATTTGCCACTTAAAATGGAAGGAAAGAGAATGAGATCCAGGTTGGATAAATTGGAGCAGGTTCAGAGAAGAGCCAAGAGAATGATTAAAAGATTAGATAATTTGCTTTATAGTGATAGACTCAAGGAACTCCATCTATTTAGCTTAACAAAGAGGAGGTTTTAGTGATGATTTGAATACTGTCTAAATACCTCTATGGAGAACAAATATTTAATAATGGGCTCTTCAGTCTAGCTGAGAAAGATAAATCACAATCCAATGGACGGATGCTGAAGCGAGGCAAATTCAGACCAGCAATAAGGTGTACTTTTTAACAGTGAGAATACCTAACCATAGGAACAATTTACCAAGGGTCATGGTGGATTCTCCATCACTAACCATGTTTAAATTGGATGTTTTTTCTAAAAGATCTGCTCTAGGAATTATTTTGGGGACGTTCTATGGCCTATGTTATACAGGAAGTCAGACTAGATTATCACAATGGTCTCTTCTGGCCTTAGAATCTATGGAAAAGTGAATCTTGACTTGTGATGTACTTCAGCATTTCATTGGAGTTTAAATTTAGGGTGCATGTGTTTTTTCAATATAAAGACTAAACTTAAGAACATCAAACTAAATGTAGTGGAAAGACCCACATTCACTTCAGTGGGCATTGGATAAATCCTATGGATTTTTTTATAACAGTGATGCAGCATAAAGTGTGGTTTTAATCATCATGCCCGTCCTCTTTCTAGCTGAAAGGACCAATATAATACAGCAATGTATGAAGGCAGAAACAAATTGCTGTATTCTTTTCACAGAGGGGGGCTTGCCTGTTCACTAAGAGGCCCCATGGACAGTATATCTCATATACCATATAATCTGGATTTTCTATGTGTTTTTGGCAATCAGAGAGTACTACAACTCATTTTTGTGTCTGAAGTAGTATCCTCAGTACAATTAATGGCCCTGCTGTCCAAAATGATGATTATAAAGACTGCAAAGGGGGCTATTAAAACAACAAAATAGAGACCAGCTGGGAAGATACATTATCAAAGAAGATAAGCGTCACTTTTTGCTAAAGCACCTACATCTGTTCCAAACTCTTCTTTGTTTGCGTAACTGGGTGGTGGCATGCCCAATGTGAGGAAGAGACTGCATATCTCCCATTTTCAGAAATAAATGCACGTCTGAAGTGTAATGTTGATTTCACTGAAAAGCCAGAAAACACTTCAGATTCGTTGTGCGACCTGAAAATGTTTAGCAGTCAGGATGTGAGGGAGGTGCAATTAAGATGAATTGGAGAAGTGTTCATTCACTTGGTTTAAAACAAGACTTGTTTTTTTTTGTGTGTGTGTGTTTTTAAATCTGTCAATGAAAAGTGCTCATAGGGGAAAAAAATAAGAGATCTGTGGGCAGTTCAAAGTCCAGGTTTCTCTGCTTTGCTACTCCGAAGAAAGGGATATTATCATTTTATGGTCATCCAAAGTGTTCTGGATTCTAAATGATGAAATTAGTTAAATGAATTGTATTGCTTGACTGCTTTAAAAATTGTATAATTGAACAAAATCTTCTGGGTGTTCCTTATTTAGAACTAATTAGACTACCTTGACCTGCAATGAAATTAAACTGAGCATGTGTGGTGGGAATTGTGTATTTTTATTACATCTTTTGTCCCAAGGGACAGTCTTTGGACAGCATCCTTCTATAACTTTAATTTTACTGCATATATTGCTTCATGATCCATGTATCTCATTTATCTGCTAATCAGATTACCTCTTGAAGGTAATCTGGACACAATTATTCACTCTTCTAGAAACGGGGGAGGAAAAACCCACACAGAGAATCCTCAGGTATTCCTATGAGTAATGCGCTCCTGCTTTCACTCATCATTCCTCTTTGCAGTTTGACATTGTAAAGATAGGATCATAAAAATGAACGATAATGTGAGTGTGATGCTGTATAAAATGAAATTAAATAGAAAATGAAAGATAACCACTGTTACTAAATTGCCATGTATCTTGTACAAAGTATGTCATATAAGCTATCATGGAAAAATTGACTGCTAAGTATTATTTACACTGTTTAAATCCATGTATCATCTTTGTCTTTGAAGTTATGAATATTTGTTATGTTTGTATCTTAAACATGTTGTTTTCTTGGGTGACACCCCAAGACAGATTTGCATCTAGACTAGTCAGCCTGCTCGATGGCCCATTAAGGACAATCCATTCAACCAGTGAGCCCCTCCTGGAGATGTTTCAGAGAGAACTGAGGCAGTGGCTGCCCAATGATTCAGCAGAGGCACGTAAGGGCATGTCATAAAAGGACATGTGATCTAAGATTCCATCTTTTGCCAGTAACTTTCCATGCACTTGGGCTGAAAGTATAAAAGGAGACTGTGCCATCACTTCTTTGTCTTCATTCCTCCTCCATATCTCTGGACGTGATTTCTAACAAAGAAGAGCTTTGAACAATGGACTGATGACTGCCAATCTAATGGGTGAACCGGAGAGACTTATTACAAGCTAGCAGATTTAACATCACAGCTATTATCCTGACTTGCAAACTCTGAAATTAATTGTAATGTATAATTCCTTTAATCAATTAATAACTCTCTTGGATACAAGTGTGGTATTTGGTAAGATCTAAAGTGTATATATATTGACCTGGAGGAGTGGCTGATCTTTTGGAATTAGAAGAATTTGGTTTTCAGTAACCTCTCATCATAAAGACCATATGTCTGGGCAGTGATAGGGGCTGGACTGCCTACGGGGACTGTGTTTTCGCTTCTTGTTAATCAGTGTGGTGATTCAGGAGCTCACTTTCTTTACTGGCTTGGTGAACTCTAATGTTCGAATAACCACCAGTTCTGGAGTTTGACTGTCTTGGTTTTTATCAGTTTGGCCTGAATTTGGCATTCTCAGCTGTGATGCACACCAGGCACTGTCACAGTGTAGTTGGGATTTTTTCCTGTTATCCGATCAAACATCCCAGATAATGCTGGTGTGACAAAGGTGCAAAAACTTTAAAAAAAGAAAGAAAGAAAAAAGATTGAAAACAAACTAGGAGTGTTGCCTGGGCTGATGACAAACATTAGGGGATGTGTCAGGGATAAACGATTTTATGTAATTCACCTATAAAGGTTAGAGAATGAAAAGGTTAATATGGTGAGTCTTTTTTCAAACATGTCATATGTACATATCCTCAGAGAGATTAATCCTATAACAAGTTGGACGAAGTTTTAATTAAAAAAAGAACTTGTTTTTCAGAGGAAAAACTGAAAACGGCGTTTGTTTTTTAAAAAGCGTCACATTTTTGTCTTGTTTTGAATGTGTAGAATGATCTGAGGACACTAATTCACCCCCAAATGAATGTATGTACACAGCTGCACACCAAAAGTTTCAAGTGTAGATAAAGCCTTAGTGAGCCATACTGCAAGTTTTGAAATAACTAGACATCCAGGAACAGGATCCAAACTTGTAGTTCCAATCATGCTCAACTTGGCCATTTATCTTTCCGTGGTGGATAAAACTGAGGTCCCATCTTCTCTTCATAGGAGTTAGACTCCACAGTGACTTATGAGAGTTTAGGTGGACTTGAATGATGTGCCCCCTCCCTACACTGCTGCAGCATGCTGTTCACTGCATATCTACTTGGATGCTGCCCTCGACCTAAGAGATGGCTGCATTTCAGTGGTGAAGTGGGTCCTTTATGTATAGGGAGTGAAATGATTACCCCTTTGAAGTCAATCAGAGTTTTACCCGCAGTCCTTGGAGTGCTTTGAGATGCTACGGAATGAAGGAGTAAGTTGTTGTTATTGCTGAGTGACTAGTGGAAAAATGATCTCCAAACCATTTTTGTTTGAAACTTACTAGCACAAATCCTCATAAAAATCTCATTTTTATCTTAAATATTTATCCAAAGTGAATTTGCACTGGGTCTGGGATTTGTGAGTACTCTGGGGTGGCTTTTTTCTTGGTTTTGTGGAGGTTGGCACATTTGTTTGTTTGTTTGTTTTTAGTATGTTTTGTATTTATAATATAAGGTACACTTGTCTAAAGCTTTGGACAGGCACTTCTTAATGTTTTGTATTAATCTAAATTAAATACAGCAATCTGTAGAATTTGCATTCCCTGTAGTGGTTAGTTACATAAAACTTCCAATCAATGAACAGAGACAAGACCACCTGGTTTATCTAACTCAATACAAATGGCAAATATTTGTAATGAACATTTCACAAATGATTTGCCAGACTAAGGGTGAAACCCTGTGTCTATTGAAGTCAATGGCAAAGCTCCCATTGATTCCTAGGATTACCCTCTCAAAATTCTCAAGTGACTGAAAGAAATTTTAAATACTGAATACATTTTAGAATTTTGAGAGTTCTTCCAGTTCTTCCATGAACAAAGAAAAGGCAAAATTCTTTGAAGAACTTAATTTTCAATTTTCCCTCTAATTTTATTTTTATGAGTTTGTGAATAATACAATGTAAAAAATGGCAAAGATTATAAGTGTGTTTTGATTAATAGTTTCTGGTTGTCTAACAAAGATCCACACCTTTCACTTTCCAAAATAAATACACAGAAGGATAATAGTTTAGTGTTGCAAGACTGAGTCAACTTAACTGCAAATTACTGGATAATATTTATTTAGGACAGCTCTTTGCATACTGTTAATTTACATGCTCTACCGCTTATGGATTTGCTCTTTGTAAAAAGCAGTCTCATTAAAACAGTAATTGAAGATTTTGTATGATTCCTTGAAACATATTGAACAGTCTGAATATCAGAGTAGTTATAGCTGTTAAAAGCCACAAGACACAACTTGAAGTAGTTTTACTTTGAATTATATGCAAGCTCTTGCTCGTTTGTCATTCATGTGAACTTTGCTAATGAAATCATTTTCTAAGCGTATACATATTAAATGTCACTGGAACAAAATCAAGACAATGACATTCAAGAAAATAAGCTTACATGATACATTTTTGGACCGAACAACTCATGATGCAAAACCTAGACATTTTTAGGAAAGTACCACATAGCAGATCCGAATACAAGTGTGTTCTGGGCACATTATATTTCCTAGATAATAGACCAAGACCTTTGAAAACAAAATTTGCACCTTGATATTATCATATTGATGGTTGACGTAGGTGGGTAGATACGTTAAGCTGCATGCCTTTTTTCAAGCATGGCTCGGTTTAACAATACACACACAGGAAAACCCAAATATCTGCATCAGTTAAACAACCACAGTAACTTCTAGGAAAAAATCCTTTTGTTCCAATGGCTTTTGATTCTGCATTTGCATCGGCTTATTACAAAAGGCTTTTTGTCCATCACATAATCATTTTAGGGAAAGAAAACTTCCAAACCTCTGGGTAACTTGGTGTTAAGTCATTTTAAATGTAATATGTTAAACAGTTCCAGTGTTGATCAAACAGCTAATTTTAAATATTAAAATGATGCTCATGGTACTCTCAGATCTGCTTCTAGCAACCCAGCTAATATTTGAATACAGTAAAATCTGTCTGGCTGTTGCTGAAAGCACATTGTAACTCTATTGACTTCAGTGGGTCTGCCCGAGATTTATACTGTATAACTGCAGAATGTTATGCCCGCATTCTCATACAACTTTCCAATGTCTGTGCCTAGAACACTGTAGTGGGGTGGCTACCCCGCACCTGCCCTGAGGGGCTGGAAACAGCCCTGGGAGAGGGCTGTGGCTGAAAGCTGGGCTGTTTGGCAAAGCAGCCACAGCTGTGGCCAGTTTAATCAGGGCCCAGCTGGCCCTTATAAGAGGGCAGTGGGCCTGGAGGAAAGACTCTCTCTCTGTCTTTAGAGGGAGAAGGGCTTGGCTGCAGGGACCTGAGCAGGTACCTAGGGTGGAGCAGGGCTGGGGAAGGCCAGAGGAGCTGGGGAGCTCCGGCCTGAGAAAACCCCAGGCTGTGGCCTAGGCCCATCTAGGTACTGGGGTTGCGGGGGCAACCCACGGGTAGGCCGAGGCAGCAGGTCCAAACCCCCTTTGCCTGTGATGAGTGGCTTATACTGTAGTCTGCCCCAGGGCGCGGGAGCTAGCTGGTGACTGGCAGTAGCCTATGACTGAGGTGAGGTGGGGATAGTGGGTTGGGGTTCCCCTGGGGAGGGGAGACCCAGATCTGGGGGTATTGCTAGGGGGCAGCACCCCAGTTAAAGGGGCACCAGGTCCTGGGAGGGACATGGGGCCAGAGCGGTCAGGTGGATCACCGGCCTGCAGAGGGCGCTCCAGAAGCTGGATGAGCTAAGTCCCGGAGAAACCAGCAGGAGGCGCCGCAGCGGTGAGTCCAACCCTGTCACAAACACCATTAGGTGCACACTAATGCAATGTCATCATAGTCAAAATCTGGCATCAATTAATGCACAACTGTAATCCGATTCTAAAAGCCCCTTTATCATTTGAGTTCAAGAAGTGATTTCACTGCCATGATTCTCTCTGGGGCCAGCTAGTGGCTGGCAATGAACTTACACTAAGATATTTGTATTATTCATGTCTGATCTGTTTTTATAATACATCAGTCACCAATCATAAAACTGGATAGGGACCTTGAGAGGTCATCTAGTCCAGTCCCCTGCACTCATGATGGGACTAAGTATTATCTAGACCATCCCTGACAGGTGTTTGTCTAATTTGCTCTTTAAAATCTCCAATGACGGAGATTCCACAACCTCCATAGGCAATTTGTTCCACTGCTTAACTACCTTGAGAGTTGGGAAGTTTTCCCTAATGTTCAACCTAAACCGCCCTTGCTGCAATTTAAGCCCATTGCTGCTTGTCCTATCAGAGGTTAAGGAGCACACTTTTTCTCCCTCCTCCTTCTAACAACCTTTTATGTACTTGAAAACTGTTATTAGCTGGTATGAGTTGGAAGCAGTGTATTTTTTTCTTTTCATTAGTTGTATTTTGTGGAAAGGCTTTGAGGAGGGAGCTCCAGCTCTGAGCAACCAGCCCTGGAAGATAGGCTTTGATGAGACTCCAGTTCAATTCCTCATAGAATGGACATTTAAGGCAAGTTGTAGTGGCCCTTTGTGTTGGGGCACATTTGTTTCAAGTCTTAGCCTTTGAGATCACTCAGCTCATAGCTTCTGAGACAAATTTTGCACAAACTGGTGAGTTCTTGAAGTATCTTCTAGGATGATATAGGGAATCTGTCTATATACAGCATATGAATTCTGTTTGATACTGGGGCTCTTCATGTGTATCTGACAGACTGCAGACTCCATTTTGAATGTGGGGTTTGTTTGCATTCTCCACTGTCCTCTTACCTCCATGATGGGCTAGAATTCTAAGGTGTACTAGAACAGGGCAAGGGTCAATAACTTCAGTGGTTTCCCATTTAAATGGAATTACCCTAAACAATAGGCTGGCTCCTACCCAGAAGAACCAGTCAGCCCAGGTTGGCTGGTAACTAATCTAACACATCTCCTGGTAGGGGATTTTGATCGCTTGATGCTGCTGCTTGGGAAGTCACCTGACAAAACGTTCTGGTGATTATAAGAGAGTGTGTCTCAGAAGCGATCTGAAAAAGAGACAGAGATTCAGATTCTAATTCCATGCTGTGGATGAGAAGCCATGTTTGCAGGAGTGCTGGATGGAGAGGAAAGATCCAGGACTCCTTAGATGACTCTCGCCTAGACTCAAAGAATCCTCCAGAATAGTGAGGAAACCAAGGCATATAAGTGTGTTTTATTATTTTGCCTAGATCAGTGTATCTGTTGTGCTAAACAAATGGTAAATCATGTTTAACTACTGTGCAAAGTCTCTCTGTGTGTCTGTTGGCCCCTGAAGAGGTAAACTGTAAACCAGAAGGTGTGCACCTTTGAGAGTCTGGGGAACATGCAACAGCTGCTAAGGAAGCTTGGAAGACAGCACTAGTTCAGAGTCTAGGTAACTGGACTGTGGGATGTCAGATACAAGGTTTGCATACAAGCGTATGCCTAGAGGCCCAAGGCTAGGCACAGTGGTTAAAATCTGTCCAGCCCCAGCAAGTTAAGGGCATATGGGATTCAGCATGGGGGGCGGGGGGGAAATAGCTCAGTGGTTTGAGCATTGGCCTGCTAACCCCAGGGTTATGAGTTCAATCCTTGAGGGGGCCATTTAGGGATCTGGGGCAAAAATCTGTCAGGGGACAGTACTTGGTCCTGCTAGTGAAGGCAGGGGACTGGACTCAATGACCTTTCAAGGTCCTTCCAGTTCTATGAGATAAGTATATCTCCATATATTACTATTGTATTTGGATCCCCTCACAGCAGCCTTAGTGTCCTGTACGAGGAACTCAACTAGATCTCTGAAACCTTTCCAGCTTGTATTGTCCATGGTCTTTACTTCACAGAGAGAGGAAGTTACGTAGTTCCAGGACAGTGGAGTAAAATGCCAAGGCACTAAAATCAATAAGGCTTGAAACAGCTTTGTAGCCAGAAGAAATTCCTTGCTCTGAAAGCTAGGGCAACCCCCTGCATCTGGGCAGCTAGCCCATGCTGCAACATCCACACCACTATTGTTAGTGTACTAGCTCAAACAGAACTAGTGCGTATCTGTTTTCCTGGACTGGGAGACGCATTCCCAGCTGCAGTGTACATGTACCCAAAACAGCCATGCGCAGTGTTCAGCAATACTTATACTAGTAGCTGTCTTCCAGCCAAGTTAAACCGTGGGCATTGGAGTCCAGACAGGTGACTGGACTGGCCATTTCTGCCATACATGGTGCACTGTGGATAGCAGTGGGAGAATTATTTGCATTGATTGTGTTACCATGGTAGTGGGATGTGTCCACACAGGCAGTAAGTTGACTGAACTTGCATTAAGGGAAACATCCACCTTATTGTGGGCCAATGGACAATCTACTGGTATAAATTTGTGTGTGAATGTAAAGGCAACTTCCATTGACTGAGGGACATCTCAATCAGCTAGTCCTAGGAAAGTTAGAGACTTGTTTTTAAATGAAAGTTTAGAGTCAGCAGACATTGACAACAGAAATCCAGGGGATCTATGGGAAAACATGGAAGGATACACCAAGATAAAAGTTTTCAAGCTTGGGAGCCTAAAGGTACCTGAAAATCAGACTGTCCATCATTTAGGTGCCCTAGTAAAAGTTTAGATGCCTAAAGTATCTCAAGACACTCAAGCTTAAATATATTAGTCTCACTCTTTGGGTCTGTGACATTATATGATTAAAACATGACCAGGTAGATCATTGTTGCTACCACTGTTATATAATTGTAACAAAGCTTACACAAAGTGTGTAAAGTAGGGTGTCAATAGAAAAGTTATGATTTGCAGAATATAATTATGCTATTTGTATGTGTAATGCCAACAAGACCCTGGTTGTTGGGATCAAATCTGGGGCCTCTGGAGCTTAGTGCATGAGCCTCTATGGCATGAGCTAAAAGCCAGCTGGCTGTTAGCTAAGGCTGTAGAGCAGACTCATTTTATCTCTTTCGAAGTGGTCTCGGTGCCACTAGATGGGACAGAACACCACACCCAGGAGGTGT
This sequence comes from Macrochelys suwanniensis, assembly GCA_033296515.1. Lineage (NCBI taxonomy): Eukaryota > Metazoa > Chordata > Testudines > Chelydridae > Macrochelys > Macrochelys suwanniensis. Next base: position 96,789,185 of record CM065781.1, on the reverse strand, counting down.
GTGGGTTACATATGCATGTATCACTTTTGTATCTGAAGCTTATGAATATTAACTATGTACCTGTATTTCAAATGTTTGCTCCTGTGGTAACACCAACAAGGTATTTAGCCAGGACTTTGTGAAAGAACTATTCAAGTTGAATGGCCCATCAAGGAACACTTAACTCACAATGGACCATGAAAGACACCTATCTACACTTAATGGTCTTTCCTGTGAACCTTTTAACTAGTGTAGAGGTAATGGCCTCTGCTATGACTAAGCAAAGCAGGCATGGAGATGTGACTTGCCCACGTGACTCCAAAGTCCATCTTGTTACCTGTATTTTCTACAAACTGGACTGAGGGCTTTGCTTGAAACAATGGGTTTCCCTTCATATGGCAGAAGCTACAAAAGGCCCTGGAAACATCTCTATGTTGCTTCTTTCCTGCTCTAACCTCTGGACTATGGGAGCATTCTAACCACAGAACCAGGGCCGGCTCCAGGCACCAGCTTTCCAAGCTGGTGCTTGGGGCAGCATCGAGCATGGGGCGGCAGTACAAGTCCCGCGGCGGCAACTCAACGGCAGGTCCACTCTTCCCGCCACCGAATTGCCGCTGCGGGACTCGGACTGCCGCCCCATTCTCGCCCGCCGCGGTGGCAATGGGGCAGCAGGTCTGCTGCCTTTCCCTTGTGGCCACAGACTGGGACTGCCTGCGTCGGGGGCGGGGCCCCGCCCCTGACGCAGGCAGAGTGGGTGGGGCGGGGCCCTGCTACTTCTGCCTGTGTCGGGGGCGGGGCCGCCGCCCCTGCTTGGGGTGGCAAAATTGTGAGAGCCGCCCCTGCACAGAACTGAGGACCTTCCAATGATTTGGAAGCAACTAGAGACTTGACTTAAGCCAGCAGTTTATTCCATCACTGCTACAAGCCTGATCCGAGAACCTTGAAATTATTGTATGTATTTGATTCCTTTAACCAGTTTTAGCACTCACCTCTTTCTTTTTCATAAATAAAAGAAAGATATTAGCAACTAAAGGATTGGCAACAACATGTCTATTGGATAAGATCTGAGTTATATATTGACCTGGGTATGTGGCTGGTCCTTTGGGATCAGAAGAACCTTTGGTTGATGAAATTGGTTTTAAATAACCACTCATCATTTAGTCTAGTGTCTGGCTGAATCCAGGCCTGGAAAACTTAAGGAGATTACATTTCTGACTTCTTGTTAGCCAGTGTAGTGAGACAGAAGTTTACTTTTGTTTGCTGGTTTGGTATCTCTTACGGAAGAATAACCACCAGTTTTGGGGTGTATCTGCCCGATTTCTCAGCAGCTTGTCCTGAATTTGATATTCTTAGTTATGACCCACTGAGACATGGTGACAGGGGCCCAATCCTTTCCCTACTTAAGTCAATAGGAGCTTTGTCATTGACATCAAAGGAAGAAGGACTCTCTGTGTGTATTTTTCACACTCTGGTATGTCTTAATTAGAATAATACTATACATCTCCTATATTTTTGGTTTACACAAAAGAAGTTGTTCAATTGTGAGTTCACTCTTATTTTTTACGATAAAAATATTTTTGTTTTACTCAATTCCATTTTATTTTTGTGGAAATGACAGAACTGAGATGGAGGAAAAGATCTGAAAGCTACAGGACTGAAAGAAAAAGTAAATCATGAGGAAAAAACTGCTGTGCAAGCAGAGATATGATAGACAGGAATTGAAGAGCAAAAGGTATAGCAAGGTCAAGAAAGTTCTCTTTAGAGGATTTGACAATGATGTAAAGAATAAGCACTTCTGAAGAATGCTGAAAACCAAGTATAGATTTTTGTATGTGCCACACCTGAACCTCTTTGATTAACACTCTCAACCACAACCACAAAACAGAGGTACAGTATTGAGTTCTTAAGAAATGGGTCACTTGGAAAGTGTCTTCCTATTTAGTACTTTTTAGTACAGCAAAATACCACCGTTATGCAAACCTGGGGGTGGGGAGAGGATGTCAGGAGGTAAAGCAATGTAGCCAGTGTGACCAAACTAGGTAGGGCTATATTTAGGCTTTTAAACCCCAGCCCTTGTTTGGGGAGGCAGATGTCAAGAGGCCAAGAGACAACTTACACTCTAGAGACATTCTGTGCATGGGCTGGGGTGTAATTCAGGGTGCAGCATGCCCTTCCTCCTCCTCCTCCTCCACACCCCAAGGCATCCTGGCTTTGCTCTGCTGTGTGGTGCAGGGCGGAGGGATGCATATCCTCCACTAACCCTGCTGTCAGCCACTGATGCAGTCACCGATGCAGCAGTTGCATTCAAGAGGCCTGAATTTGCGCCTATGAAATTAGTGCTAATTTTTCCCAGGGATTTCAGTAGGAGTACAGTTGAGCCAAAAGATGTGCTGGTCCTTACACTAGGTGTAGGGTAGGAAAGCGCTTTGCCCAATCCTCCCCAATCTGCATGGCGCAGCTGTGCAGTACCAGCTGCAACTTAGCCCTCTGTTTTAGTGAACCAGGCTTGGTTTCTAACTTTGCCTTGTACGTGACCATCCCAAATAAAAACAGGCAATCCTTGTCCAGGTACTGTATGTAGCTGTACTTAAGTCTGGACAAATTCAGTACTGTGGCCCAAACTTTCAAGAGCTCCTGGTGCTCAGTACCCACATTTGGGGCTGGACTTTCAGAAGTGCTCAGCTCCAATTGACAGTGGTGGTCAAACTTTCAAATAAATTCTGCAATCTTTTGAAAATCTGCCCACTTTATTTAACTGCCCAAATAGGAGCTGAGCAATCCAGAAATTCTGGCGCCAGCTGTGGGTATTGGAGATAGATATGTAGTATTTAACATGAATGAGTGGTGGCAACCAGCATGTTTCAATTCACTTGAATGATGTCATCCAAAATGTATGTATCTTCAGATCTACACAATATTCTTATTTGTGGTCAATGGTTTCCAGAAAGTGACATTCCTCCCAAACCGCTTTTATTTAACAAAAAGGACACCATTTTTCGGTCTGTGCAGAATTTAGGGTTCAGGTTACAGGGTTTGTGTGACCTTGTTTTTCAGTTTTTGCTCTGTGTGGGTTTGCACCATCTTAGTTTCTTTTTATGTTTTGGATTGAAACTAATGCAAAAAGTGAAGGGAAAACTGTCACGTTTCCCCTGATCTTGATGAAATACCAGAGAGTGATCCAGGTTTGCAAACCCAGGTGAACTTTTTCAGTGATCTAAAGCTGTCTTTGTAGTTTAGAATGAAGCTCAAAGCCAGGGGTCTTGCAGAGTTTCAGATTCACTTGAGAACATTTTGCAGCATTCTAATTACAATTATTATGAAATTCATCTCTTTAAACTGGATTTTAACCCAATTTTACAACTCCCTTTTGAAAGACTAATGCATGCTTTGGAGCCTCCTCAGACTTTTAGCTTACTGGGACCTACCTGCTTATGTGTGTGTTTAAGTCTGTCAGCCCAGGTCTACACTTGGGGTGGGGGGGATCGACCTAAGATACACAACTTCAGCTACGGGAATAGTGTAGCTGAAGTCGACGTATCTTAGCTCGACTTACCTCGGCATCCTCATGGTGGCGAGTTGACCACTGCTGCTCCCCCATCGACTCCGCTTGCGCCTCTCGTGACGGTGGAGTTCCGGGGTCGACGGGGAGAGTGCTTGGGGATCAAATTATCACGTCTACACTAGACATGATAAATCGACCCCCCCAAGAGATTGATCGCTACCCGCCTATCCGGCGGGTAGTATAGACCTGACCTCAGTCGCTACCCTCACAAAGCACAGATCTAGTCAGACAAATCACTTTTGAAAACCACATTGCATTTACATTTGCAAATTTCTTTATCTCCAGAGCTAGGATGTAATAAAACCCAGACTTTGTTAAATGCCGTGTAATACATACTCCTTACATAGGGACATGCACAACTCCTCGAGGGCCAGCTCCAGCAAAGGTATTGTAACTAACATCTTTGGTATGGGGTGTCATGAGGGCATGGAACTGAGAACAGAGTTTCAGTAAATGTGGTGAATGCCTCTTAAGCTGTCAATTGAGACATTCAGCACATAGCAGTGACATTAATAGTAATGATGCTCTACTTTTGCATCCCTCCTAAATTTCCTCTTATCACATCCTCACTCCTACGTTCACTCTTCAGACTACAATCGGTTAAAAACAAAGTGAGAGACTTAAACTCATGAAACCATTTGGTCGTGCCTTCTTTAAGAAAGTCCTCGCCCATAGCTGGAAATCCTCATGTTATGTATTTTTATTACTTGTAGTAATTCTTCCTTCCCCGGCCTGTAGAAAACAGTGCTCCATCAAAGAAAATACTTCCAAAAGCATTATTAGGACCGAAGCATACCTAGGTAGAGACCCCGAAAGAAGCAGAACTAGCATGGTTCTGCTGCACAAGAAGTGACAGAGTGCTGAGAGGCTGCACAGGGGCCATCTGCACCTTGTGTGTGTGCCACAGAGCACTATCTCCATTTTGGCTCTGGATTCAGGCAGGGCAGGGATTTGGCTGGTGGTAGGCTGGTTAAATACCCTGCTTTGTAGAAGAGGGGCACAGCCGGCCTGGCTTTTCCCTGGACCCCTTGGATCGCAGTAGCAGCCTATGGGAGAGGAATGGATTCTATCTCCACAGCCTTGCATGGGCTCTCAGTGTAAAGCCCCAACTGAAACTGGAACCCCATTGTGCTAGGCACCAGTGATTTCCCTACACCCCCCCAGGGGTGTACACCCCCCCTGAATTTTCCCAACACCCCCCCCCCAGTTTTGTGAACTAGTTACATGCAGTGTTACCAATTTAGTGATTGTTTGGGAATTTGAATTTAAATTGAAACATTAATACACACTTTAAAAGCATATAATGTATATGATAAAATATGTGTATCTGAAAATGTATAATAGATTTGAAAAGTATGAACACAGACTAGCTTCCTTATACAGCTTTTGTTTTTTGTGACTGTCAGTGCATTCATTTCGGTGATGTTGGCTAACCTAATAATTTCAAATGATGATTTGTAAGCAAAGTCTAAAAGAGCTCTCCCTGACAGCTAGTGATGAGCTGGGAACTGAGGGGAAAGGCTTCAGGACCAGATTGTATTTACATTCACACCTAATCTACCTAGGTATCCACCAAACAGAGCTGTGTTCCCCAAGTGATAGATTTTGGCTGGGTTTGGGTTACAAATCACTTGAATGCGGGGTGGGGTGGGGTAATGAAATGTTGTTTTTATTGTACGAGGAAAGGGCAGTAGAACTGTCCTTAGCCTGTGCTGATTGAGGGCATCAAGAGAGAGGGTGGGGACAGGTGTTTTGCTTTATGGTCTGCCTGAGTCACAAGTACTATTTGACCTGTGCCTCTCCACTGTTTAAAGACCAAGCTGATTAAGCTTCATAGAGAGTCTTTTGGTTTGTTAAGTGACCACTAGAGCGGAAATCTCTGATAATCAGGTCTAAGTGCTTAGACCTGCTGTAGGACAGTGTTTCTATGGAAGAGATGCCCCAGTCTGTACTAGCACCGAGGTTCCCCGCACCCCGAAGAGCTGAAATCACTGAGAGTCAGGTGGAACCACAAGAGACCGACTCTCAGAGGTCACAGTGGCAGGTGGCAGCAGAAGGTGACAGTGTAGGGCTATTGGGGCACAGCAATAGAGTGAACGGTGGCATGACAAACAGCGGCCAGGAGCATTGGACTTAGGGTGACCAGATGTCCCGATTTTATAGGGACGGTCCCGATTTTTGGGTCTTTTTCTTATATAGGCTCCTATTACTCCCCACCCCCGTCCTGATTTTTCACACTTGCTTTCTGGTCACCCAAATTGGACTATGTTTTAGTGACCTTTCTCCAGAAGCTATATTTGTGACTGGGAAAGTTATATAAATATATGTTTCCTAGTAGGCCAAGATTTTAAAAATGCATTCTTTGCCAAGATCATTATCTCACATCATCGCTATCTCAAGAGGTCGTTATCTTGGGGAGTTTCTGTACTAAACTTTTTTATTATAATTTTTTGTGTAAGAATGGCTATATTGGGTCAGATCAATGGTCCATCTATCCCAGTATCCTGTCTTCCGAAAGTGACTGTTCCACGTGCTTCAGAGGGAATGAGCAGAACAGGGAATCATTGATTGATCCATCCCCTGTCGTCCACTCCCAGCTTCTGGTCAACAGAGGCTAGGGACTTTCAGATCATGATGTTACATCCCTGCCCATCCTGGCTAATAGCCATTGATGGACCAATCTTCCATGAACTTATCTAGTTCTTTTTTGAACCCTGTTATAATTTTGGCCTTCACAACATCTCTGGCAAAAAGTTCCACGGGTGACTGTGCGTTGTGTGAAGAAATACTTCCTTTAAAACTTTGTTTTAAACTTACTGCCTATTAATTTTGTTGGGTGACCCCTGGTTCTTTTGTTAAGTGAAGGGATAAATAACACTTCCTTATTCATTTTCTCCTCACCAATCAAGATTTTATAAGACTCTATCATATCCACTCTTAGTCGTCTCTTTTCGAAGCTGAAAAGGCCCAGTCTTCTCTCCTCATATGGAATCTGCTCCATACCCCTAATCATTTTTGTTACCCTTCTCTGTACCTTTTTCAATTCCAATATATCTTTTTTGAGATGGTGTGACCAGAACTACACACAATATTTAAGATGTGGGCTTGTCATGGATTTATATAGTAAAAGTGGAGGAGCTTGGTTTGCCAGATTGATCAGCTAAGCCAATACTGACAACCTATATGAAAAGGCTGCAAAACACCATGCTTCTGGACTGCATCAACATGCAGAAAGCTTTATAAGCCAGTCACTGTCAAAGCCAATTTTAGAAGAACTTAATGAGGCTATTAAGAATGCTGGAGACACAACTCAGTTTATGTGAACCAACATGGCTATTGCATCATACTTGCTATTTAAGCAAGAGATACCACACACTACACACTAGAGGCCTATGTTAAGTGCATTGTCACTTGTTAATCATGAAGTTGGACACTGGTTCCGAACAAGACTGGCAAATGCTCACTATCTTTCTGCAAAAAACTCAGCTGACTCTCTTGAAACATGTGGTGCAACAGTGAAAGACTCAGGAGTTGAAAAAGTGAAGAATTCTCTCACTATATTCAAAATATGTGCATACATGGCCGACAAATGCACCAATGCAAATAGGCATCAAGTATTAAGTCATTACGTACGTTATCTTGATGTCTGTGGTAGGCCAGTAGAGGCATTCTAGATGTTCAGTTATAGAAGACACATCAGCTGCATCTGTAACATCTTAGAAGAGTTAAATGCTTGTGAATTGAACCCCAAACAGATGGCTGCTTGTGCATTTGATGGAACTACAAACTTCTCTGGAAGACATAGTGGAGTACAAGCTTTGCTCAGAGAAAAGTGTAACCCTAATCTCTCCTATACACACTGTAGAGGCCATCTACTCCTAGCACTAGTACAAGCTGCAGAATCTTCAAAAGACATTAAAAAGCCACAAGTTTAATGGCTTTTTTTATACTCCCCCCCACCCCCCCCCCGCAAGAGTCCAAAAGGACTGAACATTTTGGAAACAAATAGAAGATACACTGGGATTGAAGTTCAAATGAGTCCAACCTGGGAAAACCTGCTGCCTGTCTCATGAGTGATTCTTGGCAGTTGTCTTAAAATTACTGCAACCGTTATTACTGGCTTTAGAAAGTATCCACCAAGATAGGACAGATCTAAGTAGTGAGGCTGGTGGACTACTTTTGTTACTAAGTTCAGAGAAGACTATGGCAATTCTCTCTTGTAAGTCTACTGTTGAAACCACTTGGGTCATTAAACAATGTAATCCAGGCATCTACTACAACAGTAGTAGATCTTTGTCCAGAAATAGAAGCTATCCTTGGATCAATCAGAGATATCCATTGAAAATGTACTGGAAGAAGCAAAGACTTCAGTCCAGAAGTTGACTAATGAAGGTACTTGTATTGACTCCATAAGTGAAGAGGACAAGAAGTGTGTGTTAAGCCACCTGAAAAAGTACAAAGGCTTGATTCTTACAAATCTACAATAGAGATTTCTGGATTCTATTCGACCTCCATGTAGCTTTTACAGATGCCTGTCTTATAAAACACCTACAGTTGAGTGGAGTGAGGCACTACCAGCAATGGGGCTGCTATGTGATCAGGGCAGAATAGAGAATTTTGAACACAGAGTGGAATATCATACGATGAACGAATGAAGATTTAACTTCAACTTCTTTATCATCACTAGTGGTTCGACCCAATCTTTGTGCTATGTTTCCTGCCATGAAAGTAGGAATTCATCTCTTGCTAATCCCAGTCACAACAGCTACAGCTGAACAGAATTTTTCCTCATTGAATAGAATTTTGTGTTCTGAAAGAAGTCACCTTCTGCCTGATCACAGGCATATCATGAAGGACTGGAAGTAACGGACACACAAGAAGACACCAAGGAGTGCAAAATTACAACAAGAAACCAAGACTGATGCACATGTAGTGCTTCATAGTAGGCTTGAATAGCCAACTTCAATTTTTGTGATGGTTTTAAAACATGAGTTAAATCTAATAAAATGGTTGTGAAACATTTTTCAGTTTTTACTATAGTGCCATACAGCCCACTTTTGCCCTCACGGTCCCAGCCCCCATCAGCCCTGACACCCCCCCTGAATATTTCAACACCCCCCCCTAATTTCAATTCCTGGGGAAGACACTGCTAGGCACTGCACAGACAGAGGAAGAGGCAGTCCTGCCTCAAATAAATTGCAATCTAAATAGACAAGAAGGATCATACAAGAGATGTGAAGTGATTTGCCCAGGGTCACTCATTAGACCAGTTGCTGAGCTAGCACTAGACTCCAGGTCTTCTGATCCTCAGGCCGGTGCTCTTTGCACTGGCTTATGAGGTTTCTGTTCTATGTTCAGCCAAAGATTTTCCAAATGCTTTATGTCAATGTTAAAGAAAATGCAATACCTACAGTATGCACACAGACATGCAAGGGGAACAGTAGTGCGTGTAACAGGATGAATAAAGAGTAACATGTTCTGACTACATCTTGTCTTTTTCAGCATCAAGTCTACAGGAAAGGCCCTTGTATACATAATTGCTTTATTGAATTTGTTATGCAACAAATACAAGCCTGCTCCTGACTAACTCCTATTATACTCTTCAAGTAATATACATAAGTCTTCTAGCTGGTTCCTTTATATAATCCCACATAAAGGGCATTTTATATTACTTGCTATCATGCTTTGATTCCCAATGAGTTGCAATTAAGTTAGTTTATCCAATATAATTTAGTACACAGCAAACATTTTGCTGTTTTTTTTTTTTTTCTCCTTAGGACAATGAGGCCCTTCAGAATATACCTTATGGCTGCACAGATTTACCATCTAGTCCTATACCATATTAGTATATCGAAGTACCACTGTGTAGCAAAAACATTCCAGAAATTATTAAAGAATGACTTGTCTTTATTTTAGATTAAGTAACTCAAGCCCTAATAACTGATGTACTAGAAAGCATTATCTGAACTGCCATGTTGCCATTGACTTATTTTCTGATTTCTTCACCCCTCCTATTTCTCCATTACTCTTTCTGCTCTTCTTCCCTCCCACCTCTTTCTTTTTACCCTTTTATCTTGTGTCCTTGTGACAAGACACCTCCTTTGCCTTGTGGGCCTCAGCGTTTCTCCCTCTGGTGCCAGGGGCCTGGAGTAAATCAGTCCCACTCTAAAGGTTTTCAATTCCTCGCTCTGGTTTAGTTTTCAATATTTTACAAAGGGGGTCTCAGGGTAGGCTCAAGTTGTACTCTTAAGCCTTTGTTTCCCTTTTCACGGATGGGGACCTGTTTGAAGTAAGTGAGCTGAGCCACGGAACTTGGGGACAGATCCTCAGCTTGCGTAAATTGCCACAGCTCTGCTATTGATGGAGCTGTAAGAATTTACACCCGTTGAAGATCTGCCCAATTGTCTTGCTCACCAGGTCTTTTCCACTGACAGACATGTCAGAACATTTGGTATGAGGTTTTTTCAGATTTGCAAACTAGACAAGCCAAGCCATGTCTATGATACCTGCAACTGCAGTGCTTGACCACAGGACCTTTTTATTTTAATTCATAAGAACATAAGAATGGCCATACTGGGTCAGACTAATGGTCCATCTAGCCCAGAATTCTGTTTTACAATGGCCAGTACCAGATGCTTCAGAGGGAATGAACAGAACAGGGCAATTATCGAGTGATCCATCCCCTGTTGTCCAGTCCCAGCATCTGGCAGTCAGAGGCTTAGAGCATGGGGTTGCATCCCTGACCATCTTGGCCAATAGCCATTGATGGACCTATTCTCCATGAATTTATCTATTCTTTTTTGAACCCAGTTATACTTTTGGCCTTCACAACATCCCTGGCAATGAGTTCCACAGCTTGACTGTGCATTGTGTGAAGAACTACTTCCTTTTGTTTGTTTTAAACCTGCTCCATATTAACTTCATTGGGTGACCCCTAGTTCTTGTGTTATGTGAAGGGGTAAATAACACCCACTATTAACATCCACACTATTCATGGTGATTTCATAGACATCTATCGTATGTCCCCTTAGTCATCTCTCTTCCAAGCTGAACAGTGCCAGTCATTTTAATCTCTCGTCGTTTGGAAGCTGTTCCATACCCTTAATCACTTTTGTTGTCCTTCTCTGTACCTTTTCTAATTTTAATGTATCTTTTTGGAGATGGGGTGACTAGCACAACATGCATTATTCAAGGTCTGGGTGTACCATGGATTTATTTAGTGGCATTATATTTGCTGTCTTATGATCTATCCCTTTCCAAATGTATCCCAACATTCTGTTAGCTTTTTGGACTGCTACTGCACATCGAGCAGATGTTTTCAGAGAACTATCCACAATGACTCCCAGATCTCTTTTTTGAGTAGTAACAGCTAATTTAGACCCCATCATTTTATATGCATAGTTGGGATTATGTTTTCCAGTGTACATTACTTAGCATTTATCAACATTGAATTCGCTCTTAGCACAGCTGCGCCAGTGCTTCTCCACTGTTTCTAGTGTGTTCAGAATGCAGTTCTGTTTGCTCATTCATTTCAGCAGTTGTGCTCATCTTGCCTTTTTAAACTGACAGCTTGTCTTTAAGTTGTCCCTGTTGGTTTTTAAAGTCCTTAACGGTGCCGGTTATATTTAAGATTTTTTTTTCTTGAGCCTTATGCTGAAAGATATTTGTACACAGAGAGCACCCAACTTAGAGAGAACCCTTCACCATGTTTTAGGATGATCAGATCTTTGCTTTGGTGGCCTTTTTAGGATGTGGAATTCACTCCCCTATCTCAGGCCATTTCTTTCTACCCTCCACCTCCTTTGGACACATTTTTTCCTAATATCTAACTTAAATCTCCATTGCTGCAGATTAAGCCTGTTGCTCCTTATCCTATCATCGGTAGACTTGGAAAATAATTGATCATTGTCCTCTTTATAACAGCCCTTAATGTGTTTGAAGATGTCCCCTTCAGTCTCCTTTTCTCAAGACTAACCATGCCCAGTTTTTTTAACCTTTCCTCATAGGTCGGGTTTTCTGAATCTTTTTTATAATTTTTGTTCTCCTCTAGACCTCTTGCCTAACGTCTGGCACCCAGAATTGGACACACTACTCCAGCTGAGGCTTCTCCAGTGCCAAGCAGAGTGGGACAATTACTTCCCGTGTCTTACATAGACACTTCTGTTAATGCACCCCAGAATTATATTAGCCTTTTTTGCAGCTGCCTCACGTTGTTGACTCATATTCAATTTGTTATTCACTAAAACCTCCAGATCCTTTTCAGCAGTACTACTGCCTAGCTGCGTATTCCCCATTGTGTAGCTGTGCATTTGATTTTTCTTTACTTTCTTTACTTTGCATTTGTGTTTATTGAATTTCATCTTGTTCTCCAATTTGTCAAGGTCATTTAGAATTCTATTCCTGTCCTCCAAAGTGCTGGCATCCCCTCCCAACTTGTCATCTGCAGATTTTATAAGCATACTCTCCACTCCCTTATCCAAGTCATTAATGAAAATATTGACTAATGCTGGACCCAGAACTGGCTGCTGCAGGACCCCACTAGATATCCCTCCCAATTTGACAGAAAACCATTGATAACTACTCTTTGAATACCATCTTTCAGCCATTTGTGCACCCACCTTATAATTTATCTAGACAACATTTCCCTAGCTGTAGTTATAAAGTACCTTGGTGGGGATTTAAACAGTTTTATATTGTATTGCAATGGCTCCCTACCACAGGGCCTTCTTAGTCTCGGGGAACCTCTATACTTTGACCTGGGGACGTAATTCCCAGCTCAGGAAGACATACCCTCACCAGCTCTGATTGATCTAGCACACTAAAAATAGTGTAGCTACTGTGACATGAGCAGCAGGAGCTAGTCACCTCGATATGTACCCAGCTGAGACACTAGATACATAGTCAGGGCAGCTAGCCCATCCCATTGCCCGTGCTGCCAGCTACACTCTATATTTAAATGAGAGCTAGCACCAGGGTGACCAGATAGCAAGTGTGAAAAATCGGGACACTGTTGTTGTTTTTTGGGGGGTGGGGGGGGGTAGTTGCCTCTAATATAAGGTACCGATAATATCTGGAGGTCTGGTCACCCTAGCTAGCACAGGTATGTTTCCTCCAGCTCCATTACAATGCCAGCTCCAAGTATAGATATACCCTGAATAACCCCGGGGAACAAGAGCAAAAGGCAGCCCATGTTATATTTGAGAATGTGGGGCTGGGATAGTTAACTCACTGTAGCTTCAGAGATGCTGAGTCCTGAATGCAGTGATATATATGGGCTTTAGTCTAGGGCAGGGGTTGGCAACCTTTCAGAAGTGGTGTGCTGAGTCTTCATTTATTCACTCTAATTTAAGGTTTCGCGTGCCAGTAATACAGTTTAATGTTTTTAGAAGGTCTCTTTCTATAAGTCTATAATATATAACTAAACTATTGTATGTAAAGTAAATAATATTTTTAAAATGTTTAAGAAGCTTCATTTAAAATTAAATTAAAATGCAGAGCCCCCTCCCCCCCAGCCCCCGACTGGTGGCCAAGACCCAGGCAGTGAGAGTGCCACTGAAAATCAGCTCGCGTGCCGCCTTTGGCATGCATGCTATAGGTTGCCTACCCCTGGTCTAGGGACTCTATAAATTCTGGGAGTGCTGTATTCTGAAAATGATTAAAGGTAATTTTAGAACACACAGATCCCAAAGAGAAACAAAATCTAAAGTGCTTCTGTTTTCTTAAAGATTAACTGATGATGGCCTAAAGTAGGGGTGGCCAACCTGTGGCTCCAGAACCACATGTGGTTCTTCAGAAGTTAATATGCGGCTCCCTGTATAGGCGCCGACTCCGGGGCTGGAACTACAGGCGCCAACTTTCCACTGTGCCAACTTTTCACTGCTCAATCCCTGGCTCTGCCACAGACCCCACCCTCTCCCCTGAGCCTGTCATGCTGTCACTCCTCCCTCTCCCCCCAGAGCCTCCTGCATGCCACGAAACAGCTGATCAGGAGGCGCTGGGAGGGAGCTGATAGGGGGTTGCTGATGTATTACTGTGGCTCTTTGGCAATGTACATTGGTAAATTCTGGCTCCTTCTCAGGTTCAGGTTGGCCACCCCTGGCCTAAAGCCTGGTTTAAAGGGACATCTGAAACCTTGGATAGAACAGGAAAAATTCACTGATTTTAAGAAAAATTATCCTTTAAAGTTGAGCAAATTGATTGGTGATGCAAATGATCTTCTTGGGTGTTGTAAGTTTGCACACCATGTTTGGTGGATCTGTGAATACCAGGAGCCAATGCAGCCAGATGCACTAGTCACTCTTGATACTTACTTTTGATATCCACAAAGAGTGGATTTTGTGTGTGAAATTATGCACTAATCTTGAGCGTAGGAATTGTTGTATTCAGCATGCTTGCACTAAAAGACATATCTGACCAATAAGGAATTAGAACAGGCTTAAATCCCAAGTTTAGAAGAGGATGTTTTAATAATAAATATGGCTTGTAGGGGGTAGTCCTAGCAGTTTTTCCCCTCTGGAACCACATGTAGTGCGCTGGGCTGCCTAGCCATATCATTCCAATGATCACTAGGTTCCAGTTCAAGAGAACAGGAGCCCAAGTTCACTCCTAATTAGCAATCTGGTTCAGCTGCAGCTTTGCAGTTGGGATGGGACATGGCAGTTTCCCCATCCTATGCTGCTGTTCTCTCTCCCTACCTCCTTCCCGCTATTCCTACTTCACACCCAGGCTCATGGGGTCTGTTCAGGGACTGGGCATGGAAAAGGGAACACCTTTGGAGTTCATGTGCTCATTTTATTTGTTAACTGTCTCAAGGTAAGTGGCACTGTTATTGCTTATTTCATTATTTGATTCTGGCAGCACCCACAATATGCTAGGTGCTGGACAAACCCAAGAGAGCATGGTTCTGCCCTGAAGAGCTTCAATTCAAAAAACTCCAAACCACAACCTCAAAACAAATAGAGACTAGGACAGGGAACAGCGCACATATAAGATGGGCGGGGGGGAGGGTAATAGGCCACCAGCAGCCATATGCTGCTGGAACCATTATGCTGCTTTGGAGTGGTCTTGAGCCTGGCCTTCACTCCCACAGGTGATTAACCCCTGGTTTTGGGAATTCAGGAGGGAGGAACACTTCCCTGTGCACACAATTCTACCCCCGAGGCTATGAGACTGAACCACATGTGACAGATGTTTGTCATATCTCTCAATGCAGTGCTGAAGGTGCTCTGGCACTACAGTGATGTGGGCAGCACAAGACCCTAAAAAGAATAGAATAGACTAAGATGCTGCCAGTTAGTTAAGTTGACTTTGAACATCTTGCACAGATCTCTGTTTGACATGCGCCACTAATTTAATAGACGATTCCAAAGTTGTTACAGCAAACAATAGATTCTTTGGTGTTAAAATTCTGAGAATGGAACAGTGAGCGACGACCATTACCAGTTTTCTGAAACACCTGACTCCTGATATAAAGAACATAAAAGCTAAGCATATGTTCAGCCGCTGGTACCAGCTGTTGCATTCATTATAGTAATTACTATTATTAGTACTATTAATATTTCTCATGCAAACTTACAAGACAAACCAAATGAAAACACTAAATCTGCTCCATCTGCAAATGTTTGGGCTCATACAAGTCAGAGCATGAGGTGTCATTGACATGTGTGGGAGTTCTGTGTGCAGAACTCCCAATCCTTACAGGATTGGTGCCATAAAAATAGTTAATGCTTAGTATTTTAACAGGTAAGTAATTTGATATGATCTCATAAGAGTAACTTTTCTCATCTGAAGGATGTGTAGATCTTCAAATTTACATGAGCGTGCAGGCAAGTGATTTAGGATCTGATCACCTACTGTCACAAAGACCTAAAACCAGCCGAATAATACTCACACCTATAGAAGCAGGAAACTTCCTGGGCTGATTCACTCCACCACTCCAGCGTAACTTACAGCAGTCTCAGGACTGCTGTAAATTGCATCTGGGCGCAATGACTCCCCAAACTCAGCTTTTGGCAAGGGATTGCCAAAGCACAGCAGCACTCTGGCCATTCCCCCGAATCCCAGTTTCCTGCAACACACTCACTATATTAAGTCCTGGATGGGGGTGATATAGTGCTGGCTAGGTCCATGCTCCATCACCCAACATGTTCTTATATCAAAGCAACCTTATTCTGGGCCAGGATCTGACTTCTTGCTCTGGTTTCCTCATGTGTTTGGGGTCTGTTAATTGTCTTCTACTTCAGTGCTGTTGAATCAAGGCATTTAAGCTCAGACATGCCAAACACTATTCACACCAAGTGGTTGGAAAAAATGTTTTAATTTTTTTTCTTTTCTACAGAACCATTAGTGTAGAAGATGCTGCTAATTTAAAACACTCTTATTCATCAGTATGGTATATACCATAGTTAAGCAGGGACCACTTAATTCTTGTGGTTCATCCCAGGAGAAATATTTTAAGTACTAGAGAATGTTGCTATAAGTGTATTTTCTGGCCTGATCCATTTTCACTTGCTATGAAAAAAAATTATTCAAGGCAAATTATATTGGTGGTGCAAGTAAATTAGTAATCAGGAAATGACCCAATATCATGTAACGGCTGTTGTTTCCAATGCAGGTGACATGTTACCACTGCATAGTTACCATGAAATAACATATATTATGTCATAGTAACTAAAGCCTTGATTCCATATTAAGCATGCTGCATATGCTTAACCTTAGGCTTGTGAGTAGTCTTTATGGAGTCAGCTGGACTATTTATGTGCTCGTGTGAGCTCCATGGTTGATCACCTTCATGATTTTATTGTGAGTCTCATGATATTTGGCATTTGTCTTAAAGCCCCAGCAGTCATGGGATTGTGAGAATTGCATCTTTCATTTACCAGAAAAATGTCTAGCACATCTGAAAAGTTTGAAAATATGAATCCTACAGATAAACAAAAACTTTAAATTTATTTTTAAAACGCTCATAATTTTTAAACTTTTTTTTTGGGGGGGGGGGTTGACTCACCCTAAAATTATTCACCCTAAAATTATGGGTGAATTTTTGAGCTTGGGTGGCAGGGAGGGTGTGTGAACACGTACTGCATATTAGCAGAATTGCCTGGGGTTCCCATGAAGGAGAAGTTTCATCTAACCCTTTTCCTTGTAAAGAGCCTCAAAAATGTAACCCAGTGGTGACTGATTGCTAAGGCTAATAGGAACAAGCAGCTGGGTGCCACTTCTGTAGTATGAGGTTGCAGGGGCAGCTAAATATTCTCTCTCGCCTCCCCCACACATTCTTTTTCTGTAAATTTATATAAAATTCAGGGTGTGTCCCAAAGAATTATCTCATGAGCCTTCCTCAAAATCCTTAGGCTGGCTCTGTGGGTAGCAGCAGGATAATGGAGAGAAATCAGTTATGTCTGAGATGAGGCATGGCAAAAGAAAAAAGTATGCTACAGATTCACTCAGATATGCTAAGTGTAGTTCTGCTTGTTAACATTTTTAGGCTCTGTGAGGCTGGAACTGAGCTGGCTGCTGCCTACTCAAGTAGCTGCCACCCTGTAAGTGAAGCTGCTACCAGGAGAACTCCCCTCCTGTGCCTGCCTCCAGGGCCTCTCCAAGGTGCACTGCGAAGTCTTCTGCGATGCGATAGGCAGGGGGTAAGCTGCTGCTACACTGAGCAGGAGTCCTGCACCCACTTGTCTACTTACCCTATTCTCCACTTTCTGGCTGGCTACAAACAGTTTAGCATATAAAGAACTGGTACAAGAGGATTGCCTGGACTCCACTTCCCCCTCACCATCTAGAGGTAAAATGTCATCCCCCCCCCCCCCCCACAGGCCCCTCACATCATAGGTGCCAACTCCGTGGATGCGCCGGGGCTGGGTGTTCTGCACCCACCAGCAGCCAAGCTCCCCACCCTGCCTCACCTCCTCCTCTGCTTCCTCCCCTCAGCACTGTGTCCCCACTCCTCCGCCTACCTCCCAGCGCTTGCCACCACCAAACTGCTGTAGCAAGCTCTGAGGGGGAGGGGCAGGAACGTGGCACGCTTAGGGGAAGAGGTGGGGCCGGAGCGGGGATTTGGGGAAGGAGTCAGAATAGGGGCAGGGAGGGGGCGGAGTTGGGGGGGCACAGTGGGGTTGAGCGCCCACCGGCACCAGTAGAAATTGGCGCTTAGGGTTAGGGGAACCTCACACACACTCTCACACCCCACCCACCCACCCACCACTAGCTATCAGGGATGTCTAGCCTAGCTGAAGATGCCGCCCAGCCCATGACCAAAGGGGACCTGTTTCCCAACTGACCAGCCATCCCTCACCAGATACAGAGAGACACTATCGCTAATGCCAGCAGAGGCCTTAGGAAAGTTCTGCTTTATCAGGAACAGCTGTTGGAGGAGCCACCACTAAGGGCTGGGAAGGGAGGAGAGTGGATTGAGAGGTAGGGTGCCCTGGGTACGGGGGAAGCATATGTGGATTTGGATGAGGAGGAAGATGGGGGTAGTTATCGGTTTTTCAGAGATGTCAACAGATTTGGATTGATGGATTTTGTGAGAAACAGAAAAATATAAAACTGATGGATTTTGAGGGGGAGAGTTTCACCCGGGCAACGTCACACGAGATGCTGACTGAGGCAGACGAGTTTGAGGGAGCCCTTTTTTAAATTTTAGCAGCCCACCCATTGCTATCACACTCATCATGTTCTATGATCTACATGGTACCGCAGAAAGAATAGGCCAGACCTTCAGCTGATGTCAATCTGCATCATTCCCTTGAAACCAATGAAGTTATACCGATACATACCTACTAAAGATTCAGGCCTCAAACTTGTAATGTGTTTGATTCACTGCTTTTGTTATTACATATGATAATATTACTCCTGCTCCCACAGATTTGCAATATATATTTTAAATAATATAGAAGATGTTGATAAATTTTTTTTCCAGATACTAAAATTAGCATGGTCTCCTAGAAAAATGAGTGCACAACATCACATTGCTAATGCAATCAGTAATACCGAGGAAGTCTTGTCATGGTATTAGCTCCTAATATTACAACTCCACCAGCAAAACCATAATTTGAAGTTTACAGTATAGCAAATTCTATCTTATTTCCAAATTGCATATCTTATATGGGAGAATATCCATAACTATATATTTACTGGGGTGTATTATCAGTTCTCAGTTAAACTCTGTGCAATATGACCTGCAGGATACTAAAATTAATCTATTCGTCTGCAAAATGATATGCAAGAAACCTGTTAACTGCCTCTGTTTTACTTCTATCATTACATTTTCATCTAATTTCTTCCTGCAGCTTTCTGTCTGAATTAGCAATGTAAGGCTTACTCCTGAGATCTGCTCCACTTCCACAATGCAAAAGCAGCCAGAGCTCCTCTGCTAAGGATTTTCCCTGGGGTCGGCCCCACTTGGCAGAGAGGCAGAAGCAGCGGGGCCGTTCTCAGAGCATTCCTGAGGGAAGAAGAGTGGTAGCTGATTTGCTGTTATGCTCTGGCAATCCCTGGTTGGTGAATAGCCCTTGGGACCAGAGCCAACAGGGCATAATTGAAAGTAGCCTGGATGAACCAGTCCCCTAGCTATTTCAGATCAGATTATAAATGAAAGTCCTAAAATTATAGGTGAAATTCTCTGTAAATTTTTGGGGTACACAAGTTTTCACATATAAGGCTTTGGATGCGCACACACAAAAGCACTGATGTAAGCAGATCAGACTGCTACATACAGTAGAGGAGGGCTCTCTAACTGCTCATCCGTATGCAGTTCACAAATCCACATCTTTATATGCCCAAAATCTCAGACACAGAATTGTGTACCTGCAGTGCTGGAGGTGACTTTTGAACATTTTGCCTTTTAAATATAAATTAGAATTGTACAAGAGGGGAATTAAATTATAATTTCCCCCCTTAATTTTGAATGTTTTTTAAACAGATACAATAAGCTTTATTTTCACTAGCAGTTGCCCTGGCTGATTTTTAGAAAAATTCAGTCCCTGAAATGATTGCTTCAAGACTGATACAACTGCTGTTTCTTAAGATACTGCTGAACCATCTTTAACTTCTAAATGTCTCTATAAAATAAGCATGGGCTTTATCCAGGAAATAAGCTCCTGCTCCATATTTCCATGAAAATCTTTAAACGGCTTTAGTTAGCGAGAGGGATGGTTCTACCAGACCTAGCTTTCAATTATTTAGCTTTGAGCTTTTGTTCTCTTATTAGATGCTTTGCTGCCATAGAGCAGTTATACTCCCTTTTTGACTTGAGATTGAAAAGGCTTTGGCCTCTCTATTCATCTCTATGCTTCCTAATCTGTCTGCTTACCCCTCTTAAATGAATCAATAAATAAAACAGCCTTGGCATAGAACATCTCCTCTGCCTGTTCAGCAAGCAAGGAGGAGTTAAGCCTCTATTGCTCTCTCTCACCCAGGCGCACTGTGCAAGCCTCTTTTGCAGAAGGGGCACAGTGGGTTTTGGATGTGGGAAGGGGTGAAGGAGCAGGACTAAACACTATGGAGCCATCCCTTAGAGCTAGATTTCCCAGTGGAATCACTGTTGGAGGTTTTAATTGCCTTCCTTTCCTTCTCTTCCACCACCCCCGCCCCCCAATCTTCAGTTACTTTGTAGATGTGCAGGAGGTCTCGGAGAATGACAGGCATGTTGCCATAGGTGGACAGTTGTCAGAAACAGAGAGAGAGACAACAGTCACACAAAATAGCTCATGCCACTGCAGTTCTGGTGGGTCCCTTTCTTTGGGTGCCCTAGGACCCATGGGGTTAGGCTTGGCGAGTTTTCCTCCCTTCCCATGGGCTTCTTTAAAGGAAATTATTTGCTCCCTCACCATGTTTCGTACCACTCAGAATACCTTTCATCCATTACATAGGTATGCCACTGACCTTTCTTTGGAAGAAGCCAGACCTCAGAGACTGGGGAACAATATTGCTTCTAAATGTCTTTTATATGGCATAATGGGGGGATTACTCTTTCTACGAGCTGTACAGGTTAGCAGTAAAATAGATTTTCAACTCATGTAAAAATTAAATTCTCCATCCTCACATTGTCTATTATTTGAAGTATATTCTATAATTTATAAGCACTGCTCTGGCTAATGCATGTAGCCAGTCTTCCCCAGAGGAATTTACAGCATGTATGTCACCATAAACAAAGGAAGGATGGATGCCCGTTACTCAAATACAATTTATGCACTGACTTGTCTTCAGCTCAAAATGCTCAGCAGGTATTAATTGAATCTAGCTAGGCTTCTTAAAGCAGATGCTGGCTTTGACATTTTTCACAAAGAACTTGTCACATCCAGGGTAACTGATGAACTACAGATTTACTGGTAAATTGGCTGAGACACAACCTCCTAACCATCCTTTTGAGGGTGTCTTTGCAACCATCAGCTTATTTCTGCCTCCTTAGGCTAAATCTATGCTGCGAGCTAGGGGTGTGATTCCCAGCTTGCATACGCATACTTGCTCCAACTCTCTTTTGAGTTATGCTAAAAATAGTAGTGTAGCTGTGGTAGTATGGGCAGTGGTGGCAATGACCACCAGGGTCCAAGCGGATGTGTACTCGGAGCAGCTAGCCCATGCCACCGCGGCCTGTGCTACCACATCTACGCTACTATTTTTATTGCAATAACTTAGATCAGAGCTAGTGCGAGTGTGTCTAAGCGAGCTGAGAATCATGCTCCTAGCTTGTAGTTTAGATGTATCCTAGCTAAATAATAGAGTAAGTTGTTTTCCCATTCTCCCTTCTCAAGGCCTGATGCAAAACCCATTTGAACTTACAATCTAGATAGACAACACAGACAAATATTGGGAGGGGAAACAGAGGCACAAAGCCAGTGTAGTGACTTGCCTACCATCACCCAGCAGGCCAGTGGCAATAATAGAATTCAGCTCTCCTGAGTTCCAGACCAGTGGTCTGTATACTAGCCCATGCTGTTTCCCTGTTTGCCTCCTTATTTGGCATCATTCTTAGATATTTCAAATTATTTTGGCTCCTAAGGTTTTTTCCCTGTGTTTGTAATCTTATTTTTTTAAAGAAATATTTTATTTTTAAAAATGAGGGGGCTGGATGACTATAGGGTCAGAAAATGGGACACAACATTTTGTGAACCTTTTCAGTGGGGGAAAAAAAATCTCTGGCTTTCATTACAGAACGTTAAAACTTTGAAAATTTTCAACAAGCTCTATTCATGGGCTTGGCAATAGGATACAGAGTCATCTCCCTTTGTGTCTGCTTAGAATTCAGCTCAGGTCAGTAGTGAGTGAAAATCACTTTGATCTCATGACTGTTAAGTGGCCAGTATTAACTGAGTGCATAGTCCCCACCTAATTTTAAGTGAACATGTATCCATATCACAGAAGCTGTCATTACTATTGGCACTACTTTTCAATTTTGACACTTGCAGTGTAGAGGCAACAAACTATTGAGCATAAAGAGAACACTAAACTTTCCCTCCAAAGGGTGGTCAAATAGGGCTGTGATGGACTGCACAGTGGAAAGGTGATTATAGCGATTTCTGCATGGCTGCTGACTTATAATTTCTTCTGTGGACAGTGAACTTCACTCACTAAGGATGTCAATCTGGCATCTAGAACAAAATGTTTTTGAAAATATATATTTTTTTTTCATGGAAGGGAATCTTTTTTCCTAATTAATGGTTAAATCACGGGGATCATTATCAAACACTTAGTAAAAAGAGATGTCATATGCTGGCCCTTCAGAAAGTTTGAGAATTCATCAGCAAATTCCTTAGGGCACACAGAATTAGTATATTTCCTGAATCTGACTTTTTTTAAAAAATTAAATCTTAACAAGAAAATTTGGTACTTATGCCATGTTCTCCTAGTTTGAATAAATGGGACGTGAGACTTTCTAGCATGCTCACATTTTCCTTTCTCAAATACTTTCATGTTAGGTTAGCTGCAGGCTAAATGTGCATTAATCTTTTGACTTGTTCTAAGGACTTGTTTTAGAAATGTCTATTTCTCCCTTGGGTTTCCTTCCATAGTGTAGTTTATACCTGAGCCACAGATTGCCCTGAGGTCACTGATCCCAAAATGTAATACCTTTAGATATGACTAGGATGCTGTATACAAACTGGTTCATTTAAAAATGAAAAAAAAATCAAACTATTCACCCAACATTTAATAGTTAAAATCCATGGCTCAATACTACAAGCTCTCCAAGGACAGTGGTTGGAGTGCTTTTGGGAGCTAGCTCTCAGTGAAATGATCACTTAGCACTATATTTCTTTTTCTATAAATACAGACTGACTTGAAATCAAATTTTCCATTTCAGAAAAATATGCAGTATTTGTTTTCTTACAGGTTTCATTAATTTACCATATAGTAGATGTGTCATGTAATACGAGATCTAGCAAAATTCAGAGCCATTAGGGAGTGAGAAGCTGGCAAACACAGAAACACACCGTCATTTTCTGATATTATTTCATGTACAACTATCTTTGGGTACTTCATCGATGACTTCCTTCTAATTATAATAAAACATATCAATGGCTTGTATAGCCCATTATCCCCTTGGAATATACATTATTTTCAGTGCTTTCTGAGTCTTTATCTTTATTGTGGCTTTTTTTCCAGCTTGCTGATATAAATGGTTTTATGGGTAGTTCCTTTAACTGTCTTTAGATTAAAACAACAAGGAGTCCTTGTGGCACCTTACAGACTAACAAATTTATCTGGGCATAAACGTTCGTGGGCTAAAACACAATCAGATGCACGGAGTGGAAAATACAGTAGGCAGGTATATATACCCATTACATGAAAAGATTGGAGTTGCCTTACCAAGTCGGGGGTCAGTGCTAACGAGACAATTCAACTAAAGTGGAAGTGGGCTATTCTCAACAGCAGAATACTAAGGGAGGAAAAATCACTTTTGTAGTGGTAATGAGGCCAATGTAATCAGGATGGCCCATTTCAAAAAGTTGACAAGAAGGTGTGAGTAACAGTAGGGGGAAATTAGTATGGGGAAATTAGTTTTTGTAGTGACCCATCCACTCCCAGTCTTTATTCAGGCCTAATTTTCTAATTAAGTCCAGTTCTGCAGTTTCTTGGAGTTTTTTTGTTGAAGAATTGCCACTTTTAAGTCTGTTATTGAGTGTACAGGGAGATTGAAGTGTTCTCTGACTGGTTTTTGGATATTATAATTCTTGATGTCTGATTTGTGTCCATTTATTCTTTTGCGTAGACACTGTCCGGTTTGGCCACTGTACATGGCAGAGGGGCATTGCTGGCACATGGTGGAATATAGCACATTGGTAGATGTGCAGGTGAACGAGCTCCTGATGGTGTGGCTGATGTGGTTAGGTCCTATGATGGTGTCCCTTGAATAGATATGCGGACAGAATTGGCAACGAGGTTTGTTGCAGGGGTAGATTCCTGGGTTAGTGTTTTTTGTTGTGTGGTGTGTAGTTGTTGGTGAGTATTTGCTTCAGGTTGGGGGGCTGTCTGTAAGCAAGGACTGGCCTGTCTACCAAGGTCTGTGAGAGTGAGGGATCATCCTTCAGGATAGGTTGTAAATCCTTGATTATGCGCTGGAACAGTTTTAGTTGGGGCCTGAAGGTGACGGCTAGTGGTATTCTGTTACTTTCTTTGTTGGGCCTGTCCTGTAGGAGGTGACTTCTGGGTACCCTTCTGGCTCTGTCAATCTGTTTCTTCACTTCAGCAGGTGGGTATTGTAGTTTTAAGAATGCTTGATAGACATCCTGTAGGTGTTTGTCTCTGTCTGAGGGATTGGAGCAAATGCAATTGTATCTTAGAGCTTGGCTGTAGACAATGGATCGTGTGATGTGTTCTGGATGAAAGCTGGAGGCATGTAGGTAAGTATAGCAGTTAGAAGGTTTCCGGTATAGGGTGGTGTTTATGTGACTATTGCTTATTTGCACTGTAGTGTCCAGGAAGTGGATCTCTTGTGTGGACTGGTCCCGGCTGAAGTTGTTGGTGGGGTGGAAATTGTTGAAATCCTGGTGGAATTCTTCAAGGGCCTCCTTCCCATGGGTCCAGATAATGAAGATGTCATCAATGTAGCACAAATAGAGTAGGAGCGTTAGGGGATGAGAGCTGAGGAAGCGTTATTCTAAGTCAGCCATAAAAATGTTGGCATACTGTGGGGCCATGAGGGTACCCATAGCGGTGCTGCTGACATTTGCTAACAGGTTTCTCAAACCATGACTGTATCTTACAGAGCACAGCAGTTAAAACAATGGAAAAGTTTGTCTCCACCTTTTACTGTAATAAGGAGAGCACAGACAAGGGCTGATAAGTGTAAGCACTGGAATGGGGTACTGGTCAGCAGTTCCTGTAGAGGAGGCAGGATTTGAAAAAACCAAACTTGATTCTCAGTGGTTTTGTAAAACAGAATGAGAAATTGGTGAGATGCAGAAGAGTAGGCCGTTTCCAGGTACAGCAACAAGTACTGGCGTGTGGCAGATTTCCATTGTGAATGCTTAAACTCACTTTTTGTTTTATGATTATGCTCACTGTATGTATGGTCTAAACACGTCAATACTTCTTGGGAAAAGGCCTGATCCCAAGCCTATTGAAATCACCGACAGTCTTTCCATTAACTTCAGCAGGTTTTAGCGCAGGCTTTTAGTAAATGTCACTAAATCCGATATTTTTTCCTCTAACCCCTGCTCACATCCCAAAGCAAGATTCCTTTTCTCCTGTCCCATTTTCCTTCCCACCGCAACTTTTCTCCCCAATCTCAAGATTCTTCCTGGTTTATCTTATCAGCCAAAGAGGACTGCTTCCAGAGCTCATCTATGCCATCCCTGGGGAAGGTTGGGGTGCTGCAGAGATCTCTGTCCCAGAGTTGAGGCATGAATTTTTTTCAGTAGCAGTAGCATACTGTGTGTAATTCAACATGAAGCACTTTGAGATCATTGTATGAAAGTAGCAGTTTTATAAGGAACTTTTCTAATGTGTACAGAGACATTGGTTGTGCCTCAGTGGTGCAAATCTTATTGGAATCTGACTTTACACTGTCACTCCAGAAGCATAAATCTTATATGCAGGTCCATTGGGACAAGGATGTGTTAAGTACAGCTTCTGGTTTTGATTTTGCAGAGACAATTCATTGTGGGTGAGTGTGGAGGTTTCCCTGTCTCTGAAGCTCAGCTAATCACAGCTTGTTGCTAAATAGCCAAACAGTAGCTGACCCTGTACAAGAGTTGAAGACAATGCAAGGAGCCTACATGTACAGCTTGGTAGTTTGAACAGTAGGTGTCAGACGTGTACTTATAACATGTACATGTACTTAGTACATAACTGGCTGTACAACTCTAGAGAGAGCGGTGGGGTGGGGCAAATTCTGCTTGCCTTACTCACAGGCACCAAACTGTGGTTACTCATGTGAGCAGGGTGAGAAGGATTTGGCCTAGAAAGAGAGGGGCTTGTAGTGGAGAAGGAGTTTTGGAAATGTCTGAGAGTCAAAGGAGAGGTGCTGAATCAGACCAGGAAAGAGAAGGACTCCCAGAGAAAACCCTGCAGTACTCTAGGAGAAGCTTGATGAGGCCTGAAGAGGAGGTGAGATGCCAAAGGAGGAGATAACAAGATTAACTTAAGACAGCTTTCTGCAGGAAAATTGATACAGGCACAGATTTGGAACAGTCCTTTTATCTGTATAATTATTGTATTAAATGTACAGTATATGATGTATAGAAACTCAGAACATTTGATTTCTTTTTCTTTGTTGTTATCTTTTTCTATCCTAAAGCTGCATGAGAGATGTTGATTTACCTTATCTCCTGTTATGCAAAAAGTGAAAGTCTTCTGTTTGAAAAAACTCAACTTTTGAAAGCGGAAATCTCATTTTAATGCATCCTTTGTGGTTTTTCCAGTGCTGTTCGGGTCTGAATACATGCTTTGCTCAGTAATTAATTGTTGTTTAAGTACTTGCAATTTTATGTCTTAAGGGGAAATTTTAAAAGCTTAGCTTCCTATGTGTGTGCCAAGAAAGATATTTTGCCAACAATATTCTAGCTAACTTTTTATAGAAGAGTAAACAAGACTGCTTTGATTTTTTTTTCTTACAGAAAAAGTATAGTTGAAACATTGAAAAACTTGATGGGAAGACTTGCTTATTACCATATTAATAGCTGGATTTTTGGCAATTCGGTAGGGATGCTTTCACTTCTCTATTGGTTTTGATCTAAGTGCCTGTGTGCAGTGCTAAGGATTGCTGTGCAGCAGGCAATGACCTGGGAACACACTCCCCTTTGAGTCAGTACTGACCTCACTACCCCAGTGCAGTGCTCGAGGGAGTCAACCTTTTACAGTCTGATAGTCAAAAAAACCAACTCCTACCTACGATTTATTTTTTGAATGAATGAAGACTAAAGTGAACTGCTAAGCAAACATAACAAGGAGCTTAATGTTTTCAATTAGAACTGTGATAACTCCCTCTGGCTCCCCTCCAAGGCCTCTGAGCAGCTGCAGAAAAACCCAGCCAATAGCTGGGGTGGAGTACTGGACACATGTTGGGAGTGGGTGGGCAGCTATGTGAACAACGCCTTATGCTGTGGACTTTAGGGTACCCCAGTGATCTACAGGTATGGGAGAGCTAGACACTTCTTAAATCCATGTCTCCCAGAACCCCTTCCCCTTGAAGGGGACTATCCAAAGGAAAGTCCACAAAGCCAACCTTGTGGAATTTTCCAGCTTTCCGGGAGCCCTCCTTTGGAAGCTGGGGTGGTCTGGATCAGTCACTGTTAACTCTGTTGTGGCCAAATCAGTTGTAATTAGAAGTGGATGAGAGAACCATTCGCACCCACTGCGAATCTTTAAGATTTCAAATATTTTTTTATTCTGCATCGGGACAAAACCAGAGAGAGACACCCACTGCAGAATAGTCAATAGCCTGGTGGTTTGGGCACTTGCCCGGGATGTGGGAGTCCCAGGATTAAATCCCAATTGTCCCTGATTTAGAGCAGGGACTTAAACCTATCTCTACTACATCCCAGGTGAGTGTCCTAAGTACCAGGCTATTGACTATTTTGGGATGGGTCTCTCTCTCTCTCTCTGTGAGCAGAAACCCTATCCTGGACTTGAGAAATCTTTGCTGATGAAAGCTTAGTCAAAACTTCATAGACTCCTGCAAAATGTTTCTGTTTAGACCAGGGGTCTCAAACTCAAATTACCACGAGGGCCGCATGAGGACTAGTGCATTGGCCCGAGGGCTGCATCACGGACCCCATCCCCTTGCTGGCCCCACCCCACTCCACCCCTTCCATTAGGCCCCGCCCCTTCTCCGCCTCCTCCCCTGAGCGCGCGGCTCCCTGCTCCTCCCCCCTCCCTCTCAGAAACCGCGAAGCCTCCAGACAGCTGTTCTGGCGGCGGAACTTCAGAACGTAACTGTGGGGGGGGGGCGCACGGGGAGCCCGGCGGGCCGCAGGGAAGCGCTCCACGGGCCGGCCGTGTGTTTGAGACCCCTGGTTTAGACATATTGGCATTTTCTAATTAATAACATTTTGTCGAAAAATTCCTGACCGGCTCTAGTTATAACCTGGTAAACCATGGATCAAACCATCTTATAACAATTTTTTTTAAAAAAAGGACTTTTAACAGACTGGACCGAAAACTGTAGAGCCTGGCACTGATAGCATTTGTGTTTAACTCTCTTGCCTTGTCTACAAAGCCAAAACCGTAGTCATATTGAGACAGTGACTCTACAGAACTATGTAATTTTTACCAGTAAAATGAAACCAATAGAACTAATAACTCTTGCAACAACACATAATCAGCTAGCTGTTAAAGTTTATTTCAAATATAGAGACAGAATAAATTAATCAATTACATTAGGCTACAACTTGGAGAAATACAGAGTAAGCAATATGCTCTGTTTGACCTCTTTTACTGGCAAAGGTAAAGGGCTAAGGCAGTGTTTGCAATGCTGAACTCCCCATGCTTTTGCGCCCACAACAGGCGGATATGTATTAGTTCAATCATTTTAAAGCATAACGTACAGGTCTACATATTGTAGATGAGCAGATTTGGTATTCCATTTAATAGTATGCATAAGGGATTAATCAACCCACTAGTGAGATTAGCAATAGAATGATGTACATTTTCCTTGGGGGTTTAAGCAAAAGGCTATTCAAGATGGGAGAAAGGATGGTCTATGGGTTTAGTGGATAGGGCACTGGACTGGGACTCAGGAGACCAGGGTTTAATTCCCAGGTTAACCACAGACTTCCTATGTGACTGTGGACAAATCACTTCATCTGCTCTGTGCCTCACTTCCTCATCTGTAAAATGGAGATGGTATTTTCCTACATCACAGAGGTGATGTGAGAATAAAATACATTCGTGGTTGTAAGGCAGTCAGATAGCACGGTGATGAGGGTTGTGTAGAAGGCTCGTATTGTGAGGAGAGTATCAAAGCAATAATTTAAGCACTCTTTCACTTCACACAGTTTCTTAATTCAGACATTTCCAACCAAAACAGCAAACAAAAGGAATAGCAAAAATGACGAGATTTCTCAATCTTAACTGTCATCTGAAGACACTGAAGACTGAGGGATAATGTACTATATATCCCTGGTTATAAAAAGCTCAAATCATTCTAAATCCACTCTCCTGATTTTCTAGTTACTTCTAGTCTCCAGTGTGAGCGCAGATGAACTGATGTAATTTCTTTTCTTGTACACTGAACTCAACCTCATTTTTAATATGTTTGCAACTATATGTTGAAGGGTTCCAGGATAAGTACGTCTTGCAACATCTTCAGTTTATTTGTTTCTAAAGAAGCAGACCTCTTTTGCTAATCATGTTCACTGGGAGAAGAAATATAAAGGGCATAAAATGAGGTCATTATATTGATGTTCCAAGCTAAGATTTATAGTAACACATTTTCAGTTCCACCTATTAGTTCTGCAGGGAGCACTTCAATTTTGAGGTTCATTTTTATGTGAGGCTAACAGCTTTTAAAAGCACATGGTTATAACCGGGTTTGAAAAATCTGTGGATTTGAAACCTCTTTGGGAGAAATAAAGTTGTACAGAATTATCTTGTGGTTTCAAGAGCTTGTCTATTTTTTTAAATTTATTTTTGGAAGGTACAATTTTTGTTTTGAATACCTGTATTTGATTTTTAAAACAAATGTATAACTGTGTCTCAAGTAGGATGGCCGATTGCAAGCAAACACATAGATGTTGGGAACACAACAGTCACGTGAAGAAAATTCAGTAAGTAAGCATCAGGACAAGTAGAAGAGTGTAAGAAGTCAAAACTATCAATGTAAAAACCCACTTTGTCCCTCTAATATCCTGGGACCAACGTGGCTACCACAACATTGCATACAATAATGTAAAACTTGGTTAATTTAGAAGGTTCAATGGCCAGAACAGACCTTTTTAAAATAGAAGTTATGCAAAACTTTAGGAAGAACAGTATATGATTGGTTCAATTTTGTTTTTAAGTATTGTATTAGTGGAGAATTCACCTATGTGAACCATTAATCAAACAATTAATTAAATGGAGGTTGAAGGCAAATCCATCTGATGATCCTGCTAATTCACTATTTGGGACCTCAATAGCTTTGTTATGGGCTGTGCAGATCAGTCTTACTTTGTAAATGGTTGTGATGGGCCTTAGTATTGTCGGACATTATTTCCTATGGCAAATCAGATTAACGTGTGATTATGTCCATCAAAATATCTTGTGGCAAGAATTAAGTTTTGTTACATAGTTCACCACTATACTGAACTAAAATTAAATAACAAGCATCAAGTGACAATTAAAAAACACTGACCAGTAGTGGTAAATCTATGGGCTACTATGACTCAGTGGAGTACAACATTGGGTGTATAGTGCTGGTGGTATTAGCTGACTCCCTCAAAAAAATAATTTTGGCAATACTTATTTATATAGTTTACATAGGTATTCAGGTTCATTCAGACCACGTTGACTTGATTTTATTTTCCAAAATACTGGTATTAGAAAGACAGAACCTCAGTGAAGCTAAGCAATTAGAATTGAAGCAGTTACAATGAAAATGACTTTTTCCAACTGGCTAGAAAATTATGTTCTAACACTACAGAATAAAGGTACTATTCCAGCATATTACTGATGGATATCTGAGATTTCCAGCATCACAATAAAGAAACAGAAATGTGCTCATTGGCATGATGATAGATGAAATAAAGGCAATGAAAAGTGACCCTCTCCGTCTGTCCAGAAAAGCTCAGCCGAGTAAAAATAGTAATAAATCTTTTACAGACAGATTTATGTCCCTTCCCAGAGTTTCATCTCCAAATTATTCACCTTCACTACACACTTCTTGTATCATACTAGAAAACCGAGATGTCACAAATGCTGGATTTTCATATTACTAGCAAAAGAGGCAGAAATATAAACTTGAACTTTCTCCTTCCCTCTGTCTTTGAGCAGAAAGAGGGAATTTGGCCTAAATGTTTTGAGGACTCATCCAAAGCTTATCGCAGTCAGTGGAAATCTTTCCATCAAGTCTTTGGTCCAGGCTCATGTTTTATGGTGAAATTACCACTCAGTGCTTTGATTTTTGCAGGATTTATGTGAAAATCTTCTTTATCGTTGATCCACTAAATTTCACCTTGTCATACGAAATCACATATACTTTGCATGAGTTCATTATAAACAAGAAACTGTCTCAAGTGCATTCAAAACCAGTTCCAGCTTACTTCAAAAAGTTTGTGAACCTTGTGAGGAACTTGCTCTGAGTTTGTAACCCTGAAATCAGGTGAGTTTTACTTCATTTAGGGTGTCACTGTGAATATTTGGCATAGCTCTACTTCATCTGAAAGCTTGGTTATAAGGGATTTCCACAATGGAAAATCTTACACAACTCTAATTGCATTTATACCAGTGCAAATCAACCCTATTTCTCTGCACCTAGGATTTTAAACGGGAAAGCACACAAAGCTGTTCTAATACCACTGGGCTCTAATTCTATCTTCATTCAGCTTTATTAAAGAAAATAGTTGCACATACACAAAAATGTTTAAATGATCAGGCCGAGTCTGTTTTATTTCTGCTACCCTCTGATTTTAAATAATGCGTAAAAATGTTTTTCATGGTATGTTCCAATGAATCCAACAAAAACAAACTATCAGTTCCTGTCCTTTTAAAAAAGAGCTTAAAAGGAAAAACCAGATTAGGGTCTTGATGCCTTTGAATCAATTAGGTTATGTGCCATAGACTTAATGGAAGTAGATTCAATCCTCAAGTAAGGAAATCTCTTTGCTTTTGTTTTTCACGATCACCAATAAAATTAAGAAACTTCAGTAAAAGGGAGGCTATCTTTGGGACAAATCAGACTAAAATTCTAATTCAATGCAGGGACTCCCCCTATTTCTTAGGACAGTTAATAGATACTGAAAATGCTCAAAGATATGCTGATTTGAGGATCTCTATGTTCTTAGCAGACTGTTTCTAAACAATGCCATTCTGCCAGCCTAGAAACAAGAAAGAAGCAGGTGGCTCTAGTAAGAGGGAAGAAGAATAAAGAGTATGACTGGAATAAAAAATCTGCAAAAAAACACTCATATTTTGCACATTGATTTCCAAATTGGTACAGATATTTCATATCTGTTTCAAGGATTAAGACAGCAAACTGAGCTTTCATGCTTCAATGTTGAATGCTCTCTACCCTGATTGCCAGAAGGGTTTTTGTATCAAATTCCGATGTTTTCAACTGTTAGGTAAAGCTGTATTGTATTATTCATCTCAATCACAAAATGTAGTTGCAGGACAGCTACCTTACATGGAGGACAATCTAGGAATAATTGTTCAAATAACAAATCTATATGTAAAGAAACAGTTCTCAGTGAATGAGTTTTTCAATGCACATGAGTTTGCAATCTTAACTACAACATTGGCTTCCAACAGCATTATGATAATACAGTGTTGTGTATATACATCACTTAATCTTTTAAAAATTCTCTTCTTCATCTAACGGAAGTAAGTCTTGCCTATCAGCTTGGTGACTAAAACTAATTCAGCATGAAAACTAAATAGCTTTTGATGGATGCAGTTCTCTTTAGCTTAGCAGCCAGCTATGTTGGCCTACAGATATTCCTGCCTTATTACATACGAGAGTTACTTGTTATGTACAAGTGCTTTGTCCTGTTTTGTATAGTAACTGTCAGGAAACTGACCACTTCAAGGATCCAGGTCCAGGCTGAGCTGCTAAAAATTGGCAGCAGGTTAAACGAGTGCTTATGCACTTCTAGGGCCATCTTGAGGTCTCTTATACAATGAAGGTACCACCTTGACCCTCCATGAGCTTCTCAGTGAGGACTGCCCTTTTCACTCTGAGTCAGATCCTTGTGAAGTCTGAGTCTAGATACAATTCTAAGTGCACAGATATCCTAGCTGCACTGCCTCCTATGCAGACAACTATTGACCCAGAATGAAGACTGGGATCCACACTTCTGCTCACCTCACCTGTCTCAGAGGTGAGTACCAGACTGTGGCAGGATATTGAGGGTTGGAAAGAACAGAAAAGTGGAAAACCAAAGACAGTAAGTGTGGCACAAAGCGTGTGAGGAGAAGTTAAGTGGGTGACAGCTAGGGAAGAAAGAGGAGGAGAGGGGAGCAGAGGGAAAAAAGGTAGAAGAAACAAACCCCTAAAGCATAGAAAATGCAAGAGAAAGAAATGAGAATTCTTTTCCTGCCCTTCTCTTTACTTTATGCACATCTTTCTGACCCCACACTGAAACCATACCCTACAAACTTCCCCTCTCTCAGGGCAAATGTCCCAGTTTTTCACCTTGAAAATCTGATCACCCTTTACACTTTTTATTTTTAAACAAACACTCTCTCAGGCTATTAAACTATGGTAAACGCTTTCACCAATTCAAACAGTTCAAATGCTCAGCGAGACCTTTTTGATGTTTGCATATGAATTCATTTAGCAACATTTGTATTTAGGGCTTTTTGACAGTACATGTTCTACTGTACATGATAGCTCAAATCCTGAGAACATTTGCCTCTGAAGAACTTCTTGATCAGTGGTGTTTTTTGCTATGTCCTGCATTGGGCACAGTTAAAAAAACCAACCCAAACCTTTTACTACCACACAAGCATGCAGGTATTTCTGCAGCCTATTCTTTTCAATTAAATTAAGATTTTTCTAGTGGTAATGAAAGTGTGGTTTGTTACTCATAAGAAATGCCATACAGGATTGGACCTGAGAGTGTTCTGTCTCCAACAATGTGAAGCACCTGGTGCTGAAGAGAAAGGTATAAAAACCCTGCAGTAGACAGATGTGGGACAATTTGTCCTCTCATTAGGTCCTGATCTCTAATAGAGATTAATTTAAACCCTGAGTCATCAGATTTAGTATTCCTTCAAAAATCTGTCACAATTCATTATAATCCTCGCTATTGTTATCTATATTAATGTCCCCTGCTATTTTGAATCTTGCTAAATTCTTGGCCTCAGCAGCATTCTGTGGCAGTAAGTTCCACAGTCTAAGTATGTCGTGTGTGAAAAAGAATGACCTTTTTATCAGTTTTCAATTTGCCATCTTTTAATTTCATTGAATGTCTCCTTGTTCTTGTGTTTTTATAAAAAAAGAGAACGGAATAGAAGAGAACAGAAGCTTCTATCTTATAATATTATATAAACTGGTATAGAGATGGTAGAAGCTTCTGTTTCCTTTTAATGCTGTAAAATTAAAGGTGGTTCATTCAGAGAAAGGCAATAAGAATAATTTATATATATATATA
Source organism: Macrochelys suwanniensis (assembly GCA_033296515.1). Taxonomy (NCBI): domain Eukaryota; kingdom Metazoa; phylum Chordata; order Testudines; family Chelydridae; genus Macrochelys; species Macrochelys suwanniensis. The sequence continues at coordinate 96,754,907 of CM065781.1, read as the reverse complement.
TATATATATATTAATGAATTATTCTTATTGCCTTTCTCTGAATGAACCACCTCTAATTTTACAGCATCTTTTTTGAGATGGTGACCATGGCTCCCACCTGCAAAAGATTTATGATCAGCATGATCCTACCATAATGCACAGGGACTGCTTGAAGATTTTTTTTTTGGGGGGGTGGGGGGGGAGGCATTAACAAGCTGGCTCTTCATAACTCTGCTTCTACCGACATGTACACTCTTGTCTCTTATCATGTTATCCTTTCCTCCTGACCAATTCTGCCAGCCTTGACTCCTTGTTGCTCTTATCTTTGTGCTTTCTTCCACAATGTTTGTCTGCAGGGAACCTCCTCCCTGAATGATTCATAAGGATTCTTTTCCATCTTCCTAGTCCTCCTCCAGATACACTGCTACCTTGATGCCCTACAAGAAAATATGAAATTAGTAGTTCTAGGTAGACGATATTTAAAGAAAATACATTGACTATTTTTTGTCCCTCTCCTCCATCCTTCATTAGATGCCTCTCTCTCCTCTGATTGTGAATTTTTATTATGTGTTTAGACAGGGCCTAGATGATTGTCAGGGCTTTCACACCACAATCAATGCATAATTCTTCTAATAATTCATTTAAGATGTGTGTGCTCCCAGTCTCTTACTGCTGAAGAAGTAGAGCACAGCTTTTTGTGCTGGGGTCAGTACATGGCCTGTAGAAGAGCTTTCCAAAGGACAGTTGCCCAAATAAACTCGGGTTCTGGGATGGCTGCAACATCCCCAGCCACTGGAGAATTGTTGGCACTCTGTTGAGATTTAGGGCTTGTATACTACCTTACAAACTAACTACTTTGTTGTTTGTTACTCCTCTGGAAAGTAGGTGGTGGCATCAGATGTGGAAACTGATGCACAGAGAGGTGAAAGCCAAATTTTCACACTTGAGTGTATAAAGTTAAGCACCTAAATCCATATTTAGGCATCTAACTATAAGAGGCTTGATTTTATTTTTCAGTGGGGCTGAGCACCTGCAACTCCTCTTGAAGTAAACTAGAGTGGTGGGTCCTTTGCACCTCTGGACTTAAGTGTATAAAGTTTGGAAATCTTGCCCTGTGAGACCTGATAAAGACTGCAGAAGAAGTCTGTGTCAGCCTAGGGTTCTACTTCTTTTACAGCAAGAGGCTAGGGCAGATGGAACCTAAAGATCACCTGCTCCCACCATTCACCTGAAATGAATTATCAGTAATACTGTTGCTTGTGTTCCATTAACACCCACAGGGTATATCTACAGTGCAAGTGAAGGTGTGATTGTAGCGAGTACAGGTAACAGTGGCAGTGGAGATGACGAGGCATAGGCTTTTGCAAGGGCTGGCAACCAGAATCAAGCCCCCAATGAGTCTGGGTCCATACTCTGGTTACTAGCCTATGACACCCTGTCTACACTGCTATTATTGTGTAATAAACGGAAACAGAACAGGTTACACATATAAAATACTATCCTAGGTCTACACTTATCAGTGTTTAATAAAGTAGATTTTCTCCCAGGGATTCAGTCTTTGATAGAGCTGCTGGTTTTCGGTCAACACCAGGACCAAGGGGTCATGAATGTCTCATACCATTCAAGGGGTTTCCTCAGTGAATGGATGTTCTTTTTTGCCTTTTACTTGTATCTCCAGAGTTCATTGTCTTTGCCTCTGTCCAGGATCACCCCCAGTGGTTGAGTGTTTGGTATCTTTCCATCCCATTTACTGCATATGCCGATTTGGCTTACAATGCATAATTTACATCTGCCTTAACACAGACTTTTTAGGAACATATTTCCAGTACATGTACATAACTCTTTACATGGTAGCAATAAACACATCTTACAAGGATTATGAGAATCTGTGTGACATAGGCTTTTATTAGATACCTTGCATGATAGTCTTTATGGATACATCCTAGGAAAGCAATGTGTTAGCTGTAGTGAGCTTGTCGGGCATGATAGGAGTTGCTGACATAGAATAGTGAACCTTTTGCCTGCTGCAGCAATGGGTCACTGTGTCACAACACTCCCTTATCTGTGTAACTTGGCCTGGGGCATCCCAAGAGTCAAGAGGCACCTAGATCCCCAGGCTCTCAAAGGAGAGCCTGAAGTGGCTGTGAAAGGACTTGTGATCTTTAGGAAAAATCAGTGACAAGTTTTCAGTCCTAGCGCCTGGTTTGCACTGGCTACCTCTTCAGTGAGATCTCTGCAAAGAAAAGGGCTGGATGCATTTCAAAACGCGCGATTCTCCTTTGGCTTTCTCGGTTTCTCCAACGTAAGGGAGGCCATGGCTATAGATTTTTGCAGGCCCCCAAAGGCCGCCGGTGCGAGCAAGGAGTAGCAGAGCCGTGGCTACTGCTAAAGCGGCAGCTGCCCTAGAAAGATTAAACTGCACCTGTCGGCCAGCTTCAGTCCCTGCGTGCAAACCCCTGGCCGTAAACCCCGTGGGGTACAGAAAACACCCAGCCACCGCTTCGCACCCCCTCCGCTCTGTCAGTCTCCCCACCCCGTACCTCCATTCTCTCTGCTCCCCAACTTTCCTCCATCTCCTCCAATCGTCCCCCTCTCAGCTAGGGTGACCAGATGTCCCGATTTTATAGGGACAGTCCCGATTTTGGGGTCTTTTTCTTACATAGGCTCCTATTACCTCCCTCCCACCCCCTGTCCTGATTTTTCACACTTGCTGTCTGGTCACCCTGCTTGCTCCTGTGCAGCAGCCTCTGCCCTTGCGGGAGGGAGCCCGGAGCCCGCCCATGGCTACAGCAGCGGGCGGCGGTGACGGGGCGCGGGCTGGCCGCGGGCTCGGGCCGCTGCGGGGATTGGTCGGCGGCGGCAGAGCTGGGCTGCCCGTGCAGTGACCCAGCGCGCGCGGCTCCTCCTCTGTGCAGCGGCGGGGCTGAGCCCGGAGCTGCGGCGGCGGACAGAGGGGAGCGGGCGGCAGGCGGGGTTACAGCGAGGGCAGGCGGGCTCGCTGCGCGGCGCTGCCCCCTCCCCCTCTCCGGGCTGAAGCGGCGAGAGCTCCCGCTCCTGTTCCAGCCTCCGTCGGCTGCCAGCCGGGGACGGGAGAGAGGAGAGCGGGGCAGAGCCGCCGGTTGCTGGCTCTATGCTGCCCGCCCCGGCGCTAGGAGCCCGCCCCGGTGGGACGCTGGTGCCGGGATTGCTGCTGGGATAACCCCCGCCGCCCTGCTCCGCCGCCTGCTGCTGCTGCCCGGGCCGGACGGAGGATGCTGCCCGGGTCGCGGGGGACTCTGACCAGGGGACCAGCGGCGGCGTCCTCTCCTCCGGCTCCGAGCGCTTGTGCTGCCCCCGGAGCAGCCGCCTCCCCCGGGGAGCGATGACTTCAAAGCACCAGGCGGACTGGATCCCGTACAGGTAGGGAAGGCGCCTCCCGCCCCGGGATGGTCCTGGTGCGTGGCAGGGAGCCAGGGCAGCCCGGGCACGACGGAGCGTGGGGTGAGCGGCTCGCCCTCAGCCCCGCAAAGTTTTTAGGGAGAGGGAAGGGGTGGGGGGACTCCCCTTGCTGGGAGGAGAGAACTGCTCATCCCCCCCTATTGTTTTGGGGTTGCTCCTGTTTGGGGCTGAGCGCGCCCCTTTGCGCGGGGAAGGGCTCCCAGGGCGGTGGTCCTGAGCAGTGTGATTGCTCTGGAGGCCAGAGAGCCCATGTTTGATCTGTTGGGGCAGTTCAACAGGCACCTCGCCTTTGCTCTCCTGGTTTTCATGACTGGAACCTGAAGTGGGCTGGATCTCTACTTCTTTTTTTAACACGCCAGAGAAATGTGGGGCACCTCGGGTTTCCTATAGGAAGTCTGGATACTTTCCTTCCTTTAGAAGCGACAAAGGGTCCTGTGGCACCTTATAGCCTAACAGAGGTATTGGAGCATAAGCTTTCGTGGGTGAATACCCACTTCTTCAGATGCATCGGATTCATTTCCTGCCTTTGTCTCCCAGGTAAAAGTGGGGGCACATCACCAAGTTTTTGCCCTTTTTTCCCTCTCTGCTCCCCAGTCTTCTCAGATACAAATGGGCTCTAGGAATCACTGGGGTGAAAGTGAGCTGAGATGGGCCACCCGAATAAGAGTCCAAATTTGAGACCCTGCTCCCACTGAAGTTAGTGGTAGCTTTACCTCTGACTTCTGTAGGAGCATGTTTAGGCCCATTGCCTGTAATCAATGAACCTCTCTGGCTGCTCTAGTATATTCTTGGCAGTTGTGAAACCTACTTTTACTTGCAGCTGAAAAGCTTTGTAACGGTCACACACGTGCAGTGTTCAGAGGCACCAAGGCTGTTTAGAGCAGCAGCAAAAGCAGCCGATAAGCTTTTTGGGGGTATTTTGGTGTTAATGCAAAATCAGTTCCAAGGACTATTCCTGTTCTGCTTTGTAGAATGAATTGCACCACGAGTCCCATGCTGCACTTGGGACTTATGTCTATTGGTAATTTCTTGCTGGATGAGGTGACTCTATTGAATAAAAAGGACAGTCACTGCGGAAAGGAAAGGAGTTTGGAGGGTTTTGCTCAGACAGATTAGGCACCTGGCTGAGCATCTGTAGACTGAATCCCCAGCTGGTTTGGTTTTTATTGTAGCTATTGGTGGGTAACTTCTTTATGGAAGAACAAAGTAACCTTTTCTATATGATGCCTCTAATAATTCCTTTCCTCCTGCCCACTCTCCCTCTTTAATACAGCATAGACACATTATGGGCCATATAGAAGCCTGGCAGTCAGTATTAGCTGCCCTCCCTGCTGCAGCTGCCATGGAGAAGAGCTGTGATTGCCATGGCAGCGCCAGCTATCGCTCTCTTTCATTGGTTCCTTGGTTGCCATAAGCTACCAAAGTCTCTGTCTGCTGGCTCTCTTTCTGGAGAGGTGTGTGCGTCAAAAGTGTGGTGGGCAGCACCTGTCACTCTAGAATGGATCCCCTTATCCCTGTTCGGGTGGAGAGGAGGAAGGGCTGTAAGACAGTCTGCAGATTGCAGTCAGAGCTTGCGGGACAGCTGCACTTTAGGGGCTCTGATCCTTGTTTGTGTCTAGACTGGCACTGTGGCAGAAGTCATTAAGAGTTTGGGTGCACAAGGAATACGGGATAAAGGTTTCAGAGGATTGTTGTAGACAAGCGTGAGCTTAGGGGGACTTCAGCCCCCCCCCCAATGGTAATTGCATTAATAAATAAAGGAAACTGTGGGATAGAAGTTAATTTATCTCACTTTATTAAAAGTGGGCAAATTTAATTATGGTACAAAACTACTAATGAAAGTGATATTTAGCTGCTTTATTATTTTTAACTTTACTCGCTTCCAAAAAAAAAAAGAAAAAAAAAGTTGCTTCTGCCCTGGCAATGGCTGCATTACAGATGGCTGATATTGCATGTACAGGTTTATATTGTTACCCTTATATATTTTCCATGTTTAGCTTTTGAATATTTTATTTGGTTTTATATTATCTGTTTCATGTGGTTTCCAGTTGCTTGTGCAGTGCTCTGAACACTTATTATTACTTATTTTTAAGAATTTAATTTGCTTATCAGATTTCATTTAAAAATGTTCTGTGTTTTAAATTGAAGGATTGCAAAAAGGAAGTGTCTGGGAGTTTTATTTAATATAATGGCTTCATTTTATAAAATCATATTTCAGGGCTTTAGTTACTGTACAATGAGTAGTTATTAGGGTCATAGATGGAGACATTTTAGTTTGAATAGGTATATTCAGAACATTGGTAGCACAACAAAACTGTCTTATCCATGTTCCACCAGATTCTGTGTAAATCAAACAGTTTTTATATGCAAATAAAGTACTCAACAATTTTAGGAGGAAATCATAATTTTTTAAAAAGTTCTTTACAGAACACATTTTAAAAAGTAGTACAACGGTTTGAAAAGTATTGTAGGGAAACTGTGCTTTGCCCCAATATATATTAACCTTTTTATATGAATTACAGCTATCCTAGTGGCTAGATATCATAGTGACAGATGCACTATAAATATAGAAGATGAATAAATCAGTCCCTAGGATGGAGTAAAAATAAGGTGGTTAATGATGCAAATGAAAACTGTAATGTTTTTCTTTTGGGAGATCCATGTAGATTATCGTCCTAACAAATATAAGTATTTCAGAGATTTAAGAGTTTAATAATGATTACATAGAATGTAAGAATGCTGTCATTGACTCCTGGACTGTGCCTTCAGGGTGTGTATCAGAGCAGAGACAGAGCACAAAAGAAGATGGACTACTGCTCCAAAAGCCACTAGCTAAGCCTATTATGTCATTTGGAGTCATGTAGTAAAGAACAGTGTTCCACCAAATCACTTGTTCCATGACTCTTCCCTGTTGCAGCCTGGCCATTCCCCTTTTCTTACACAGTAGACGGGCCATGCTAAAACTTTGCAGAAGAGCTGATGGTGGCTATAGAGAGGGAAACAAAGAATGACGTGTTGCTACATTTTCCTTCCACGCTACTGTTTTGGTCTCCTCTGTATTACACAATTCATAGAAATGTACTACCCTTGGTAGTGGTTCTTCGTATTTGCCTCTTGTGTATATTTATCACAATCTGTCTGGTTTTATTTTCAATGCATGTTTTCTTTACTATTACAACTAGCAAGTGCTAAAAATAAATAAAGTAATCACATTCCTTCTGCTGTGAAGTAAATATTTTTGTTTAGATTTATGGGAATACTATTAATTCTGCCCTATGGAACTCGAGCTCTTTATTTTTCATTTGAGAAAAGGCTGGACTCTGAGTGGTGGTAAGCACTGGCAAATCCTATTAAACTCTGTTGTGTTCAGCATCCCAGAAGATCCAGCCCAAATATGTTTATCCAGCAAACTTGAATCTCTAAAGTGTGTTTTATTTCAGTAAATGAATTACATATGTAATGGTGTTCGTAGGGCAAAACTTGCACTTTTCAGAGATTTGCACATGCAGAGTAAGAGAAAACCCTAAAAATTGTTCACATCTTAGACTATGTTCAGTTCTGTCTGAGGGAAAGACTTACATTGGCTGATCTGCTTGGAGATACGACTTCTTACCTCCTATTTCCTCTTGTACGATGTCCTGATTTCAGTGGTTGTTAGCTTTAAAAGCTGAAAGGTTGTTGCATACCTACTGTTGGCTGTCATATCCCACCCATTCAATATAATGGGGAAAGAGTTTGGGGCAAAAGCACAGGACTGTTGGCATGCTGCGGTCCATAAAGACTTGTATAACATGGCCTGAACTTCATTGACCTAGATGCAGCATGGTACAAAAGCTGTAGGACCATTGCAGAATGAGAAAAGAAATTGTAACTTTAGTGTGGGCTCTAAAACTATGATATAAATCTTTCACTTATATTGCTCATTCTTGCAATCTGACTATTCCAGTATGTAGATGCATATCTGAATTTATTCAAGCTTAAGAGTCACTTCTTATAAAATGTCAGACTGCTCATCTGAGTATAATGGATACACTTTTCCTTTAAAATGGAAGGCGCCAGGAAGACTACTAAGCAATCCATGAGTGTCCGAAGCTCATAATAGATTTTAGTACAATTGAGATATTGAAAATTTTTTGAGCAGATTAACTAAAAATATGAGAGAATTCATATCCATGCTAGTTTTTGCTCCCCCCAAATGGATGAAAATTCGTATTATTTGTTGGGTAGAATTTATAGTATTTAACATTTTGCCCCAAATACTTTATTCTATTCTATTCTATTCTCTCTTTTGTAGCATTAACACTGATAGGCTGTGGCACTGGAGACCTGCAGTATCACAAATGTGTCACCTGCTCTCTGTAGTCTAATGCAATCTAATGTAGATTAGAGCTGTAAAATAAATAAATAAATGCTTCAATGAGATTACTCACATAAAGTTAAGCATGTGAGTGAGTCTTTATAGGATTGGGGCCATAGGTGAGGCCATAGATAGTTGTTAAAAAAAAAAAAAGGTTTTGGCCCTCATTATAAGGAAGCAAAAAGAGGTCTAGAGCCCCATTTAAAAAAAAATTGTAGATCACCTGCAAAAATTGGGTCATTCCTATTTTCAGTAAGCTACATCTTCCTTAGGAAATGTTTTTGCTTCTCTGTGTTAAATATCTTGCTATAGTGTCCGTTAGCAGTTTTCACTGAAAAGTATTGACCAAGAACCACATTAATGTTGTGTAAGTAATGATAACATATGTCTAAATATTTTGTTATCCAAAATGTCTGTTGGAGAATCTTGACAAACATATAGGTTGCCTTAATTCATAAATGTAAGTAGAGGTATTCAAAAACCTGGATCCAAATTTTGCATTGAGCCCATTGCTAACTTGTAGGATCGATGGAGTTTACATATTAGTTTTGTTTAATGCTAGGATATTAAAGATACTTTGGATAAAGAAGTACAGTTTCTTCACTAAGACTGTGTGAAACTCCCATTATTACAAAATAGACAAGTGTAGTAAAGGGATAACTCCCTCTATGGAGTTGTAATGCCTCAGTAGCATGTAGTTTTTGTGACTATTTGTGTAGGTATAAAAATACTTAGCTGATTTTTAATAAGTTTCAACAGAAGAACATTTAAAGTGCAATTTTTACACCAGAAAAATATAGCACTGTCCGATGAAAAGTGTTGTGAGCATGGGGAAATTTGTGTCCGTAGTTCTTGGGAGCGCTCTGTATAATTCTATTGGAAATATACAGAGTTATTTAAATAGTCCCACAAAACCCAGCAGGATCCTGTGAACTGTACAGCATGGGATCTAGCAATTTTAGCAGATGGCACTATATAAAATAACATACCTATGCAATACAAGAAATATACATACAGCAGCAATATATATCCTTGAAATTTTTTTTGGATTGTGCATGTATTTTCTGTGCTTAAATACATTTGCCATGGAATATCTAAGTTGTACTTAGAAATCCTAACCTTTTCAATGGTCGATCTGTAGTGACATGATTGATTTTGTAAGATAAAATATGATGATTTTGATAAAAATTGTGTGGGAGAGGTGCTGTGTCATAGATTTACAAATACGGTAATTGGAGTGGTTGGAATTTTTTTAGAAATGACACACAAATAAGCTCTGTAAGAAGGATGTTGTTGAAGATGAATGTGGCCATTACTTGTTCCTGTTCTATTAAGATTAGAAAGACATTTATTTGACGTATATTTTCAGTATGTTAGTCCCTGCACACCCAGGGTTGCAATGTAGCTAAAAAGTCCAGCTTCTCAGATGGATTTGTTTGTGATTGGGAGTGTTTGGCACAATATGCACTTGTCACTCAGCCTGCCTGCTTGGAGGGGGTAGGGTTCAATGTTTGTAAAAGGGCTGCTCTTAAGGAGGAGTGTGCTTAGACCGCATGTCTCCTGCCCACCAGATCAGGTTGATGGGACTAGTCTGAGGATTTCTGTGGTGGGTAAAATTTAACATGGTCTCATTCTTTAAAACATTTCACTTATAACTCTGCCTAAAGCAGAGACTGTCCTTCTTATAGAAGATGTTATAGAGAATCCAACTGAGATCAAAGCCCTGTTGTGATAGGTTTTGTATGAACACATCATAAGAGACCATCCCTGTCCAGAAAATTATTATCAAAGAGACAAGCTAGACAAAAGGTGAAAGAAAAGGAGTGTTACTGTTCCAATTTTACTTTTGGGAAACCAAGACACAGAGGGTCTGATCCTTTGAAGTCAATGGGAATGGGACAAGGAAGGATTGTGACTTGCCAAGGACACTCAGGGAGTAAGTGACAGAACTGGGAATAGAACCCAGATTTCTCCCGTCCAGTGCTCGAACCTCAAGACCATCCTTACTACGCTAATAATTAGTCTGAGAGACCAACATCCCATTTAAGATAAAGCTAGTTATCTATCGGATAGTAATGACATTCAGTAACTACTGAGCTAGGCCAGAGTTGAATCAAAGACTTTGAATGGAAATGAAAGATTGTGTGTCCTATTACAAATATCTGTACCAGTCAGTTTTCCTCTCTTAGCCTTAGGAATTTGGTCTCCCCCTTAATGCTTCTGCCGCTTGCTGATGCATGAACTGTCTTGGTGGAAGGCAGCATTTCCTCTCTGTGACTGGCTAAAAATTCTGCTTCTGGAGGGATGGATTTTCTCCACATTTCTCTTTGTCTGTTTCCTTTCCCTCGTTTTGATGACTATTCCTGTTTTTATTGTCTGTTTACGCTCCTCCAATACACTGTTTCCTTTTAACTTGTCCATATTTATCTCTAATCTTTCCTTCCCAAGCCCTTGTTGTTTTTCTCTCCTATTTCCTTTCCTTCTCTGTTCTCCTGCACAATTTATTTTTCCCCTTGACTTTGCTTCAGATATTTCCTATCATTTTCAGTGCAAAGGGATAAATTGCTATGCTTTCAGGCCCTTCAGAAGTCTCCTTTCTTCTAGCAGTCCCTGGACTGAATGTAACCCCACAAAAATAGGTATGTTCTGTTGTGTTACTATAGATCCAGGAGGCACAGAGGAGAGCTGTGTGTGAAGGAAGAATGCATGTGGGCCCAGAAGCATGGTGCTTAATTTCTGTAGGCAAAAGAGGCAGAGAAAACCTCCTTAAAAAAAGAAGGTGGGAGACTTTGCAAACTGCAGACTCAACAGTGATGTTGCAGTCTGAAAATTACTGTAGGGAAAAAAGGCAATTTAGTATTATGTTTTCTAAAAGTCATAAAAAGTGGTCTTTCTATGGAAAACATGAGAGTAGGGCCCTACCAAATTCAGGATCCATTTTTGTCAATTTCACAACCAGGGTTTTTTAAAATTAGCCATTTTCATGTTTTCAGATGTTTACATCTGAAATTTCATGGTGGTGTAACTGTGGGGGTTCCAACCCAAAAGTCGGTCAGGCTGGGGGGTGGGGGTGGTCACAAGGCTATTGTAGGGGGTCATGGGATTGCCAGCCTTACTTCTGTCCCGTTGCCTTCAGAGCTGGGAAGCCAGAGAGGAAGGGCTAGTCTACACTTACCAGCTCTGTCGGACGCGTCGGATCGATCTTCTGGGTTCGATTTATCGCGTCTTGTCTAGACACGATAAATCGAACCAGGAAGTGCTCCCCGTCGACGCTGGTAATCCTGCTCCACGAACGGAGCAGGCAGAGTCGATGGGGGAGCCTGCGCGCTGCGGTGTGGACCAGGGGTGAGTACTTTGAAGTTCGAAATAAGATACTTCGACTTCAGCTACGTTATTTACGTAGCTGAAGTCGCGTATCTTACTTCGAACTTCAGGGCTAGTGTAGACCAGCCCGAAGGCTGCTGGCCAGGTGCCCAGCTCTAAAGTCAGAACCACCACAAGCAGCAGTGCAGAAGTGAGGGTCGCAGGGTATGGAGTGGTAGGTTACTATATGTCCAGTTTTCCCAGCAGTCTCCCACCCCAGTGGGGGGCAGGTGACAGCTGGAGCCACAGACTTCCTGCGCTGGTGGGGTGTGGTTGACAGCTGGAGCCCCGGAGCTTCCTGCAGCCAGGGGAGGTTCTCGGAGATGGATCTGACCTGCCCCGAGAGTGGCCCCTTTGTTAGTCTCTAAAGGTGCCACAAGTACTCCTGTTCTTTTTGCAAGGGAAGAGGCAGTCTCATTCCTCCCCATCCCCAGCCAGGACTAACAGCTGGATCCCTGCTGGGACCAGATTTCATGGGGGAGATCAGATTTCACAGTCCCTGACCTTTTTCACAGTTGTGAATTTGGTACGGCTCTACATATGAGTAAATCAAATCATGAACAGCACCTCAAGTTGGCATACACTATGGTGTTTCATTTGCATTTTTATATAGATTATCAGTCTGTTTATGAAAATAGTGTGGTGATTTGTTTAAACATGGCATGTCTATATAGTAAATCTGTTCCTCTAACAGGTTTATTACCTTTAATTGGGATTTTATTATGTATAACTCTTAAATAATAGTATCCCAATTTATTATTTTAATAGTTCAGTAGTTAATACCCTTTAAAATTAACTGAAATTATTCATTCCACATATCAAGTATTGGTAGAAAATTGTTCAATTCTATTGTTACTGCAGGTTACTCAAAGATAAACTTACACAAGTATATTTTTGTAACAGTAGTCTCTTTTTTTAACCTTTTCACTGCTTCCTAATGCTCTGATATTGTAGAATGTAGGTATCAATTATAAGGATTAGTAGATGCATCCTTGCTGTCTAGCTAGGAAGATATTCCCACAAATTGTGTCCGGGGAAGATTTGTGGAAATGAATGAGAGTGGGGAACAAAAGAAATATCTCCTTGGGATTTTGCAGTCTTCTTCACTGTGGGAAGGCCTTTGCAAAGAGAAAAGTCTAGTGTTGTGCTCTGCACATGGAAGGACAAGGCCAGGGACTTCTGCAGCTGAGGGTGCTCAGATGAGAGTGCCCTGCTGTAGACCCCCAGGAGTTTCACCCTGAGCTCTGTTATTTATGTTACAGTAATACTCTACAGATATACAGAGGCTGTCCTCCCTGAAGAGCTTACAGACAGGTGAGGAAACGGGGTACAACATGCCAGCAAAGTTATCAGAGTGATTATTGCCATACATCTTGTTACTTACATTGATTTTTTTGTTATGGATATATGATCATCAGCTGCTCGTCTAGTTGGCCAATATTGACTGGCTGATTTCTTCTATGTGTTGCTTTAGAGCTGGGTCATATGGAAGACAGGGGCAGATGGAGTGGTGGTCTTACAGTTGTGATTAGGAAAGGAATTTGTAAATGCGTGGCTTCAGGGAATCCCCACAAGAGGCCCTTTGCCTCAGTTTCCCTCTTGATTCCTCAGATAAACTCCGTTTAGCCTTTAGAGTACACAAATAGCCCTTTTATGGGGTTAATTTATTACTGGAAGTCCCTTGACTCTACCATAAACCAGAATCCCTCTTTCTCCCCCCCCCACCCCCTGCAACAGTCCAAACAACAGTCTCTCAGTGGTCCCAACAGTCCAACACTAAGTATGACTCCGGCATGTCTCACCTCGCCTCACCCCAGCCCCTCGCGTTGGGTGTTTCTCTGCCCGGTTTCCTTCCCAGGTGGGGTTCAGTGGGCTGATCCCTCCATCGTTCCCCAGCCTTCAGCCGTCTCTGGCACTCCAGCTTCAAATCTCTGGCTCAGAGAGCCAGCAGCCATCTCCCTCTGCTGCTCTCAGTCTTCGGCCCTCTCTGGCCTGGGGAAGTTTGTAGGTGACACCCCCTCCCTCCCGACTGCTTTCCACTTTCAACAGCCTGATTGGGCTCCACTGTTCAGTCAGGGAACTCTCCTACTGCTGCCTCCTTCAGGGGCATCCCCTTGCTGAAGATCTCAGCCCAGTTCTGCTCTTCCTCTGAGCTCCTTGTGCTCTCTGTTTCTGGACTCCCTCTTAGGATTCTGGTCTCTCATTTCTAACTCCGAGGGGCAGCCCCATTAGGGCACACCTTGGCTGGAACAGGAGGCCATAAAATTTAATTCAAGGGGCCAGCCACCCTGTTACAGTGCTCCATGAATACAGTGCATGGAAGAAAGTGCAGAGAGGATTGTGGGAGGAGCAGATAAATGGGGGATCTTAGCTGGAGTGGTGCAGGGGGATGACTCAAAAAAACACAAGTAAGTAGTGAGGGAAAAAGTTATTTAGAGCCAGGCATGAAGGCAAGGATCAGCAGTTCAAATGAGATGCTAGTGGAAGGAGTGAAAGAGGTGTTCAGATTGACAAGCAAGGATGGTAATCTTAATGACTGCCCTCTGTATGGACTGAAGGGGGCATCATTGGGATGAATTGGGCTCAAGGCTCTCTGAGGGAATGATTGAAATAGTCCACAATAATCTGAATTTGAAAGGGAATTTATTTTGATTGTATTTGTGATATTCTTCTGTTCACTGTCCGAACAGTGGAGTGCTCCAGCTTTCTTCCATGAAGCTGAATTTTAGCTTTAGCTCTCAAATGTTCCCCCATCCTGAGTTCTGAATTGTAAAGTTGATTGTAAAACTTGCAGTTCCTGCTGAGATGCATGTTAACACAAATCTGTGACTATTATAATTCATAATTAGTGATGTAAATCATCTAACAAAGGTAATGAAGTGACAGCATGGGTTTTGCATGGTATATTTGATTGTAATCACAATTTTAGCTACCTGCAAATGAGGAATTATATGTTGAGGAAATTCCTTGATTGATTTCAAATAATAAGTTTGTGAATATGCGTGAAGTTTGTCCATGGGTGGATTAGATGCATCAGTACTTGGTTCCTGGTTAGGGGTGGGATCAAAACAGTTCTCTATTCTAATGGTATCACTTTGAAAGGCAGAATGGTACAAAGCTAAGTACTTTCCTCAAATGGTGACTGTGCCAAAGTAAAAGTAAAAGGGAGAACAGCTGCACTTCTTTCAATGTGAGATTGCAGCTGGTCAGATCTGATGCAGCCACGCTTTTGTTGGTTTGTAAGGGCAGGAAGACACTACCTCTCTGTATACGACACTTCTAATAAAAAAATACAATGTGAAAATTAATGCTGGATGCTGACTTAGACTAACCACTTGGTTTCCTAGTTGCCACTAATAGTGACCTAAAGAGACTTACTATATACTAGAAACCATTCCCCCCACACTTTTTTTTTGTTTTTTGGGCAGATATAAAACCAAAACCCAGGGTAGGAGGAATTTCCTTTTCCATTAAACAAGGTTTTGAAGACGTTTGGGTAGCATGTACTCGTATATGCCTAGCTAAACTGCAGGGTAGGCATATGGGGAGATCATTCATCTTTTGGGACACAGCGTATACAGAGAAACTGGTAAATAAGATTTAAGTTGCTTCTGCACACCAGTGAGACAGGCTGTGATCATTGATTCTTCCAAGTTAGTGAATTTTAAATCACTTCATCTGCTGCTGTTGCAGATTTTAAAAAGAAGTAATGTACAAATTGCTAGCATTGTTCTTTTACATTTCTGTAAATTAGGCCCAAGAACTCTTACTTGGCATATAACTAAATATATCCTATAAAATAAAAATGGTGAGTCTTATTCCTTTATTTGAGGTGGAAATGGTTAAGTATCTTTTATGCTATTTTATCTCTGTCTGAAATTGATTACATAGGTTCTTGTGAACATTAACCCCTGTCTGTTCAAAAATAAACTACCCCAGCATGAGCCATCTACCCTAAACCTCTTTCCTATTACAATTTTCTTTTTGAACCAGGATTGTAATTTCCAGGTATGTACGAAATAAATGATCACAAACATTCATGTTTATTCTGGGACATCCAGAATAGCAATCCAGAAAACGAGGCAACAAATTTGAATTATTTTTGTAGAGTATAATTTTAATTTGGAATTTCCAGGCTTTGTATTTTTTTAACAGCAAAATTCCCTTGAGAGTTTTCATCCTCTATAAATAATTGAGAAATATATTTACAATTGTAACTCTGGGTTAACAGAGTAGTTCTTGTGTGTGGGAATAAACAGTCAGACCACTTCATTTAAAGTATGGGGCATCTGGAAACATTTAACTTCTGTGTCCTGTGTCCGGTACAACATTATCACATAGGTTGAAACCCTAGCCTTATTGAAGTCAATGGCAAAATTCCCGTTGACTAAAATGGGACCAGAATTTCACCCGTAGTCTTAAAGATACAGCAACTCCAACGTCAAAGAAACTTAAAATTAAAATGGAAGCAACTTTATTTTCTATATGAAAGTTATGACCCTGAGGCAATCATAGTTTATTTGTCTAATAGTGACTATGTGCTTGGGATTGTACAAAACAGTCCTGACTCCAAAGATTTTACAATCTTAAAGAATAAATTAGGATTACAGGTAAAATAGTAGCATTTGAATTTTAGGCTAATGTATACCTACAAGAAATAGTATGTTATGGCTAATTAAACATATTAGAGATTATGGGTGGGATTTTTAAAAGCACTCTGCGTTGTTCTAATTTTGCTCCCATTGTTAGCCCAATACTGAGTCCTTTTCGATAATCTGACGGTATAACTACCACTGAAAATGCTGATCGTTTGGGGGATGGGAGAGGAGGGAAAATTTGTTCTGCCTATTCAAAATGGCACGCAGCACGTATCTCTGAGACCTAAACTGTTTTTGTGTATTCCTTGGTAAGAACAATTCATTCTCAGCACAAAATGATTATTATCAAGAAAAAAAATACACCCTAGGCACAAAAATACTACATTTTCACTGTGTGTTGTACATACATCCAATCAACAATACTGGGAGTTCTCAAATTAATTCCTTGCGCGTCGTGATGTAAATTCAGCTCGAAGGGTCTTAGTCCGTTTATAACTAGCTTTGTAATTTCCATTTTTCTGTGAACAAATGTTTGGATTAATGATGCTATTCATGACCTGCATATGCAATAAGCAGTAACTAGTGTGTGGCTTTGCTCTTTTCTTGAGCTGCATTTGACTAGTACCATTTTGTTGATCATTCTTTAGCAAAACTTTTATTTTCTTTCTTTCTTTCTTTACTTTCTTTTGCTACAGTCTTAATAGTCCTAAAATTGTTTATCTTGTGAATTGGAAACAATTTATTCATTTTCCTTCTGGTGCTCAAATCATTTTCCAGCATATTGTAATAATCATATCACTTCTTCATGAACTCTACTAAATTTTACCTTAGTGACTATTTTCTTTTTTATATGGTCTGGAAAATTGCTATGTGGTATTCTGTCCTTCTGGTTATTAAATGTCTTGTGGTTCTTTTTGGAAGAGTAGGGATACTGGCCAAATTCCAACTAGGGTAATTGCATTCTGCGATTTTCCTTTTCAGTTTTTTGCTTAACCATATATGTCTACTGCTGTAGGATTTCTAGACATGGCATGGATCAAATGTAAAACTTGTCATTAAGTCAGTGGTAACAAGGCATTCAATATAAACACCTCTCTTCCTTGTAGTACTCCAAATATTCATAAGTAACTAACTAATAGTCCTAAAACAACCACATGCCTGAGCAAGAAGATGTTATACAGCCGAGGACACTCTGTTGATGATTTCCTGCCTCTACTCCCAAGTGTGTGAATTTGGGAACTTTCAATGAAAGTAGTCCTAAAATAGCTAGATTCCAAATCTATGTAAGGCTTTATAAATTAGAAACAATAGATTGACTTGTATCTGGAAGCAGATGGGAAACAGGCACATTTCACACTAAATTTCTCACAACAGAGCTCTATTATGCAAGCTGATTGCCACATTGCAGTAATCCAGTGTGGAGGTGACCAAGGTATTGATGGGTTCTGAAAGCATGCTCCATACCTTGTCCCTCTCAAATTTTGGATGGCACTTCAGATTCTTAAACCTTGGGTCGAATGCTGTCGCTAATTTTTAGAAATCTCACATTGGTACCTTCTTTGTGTTTTGTCAAATCTGCAGTGAAAGTGTTTTTAAAATGAACATGTGCTGGGTCATCATCCGAGACTGCTATAACATGAAATATATGGCAGAATGCAGGTAAAACAGAACAGGAGACATACAGTTGTCCCCCAAGGAGTTCAGTCACAAATTTATTTAACCCATATTTTTTTAACAAGCATCATCAGCATGGAAGCATGTCCTCTGGAATGGTGGCCAAAGCATGAAGGGGCATATGAATGTTTAGCATATGTGACACGTAAATACTTTGCAACGCCAGCTGCAAAAGTGCCATGCAAACGCCTGTTCTCACTTTCAGGTGACATTGTAAATAAGAAGCGGACAGCATTATCTCCCGTAAATTTAAATAAACTTGGTTGTCTTAGTGATTGGTTGAACAAGAAGTAGGACTGAATGGACGTGTAGGCTCTAAAGTTTTACATTGTTTGTTTTTTGAGTGCAGTTATGTAACAAAAAACTACGTTTGTAAGTTACACTTTCGCAATAAAGAGATTGCACTACAGTACTTGTGTGAGGTGAATTGAAAAATACTATTTTTATAA
Organism: Macrochelys suwanniensis; assembly: GCA_033296515.1. NCBI lineage: Eukaryota > Metazoa > Chordata > Testudines > Chelydridae > Macrochelys > Macrochelys suwanniensis. Next base: position 96,737,049 of record CM065781.1, on the reverse strand, counting down.
TTTTATAGTGCAAATATTTGTAATACAAATAATAATATAAAGTGAGCAGTGCACACGTATTCTGTGTTGTAATAGAAATCAATATGTTTGAAAATGTAGAAAAAACTCCAAAATATTTAATAAATTTCAGATGGTATTCTATTGTTTAACAGTGCAATTAATCGTGATTAATTTTTTTGAGTTAATCATATCAGTTAACTGCGATTGACAGCCCTAATAAACAGATGCAAGCTGAGTGTTATTCACATATTGATGATTCTGCAGCCCAAACCTCACATCCCATGTTAAATAGGAAATATGATAGTAGTTTTGAGGTGGAGAAGTAGCTAACTAGTACCATCCTCTAAGATTTCAAGAAAAGGATGCAATGAAACCTTTGGAAAATTCTCATTCCCTTCTGCTGGGACCTGCAGATATACAGCAGCACATCATCCTCAATATCATCAGGCTGCTGATAGTGGAAAAAAAAACTATAATAATTTACGTGGATATAATGTTCCCCACTTCCTGTCTTATACTGCTATGCACAAATTGTGGTGTTTTATTCCACAAACTGAAAGACATCACTGCTAGTCAAAGTGATTGTATGCAGACTGTACATTCAGTTAGTACAGTGCTTTGGGATCAGTTTGGATGAAAGGCACGATATAAATGTAAGGATTATCATAAAGTTATAATTTGTCTGAGGCCTGGTTTACAATAGAAAATGAGGTTGGTTTAATTATGTCAGTCAGGGGTGTGAAAAAATCCGACTTAACTCCCCATGTAGACAGCACTAGGTTAACAGAAGTATTCTTCTGCTGACCTGGCTTCCACTTCAGGGAGGTGGATTAACTCGCCAACGAGCAAATCTCTCCCGTCGGTGTAGGTAGTGTCTACACTGAAGTGCTACAGCTGTGCTCAGTGTTGACTGGAAAATCTTTTTCCTGTCTGACTGATCTGGATGCCAAGTATAGTTTTTTTTTGTTGAGTTCCTGCCATTTCTATGAGTCTAGCATGAGTATTCCAGAATGAGTGCAGAGAAGATTAAAAGGAACAACAAGGAGAAATATGCAAATACTTTAACAGGCTGGGCACTGAAATTGAGAGTTGTGACTTGATGTGCAAATAACCACAGTTGGCACATGATATATTGATTACATCTTGTCATTAGATGGGTCTTCAGCTAGTTCATCAAGAAACCTGGAAATATGCAGTCATGTATAATTATCTGGGAAGCCTGTCCAAACATATGCTGGCATATGGATTTCAATTATGAGTAGAAGGAAACTGTATTTTGACTATATAAACAATTCAATTTTGGAAAGTACACATAGTACCTTATTCATCAGTATTTAGAAATAGCTTCCCACAGTACCAGAAACAGCTTAATTATATCTGGTACAATTGTACAGGACCTCCAGGATCATCTTCTAATTCAGTCTCCTGCATTTATCAGCAAAGATAGTTATTTTAACAATTGTACCCCACTTTTTCTGGAACATCCATACTGATTTATGGCATGAGTGATCCATGGAATAATTGCTTCAGTGGTCTTTATGTGCAGATGCCACTTCTGGTTTTAGCGGTATTTCCCTGGTAACACTGTTGTTAGCACAATAGACACTATAATACTTTGCCCTGTGTTATGATTTGGGGAATCTTGTGAATTCTGTGTGAGATTATGAACTTGCTGTATGTATCTTTACCAAGCAGCAAACCCCATTTTGAATGTGCAGCCCTGTGAATTCTGTTGTCCTTCTACCTCCCTGTTGGACTCAGGTTCAAAGGGCTGACCATACAGGGTTGTTAAATCAGGATGGTTTTCTATTCAAATACAAACATCTTAGATAATACTCTGGCTTCCTCCACAGGAAAAGTGGTTTGTTAGAGGAGGGATAGCCTGGCAACAAAGTCTCTGAATCACCCGAGGAGGCTGATCTGGTAGTCACTTGACAGTGGAATTGAAAGGCTATGATAGGGCAAGAACTGTTTTATTTGTGGATTTTGGTCATTTTCTCCAGCTTACGCAGATGGAAGCAGCTGCAGGAACTTGGTGAGGCAGGAGGACCCCTGCCTACCCGAACTCAGACAGTCCCCCAGGACTCCCTAGGGAAGAATGAGCTAGAGTGTGCTGTATTGCACACAGGACATTTGTTTTTTTAAATGATCTGTACTCTCTCGTACTATTGAGTAAAAAGCAATTGTGCTTTAGAATCCTGTATAAAGTTTCTTTGTGTTGTGTTATACCTATTTCATGCCCTTGAAGCGTTAACCAGTGACCCCAGAGCACCCACATGGCTGGAGTTCTTGGCAGTGGGTGTGTTTAAGCTCTGAATCTGAGGGAGTCAGTACTAGTCCCAGAGGCTGGGGTTCTAAATAGAGGATCGGCACCCTGAGATTGTGCCTAGGGACCCCAAATTAAGGGCAGTACGTGGACTCTGTTCAGACTCTGGAGGTTTAAAGCAGACAAGGGGGTTGGATCCCTCATAGCAGTGGTGAAGGAAGTGTCCAGGAGGGCGCATTTGACTAGATCTGTGACACCCTGATGTGATGATTTTCATCTGAGGATTATGGATTAGGTTGCAAAGGAGGAGAAATATTATTATCTTGATGCTGCATAAGGGGACACTTGAGACGGAATGAGATTGTGACTTTCAGTCACATCGTGAGTCAATGACAGGATCAGGAATAGACCACAAATCTACCACCTCCCTCCTAACACATTCCCATCCCTTTAACTACTATTAACCATGCTGCCTTTTTGGAGTTTTTCACTCAAAGCATATACAACTCCAAATAAAAATAATGGTAAGTATGCACATGTGTCCAACATCCAATAAACTCCAAAAAGTTATTTTATGGTACCCGAGGCTTAAAAAGAAGCTTCTGTGTGTGTGTGTGTTTTTTTTTAACAGTAGTAAATAGATAACCAGTGCAGGAATGACAAGGATAAACAAGGAATACTTTCTATTCATATAAGTCTAATCAGACACTTAAAGACATATATCTCCACTGCTCTCTGCTGTTTGATACATTGTGAATTTAGCACCAAAATATATATTCCATTTGCTAAAACTAAACTATTATTTTTATGAGAAGTGTACTAAATAATGTTAGTTTTTCATTATTTTTTCATGATAGTTTTTCCCCTCTATAAAATCAGTAGTAGTCATATCCCAGTATTATGCATTTGTATCATTTTTTCCATATTTTCATTGAAATTTTTCATATGAGTGAATTAGCAGGTTCAGAAGTGTGTTCACTGATGGAACCCCATGTAGGCTTTTATTCATCAGTGGAGAATTGCTCTTACTGTAATTGTTGCCTCCTTTGCTGACAGACATTATGGCAAATGAACTGGAATGATTAAAATGGCAGCTGCAGTCATACATTAATAAAATATGAAAGTGGTGGTACAAAAGCCCCTTATTGTGGTGGTACAATGCTATCATTACAGCATCTATTCACTGTTGCTACCTGATTTTGTAAGACAGGTACTGTATACTTCTTTCTTTTCTACAGTGTCTTATCAGCAATGTAAATGAAAACATAGCAGAGCATATCAACAGTTAAGTTTCCATATGTCATCTGTGATAACTTTATGTCTTCTGGCATCCACAGGGGAAAAGTGTTGATGCACTGATTGTGAACATCAGTCTTTCCTTGTTCACTAGGGACTAGGTTCAGGTCAATTGTACTCATCTTCAGTTGTGACCTTAATTAGAAGTGAATCCAGACTTTTCCAGAAGGAAAGACTAGTAAATTAACTTATTCTCTCTGCTCCTTATTCTCTTGGTGAAGAGAAACAAAAATTGCAGGACCGATATTACCTTAGGACCCACTTCTGTGCCATGCTTAGCTCAAATCTGCTACTCACATTCCTGGCTCATGTCAGTGACATCCCTTTTAAGTTATAATGCTATGAGATGGAGAATTTGGGCTTCTAAAGTTAGACTTGTATGCATAACTTTGGAGGTAATTTTATACAGACAAAAATACATACTTCAGAGTGGGCAAACTTGCAGAGTTGTATATAACTTTGAATATGTGAAAGATGTTACATTTCAAAAATTCCTTGTTCATGACACACTTCCTGTCTTGAAGCTCTCATTGGTTGAATGCAAACACTTGGGAAACAGCACTTTTCATGTGCAAACTGAATATGAATTTAAGATTCATCACTGCCCTACTGCCTGGGATCATAGACTCAAATTGAGACGGGGTCATATCTTCATCTTTCCTAGTAGGAAAAATTAGTTCCATGCAGCTAACTGTATGCTTGAAGTGTTCTTTTAGATTAAGTCTTAAAAACTGATGTCTTGTCTACCCTGATGTCTTGGGTAGACTTCCAATGGCTTTTCTGGGAGGAACATGGATCTGCTCTGGTAGTCCTGGCCAAAATGTCTCCTCCCCATCCTCCCACAGTGTGCTATGTGTCACAGTTTCAGGGCAACTACATGTGTATTCCCCCTTCATGATCCCTTAATGGGAACCCATTTAAGATTTCTGGCTCTGCTCTTGGATGGAGATCCATGTCTCTCTCCCTCCTGACCAGCAGTTTTAAGGCTGAAAAAATTATAAATTACCATACAGCTCTTTCTGAGTAAGCACATTTATTCTTAAGGTAAATGTATTACAGAAAAACAGTAAACCTATATAAACACTCACTAAACATACCAGGAGTCACCCATCTGCCTTATTGGGCACTAGTAGGCCAAAATCTTTCCAGCCTTTTTTCAAAGGTAAGGTCGCCCCTTTGCCAGAAGTTCCTATCCATTAGTTGGATAATAAAGAATGCCCTGAGTCAATTTAAACCCAGCCTTTTTATATTAAAAGCCCTTTCTTTGTCTGTTGGTCTCTGAAAAACCCATTTTGAACCAGCATATGCAAGTCTCCCTAACAGTGGTAACTCTCTGGAGGTGTTTACACCCTAAGTTATTCACCTGACTCACCCCACCACCACCACTACTGTTTCTGGTTCCTAGAGGAGCTGTGATAACCCTCCCCACTGGAGTTGCATACAATCCCAGCCCACAGTGATACACCAACTTAATATAATATGGTCTCCAAACTTATTGCATGTGATTGCAATATCTGTCACACTGTGCACTTACAAAGAAAAAAAGGAATAGTAAGGAAAACAGACTTTGCCTAATTGGTAAATGAATTGCAGTGTTTTCAGCATGAAGAGAGAAAACACCCATTACAATTGCAGATTTTGCTTTCCATTTTGTTTCAAAGCATTGACAAACATACAATTTGCTAGCCTATATAATTAAAATCTTGCCAGCATTCTAAAGAATTACTGTTCTTACCAATATCTAGAATATAACATTCTGGAATAAATTTTCAATGTACTGTGTGTGGAGGCTTAGCAGCATAACTTTAATGAGAACTGTATTACCAATTCCACTGTTATTGTGCTGGTAATAGATTCTTCTTTCCTTATTTTGAGACCCAAAACTATTTGCTAGAAGTAAACGTTGTTTTATGGCTAGTGAAGAATACGTAATCAATTTCTCAGATGGCTATCACTTAGTTTATAAAGCATGCCAAGCCATTTCCAAATAACAACCAAAGAGAAGATTAAAGGCTACATCAATTAAGGGTACGTCTACACTACAGATTAGGTCGAAATTATAGAAGTCGATATTTTAAAACCCGAATTTATGGAATCGATTGTGTGTGTCCCCACTTAAGAGCATTAAGACCATGAGGTCGACAGACTGTGTCCACAGTATCGGGGCTAGCGTCGACTTTCGGACCGTTGCATTGCAGGTAGCTATCCCACAGTTCCCGCAGTCTCCGCCGCCCATTGGAATTCTGGGTTGCAATCCCAAAGCCTGATGGGGCAGAAAACATTGTCGCTGGTGGTTCTGGGTACATGTTGTCAAGCCATCCCCCGTCCCTCCCTCCCTCCGTGAAAGCAATCTTTTTCACGCTTTTTTTCCGGGGTTTCCGGGTTTGCTACGGCAAGCATGGAGCCTGCTCAGCTCACAATTACCGTACATCTCCAGCGTACGCCTGGAAATTAGGTCTAGTGGGGATTCAGTCGCGCTATAATACGGGCAGAGGGATAGATCAGCGGTCTGAGCGTTGGCCCGCTAAACCCGGGGTTGCGAGTTCAATCCTTGAGGGGGCCAGGAGATGATGATGGATATCAAGCCTATTGAACCATCTGCAGCTAGAAGGGAAGGCGCCTAACCCTTGCTCCCCGCATATTGTACCATCTGCTGTTAGAAGGAAAGGAGCCTAACCCTTGCTCCCCCCTCCCTCTGAGAAAGCAGCGGAGTGGGGAGCCCAAAATCCTTTCGCGCCTTTTTTCATGCAGGCGCCATATTGCTGACACCATTGTTATCCACCCGCCGCTTCTGCTCCCACTCTGCTGTCCTGCAGACACCATACCAGGGATAGCATGGAGCCCGATCAGATCGTCGCGGCTGTTATCGCCCTTATGAACACCACGCGCATTGTCCAGGAGTATATGGAGAACGAGAACCAGGAGCTGCTACAGCTACAGCAGGCAAGGAGGCGACGGCAGCGCCCTGAGGACAGTGATGAGGACATGGACACAGACCTCTCTCAAAAAAGGGCCCCCCACAAGGTGGACATCATGGTGGTAATGGGGCTTGTTGATACAGTGGAACGCCGATTCTGGGCCCGGGAAACAAGCACAGACTGGTGGGACCACATAGCGCTGCAGGTCTGGGATGAATCCCAGTGGCTGCGAAACTTTCGCATGCGTAAGGGCACTTTCATGGAACTTTGTGAGTTGCTTTCCCCTGCCCTGAAGCACCAGAACACCAAGATGAGAGCAGCCCTCACAGTAGAGAAGCGACTGGCAATAGCCCTGTGGAAGCTTGCAACACCAGACAGCTACCGGTCAGTCGGGAATCAGTTCGGAGTGGGAAAATCTACAGTGGGGGCTGTTGTGATGCAAGTAGCCAAGGCGATCACAGAGCTGCTGGTACCAAGGGTTGTGACTCTGGGAAATGTGCAGGTCATACTGGATGGCTTGCAGCAATGGGGTTCCCGAACTGTGGCCATATCCCTATCTTGGCACCGGACCACCAAGCCAGCGAGTACATAAACCGAAAGGGTTACTTTTCAATAGTGCTGCAAGCACTGGTGGATATATAAGGGACGTTTCACCAACATCAACGTGGGATGGCCGGGAAAGGTACATGACGCTCGCATCTTCAGGAACTCTGGTCTGTTTCAGCTGGTGCAGCAAGGGACTTTCTTCCCAGACCAGAAAATAACTGTTGAGGAAGTTGAGATGCCTATAGTTATCCTTGGGGACCCAGCCTACCCCTTAATGCCATGGCTCATGAAGCCATACACAGGTAGCCTGGACAGTAGTCAGGACCTTTTCAACTATAGGCTGAGCAAGTGCAGAATGGTGGTGGAATGTGCATTTGGGCGTTTAAAAGCTCGCTGGCGCAGTTTATTGACTAGGTTAGATCTCAGTGAAACCAATATTCCCATTATTATTATTGCTTGCTGTGCGCTCCACAATATCTGTGAGAGTAAGGGGGAGACGTTTATGGCGGGGGTGGGAGGTTGAGGCAAATCACCTGGCCGCTGGTTATGCACAGCCAGACACCAGGGCTATTACAAGAGTACAGCAGGGTGCGTTGTGCATCAGGGAAGCTTTGAAAACCAGTTTCCTGAATGGCCAGGATGCTGTGTGAAAGTTCTGTTTTTCCCCATTACTGAAAAGCCCCGCCCCTTGATTCATTCTACTTCCCTTTAACCAAACCGCCCTGCCCACCCCCCCCGCGGTCACCGCTTGCAGAGGCAATAAAGTCATTGTTGCTTAACAATCATGCATTCTTTATTAATTCGTCAAACAAATAGGGGGAACTGCCACGGTCGCCCGGGATGGATGGTGGAGGAAGGGAAGCACCAGGATGGGTGGTGGAGGAGGGGATGAGGGAAGGACACGGACACACAGCACTTTAAAACTTATTGAATGCCAGCCTTTTGTTGCTTGGACAGTTTTCTTGGCTTGAGTAGTTGGGTGTACGGATGCCGCCCAAACGCGTTCTTGGGCGTCTCGGTGATGAGGTTATGGGACTTGGGGAGGAGGGCTGTTGGTTACACAGGGGCTGTAGCGGCGGTCTGGGCTCAGGCGGCCTTTCCTGAACCCTACGCCTTTCCTCAGCCATAAGCCGGAGGATTTCCATTTGATCCTCCAGTAGCCTGAGAATTGCATCCTGCCTTCTCTCAGCACACTGACGCCACCTACTCACTTCAGCTGTCCAGTCATTGTCTTCAGCACGCCACCTGTCCGCGCGATCAAATTCTGCCGTCCTGGACTCCCTCAGTGTCTGCCTCCACGCATTCTGCTGGGCAGTTTCAGTGTGGGAGGACTGCATGAGCTCAGTGAACATATCGTCTCGATTCCTTTTTTTTTTAACTTCTAATCTTTGCTAGCCTCTGGGATGGTGATGAAAGGAGTGGCGTTGAAACATTTGCAGCTGCGGGAGGAAACAAACGGGAGAGGAGTAGTTTAAAAGACACATATTAGAGAACAATGCTCCAAACATTACATAGCACATAGCACATTTGGTCCAAGGTTGCACGTTGCCTGTTATATTGAGGGTCTGCCGGTTTGGTGTGAGAGATCACACAAGCAGGTCCGGCGGGCAACAGAATTCGGCTTGCAGGCAGCCATGGTAAGCCACAGTCTATAGGCTTCTTTAACCTTCATAACATGTGGGAATGGTTTCAAACAGCAACCCCCCCATTTCCCATAACAAACAGCCTTTGGGCTGGCAATTTAAAACTGGTTGGCAATTGAAAAGGGAGGGGCGGCGGTTTTCAGGTTAACATGCAGCATGAACCTAATCGACACCCCCACACACACACACACACACAGACACACATCCAAGATGTTCGCTGTTCCCCCTCCCCCCACTGCGTGGGTCACAGCAGGGAAGATTTCCGTTCAGCCACAGGCAAACAGCCCAGCAGGAACGGACCCCTCTGAATGCCCCCTTAATAACATTCCCCTATTTCAACCAGGTGACCATGAATGATATCACTCTTCTGAGGATAACACAGACAGATAAAGAACGGATGTTGCTTGAATGCCAGCAAACACCGGGACCATACGCCGCCATGCTTTGCAATGCAATGATTCCAGACTATGTGCTACTGGACTGGCGTGGTAGAGTGTGTTACCACGGAGCACAGGATAAGGCTGCCCTCCCCAGAAACCTTTTGCACAGGCTTTGGGAGTACATCCAGGAGAGCTTTCTGGAGATGTCCCCGGAGGATTTCCGCTCCATCCCCGAACATGTTAACAGACTTTTCCAGTAGCTGTAGCTGTACTGGCCGCGAATTGATCATTAAACACGCTTGCTTATAAAACATGTATTAATTTAACAGAGGTACACTCACCAGAGGTCCCTTCTCCGGCATCAAGCATGCCTTGGGTGGGTTCGTAGGGTACTGGTTCCAGGGTGACAAAGAGTTCCTGGCTGTTGGGGAAAAGGGCTTCTCCGCTTCCTTGCTGTGTCTGTGCACTATTTTGAGCATCATTATCATCATCTTCCTCTCCCCGAAAATGCTCCTCTGTGGTTTCTGATGATCCACATACGGAGTCATACCACATGGGTGGGTCAGTGCTGGCTGCACCTCCTAGAATGGCATGCAGCTCATCATAGAAGCAGCATGTCTGGGGCTCTGACCCAGAGCGGCCGTTTGCATCTCTGGTTCTTTGGTAGGCTTGCCTGAGCTCCTTAATTTTCACGCGGCACTGTTGCGTGTCCCTGTTGTAGCCTCTGTCCTGCATGCCCTTGGAGACTTTGGCATATGTATTGGCGTTTCTTCTTTTGGACCGTAGCTCTGCTAGCACGTTTCGTCTCCCCATACAGCGATCAGATCGCGTACCTCACGCTCGGTCCACGCTGGAGCTCGTCTTCGGTTCTGGGACTCCATCATGGTCTGCTGATGAGATCTGCACTCACCTGCAGCTCACCACGCTGGCCAAACAGGAAATGAAATTCAAAAGTTCGCGGGGCTTTTCCTGTCTACCTGGGCAGAGCATTCAAGCTCAGACTGCTGTCCAGAGCGGTCAAATGTTGCACTGTGGGATAGATCCAGGAGGCCAATACCGTCGAATTGCATCCACACTAAGCCTAGTTCGAGTCGGCAATATCGATTTTAGCGCTAATCCCCTCGTTGGGGGTGGAGTGGCGAGCTCGATTTTAAGAGCCCTAGACGTCGATGTTAATGGCTTCGTCGTGTGGACGGGTGCACGGATCAATCGATATAATGCTAATAAATTCGACCTAAACTCGTAGTGTAGACCAGGGCTAAGAATGACTTAAATGATGTTAAATCCCAAATTCTTTCATTATTCTAATAAATTTGGATTTTATATTACAGTTTAGGGATTGAGAGTTATTTTTATATTAAAAAACATTTCCATGCCTGGAGTTGGATAATTCCGCCTTTCGCCCTCCATCCCCCTACACACAGCTTAACATTTTCCCTCTTACAATTAATATAGCCTAAATATTTTATGTTAAAATATTGTATAGTGGTCCATCAGAATAAGCATCTTGTTCTTTTTCTTCCCTTGTATATTACTACATGGAAATGTTGACTGTCTGACATTAGTTTTAAAAAGACATAGGCAATACATTAACACTGATTGACAGGTTAATCAGCCCTCTCTCTTGACAGACGCAATTTCACAACCACAGTGTTATTGCAGCTTCACAGACTTCAGTCCTGCAAACACTTATTAAATATTCCTGTTGAGGCCAATGGGATTACTCATGTATAAAAATAATACGCATTCAGAAGCCTTTGCAGGATTGGGACCATCATTTTAATTGACAGGGCACTTAATACCAGCCCCTAATTTCAAGTACGTAGAATTTTTTTTTTTTTTTAAATCCAATGGCCTGCAAACTTCCATATTTGTTGTCAGCTGAAGTGTGCCTTTTGGGAGGTTTGGTACAATTCTGTTCTGACTGTTTATGGAAAGTATTTTTCAGGCCTTAAATGATTTTTTGGAGAGGAGCATAGTAATTAGGGACAACACTAGTTGGGTCATCTCATCCAGCTTCCCAATATTGATAGCAAGATTACTGAAAAATTTGTTCAACAACAACAGTAAACTATGTTTTCAGACTCTTAAAACAATTGACCCAAACTCATAAAAATGATTATCATGGACCTTGAAAATTCTTAATTTTATATCACACAATTATTAACCATTCACTGGAGGGAAAACACATTTTGATGCAGGAACTGTTTGAAACATCTTACAGTGGTTGGGAATTGCACATATTAAAATGAGTGACTTCAAAATGGAAGAATAAGAAGGAAGGAGAAAAATATTCAAGAGATCCATCTTATGAAGTTACTGACAGATGTCCCTGCACTGGGGACAGTGGTTGGAACTCCGATTCTCAGGGAAACTTGTTCCCAGCACCATAGAATTGAGAGCCTATTCATTTTATGGCTTCCCTTCCACACCACTTCCCAGAATCCCCTTCCTTACTGGCAGCTTGTGTGGGCAGGATATGTGCATGTACACCTGTTTAGAGCAAAGTTTTAATCTTAATATGAAAGCTTGGTATATCAGGTAACAGCCAAAAACACTGAAAAACATTTAAAACAATTGAGTCACGCAAGTAGGTAGTAATTGATTTCTAAATTTCATTTAAACAAAGAAAATGGAAGATTTCTAGACTTGTCATTCTGTCTACAGCATCCCTTTTTAAAAGCAGTGAGAAAATTGGAGCTGCTTGTATGTAGTAACTCTAAGTGATGTATTTCCTAATATCTGCAGAAAGTGTCTACTGGTCAGGCAGAACAATGTATAACACTTACATCAAGTCACTGGGTTACCATTATTTCATAAGGTTCTCTGCTTCCTCCATACAACATTTGAAAAAGTACTGTAAGAATAATCCAGAGTAATTGTTAGAATAAATTGTAATTTCTCATGTGATTTGCTAGGCAGTTTGAGAGAACCAAATGGAGACAACTCAGTAACTGGTTAGATATACCATAACATATTCTGTTTCTATAGAAAGGTTTAGGTTTAGAAATGGCTATAGCCTACTGGAATTTAGTACTTAATGGAAGATTTAAATTCCTAGACTTGTGGAACAAATTTTTATTGGAACATCATAAAAGATCCATACCTAAGGATACCTGGAGTCTTCTTTTAGACTTCAGTACAATGATAGCAGATGATATGTCTAATTATGATGAGGAAGGGGCATGGCCGGTTCTTATTGATGACTTTGTGGAATTTGCACGCCCTCAAATTGCTGGGACAAAAAGTACGACAGTGTAGCACTAAAGGACCCTTCTAGAATGTACATAGACTGTACAAATAAATACAACGGAAAATTGCACAGTCAATTTCTGCTGGCTGGACTGAACTGAAGATCAATCCTCACTGTAAGGGTTGAGACAAACCTTTAAGGATACATCTTGGACCATATAATTCATTCATCTAATGGTGGTTTGGGCTTTTCTTCTAGTCTGAACCACTTTTGCCAGTTAAAATTCCAGCATAGTGGATTTCATCATAATTTTGTGGACCACCTTTGTTTACTCTCCCATAAGTCTTAGAAGCTTTATGATGATTATTTTGAGATTTCTGGTTTCGCATAAAGCACAATGTTGTCTTCATGAGACAACCGTTGTTTGGCATCTGCATTATACAGATCAACATCTTGTTTTCTTGCTTGGCAAAGAATTAATAGGAAACTTTTAGAAAGAAAGTAATCCATATTCAATAGCTTGCAGAACACTTGGTAAAATCACTGGAGAAAAGACTGTCTTTATTAAATGAAACATGTTTACAAGGCTTACATATTGTAATTTCCCCCAATCAGTGGTGTTGGAACAATTTTTATAGTGGGGGTGCTGAAAGCTGAAAGTTTGAACAAAACTACAAATCTTGTATATGATGTAAACCACGTCTAGCCAGAGGGTGCTCCCAGCACCTCTAGTTCCAGCACCCCCTGCAGACTACAATATTTGAGAGATGAATGAATAGCGCTCACCTGTAAAAATGAAAAGTGAGTTACTTTCACTGCTTCTTATTGACTCTACTCCCTCATTCCATGATTTTCATTGATTTTTATTATGCTTTTTAAATTTTATTTGTAGCTCCTAGAAGACTGTATACATGCATAATGAAAATTCCTTCCCTGTCTCAAAGAGTTTACAGTCCAAGGCTCCAGTCCTGTGAAGGACTTATGCACATGCTTAATTTTGTTCCCTGTGAGAAGTCCTGTTTGAAGTCAATGAAATACTCTCAGACAATAAAGTTAAACATGTGGAAGGTTGGGGCCCAGGTATGGAATATGTATGGTATTAGATATATTTCATACTTGTAGAGTTCCAGATGAAATAACAAATAGCTTTTATATGTACAAAATGTAGGCCCAATAAAATTTGTTGTATAGAATCTTGGAGGCTTTCTAAAATAAATGTCAGTTTGAAATAAATAGTTTGCTCTAAGGGCAGAGAAGCAAATAAACTACATGTTGTCCACCAAAAACTGTCAAAAATTTCCATTTGAGTGTAAGATAAATATAGAGAATGAAGTCAAAGCGTCATGAAAAATTTGCTTTCTTCATTCTCAGCAAATATGATGATGATGGCATTAGTATGGAACAGGTATTAGATAATGAAATTGACATTATAGTTTGATACTAATCAGAAACACCATATCTTGCCATGGAGACTGTATTCTTAAATAAGACGGCAAACCTCCTTTTAAAAAATTAAATAGAAGCTAGTGATTTATCACTCTACAAATATAGCATAGTGGAGCTGTAATTCTTACTATATTTCTGTTCAGCTTTGATTACTTAAGCACCTCAGGAGTTCTAGCTAGCATATTCTCTCTCCTTTGTCATTTTTAATGAATAAACAGTAGCACTTTTCACATAATTCAAATAAAACAGAGAAACAACATTTCACTTTCTGTCCTAAATTATACAGCAGTGCTCCATTGTGTGTTAAATGGTTGTACTCCTACTCAGATATGGTTGCTTTTCAGAGGCGGGAGATGTGATCGAGGCTATGTCTACAATACCTGTTACGTTGGATAATTTATGACACTCATGAGGTGTGATAAACCACCTCCCTGAGCGATGTAAGTTACACTGATCTAAGTGCTGGTGTGGACAGCGCTATGTCAGCCGGAGAGCTTTAGCTGCCACCTCTTATTGGGGGGTAGATTAATTAAGTTGATAGGAGAGCTCTCTCCGGTCGTCTTAGAGCAGCTACACTAGAGCGTTCACAGTGGTGCAGCTGCATTGGTGCAGCTTCGCTGCTATACGCTCTCTATTGTAGATTGAGTCCCCTGGTCTACATTATTCACCATGTCTGATCAATAATGTTTTTCATTTTCCCATATATTCCCCCCCCCCCTCAGATCACTTAATTTACTGTTTGTTATAGTGTGTGTTTTAGATTTCTGGATTTATATGCTATCCCGGAGCAGTGGTGCAAGTACAATTCATTTCTTACCGGTACACAGTACCAGCTAAAGGGGGTGGGAGGGACACGTGACCTCCCCACATGACCCCGCCCCCAGCCCGGGGCCCCGCGCTCTCCCCCTTCTCTCCCCATGATCCACCCCACATTACCTGGCGGGGGGTGGGAGCGCTCCCAGTGTAGGGACATGGCACAGCTGCTGTGTGGGCTGCTAAAAGAAGAGAAGGACTTGCTCTCTGGAACAATAGTCAGTTCATAGTCACACCCGCTTTGGGAATTGCCAGCAGAAGAGCTTCAAACCGGCTCCCTTTGACAGCAGAGAGTATTTTTTTCTGACACTCTGGCAACTCAGCCTCACGTCAGTAGCTCCTCCAGCATGGCTGTACTGCCCGCAGCATCGCCCCCAGCCCTGTCCTCTGGCGGGGCTGCTGTACAGACCCTGGACAGGAGACGTAGGCACGCAACTGCCTGGAAGGGCTGGGGGTGGTACAGCTGCGCCAGAGGAGCTGCCGATGTGGGGCTGCCGGGCAGCCCCACATTCTGCTCCCCCTGTGTCTTTCCAGTACACCGTACTGGCTATAAATAGCTTACTGGTATGGTGTACCGTACTGCCCGACTTGCACCCCTGTCCTGGAGGCACCTTTTTAACACATTTTGTTTTACCAATGGTTGGCTAGGGTACTGAAATATTAGCCTGTCCAGCTGAACTGTTGAACGATTGGCTCTCTCTATGAGTAAGACAATTAGTGTTGCTGATGCTGTAATGCAGGCCTTCACAATATGCGGCCCGCAGGGGGGTGAGTAGGTGAACTCACTGTGCGGCCCAAAATCTGGGACTGTGTCCGTTGATCCTTTTTGCTGCTTGTCTCTGGGCTGGGGGTTGTCCCAATGCTGCAAAGAGGGTGTTCCCAAAGGAAGGTGCTTGCTTCTAACCCCCGAGGCCGTCAGTATGTCTGCTCTTCTCTAGTCAGCCCACTTGACAAGTTTGATTGTCCTTGGTCTGGTTCCCATCCCCTCTCCAAGGGTTGCAGCTGTCTGGAGGTGCCTGCCTTCCACGCCTTCCTCATTCACACCTCATTCATTCAACAGGGCAATTGAATACAAAGTGTGGGGAAGATCTCATTTTACTTCTAGCAAAAAGACATTTTTCTTTTACCTTAATTATACTACCTTAGGGGCCCGCTATAACATATTACCAAGGTTCAATACAAAGTCATATAAAAGTTATACAAAAATGCATAATGCAGAGATTTATCTACAACTGCATTGATTGACTGATGTGTGCAGTAATATAGTGATCCCTGGGGGTGTGAAGAGGGGTGTGATGGTGGGGCCGAACGGGGAGGGGGCGGGTCCTATTTTACTGCTGTGATCTGGTCACCTTATGCGCGCTGTTTCTTTCCCCCTCTACAGGCTTCCACACCCTAGCACTGGGGAAGGAGGGGTTGTTTTCGCGGGGCGGGCGGTGCTGTGGGGGGGCGGGGCGGTGTTTCCACGGGGCCGGGGGGTTTCGGCCCTCAGCTGTTTTCTGTGGAGTAATATGGCCCTCGCCGCTTTACAAGTTGTGCAGGCATGCTGTAATGTTACTCGTAAGTGTTTTCAGTAATTGCTTCCTGGAAGTAATGTCATTCATTGTGACACTACATACATTTAGATCACAGATAAAATACTCAACCTATGTTGGAGATGTATGGTACTTCCAGTTCAGACTTTTTTTTATTTGTTCCAGTTCTCCTTTATATATCTTTTCACTGATCTATTTAAACTTCATTCTACCTAATCTCGCATAATATCCAAAATCTGTTCTGTATTGGAATTCTACCATTCATGTTTGTTATATACACCTCTCCCTCTTTTGGGGCATAATCTTCATTGTCCTAATATTGCATTCTGTGAGAGAAAAAATAGCCTAATCATCTGCTTTTGTCTCAGGCTTCATTTCCATTACCTGTAATTTACTGTTATGTGCTTTCTCAGTCACCTGTCTGTATGAATCTGTGCAAATATTAGTTTAATAGATCTTTCTAGGTAAATGGGTCTCTCAAAGTACTTGAGCATACTGTAGGAGACAATTCTGTGTCACCTATTAGATCATCACCTGATTTTTTTGCCTTACTAATTGAAAGTCACCAATCCAAATATTGCATGAAGACTAAACAAAAAACAAAAAACCCCCAAAGCCTACTTTCTTTGAGATTCTAACTTGGAACCCAGTCCTCCTGAGTGCCTTCTTTTCTCATTAACTTCATTTTTGGTATTTGAGCACACTTGGCATCCTTTGCTGGACTGGACTCTTATTGTCAGAATATTCAACCACATCTAATGATACATAGCACGCAAATTCTCTATCTACAGTTCTTACTTTATATTCTAATATAGAGATTGCATAGGATTGTTTTGCCTTTCTGATCAACTGGTAATGCTACTTGACCGTATATCCCATAATACTCTACTCCTGGAGCTTAATCTTAATTGACTTCTCTCTATCTCTCTTTCTAAAAATTTGTTCTGAGTGTAATTTTTACAAAAAAAATCTCATTTCTACATTTCCAACCACTTTCATGTGCCCCTCCAGCCATACCCGTGGAGATGTATCTTGATGAATAATGTGAATTAAATTTAAACAAAATAATGAGTTGTACAGGTTACTGTGGGTATTGCATGCATCCTTGGAGACTTCGCTGGAGTTTAGTTTAATAATTAGGTACTTGGCATTGAGAAAATAATTGCAAACATATTCTTGTTGCGATATACTTACCTTTTCTTTAGTTAAATCCATTGGCTGTGTGATATGCAAGGAAGTGTAGCTGAGTCAAGATGTTGACATTTCAGCTGAGTGCTGTGTGATTTCCAGAAGGAAGTGTTGCTAAAGGCCAGTATTATCACTAGTACAGATGTGACGACCAAGTGTGTGGTGGTGGAGGAAGGAAAATACCATCACCAAACCCTTCCCTTCCCTCCCCTTCCCCCCAAAAAACCCTTACTGGGTATTGACTGATTTAAAGTATAGAATTCCAAAAGTAATCCTAATCCACAAAAACTGGAATGTTGGAGTTAAACAAATTATGACTCTGATATTTTTAGAATGGACAATGAATATTCAGATAAACCACTCTGTAAATTAATGAGACCTTCTAGGAATGGCAGTGATTTTTAAGTTATTGTGCCCACCAGGATTTTTTTTTAAAAAAGAGTACTTGGTTCTGTAATTATCAGTACAACGGCAAATCCAGTCTCTGGTACTAGCCATCTGCCCTGCAGGAATTACTTTTATTGTTACTTAGAACATTAATACGTTGTTTGCTCTTCGTCATTTACTTGTATTTACCTGCTGAATCAGTGCTGATAATTCTAACACAAATATTATATATGCAAAATAGATATCAGTATATTTCTGCCCCTCTCTTTTGTCCTCCTCCTGCTTCATCTCTTTGGGTCTTTTTAGAGGTTCATTGAACAACTGCACTAGAAATTAAATAATGCTGCACTCCTTCACAGAAGTGCTTTTACTTGTGGTGAAAACTGCAGAGTGAAAAGGACAATGCAATCCTAGTTAGTCTACTCTGCAGTTGGTCCTGTGGGTTAAAAAACATTCCCATACAGAAGTGCAGCCCTTCATTTCATTACAGTTCTTGGCACCAGTGGTCTACTGAATGGTTAATGTGAGTTCCAGAGACTGGATTTCTGCTTTCTCTTTGGTACTTGTAGGCCTCAGGAGAGAAACTGCCCATCCTACTATAAAAGATAGTTATTGGAGATTCTTCCTTAGATCGAGTACTTTTGGGTTTGAGGGTCCTGGTGAATAACCCAGCATGAGTTGACCCTCACATACATTAAAAGAAATGTATCCAACTAAAAGGATTCTCTAATTATAGAATTTATGCAATATAGTCATGAGGATTCTAGTGTTCTGCCAAGTGACTTCTGGGGACCTACGGAATATGGGCTGCATGGGAGCACAGTAGGTACATATGTGGGGACTTTTAGAGGCAGTTTATTAGCTTGACTGGCTTGGGAACTTATTTAATTAAACATGCTTCAAGGAGCTAATTATGTGGCAGTCCCTGTGGAGCACACGTACAGTGTGAGAGTTCCTTGAGCCTATTGCCGGACTTTTGCAGAGGAAGTAAAAGCAGGTCAGTGGTACTGCTGGAAAGCTTTCTGCTAAGCACTTTACAGCAGCGGTTTTCAAACTGCGGGTCACGACCCAATACTGGGTCGCGGAATGTAAGGCACTGGCCAGGCCGTTAAAAGTCCTGTCGCCGGTGCTTCCCAGCTAAGGCAGGCTAGTCCCTGCCTGTTCTGACACTGCGCTGTGCCCCGGAAGTGGCCAGCAGCAGGTCCGGCTCCTTGGTGGGGGGGACCAAGGGGCTCTGCATGCTGCCCGAGCACCGGCTCCGCACTCCCATTGGCCGGAAACCGGTTATTATGGCCGGAAACCGGCCAATGGGAGCTGGGGGTGGTGGTGCCTCCGCCTAGGAACTGGACCTGCTGTTGGCCGCTTCCAGGGCACAGTGCGGTCCATGGTGCCAGGAAAGGCAGGAAGCCTGCCTTAGCACCTCCGCTGCGCCGCTGACCGAGAGCCGCCTGAGGTAAGCCTACGCCCCAATCCCCTGCCCCAGCCCTGAGCCTCCCCCAAACCTGGAGCCCCTTCCTGCACCCCAAACCCCTCATCCCCGGCCCCACCCCAGAGCCTGCACCCCCAGCCCAGAGCCCTGATCCCCTCTTGTACCCTAACCCCCTGCCCTAGCCCTGAGCCCCCCCAAACCCAGAGTCCCCCTCCTGCACCCCAAGCCCCTCATCCCTGACCCCACCCCACAGCCCTCACCCCCGCACCCCAACCCTCTGCCCCAGCTCTGAGCCCTTCACGTACCCCAAATCCCTCATTCCCAGCTCTGTTGGGTTGCGGGCATCAACAATTTTCTTCAACTGGGTCGCCAGAAAAATAGTTTGAAAACCACTGCTTTACAGTAGTGTTTGTCTAGATTTTATTACCATCTATTCAGTGAAGTGATTGTCGACAAACTGTTTAAAATGTAATTGGGCAAATGTCATGGAAACAAGTATCCAGCAAGCCAAATGCTACCATTTTATAGGTTTGTATTTATTTATTTAATTTCTGAGAAGAAACATAAATTATTGATATGTCAGATAAGACTCTGAAAGTTTTAAATAGTTGTTTAAATTCCTACCAACTCCTGTCCTTAAAGTCAGCCTTGATCTAAAAGATTAAAAGACCTTCTACTTCTGTTATGCATATTTCTGTATTGTGTAACAACACAGAATTCTTAGTGCTGGCTTGTTTTCTCTCCAGTTTGATCCTGAATGTTATTTCAGTTGGTGTTTGTAATACTAAATCCTTTTTTATTTTACTCTGAAAAAAGGTGAAAATGTGTATCACTTAATTTATTTTTGCTTCTGCTCCCATGTGGAAAATGGTGGTAATATTTACTTTCTCACACCCTTGTCTGTTGAGAGCTGACTGGGGCAGAGACTGCCTCTTTCGATGTGCTTGTACTGAGCCTAGAACAATGGGACTCTGATTTTGTCAGCACATCTAGGTGCTATTGCAATGCAAATAATTAATCATAATAATGGAAAAAGGAAAATCCAAGGTTGACTCTTCGAATCAGTGTGTGAAGGACCAAATGTTTAGTGTATTGGCTTGTCTGAACTGGAGCATTTGTCATTGCAATTTGTATGTCTTTTGACAACTGGACTGCGCAGACAAGTTATATGTCTAGTTCCTGTAAACCTTTTTCATTGAAAATATTCCCTTTAGTGAGTGGTGCAGAAGCAAAGCCAGCAAGGAGAAAAAAGCACCAACACATTTTCAATACTTGCTTCCTTTTTCAAAGATATCTTCGCTTTAAAAATAATTAGTGACTGTTCATTTTGCACTTTCTAATAGAATACATTTTTCATTTTTTGTGTTTTCTTGCAGGAAGTTACTGAAATGTGAACAATTTGCACTTTTAAAGAGACATTTTGTGAGCAGAAGTTGAGAATTAACTACGGTGAAATGCATTACTTGAATCAAGACATTCCAATTTTACATTAAATTGAAATCCAGCTGTGTAAAATTAAATAAATGTAGTGAGAGGTTTATTTACTGAACCTCCTGTCTGTATGCTCCCAAGTTGGGGGACTTTTTTGTAGTCTATCTTAAAGCTTCCATTGTGTATTAGATAAAATCTGGCTCTCACTGGCTTCTCACATATCTCATTTGGGGCATTTTTCAGATGTTGAAATATTGCCTATAAACAAGACTCTAAAATATTAAAAATATTATCACTGATTTTTTTTGTGTTTACCTTCAGTATCATACGGAACTTAAAATTCATCACATTTTTTATCTGTGTTGCATTGAGGTATTTCTATCATGCATGTTTCATGCATTGCTGAAGAAATGATACCAGACATAGTAGTCTGGCCAAAAGACTGTAGTGAAATATATGAAATCAACCACGGTGAATGAGGAGGAAAATATTAAAATGAAATTACTCATTTAAAATAGGAGGCCATCCATTTTAAATTTAGGGCTTGATACAGTGCCCAATTAAGTCAATTAATAGACTCTCATTGGCTTCTGTGGGCTTTGGATCGGGTTTTTAGTGCAAATCTCTAAAGTATAGAATTATTGGCCTGATCTTGACTTCTATACAAGGCAGATCAGCCATCTATACAAGGCTGATCTGAAAGGGGAGTTTACCTGAGTTAGGAATACAGGACAGATTCTGTATGGAAAATTATCTAATAGTTGACCTACATAAGTTCTAAATCTTTAACTTTATTTAAATTAGAACTGTATTGCAGCAAAACTGCAATAAATCTTTCAATACTTTACACAACATATCATTGCCTTTTCTGATAGATTGTGTTTAGGGTTTGGCAAAAACAGCTACCAATATATGGTGTTTAATCAACACTAGAAGAGTTGATTGTCATATCCTCATTCTAATTTGCCTTAAAATTCTCAGCTGCTTAATATATGCAATTATTGTAATAATTTGTACCTAATTAAGACTTACTAAATCTGACTACCTTTGTGTTGATGAAGATTTTCTGATTTGCATGTCAAAGGCACAGCCAGATTTAATCTAGCAATGTCACTCTATACGCAAATACTTTCTGAAAGCAACTCCATCACAATACTCCCATCAGTTTTGCCACGTATTGTGCTTTTAGTCACAAACACTCCACATCATAGTGACCCCTGATCACTGAAACTATGTCCACTTGTTCATTCACAACTATGTTTAGCAACAGTCTTGGGCCTGGTCTACACTACAGAGTTAGGTCAACGTAAGGCAGTTTACGTTGACCTAACTTAGGTTGACTTAATTTTGTAGCGTAGACTTGCCCTAAATCACTGGGTTCTCTGCATGCAAAGCAGGGAGGGAGAATATTAAATGGTTGTATTGCTCCCGTCTGCAGAGGGAACTGGGAAACGTAGAGGATGCTGCTACTGGACTGTGCTTCTGCCACAGGTTGGGAAGGAAGAAAATGCCACTGCTGCTTCTTAACTTTCTTGTCTCCCATAAAATGGTGTTGAAAAGAATCCTCTGTAGTTTAATACTAAGGGCTGGGACATCTGTATGCCAGGGATGCTAAGTGTTGTGGCAGGATCTTCTGTTAACTCTTTATACTGGATTTTCATCTACACCTGTCAAAGGGTCACTTCCCGGGATTTTCATGCAGGCATTTTAGGGCAGCACAGGGAGGTGCCACCTGAGTTATCCAGGCACCAGAAACCTATTTTTAAGATGCCAAATGTCCTTTCTATGACGTATCTGGTGGGTCATTGAGCCTCATTATAATTTCTCCTGTGGGAAGTTTGGGAATGTGAAATAGCGGTCATTAGCCATTTGCTCCAGGGGTAAATGCTGTCCCTTAGAAAATAATAATGGGACACTATATTTCCAGCTGAGGGTGACCTACTAAATAACGGTAAAACACTTAAGGCTAAATTCTACCCTCATTTTCATCATTGACTTCATTGGGACATGGAGTGAGGGCAGACATTAAGTGAGGGCAGAATGTACCCAAAGGCACTGTTGTTGGTATTCAGTACTTACTCAAGAATAAAACCCCTGTGTCTAGACTAGGAAGGATTTGAAGGTGTGATATAGAATGTGTTGGCTAACACGTTCTAACACATCTGAACAGTCTAGTGCAGATAAGATATGCTGCCTTTCATACGTGCTAAACTGGTTGAGATAAAATATAGGCATTAATTTGACCATCTTAGCACATTTTAACATATTCACTGCCTTGTTTGAAAAGTCTAGTGTCCCCTTGTTAATTAGAACTTGTTGGCTAATGCATTCTAACATCACACTTTTAAATTCTAGCCCAAGCAAGGCCTAAGTCAAGGGTGGGCAAACTATGTTCCAAGGGCCACATCTGGCCCTTCAGACATTTTAATTTGGCCCTCAAGCTCCCACCGGGGATCAGGGTCCGGGGCTTGCCCCGCTACGGCGCTCCAGCTGGGGAGTGGGGTTGGGGGCTTGCCCCGCTCTGCGCATACCATGGCTCCATGCAGCTCCCAGAAGCAACGGCATGTCCCCCTTCCAAGGGGCTCCACACGCTGCCCCCACCCGCCGCCCCAGCAGCTCCCATTGGCCAGGAACCACCGCACCTACCTCTGCATAGGATTTGGAAGGGGGACATGCCGCTGCTTCTGGGAGCTGCTTGAAGTAAGCGCCACCCGGATACTGCACCCCTGACCTCCTCCCATGCCCCTGCCCCATCCCTGATCCCCCTCCTGCCCTCTGAACCCCTTGGTTCCAGCCCAGAGCACTTTTCTGCACTCCAAACCCTCATCCCCAGCCCCAGTGCCCGCACCCCCTCCCACACCCCAACCCCCAATTTCATGAGCATTCATGGCCCACCATACAATTTCCATATCCAGATGTGGCCCTCAGACGAAAAAGTTTGCCTTCCCCTGGTCTAAGTGATGTCTTGTAGTGTAGAGGATTGTCTGAAAATGAGCTGTAGGAATTCTTGGAACGGTAATCATAATATTTTTCTAATGCCTGCATATTTGGATCTCCAAAATGCTTTATAAACATTAAGCCTCACATTGCCCCTTTGAAGGAGGGTGGGAAGGACGTATTCCAGTCCACATTTCACAGAGAGTGAACTAAGGGGCCAAGAGAATGTTCACATTCCAATAGGATTTGATTTACAGCAGACGATTAGTTTAAATGAGACAGTTTGAAGCCTAAACAACCCGAGGAACAAGGCTTGCAGTTTATGCTTATTTATACAAGGAATGTGGAAAACAGCCCAGAGATTTATAAAATAGCCCTCAGGCCACAGAGAAGGGTCTATGGAAGAAGCAAAAGAGCTTCGTAAGTTGTTGGCAAGCAGCTCTCCGTCCCAGCTGTGGCTGCATATACTTAAAGATTCTAAAAATAATCTCATTCAACAGGAAGAGGGTATGGAGAGGTATCTTTAAAAGCAGAATAGTCACAACACTTGGCTGGAGATTCATTACATTGGGCCCCATTCAGCATGTAAGGCAGTCACTTTGAATCCATTGCATACTAAATCAGTGAAAATTACGTCAGTTTTCTGACCAGTTCCTACATACTATGTAATTCAAACCACCATTTTTAACACTGTTGGTTTTGGCCCAGACTTCTGTAGGAGTTGCTCTTGTTTACACAAAGCCTGGAGTTAGCCTGTTTAGCCCAATAAATCATAGTTAAAGTTGAAAATGGAATTGAGGAGGCCAGCCATCTACTCCTCTGTTTTGACCACTAGGCCCTGCTTAGATATTATGATGAAGAAAATCTGAAGTTAGATCCTGGGTGTTTAGCTACTGTATCTATGGTACAATACTTAGCATCACAGACAAACCAGGATATTACTGGAATATAATGGTTTGCAATAATTAATCTGTTTATATGGGAATGTGTATAATGACGTCTATAGCTCATTTACTGTATCATCTGAGAGAGGCAGAATGGTCTAACATATAATGCAGGAGATGACATGAAAACAGAGTTCTGTTTGCAAATCTGCAAATGACTTGACTGTGCAAGTCACTTACCCTCTCTGGGCCTCTCCAGGTGCATTTTTGCCTGTGCCATTTTAAAACTCTGGACTGTTATCTAAGTAAGTTTTTAAGCACTCAGTTTAAATCTCAAAAGGGGATTTTTAGTTCATGCACTAGGATTGGTAGATACTCACGTTTCACTAAAATTATTTGGCCAAAAATATATTTTGGGGACATGTTACATTTATTATAGGAAAAATAAATATTCAGGAGAATGCAGACAATCTATAACATGAGGATACTATTTATGTACTTTTCATAACATGCTTTGAGTTTCTCAGAAGAAAGTTAAGTACAAATTATTATTTGTTGTAGGTACTTCGTTGAAAAACTCTAGCAAACTTTGCTGTTGGTGCACTGTCTCTTTTGGATAATTAATACGTTGGTTGGTTCTTTTGAGAACTGCATCAAGACCACTGTATACTCCTGTGCAATGTACAGGGGCTGTAAAAGCCCTGTGGCCAGCCAGGGGAACATTCTACCATACAAATGAGTTGTATGGGACAGCTATAGGCTCTAAAGTGCAAGCCCTGGAAGGGGTTGGACATGCATGGTAGGGGCATACCAGAATACTAAAAGGGTGTTGTGCTATAGTACTTTGTGTTGTTGTGATTCTGGGCAGTTACCATGAATTGGGAGGTCATATATGGCTTAATGCCACCTTTCCCCTTTCACTCCCAGGGCTGCAAGTTTTGTAGTGTGCCTCTTAGAGGCACTGCACAGAATCTCACTCAAAGTTATCTTCTGTATCTTGTCCCAAGCGGGTTGTGTTGTTAGTGTTTAATAAATAAGAATAAGAAACTGATATAAATAGTTGGCTTAGCTAAGTAACTAATACCTGTAGGATGTTTGGTGATTAGGAAGGGTCCTCTTGCCAGGGATCCTAAGGCTATTTTAGAATTTGACAACCACAGACGACACATAACTATGATGTGTTTGTCGTGCTCACCTCTTTTAGCCTCTCTCACACTGGCCGTGTAATTTATCAAACTGGTATGTCTGAAACACTTGATCAGTCTCACAGATTCACAAAATGAATTATCTGTATGGTGCCATGTTTTCTCAGAGTTAGACACATTTCCGTATGGGTCTAGTACAATTTTCACTAAAGTGACAAAAACAAATTTCTCTTTTCTCGCACCCACAACTCTCATTGTCCCTCAGGATGTTGTCTTTTGTGGAATGAGGCAGTAAAAGCACAGGTGCCAGCTGCTTTTGGGACCCAGGGGTGCTCAAACCCCGCACTGTGCCCCGGGCCCTGCCCCCACCCAACCTCTTCCCTCAACCCCCTGCCCAACTCTGTCCCTTCTTCCAAGCCCCCTGCCTCATCACATCCCCGCTCCACCCCTGCCCCACCTCTTCCCACTCAGTTCCACCCCCTCCCTCCAGCACCTCCTACATGCCACAGAACAGCTGATCGCGGCGGGTGGGAGGCACTGGGAGGGAGGGGGAAGGAGTTGATCAGCGGGGCCACTGGTGGATGGGAGGCACTGTGGGAGAGAGAGGAAAGCTTGGCTGCCAATGGGTGCTAAGCACCCACAAATTTTTCCCATGGGTGCTCTAGCCCTGGAGTACCCTCGGAGTCGGTGCCTATGAGTAAAAGTTTCAATCAGGATTGTTTTAACAGCAGTCATGACTGAATCTGCCTAGATATATCTCAGATCAGCTGGCCCCAGCTGACGCCCACTCAAAATTTGCAAGTGTTGTAACGTTCACTTAGATGCCTCAGGGCCAGACCAGTGCCCCTGTCTTGCCTTTGACTTTTTAGATGTAGGTACTCTGAGGAAATCTTACCAGTAGCACAGCTGGATGCATAGATGAGTAGAGACTTTTCAGAGGCCATTTTTTATGCCTCTAACGTGGGTACGAGTTTTGAAATTCTAACCACTTTTCTCTTCATTGCCTGGAATGCTGCATGGGTTGTTGGCAGGTGGTATCCTAAATATAACACGGCTAGCATTATCTCCCCCAAAAGACCACAGACTTCTATATCTGTAATTCTTCTAAGGCACACTTCCAGCTCTCAATATGAAACTCGCTTCACTGTGCATCTTGTAACATCAACCTTTTATAAGATATATGTATCAGTGCCTGCTGCAGATCTTATAAAAGGCTGATGTTACACTACATGCTTCATTGCACATCTTTATTTCTTTGTTCTCTGGAGGGTGAGAGCCCAGATGTTGTTCCTATATTCAAGTCTCCCACTTAACTCTATACCATGCTGCCTAGAACCTAGTTAAGAAACACAGAGTGCACTGAACTAATATTATGTCACTTTCCAATTATTTTAAAATACGCATAAGGGTAGAAACCAGTTTTGACTCTCTCTTGTACTGTACTTGTAATTGTCAAGGGTGCCTACAGTATGGGATGCACATTTTTGTGTTGTTATAAGTGGAAATCAAATAAATATAGTCAATTTTAAAGCTTGAATATAGACTACCAAAAGATACAAATATAACATCTGTTTAATTAAATCTACGAATTTATTTATCTACTTTAAATTTTTAGTCATAATATTATTACAGCGTGTAGAACATGTTCCCCCCCCACCCAAAAATAAGGTGGATTTAATAGTTTTATCAAATGTAATGCAAAGAAGGTTTCTCCTTTATTTCCATCCAACATCTAATTAATGAAAATGACTGAATCTGGCATGAGCTAATCCCCTAACCAGCAACAATGAACAATCACCTAGAAGCAGAGAGAAAATTATGGCAATTGGTAGTACACAATACTGTTTGGATTGCAGATCTCTGACTTGAGTGCAGACAGTAAATCAGAATCCCTTGTTAGTATAATTCTTCAGATTTTCAGGAAAGAAACAGTTCTGGTTCTCAACCTGAAGAAGCTTATACCATTTATATTTTCAAGCCAATTTAAAATACTGATGATTTGCTAAACTGTTTCTAACACTCGTTACCATTTTATGTACTTTATGTAGAAATTTACACTCTCATCCCATTACTGTACATGCCAGTATCTTTATTATAAGGTAATGGAGAACAAAGCATTTGTTCTGCAGGCATAAGATTCTTGTGAAAAACTGTGGATTTGTGTTCCTTTATGATCTGGCTGAAACTAAACTTTGTAGCATGTAGACATTATACACAGAACTTTATTTATATTTCATGGGTTGCTTTTAATTCTCTTGAGACAGTTTGTGCGGGTTTAGTTAGGCAAAACTTCAATGGACTGCTATGGGAGTTTTGCCTGAATAAGTGCTGCAAGATATGGCTCCAGTAATTGCAACTTGGTGTTCTGTTGACTGACAAATACTTTCTAATGAATTCTCTTTGTCCTTGCAGTGTTTTAGATGATGAAGGCAGCAATCTGCGTCAACAGAAGCTTGACAGACAGGTGAGATCTTGGAGTCTGCTTTCGGCCTATTTCAATTTGACAAGTTAGGGCTTGCTTAACTGGATTACTGTGGAATATGGAGACCTCCTTTCATTGACACACACAGCTGATCGAGGTATCCTACCAGAAAATTACATCTTGAAATATTAGTTCCCTGGCCTTTGGAGTGTGCTATACATGCTTAAGTGATGGAAAGGAAAGGATTGTGAAGATGACTATTAGTGTTGACTTTTTCTTATTATTGTGATTTGAGTGGTTTTCATTTTTGTTGACGTAGAGTTGCATTATGATAACTTAGAATGCATTATTCCTTTCACAGACCACGAAAAAACAAAAAAGAAAAGCACAAGGATATTAGCAAGTGTGTCAACCAGCTGAGAATTAACACACAGTTTTCAGAATTTTTCCTCCTTATTCCCAACCAGATAGGATTTGATACTCTGTCACTAAGTCGTGTGCTGCGTTGTCTATCTTTCTACCACATTTTTAAATGGCCTACATCAACACTCATTCTGAAGACCTTGAGTGAAATCTTGTCCCCACTGGGTATGTCTACACTGCAATTAGACACTTGCGGCTGGCCTGTGCCAGTTGACTCAGGCTCATGGGGATCAGGCTGCAGGGATGTTTATTTGCTGTGTAGACATTCAGGCTTGGGCTACAATCCGAGCTCTAGGACCCCCCACCTTGCAGGGTCTTGGAGCCTGGGTTCCAGCCTGAGCCCGAACATCTACACCACAATTAAACAGCTCCTGAGCCCTGGGAGCACGAGGCTCAGTCCAGCTGTGGGGTTTTAATTGCAGTGTAGACATAACCACTAAGGTCAAAGGGAATTTTACCGTTGACTTTAGTGGAGTTAGGATTTCACCCCTTGGCCCCTTTTCTTTAATTTCCGCTTGGCCCCTTTTCAAAGAACCTCTGGCTCTCTTTCAACATGCTTTTATGTATCAAACTTGATCTTCTGTTACCTTTGCTTACATTGTAATGTCCACTCCACACCCATCAGGTTAGGGTTAGGGTCTTTCAGTCTGTGCCCCATTTTCAATATCAAATACTTTATATCTATGCCATCTTGCCTCTGACTGCAGTGTTGGTATAGCCATGCTGTTCCCAGGATATTAGAGAGACCAGATGGGTGAGGTAATATCTTTTATTGGACCAACTTCTGTTGGAGAAAGAGACAAGCTTTCGAGCTACACAGAGCTTTTCTTCAGGCTTGAGAAAGGTACTCAGAGTGTCTCAGCTAAATATAAGGTGGATCAGATTGTTTAGCATAAGTAGTTAACACATTCTAAGGGACGATTGAAGGTGAAGTGGCCTGTTAACACCTCTGGGAACTTAAATTCATATCTTAATAAAGACACTGGATTTATGGTTTATTACAACAATCAGTAACCCACTAACCCCCCTCTTTTTCCTATAACTCCAGAGGTATTAATAGGTCACTTCACCTCTAATAGTTCCTTAGAATGAACGAGAGGCTGCTAGGCAGCTCTCTAACACCACATTCTACAGGCCATTACCCTCTGATCCCACTGAGGGTTACCAAAAGAAACTACACCATCTGCTCAAGAAACTCCCTGAAAAAGCACAGGAACAAATCTGCACAGACACACTCCTAGAACCCCAACCAGGGGTATTCTATCTGCTACCCAAGATCCATAAACTTGGAAATCCTGAATGCCCCATTATCTCAGGCATTGGCACCCTAACAGCAGGATTGTCTGGCTATGTAGACTGTCTCCTCAGGCCCTACACTACAGCACTACCAGCTGTCTTCGAGACACCACTGACTTCCTGAGAAAACTACAATCCATTGGTGATCTTCCAGAAAACACCATCCTGGCCACTATGGATGTAGAAGCCCTCTACACCAACATTCCACACAAAGATAGACTACAAGCCGTCAGGAACAGTATCCCCGATAATATCACGGCAAACCTGATGACTGAACTTTTTGACTTTGTCCTCACCCAGAACTATTTCACATTTGGGGACAATGTATACCTTCAAGTCAGCGGCCCTGCTATGGGTACCCGCATGGCCCCACAGTATGCCAACATTTTTATGGCTGACTTAGAACAATGCTTCCTTAGCTCTTGTCCCCTAACGCCCCTACTCTACTTGTGCTACATTGTTGACATCATCATCATCTGGACCCATGGGAAAGAAGCCCTTGAGGAATTCCACCATGATTTCAGCACTTTCCATCCCACCATCAACCTGGACCAGTCCACACAAGTGATCCACTTTCTGGACATTACAGTGCTAATAAGCGATGGTCACATAAACACCACCCTATACCGGAAACCTACTGACCGCTATACTTACCCACATGCCTCCAGCTTCCATCCAGGATACATCACACGATCCATTGTCTACAGCCAAGCTCTAAGATACAACCGCATTTGCTCCAATCCCTCAGACAGAGACAAACACCTACAAGATCTCTATCAAGCGTTCTTAAAACTACAATACCCACCTGCTGAAGTGAAGAAACAGATTGACAGAGCCAGAAGGGTACCCAGAAGTCACCTACTACAGGACAGGCCCAACAAAGAAAGTAACAGAACGCAACTAGCCGTCACCTTCAGCCCCCAACTAAAACCTCTCCAGTGCATCATCAAGGATCCCTCTCTCTCTCAGATCTTGGGAGAAAGGCTAGTCCTCGCTTACAGACAGCCCCCCAACCTGAAGCAAATACTCACCAGCAACCGCACACCACACAACAAAAACACTAATCCAGGAACCTATCCTTGCAACAAAGCCTGTTGCCAACTCTGTCCACATATCTATTCAAGGGACACCATCATAGGACCTAACCACATCAGCCACGCCATCAGGAGCTCATTCACCTGCATATCTACCAATGTGATATATGCCATCATGTGCCAGCAATGCCCCTCTGCCATGTATAGTGGCCAAACCGGACGGTCTCCACACAAAAGAATAAATGGACACAAATCAGACATCAAGAATTATAATATTCAAAAACCAGTCAAAAACACTTCAGCCTCCCTGGACAGTCAATTACAGACCTAAAAGCCACAATTCTTCAATAAAAAAACTTCAAAAACAGACTCCAATGAGAAACTGCAGAACTGGAATTAATTTGCAAACTGGACACCATTAAATTAGGCTTTAATAAAGACTGGGAGTGGATGGGTCATTACACAAACTAAAAACTATTTCCCCATGCTATTTTTCCCCCTACTGTTACTTGCACCCTCTTGTCAACTGTTTGAAATGGGCCATCCTGATTATCACTACAAAAATTTTTTTTTCTCCTACTGATAATAGCCCACCTTAGTTGATTAGTCTCGTTACAGTTGGTATGGCAACATCCATCTTTTCATGTTCTGTGTGTGTGTGTGTGTGTGTGTGTGTGTGTGTGTGTGTGTGTGTGTGTGTGTGTGTGTGTGTGTGTATATATATAATATATATATATCTTCCTACTGTATTTTCCACTCCATGCATCTGAAGAAGTGGGTTTTAGCCCACGAAAGCTTATGCCCAAATAAATTTGTTGGACTCTAAGGTGCCACAAGTACTCCTTGTTCTTTTTGTATTTAGCTGTGACACTCTGAGTACGTTTCCCAGACCTGAAGAAGAGCTCTGTGTAGCTTGAAAGCTTGTCTCTTTCTCCAGCAGAAATAGGTCCAATAAAAGATATTACCTCACCCACCTTGTCTCTCATGTTGCGTCTGAGTCAGATTCTGACTTCTAATTCATGTTGAGTAGCAGCACATCATTCATGGAGTAAAGCAGTACTCAACATGAGGGAAGGCTGTCAGAAACTGATCCTCTCTGTATATTCCTCTACTTTAACCCAGCCCTTTTGCTATTTATAACAGCATTGTATTTTCTTTTTCTCTCTACATGGAGAGAAGTCAAAAGACACCCCATGTAAAAACAGCATAGTACAGAGGAAGGGGACAAATAAGACACTGGGTTATTAAAATTAAACCTCCTTAACCCCTGTAGTTTCTTGTGGATGTTCAAAGTGGCTGCGACAGAATGGTACCTCATAAATATACATTGGCTTCCATCTCATTCTAAACTTGGAAACATCTGGGTGGAGAGACTTATGCAATCATAAAGACGATCCCCTGCCTTCGAGCAGTTAAGACCTGCTTTTCACCTGGTGTAAATGAGAATTGAAATTGAAAATAGGTTGTTTAATTAAAATTCAGCATGTATCATTGTTACACTGGGCTTGTGTCCAGTCTTGTCACTTGATTCTAGTTTACAGATTATCTTTTCTTGATTTACATAAACATAAATCAGTGTTTTCATGCCTCGTGCTCTTGGTTATCATATTAATTCACAGTGCTCCCACGCTGTTGGCTTCCCAAAAGATGTTGTTTTTTATCCAGTTCTGACAGCCAGCAGATTGCTCAGAAACATCTATTTGACCTGTTTGGTACTTTCAGTAGAGTTTTAGAAAGGTTGTCTATGGCCTGGCATCCCAATGTCCCATTAGATTGTGCTCTTGTCATTGAAAATAGCATACAAGGTGGACTGCCATTGCATGAGATGTAATGCAATCTGTTGTGATTTATTGGAAGTTCTACAGTATGAAGTCAAATAACATTCAGTTAAGCACTGTTTGCAGAACAGAAGCTACGTGCACACAGACTCCCCTGGAAAAGTGGCATTTATTCTAATAGTAAAGTAGTTGTCTTTGTATTTCCCCCAGCGAGCATTGCTAGAACAGAAGCAGAAAAAAAAACGTCAGGAGCCGCTCATGGTTCAGTCCAATGTAGACAGCCGCACAAGAACACGAAGAATGAAACATTCAGAAGAACAAGCGCCATTGGTTGAATCGTATCTTAACAGCAACAGCAGCACCATTTTTCATGGTATATTGACATGATCTGTAGAATGCATGTTTACTGCTAGAAGTCCTGTTATTTTGTTGAAAAATGAAGTGAACATGGGAACAATCTTTTAAATGAATACCTGAAAGCTTAGCTCAGCTGTGTTTGGGGATGAAAATGATAATAACTATGCAGAATTCCAAAGTAACCACTATCATAACTTTAAAATGAACTTCTTTTTTTTGACCGTGGAAACTTTCAGTATGATGTCATACTTGCTTGGGTTTCTGCTCTTCATTTAATAAACTGTAATCTCCATACTTTACACTCTCCCTTTAAATCTGATTTTAATATGTGAAAGGAGGTTGTTGAATGTTTTATACAAAGATAAAATATGGTAGTGTACCATAATACTCTGAGGGGCTATGTGAAATTCAGGTTTGGGTCTCCATGCTACTCACAAATTGTGAGTGAATTTTTTTTTCTTTTCTGTGGAATTTATTCATAGAAGTTCCAGAATGCATCAACTATGAATAAGGGTTTTTGAATAGTAAACCTCTTTTAACCATGCTTCTGAAAGCTGTTTAAGCGACAGATCTGATTTCAGATGAAGGGGAAAAACCACATTATTTTCTCTCAAAATCAGAGAGAAAAACATATCAAAAGAGAGACTAATTTTTTTCCCATGCTGTCTAGGAAGTTGATTTTGTACAGAATTTTATGAAAATGCTTTCTTTGGTAGTTAGAAAATTTCCTTTTACTTCTTTCTCATCATAACAGCTAATGAGAGGTGCAAAACCCTGTTCTACGAAGTGTTTTATTTTATGATACACAGCAGCAATTGCCTTCTAAGCCGCCTTTATTGTAAACTTAAATAACAAGGATTTCAAGTCAGCTACAGCCCAGAGAAACCAGACATCATCTCACAAACCGTAGTGAAATCCTTATTTATACTACGCTAAATCCTGCAAATGCGTGCACCCTGGGCAACCCTTCTGACATCAGTGAGGTTGCCTGGGGTGTTAGTTAAGGCAGAATTTGGCCCTTCATATCATATCATATATATATATCACATCACATCAATCTTTTTCCACTCAGGTCATTCCCTGGAACAATTATTCGCTTCTTAGCCTCAAATTATTTTATTTTAAATTCTCTCTCCAACCCTGCCACCAAAGGATGTCAGTGGACAGCACAGACTTTCAAACCCTGATAAAGAAACAAGACACTCTGTTTTACAATGCCATGTAAACCATTAAATGAGGTTCTTTTTACATCTGACGTAGTACAAGTAAATAAGATGGGCAGACTAGCATAGTACTGAAAATGCATTAATAATATATAGCTATATTTTCTCACATTCAGCCTTTGGTTTGTAAACTTCTGGGGATAGCTCTCCAGGTAATAAACTGTTTGTGCATTTATCAGAATCCTCAACTTAACAGCATTTCATTACCCAGTAAAGTGGTTTGTTGCATTGTAAAATCCTCTCTCAGGAACATTATTCTTGAAAACATAGTGAGAACTACAGAAGTGTGCTTTTTTGTTGTATTTTTCTTCAGGAGTATGGTTGGTGGTGTCAAGATTCAGCAGCTATGTGGGGCATATTTGGGTTTCAATGGCCATTTTTAATGACCGTATCAGGGCCGGCTCTAGGCTTTTTGCCGCCCCAAACAAAAAAAATTTTAGCTGCCCCCCACCCCAGCCCTGGGCTCTCCCCCGCACCCCCCTGCTGCCCCAGCCCTGGGCTCTCCCACCCCAACTGCACCCTCCTGCTGCCCCAGCCCTGGGTCACTGTTAACTCGGTCCCAGGGCAGGTCATTCAGTAGGAATTTTGGATTTGCACAGAACACAGACAGGATTGGTTCCCATATGGTTACAGAACTGCAGTAAAGTGGAACAATTTTCAGCTTGTGTGATTGAAGGATATCTGGATACATATTATAAGACTGTCCTACATTAATGAGGAAAAGTTGAGGTGCCTTTATTATTCTTTTGTTCAATTTTTGTTTCTGTGGGGAATTTGCCAATGCAATATCACTGTCTTCCTTTTAAACAATTAAAAAAAAAAAGACAGTGACTGTTGAAAATAGCAATTCCAGTCCTAATAACCACTGGGAAGCATTGCTTGCTCAATTTTATCCTACTTTTTCTACAGCAAGTTACAGTGGATCAGTATATTTGATTTGGGAGAAATGAAGTAACAGCTGCCCAAATTGAGCTTGAGCACTCCTGAATTTTGAGAGTGTTCAAATCTGGAGTGCAGGTGCTAGATTCCCTTTCTGAATATTAGCTAAATCTGGAAAGGAAAAGTCAGTTTCTGCTTCCATGGCTCAGAAGTGGAAATCCTCCTACATGCTTTACAGTATCTAAAGCTGCCCAGGTCCTCTAGTAGAGCCTCCCCTCCCTTACTTTTCATTTTAAATTCTAGTGGGATCTACGTACCTCTCTTGCTAGGCTTCAGAAAGAGAGGTGTACTGTCCATGTAGTCCACCCAATTCTTTCTTTGGGGGCTGCAAGGTGAAGTCACACCAGTGGAGTGTCCTCTTTTTTTTTTAAATGTTAAAATATGGTATCCCTACCGTTCAGCAGCAGGCTTTCCATTCACACAGCAAGCTACAGCATCTCTCAGCTACCTCCCTCCCTCCCCCTCCCTTTCCTGTTGATAGCTGCCAAGGAATGCTGGGAAATGTAGTTCTTTCCCTGCTCCAGGGCTGACTCTATAGGCAGGGAGCTAACCAAGGAACTACAGCTCCCAGGGCTCCCTGCCACCCCTGCAAATTCGCCACCCCAAGCAAATGCTTGTTTTGCTGGTGCCTAGAGCTGGCCCTGGACAGTATTCATCTCCAATGAAAACGTTGGTATGTGGGAGTGTTGAATGCATGAGACAGCTGGGCTGTATCTAAAGAACTGTTCTTCTCTTTCCCATTCACTTGTTTCTGTTATGGGTGTGCTTTAAAGTGACTCTTTGTGGGAACTGGTGTCCTGGTGCATAAACTGTTATGCATGAATGAGCGGGCATGAGATTCATTCCTATGTAGCAAGCACTGCACATGTACCTCCTCACATTTTTTTTTCTTGTAAAATTCCCATCTATAAACTTCAATAGGAAGGCGTAACACAGGAATGCTTGTTTAATTTAATGAGTAAAATTAAGCCTGCCTCTGGTGGAAAGCTGGATGATTAGATTATGGGGTGTATATATAATGAGAGGTCAGGAACAGGGTAATACAATTCCTTGTTCCCATCATATTGGAGCTTGTCTACACTGGGAAATTGACGGCATAGCTATAGTGGAATAATCTGTTTGGCTATGGTTATTCCAGAATAGCTCCCCATCTCAACACTTTATTCTGGATAAACAAATCTTTATTCCAGAGTAAAGTTACTTCTATTCCAGAATAGTGTTCATACAAGGAGCTATTCAGGAATAGCTATAGTCGAATATCTTCTTCTGCTATAGCTGTGCAGTTTCCTTTTATAGACAATCCTTAGCTGGTGTTGGAATTCTGCAGGGAGTTGCAGAATGATTACTGCTAATCCAAGTTTAATCTATAATCTTAAACTAAAATAGGGAAAGAATAAATTAAGAATTACTTAGACAAGTTAGATGTCTTCAGTTTGGCAGTGCCTGTCAAAATACTTCCTGGTATTCTTAAGGAGCTGGTTGAAGAGATCTCTGAGCCATTAGTGATTATCTTTGAGAGCTCATGGAGGACGGGAGATCCCAGAGGACTGGAAAAGGGCAAATATAGTACACAGCTATAAAAAGGGGAATAGGGACAACCCAGGGAATTATAGACTAGTCATCATAACTGGTACCCAGAAAGATAATGGACCAAATAATCAAACAGTCAGTTTGTAAACACCTAGATGATAATAAGGTGATCAGGAACTGTCAACATGGATTTGTCAAGAACAAATCATGTCAAACCAACCTAATGTCCTTCTTTGACAGGGTAAAAAGCTTTGTGGGTAAGCGGGAGCAGTAGATGTGATATATCTCACTTTAGTAAGGTTTTTGATACAGTCCCACATGATCTTCTTGTAAGCAATGTAGGGAAATATAGCCTAGACAAACCTACTATAAGATGGGTGCACAACCAATTGGAAAACCATACTCTGAGAGTAGTCAAGCTGGATGTTCATATTGAGTGGGGTTCTGCAGAGATCTGCCCTGTATACAGTTTTATTCAATATCTTCATAAATGATTTGGATAACGGCATAGAGAATACACTTATAAAGTTTGTGGACAATACTAGGCTGGAAGGGGTGGCAAACACTTTGGAGGACAGGGTTAGAATTCAAAATGATCTTGACAAACTGGAGATGTGGTCTGAAATAAATAGGATGAAATTCAATAAGGACTGATCTCACCTATCAGTCCTCATCCTCAAAGGAAACCTTGCACAGTGCTTTCCAAAGATGAGCCTGGGAGCTTAAATTAATTGCTCTGCTAGACGCCAAAAATCATGGACTGAACAGAGACACTGGATTTATGGCTTGTTGCAACAATCTGTAACCCACTAACTCCCTCTTTTTGTCCTGTGACTGCAGAGGGGTTAATGGTCTCTTGAATGGTACCTTTCAATATGTGCTAACTACTTATGCTAAACAATCTGTTCCATCTCACATTTTGCTGGGAGTGCCTTTTCCAGACCTGAAGAGGAGCTCTGAATACTGCGTACAATTGTGGTCTCCTCATCTCAAAAAGGATATACTGGCATTAGAAAAGGTTCAGAGAAGGGCAACTAAAATGATTAGGGGTCTGGAACGGGTCCCATATGAGGAGAGATTAAAGAGGCTAGGACTTTTCAGCTTGAAAAAGAGGAGACTAAGGGGGGATATGATAGAGGTATATAAAATTATGAGTGGTGTGGAGGAAGTGAATAAGGAAAAGTTATTTACTTGTTCTCATAATAAAAGAACTAGGGGCCACCCAATGAAATTAGTGGGCAGCAGGTTTAAAACAAATAAAAGGAAGTTCTTCACACAGCGCACAGTCAACCTGTGGAACTCCTTGCCTGAGGAGGCTGTGAAGGCTAGGACTATAACAGGGTTTAAAAGAGAACTGGATAAATTCATGGAGGTTAAGTCCATTAATGGCTATTAGCCAGAATGGGTAAGAAATGGTGTCCTTAGCCTCTGTTTGTCAGAGGGGGGTGATGGATGGCAGGAGAGAGATCACTTGATCATTACCTGTTAGGTCCACTCACTTCACAAGAAGTCTCTCTCACCAATAGAAGTGGGTCCAATAAAAGATATTACCTCACCCACCTTGTTTCTTTAAGGCCATGTCTATACTAGCATTTATGTTAGCAAAACTTTTGTTGCTCAGGAGTGTGGACCCCTCACCCCCAAGTGGCATAAGTTTTGCCGGCAAAAGCGCTCGTGCTCACAGCACTACGTCAGCAGGAGACGCTCTCCTGCTGACATAGCTACCACCGCTTGTTGAGCTGGTTTTATGATGTCAATGAGAGAGCTCTCTTCTGTCGGCATAATGCAGCAACACAACCACTCTTACAGCGGCACGGCTGTATCTGTATAGCCGTGCCCCTGTAAGCTTGTAAGTGTAGACATGGCCTGGTACTACACTCAGGAAGGCATAATCAGTTACACCAATACAAAATGGGAAATGATCACTTAGGAAGGAGTATTGCAGAAAAGGATTTGAGGTTATAATGGATCACAAACAAAATAAGTCAACAATGTAACACTGTTGCAAAAAAAGTGAACATCATTCTGGGATGGAATAGCAATAGTGTTGCGAGCAAGACACAAGAAGTAATTCTTTCTCTCTACTCAGCACTAAAAAGGTCTCAGTTGGATTACTGTGTCTACTTCTGGGCACCACTCTTTGGGAAAGATGTGGGCAAATTGGAGAAAGCCCAGAAAAGAGCAGCAAAAATGATTAAAGGCGTAGAAAACATCACCTATGAGGAAAGATTGAAAAAACTGGGTTTGTTTAGTCCGGAGAAGGGAAGACTGGTGGGGCGGGGGGGAAGGAGGGACGACATGATAACGTAAAAATACTTTACTTTTACATAAAGTACATAAAAGGTTGTTATAAAGAAGGGGTGATAAATTGTCCTTTTTATCCAGTCAGGACAGGACAAGAAGCAATAGGCTTTAATTGCAGCAAGGGAGATTTAGGTTAGACTTTAGGAAAAACTTCCTAACAGTAAGGGTAGTTAAGCACTGGAACAAATTACCGAGGCAGGTTGTGGAATCTCCATTGTTGGAGGTTTTTAAGAACAGGATAGACAAACTCTTGTCAGGGATGGTCTAGGTAATATTTAGTCCTGCCTCAGTGCAGGGGATTGGACTAGATCTATCAAGTTCCCTTCCAGTCCTACATTTTTTGCAGGAATGTCGTGTTACATTCAGGATGGAGTCTAAGGAAGGTGAGAGTAGATCTGAGGCTCAGGTCCCAGTTAAGGGCTGTGACTGAGCCCAGAAAGAGAGTGGGGCAAAGGTGACTTTACTTTACTTTTGCACCTACAGATTCTGGAGTTGGGGCCAGTGTAACCCTCCATATAAGATAGAGCAGCCCAAGGGTTAGGGTTGTTGTTTTTTAAAAAAAACAACAATATAATATATGAGTGAATCTAGTGCTGGTGAAAGGTACTGGAATGACAGCTCTGAAAGTCTTTACCCATAGAATGGAAAAGAGCATAGCTAGCAGCCATGTAGACTTCCCTAGATATTAACAAAACGATATGGTTAAACTCTTAACATGGAGGTGAGAGGCCAGGTTGTTATGCCCATTCATTTCTTGGTGTGTATTAAAACTGCCAGTGAGAGCCCCATTAGTACCCTTAGCCCTGGTCTACACTACGAGTTTAGGTCGAATTTATTAGCGTTATTTCGATTGATCCGTGCACCCGTCCACACGACGAAGCCCTTAACATCGACTTCTAGGGCTCTTAAAATCGATCTCGCCACTCCACCCCCAACGAGGGGATTAGCGCTTAAATCGATATTGCCGAATCGATGTAGGCTAGTGAGGACGCAATTCGACAGTATTGGCCTCCTGGATCTATCCCACAGTGCAACATTTGACCGCTCTGGACAGCAGTCTGAGCTCCAATGCTCCGCCCAGGTAGACAGGAAAAGCCCTGCGAACTTTTGAATTTCATTTCCTGTTTGGCCAGCGTGGTGAGCTGCAGGTGAGCGCAGATCTCATCAGCAGAGGTGACCATGATGGAGTCCCATCAAAAGGATTTTTTGCTCCCCCCTCAGTTGCTTTCACGGAGGGAGGGGGGAGCAAGGGTTAGGCTCATTTCCTTCTAGCTGCAGATGGTACAATATGCGGTGAACAAGGAGGCGCCTTCCCTTCTAGCAGCAGATGGTACAATATGCTTGATATCCATCATCAGCTCCTGGCCCCCTCAAGGATTGAACTCGCAACCCCGGGTTTAGCGGGCCAACGCTCAGACCGCTGAGCTATCCCTCCGCCCGTGTTCCAGGCAGTACTGAATCTCCCTTAAACAAAACGTAAAAAAGAGAATGACCAGAGTCACTCTGGTCACTCCCATTTATGTCCAAGCGCCCCCGGCCAGCCACACCATAGGCTGCCGGCCAGGAGCACACGAATACCAATCATATTGTACAATCTGCTGCGAGAAGGAAAGGAGCTTCTGCTGTGTGGTCCCGCGACCACGACCATTTATGGCATATTGCACCATCTGCAGCTAGAAGGCAAGGCGCTCCTGCTGTGTAGTCCCGCGACTACCAGCCTCAGGCGGAATGGCCCCCTCAAGGATTGAACTCGCAACCCCGGGTTTAGCGGGCCAACGCTCAGAACGCTGAGCTATCCCTCTGCCCGTATTATAGTGTGACTGAATCCCCACTAGACCTAATGTCCAGGCGTACGCTGGAGATGTACGGTAATTGTGAGCTGAGCAGGCTTCCGTAGCAAACACGGAAACCCCAGAAAAAAGGCGCGAGAAATATTGCTTTCACGGAGGGAGGGATGACATGTACCCAGAACCACCAGCGACAATGTTTTCTGCCCCATCAGGCTTTGGGATCGCAACCCAGAATCCCAATGGGCGGCGGAGACTGCGGGAACTGTGGGATAGCTACCCGCAATGCAATGCTCCGAAAGTCGATGCTAGCCCCGCTACTGTGGACACAGTCAATCGACCTCATGGTCTTAACGCTCTTTAGTGGGGAC
The DNA here is from genome assembly GCA_033296515.1 of Macrochelys suwanniensis. Classification (NCBI taxonomy): domain Eukaryota; kingdom Metazoa; phylum Chordata; order Testudines; family Chelydridae; genus Macrochelys; species Macrochelys suwanniensis. Next base: position 96,696,148 of record CM065781.1, on the reverse strand, counting down.
ACACACAATCGATTCCATAAATTCGGGTTTTAAAATATCGACTTCTATAAATTCGACCTAATTCTGTAGTATAGACGTACCCTTAGTGACATGGGTGATGACACCTCTCCACTCAGGAAATGGACTGAGACCATAAAACTCATTTTGCATATGTCACCAAACACTCAGTAGCTGGTAATTATTTTTCATTCTCCAATGACCTTTGGCCTAGGACTGAAAGGTGTTGTGTCTCTGAGCCCATCTCTAATCCCATATAGAATTATGTGTTTTTCATCTTTCATTCAATTACCATATTAGCATTGGTAGCAATTAATACTAAAGGAGAACTTCAGAAAGCAACAATAATTGTCAGGAAAAGGTAAAGTGAGGGCTTCTAACATCAATGTGCCAGTCCATAAAGTGACTGAATTGAGCTAAACAATTAGTAAGGAACAATGACAATGCTGATAGAATCTTTTCCCCTTGAGTACTGAGTTGAGCTTCTACTTCTAACAGTCTAGCAACTGTATTATTTCCACATTAGATAGCCATTGTGGATTGACCATTTCAGATCTGGCCCTAGTACAGATCTTAAAAATATTACTGAAATATAAAGCTTATATTTAACAGCAGTACTTGTAGACTGATCTACAAATGGGGCCCTTGTATGAAAGAGGGATTTTGTTTTGTACTACTGTTTGGAAGAAATTACAATATTACCTTTTGTTTCCAAACATTGTAGATGTATTTAATATTATGGAATCAGTTCTTGTGTGCGTGTAGGGCAGTCAGAGAACATATACATAAACAGGGATTCTTGGTGAGATTTTGAAGATGTGTGTAGGGGAAAATAAGTAGATGGAGGGGATGGAAATATTGAGACAAAAGATGAGTATAATGACAGGTCAATGCCCTTTTGGAACTAATATCAAGTTTTAAAAGTAATTTAAATTCTAGGCAAACAGATCATTTGGGGCCTTATCCATATACTGTTCATGTCAGTGGGATTCTTTCCATTGACTTCAATGAGCTTTGAATCAGGCCTTTCGTCTTGTGAATAATCCCAATATGTCCCAAATCATCAGATAAAAATTCCATCGTTCATCATTATAAATAACTGCTTGATAATATTCAGCAATATTGTTTTTCTCGTTATGTTTGCATCATTGTAGAAGAAAAATATATAATTAAAATAACATAATTCGTAAGAACGTCTGCCCAGAAAGGGCCATTTATTTACGACTTTTTCCCCTCTCCCTGTTCGTTTCCACTTAATATCCTTGTAAGGCATATTGTTAGTGGTTAGTTTAAAATGTTTACTTCCTAAATTGTGCTCATAATTCTGGAACATCTAGGTCACATCTGCTGGCTTATTTTCAGGTATCTCCACATCACACATTGCTACAAATTTTCTACAGAATTGGACAAATGTATGAGCCCTTACAAATGTGTGATAGCAAAATTCCTCAAAGTACACTCTTCTTTTCATGCTGTTTAAAGTATTGCAAATATCTGATGTGTGTTCCTGGGATATTGCCACTGGTTTAAGTAAAGTGGGGAGATAGACAAAAGGTTCATATGTACATACTTACAATATTTGCCTTTATTGCAGTAATTGAATTTTTAATATAGGATTTACTGAAACATGGTAAATACATTCATTTATTTTTGTAACTATTATGCTGGGCCCAGTCCTGCATCTATTGAAGCCAATGTGAGTTTGCGACAGGTACAGGATTGGGGGTCTGTACACAGAAATGTAGAGCAACAGTTGTGTTTTTAAACATCTTTAGTTGATCCCAGATTTGTGTTAACCTAGTAACCAGACCTATGCTGATGTAGAATAATGCTTTCACAGATTTATAAAGAATTGACCTTTTCTACTTCTCCCTTAAATTTTCTGCAAAAATGAAAGGCAATTTTCATAGGCAGGAAGGTATCATTTTTTTCCTGTGAAAATGGTGAATTTCCACTTGGGACAAATTCCTTTTTTCACAATTTTGAGAGAGGCTAGAATCTGAACAAGGCGAAGTCTGCTTTTATTAATGTTACTTTTTTACAGACATGGCTTTTGTATGTTTGGAATTAAAATGTTTTCAATTAAAAACAGAATAAAACTCTCCTTCAAGTAATTTCCCAACAACTTTTGATTTAGAAGTTTAGATTTACCATGTACAAGATAGCAAAATTACTTTCTCTTTAGTTGTATGCAGTGGTGTTGTATCTGTGTCAGTCCCAGGATATTACAGAGAGAATGTGGGTGAAGTAATATTTTTTTATTGGACCAATTTCTGTCGGTGAGAGAGACAAGTTTTTGATCTTACACAGAGCTCTTCAGGTCTAGGAAAGGTACTGAGAGTGTCATAGCTAAATACAAAGTGGAACAGATTGTTTAGCATAAATAGTTAGCACATACCCCTCCAGTCATGGTGGGGAAAGGAAGGGGTGGGGGAGAAAGACAGCTGGGGTGGGGTGGGGCTTTCCACTAAAAGATATTACCTCACCAACCTTATTTCAGTAATGTCCTGGGACCAACACGACTATAGCAACACTGCATACTTTCTCTTTGACATTTGGCAGCAGGGTTAAATGAGATGTCTATATTTTGTGCCAAACAGATTTCTGATCAAAAGTCATAACTCTGGATTGTTAAATTTGACATGTCATTCTGTTCTGTCACCATAAATGATGAGAGAGAGAGAGAGAGAGAGAGAGAGGATGAGAGAAAGAGGGGTTTTTTTTTCATTGAATGGCAAACTGTCAGATTTTAAGGTGACATCATTTAATCTTTCATTTTAAAAAAATGTGTGCATATTCAGCAAAATCTAGTGGTTTGGATCCTGTTTTCTGTTGACTTCAGTCCAAGAAGGTGTTTGTTCTTTTTTGGGAGAAAGCAGGGAATATGTTCTCTGCATTAGATCATACTCTTGATACTTGGAGTGCTGCCTTACCTCTTAATGAGGTGTGGGAGAATTTTGTGTTAGAAGATTATAATAATTTTTAGAAATTCCACGGGTGTCTTACAAATGGCAGCATGAGACCTCCAGCATATGTCCCCAAGACTGAAATCCCCCATGCTAATGTAGTTTTAAAAAACCACACATTGTAGATAGATGTTTGAAGAGTTGGTCATTCTGTTCTCTTGTCTGATTTGATATGTAACAGAAAACCCCCCAGTGCCCAATCTTGTGATTTTCTAGTTAGTACATTGATCCATAAGCATTCCAGGTCTGGTTTTTCTAAATTGTAAATAACGCTAAAGTAATGGTATCTTTGATACTGTGACAGAGTCAGGCCAGATGGCTACAGGAGAGTGCTAGAAGGCAGATACATTAGTCCCAGATTAAGTAGATCCCTTTTCCCTGGGTAAGGGAAAGTTCCAGAACAAGCAGGAACTTGCTGGAACCAATTAAGGCAGGCAGGCTAATTAGGACACCTGGAGCCAATTAAGAAGAAACTGCTAGAATCAATTAGGACAGGCTGGCTAATCAGGGCACCTGAGTTTTAAAAAGGAGCTCACTTCAGTTTGTGGCGTGCATGTGAGGAGCTGGGAGTAACAGGTACACAAGGAGTTGAGAGTGAGAAGGCATACTGTTGAGGACTGAGGAGTACAAGCGCCATCAGACCATCAGGAGGAAGGTCCTGCAGTGAGCATAAAGAAGGTGTTGGGACGTGGCCATGGGGAAGTAGCCCAGGGAGTTGTAGCTGTCACGCAGCTGTTGCAGGAAACCCTGTAGACAGCTGCAATCCACAGGGCCCTGGGCTGGAACCCGGAGTAGAGGGCGGGCCCGGGTTCCCCCCAAACCTCCCAACTCCTGATCAGACACAGGAGGAGTTTGACCTGAACTGTGGGTTCTACCAGAGGGAAAGACCTCTGAGGTGAGCAAAATCCGCCAATAAGCGCAGGACCCACCAAGGTAGAGGAGGAACTTTGTCACAATACAGAGTATGTCTACACTTGGAGCTGGGGGTATGATTACCAACTCACGTAGACATATTTGCTCGAGCTCTCAAGCAAGCTAGTGCACTAGAAAATAGGAGTTTAGACAGAGAAGATGGGCAGCTATGAGTAGCAGAACAGGCTAGCTGGACTGAGTTCGTACCCTTGGGTTCAGGTGGGTTTGTACTCATCACGACTAGCCCATGCTGCCACTCGCCGCTGTCTCTGCTACCCCAGCTATACTATCATTAGCTTGCAAGCTCAATGAGAGCTAGCGAGAGTACGTCTGCACAAGCTGGGAATCATGCTCCTAGCTCCAAGTGTAGGCGTAGCCATAGAGGGCCATCCCTGATCCCCCTTCTGCCCACTTTTTCTTTTTTTTAAAGGTATATCCAGTGGTTTTAACATTCCAGTCATGTGACTCATCCCACTAGGTTTCAGTAATACCAGGTATATCAGATTTGTTTTCATAAGTGAGAATTTCTAATTCCTCTAGTTTAAAAAGCCCAATACCTAACAAATGTAAAAATGGGGCAGTTGATAGCAATGAGTACAAATCAACAGTTAGGAAATACAGGCAATTAGTAAGGGAAGTGAATGGTGGCAATAAAAAGATCTATGGCCAGTAGATTTAAGGATGGTAGGAAGAAATTCTTGAAATAGATCAGGAACAAACAGAATCCTAATAATGGCATAAGTCTGATGCTAGATAAGAATGGTAAAATAGTCAGTCATAATGCTAAAAAGCCAGAATTCTTCAATAAATATTTCTGTTGTGCATTTGGAAAGAAGCCGTATGATGTATTTATATCTTATAGTAGTAAGGAAATGCATTCTATTCCGTTAGTAACTAGGGAGGATGTTAAACAGCAACTATGAAAGTTAAACATTTTTAAATCAGTGGGTCCACCTAACTTACACCAAAGAGTATTAAAAGAATTGACCAAAGAGCACTTTGAACCATTAATGTTGATTTTTAACAAACCTTGAAACACTGAAGAAGTTCCGGAAGACTGGAAAAAATTAGTGTTGGGCCAGTATTTACAAATGTTAAACAGGATGACCCGGATAATTATAGATCTAGTTAGCTTGACATATATCCTCAGAAAAGTAATTGAAAGGCTATGTGATGCAATCAGTAAAGACTTAAAAGATGGTATCATAGTTAATGCCAATGCCTACATGACATTATGATATAAAAATTAGCAGTATATAAAATCATTGGATTAAAAACTGGTTTAACTGATAGATCTAAAAAAGTAAATGTAAATGGAGAATCATAATTCTTTAGGAGTGTTCCTGGTGGAGTCCTACAGGGATCAATGCTCTTCAATATCTTTATCAATGATCTGAAAAAAAATATACCATCACTGGTAAAATTTGCAGATAACACAAACTGGTAGAGCAGTAAATAATGATGGAGACAGATCACTTGTACAGACTGACTTGGATTGATTGGTAAGGTGTGCTCTTTCAAACAACATATGTTTTCATACAGCCAAATGCAAGGACACCTGGTTTAAAAAAAAATGAGGGCCAGACTTACAAGATGGGAGAACATATCATGGAATGCAGTGACACTGAAAGGGAATGGTAGATAACTAACTGAACAGGACAGGAACCCCCTAGGTCATGCTGAAGCAGTGAGAATGAACATGATCCTTGGATGCATAAGCAGGGAAATATCAAGTTGATATTACCTGCATATATTGCATTGATGGGACCATTACTGGATACGGTGTCTAGTCTTGTGTCCACATGTCAAAAGGGATGTTGAAAAATTGGAAGTGGTTCAGAAAAGAGTTAAACAAAAGATTTGAGGTCAGGAAAACATGCCTGACAGCGAAAGACTTAAAAAGCTCAGTCGATTTAATTTATCAAAGAGAAGGTCAAGAGGGGACTTGATCACAGTCTGTCTACAAGTACTTACAGGGGGAAGAGATTCCTGATACCACATAGGTCTTTAAGGTAGCAGAAAAGGGCACAACAAGATCCAGTAGTTAGAAGATAAATGTGTTAGAAGACAAATTCAGACTAGAAATAAGATGCACATTTTTAATGAGTGGTGTAGGGCAAGTGGTAATTAACCATTAGGACAATTTACCTAAGGGAGGTGGTGGATTCTCCAACACTTGATGTCTTTAAATCAAGACTGGATATCTTTCTAAACATAAGTTTTGGGTGAGCTATAACATATCAGCTTGGTACAGAAATTACTAGTTGAGGTTCAGTGTGCTGTGTTATGCAGAAGATCAGACTGGATGATCATAATAGTCCTTTCTGGCCTTAAAAATCTAGGATTAGAAACCTGCTTAAGGGCATGATTCTGTTACCCTTGCAAAGAGTAGTAATTTACTCCATGAATAGTTCCATTTAAATTGATGAACATGCACAAATGCTATTTAAACTTTTTTCTGTGGCAACCACTGAAGTTACTGGGGCTACTAATGGAATAAGACTCTATCCATGACTAAGGGCAGTGTATAAGAGTGTATAAAAGGTTGTTACAAGGAAGAGGAAGAAAAATTGTTTTTCTTAACCTCTGAGGATGAAACAAGAAGCAATGGGCTTAAATTGCAGCAAGGGTGGTTTAGGCCGACAATAGGAAAAACTTCCTAACTGTCAGGGTGGTTAAGCACTGGAATAAATTGCCTAGGGAGGTTGTGGAATCTCCATCATTGGAGATTTTTAAGAACAGTTTAGACAAAAACTTGTCAGGAATGGTCTAAAGAATACCTAGTCCTGCCACAAGTGCAGGGAACTGGACTAGATGACCTCTCGAGGTCCCGTCCAGTTCTATGATTCTGTGATAATCATGCCCTAAACAAGTAACTCCTGGAACTACAAGTTGTGCCAATCTTTAATAATGCCAACCAGTGATTTAGTTGCACCCTCACACCTATGCTCACAGACAGTTTTCTCAGGTTCTTCTGAAATCTATGGGAATTGGGCTTCTATTGGATTAGGATTGCCCCCTTGGACTGTAGCCTCTCGGGAAGGTGAGGTGGGAGGGTCCCAGAGCTCAGGTTCCAGCCTAAGCCTGAACATCTACACCACAATTTTACAGCCCCACAGCCTGAGCCCAGTGAGCCTGAGTCAGCTGACATGAGTCAGCCACAAGTGTTTAATTGCAGCATAGACATAACCTAAGAGCAGCTCCTGCGATTGTAACTTCCTGGGCTCCTACACTGTGATCTACTGAAGCGCAGAAATACACCAACATGGATTGCATCACGCAATTGGATTCCTACATTGTAGTGTTGAGGACTTATTTGACTGAAAAATGCAATGTAGACCTCTGGGCTTCAAGTAATATTTGTGTTTAAAAATAGGATATCTCAAATTTCAATGGAGTTAAACCTGGCGGCATCTGCAAATTAGACATAGTTTTGATCCTTGTACTTGGCATATCGGGGCATTTCTACATGGAGTTATGCTCAGTTTATGAGGAGCCGTGCTATTTTGAATCACTAAAGAGAAACTCCTACAGCAACTTAAATAGTAGTTTTTTCCCACATGAAGCCCTATTGAATTCAGTGGCGTTCTGGGAAAGCATAGCAATCTGCCTGCTCGCTACTAGCGCAGGGGCCTTAGACTGTAATCTTTTGGGGAAGAGACTGTGTCTTGCCAAGTGTTTGAACAGCACCTAGACACTGGGACTCTGATCCTAACTGGGACCTTTGGGCATCACTTCACTCATTCATTTTTACAGGCTTTCTGCAAAACTGGTGAAAATTGCTGATTTTTTTCCCAATGAAATTTAACATTTTTACCCATCTTTACTTCACTAGAGAGTTCATGTAATTCTAGGAACATTCCATGCCTTGTAAACTACTTACAACGTTATAGTTTAAGCTATGTTGGGACAATTTAAAAATAGACCAGATAAAATTATAGTGGATCACTGTCCAAATAAACAGTAACATTCTCAAGAGCCAAGAAATTACAAAGAAAGGTGCCAAGCCATTTTTATGGAGATACATGAGTAGGCAAAAGCCAGAATATTTATTAAACTGTTGCTTAATTTTCTTTCCTTGATGCTCATTCTAGTTTCACTTGTCATGAAATTAGAAGTGTGAGAACTTTGATAAATGGACTGAATGGTTGCCTAGTAAAGCTGAGTGAATAATTTGCAATGAATAATTTATCCAGCTGTTTAGCCTCTTTTTCCGCTTGTGCTGTGTTTCTTCAAGCAGATTGCAAATTCTTCAAATATATTCATTATTCAAATAATCTTTGCAAGATTTTTCTTAACTCAGTGCATTGATCCAGAAGAGTTCTCTGTGGGTTTTTAATATTCACTACATTGTGTGTGTTGGTTAGTTGCAATTGAGATAGTAAACATATGTGGTATTGTTTCAGTTATCCAGTTGTTGCTACTAGGTATTGGTGTACCTTTAAAGCTCATTTTATTATCTCCAGCACTTGCACTTGATTGTCCCATCTTTATCAGGTCCAGTCTGATGTGTATTCAAGATGGCAACTAAACTGAGTGTCTCCATGACCTTGAGCATAAAATGATGGAAATCTTTCAAATCCTTCCTTGATGAGGTCACACCTCCATGTTAATATTCAGGCATCTAGTGCTGAAATTTATGTGCCAGCTTTTTATAATTAATTAATGCAGCTGCAACCCACACTAATAATTATTTAATTTCAGGTTAGTTAGGTCAAAGGATAGCTGACATGATGGCAAGTAGTTGGTCCTAAAAAGGTCTTGTGTTTTTAATTTTTCAGTTAGTAATGTAAGAACATTCCATCCCATTTTGTTTAAGCCACATTTTAGACTCCTTCAATGGTGTTTGACCTGAATGGATGGGCATATTAAACAAAATATTAGAGTGGCTAGTCATTGAATGTAGGTCATTTAATAACTTGTTAGGAAAATACTGAATTCTACAAACTAGATCATCAGCATGAAAGAAAGAAAACCAGAAAAAAACCTCCCTAATTTAAAAAAGGAGAGAGACAGCTGCAAATATAGAACAAAATTACTGGGCATGTAAATTCAACTATTTTAAAGTTTATTCGCAGCAGGGGCTCTTTGCTGCCCTGGTTTGTCAGAGGCCTTCACGACTGGTGAAACAGAGCCTAATGTGCTGCCTTTCACATTAATCTTGCCATCTTCCCTGAGGGATGGAGTGGTCGCTGCCTCTGTTCTGTCTCATGCATTATCCACAGTGTTCGGTAATGCTTTGCAAAGGGATTGCAGCCAATGAGCTTGTGACTAGTATTAGTCATTTGCTAAAGACTGTAAGTGGAATGAGGAGTTGGGGTGAAACAGCCCCATTGGCCCATCTGATCATCATCTAATTTCTGCAGATTTCATGGGTCTGTTATGTACAAGTGCGTTAACAAAGGTCTCTCTAGTAAAAGAAAGAAAGTGGTTGACCCACAGTGTGTTGTAAATGTAAGACTATTTATAGACTCGTGTGTTGCAGGAGAGGAGATGTGAGTTTGCAAATGATTTTTATACATGTCGGGTGCTCATCTTACCTTACTCATGTGAGGATTCTCACTGAAGTCAGTAGAACTATTCATATGTATTAGGAATCCAGGATTTGGTCTATAGTGGACTTGTCCCATAACTCATGAATTTGGAGAGTGTTTACATCAGTGGTTCTCAACCTATTTACCATTGTGGGCTACATATGCAGCTCTCTCTGTGTTATGTGGGCTGCAGCCACACAATAGATATACTATCTGTATGGCTCTGAGGATGCCACGTGGGCCGCAGCTATGTGCTGATTGGCCGCAAGCAGCCCGCAGGTTGGGAACCACTGGTTTACATCTTCTATGATAGAGACTACTGGGCCACAAGTATCATTGGGCCTTATCTGTTTACTGAACTTCTGGGGCTTGCCAACGATATTTAAATGATCTTATGAACAAGCCAATTCTTTCCTCTAGATTCCTTGCCATATGTAGCTTTTTTTTCCTGAAAGTATTTTTTTTGTTTGTTTTTGGTGCCAGGTGAGTGCATAATAATGGCAAATCTGCACCTTAAAAAAAAAAAAAAATGTGGCGTGGCATGGGATCCATGTCCTGCAGGGTGGATTCTATGCAGCTCTAGGGCTAGATCCTCTGCAGATGTAAAGTGTCTCTGAAGTGTCCCTAGCCTCTGTTGGGGATGGGTCACTTGATGAATACGTTCTTGGGTTTGCCAACTTTCTGATCGCACAAAACCAAACACCCTTGCCCCCACCGCTTCTCCGAGGCCCCCCTCCCCACTCACTCCACACACCCCCATCCATTGCTCACTCTCCCCCACCCTCATTAACTTTCACCGGGCAGGGGTTGGGGTGTGGGAGGGGGTGAGGGCTCCAGCTGGGGGTGCAGGTTCTGGGGTGGGGCCAGAAATGAATGGCTTGGGGTTCAGGAGGGGTGTCTGAGCTGGGGTGGAGGGGTTTGGAGTGCAGGAGGGGGCTCAGGGCTGGGGCAGCAGGTTGAGGTGAGTGGGGGGGCGTGTTCTCCTGGCTGGAGTGTGGGATCTGGGGTGGGGCCAGGGGTGAGGGGTTTGGGGTGCAGGAGGGATCTGAGGGCTCGGGCAGGGGGTTAGGGTGCAGGAGGGGGTGAGGAGTGTGGGCTTCAGGCACCAGCCTCGCAGCTCCTATTGGCCATGTTTCCTGGCCAAAGTGCGGAGCCGGCACTCTGGGTGAGAGCAGCACGCCGAGCCTCCCTGGCCGCCCCTGTGACTAGAGGCTGCAGGGACATATCGGCTACTTCCAGAAGTCCTGCACGGAGCCAGGGCGGGCAGGAAGCCTGCCTTAGCCCCACTGCACCGCCGACCAGACTTTTAGCAGCCCGGTCAGCAGTGTTGACTAGAGCCGTCAGGGTCCCTTTGCGACCCGGCGTTCCAGTCAAAAACCGGATGCCTGCCAACCCTACCTGTTCTGTTCATTCCCTCTGAAGCACCTGGAATTGGCCACTGTTGTAAGACATGATACTGGGCTAGATGGACCATTGACCTAACCTATGGCCATTTTATGTTCTTATGTCGTAACTCCGTTGATGACAGTTTACAAAAGTTGAAGATCTAGCTCCTAAAGTTCTTATTGTACTGCTCTGTGTTGGTATATTTGGTGGCTGAAGGGCTTGACCATTTCTTTGTATGTAGTTCATGAAGATAATTGCTTTAAATGTGTGTGCAAAACCTGAAAAGTATCACAAAGCCACTTTAACAAAAAAGTGACTTTATTTCACTTAAGGGCTCATTCTAGCTAGAAGAATAAATGGTGTGTGTGTGTGTGTGTGGGTGTGTGGGTGTGTGGGTGTTAACAAATTTAAATACAGTCCTCTGGCAGCACTGTTTAATAAATAGTAAATCTTGATTACTTTGAAAGTCACTGCAGTCATATGATTATGCTGGCTTTCACAATTAATGCTGTGTTCCATTGAGATTTCTATAGACTGAACTAATAGGCAGCCCTTATAAAGTCAGAGCAATTTTTTTTCACTTTAGATGGATATATTAAGTCTCTATAAATTAAAGGGCCTTTCTTGCCAAAGTTGATTGTGCTGTGAATTATACCATAAGAAGTGAGTTTTTTTAAGTTAAACTCCAGATGATGCTTTTGCAGGAGTTTGCTGTATACTTAAGGCACTGAGAACTATGGAATAAAAAAAACCCCACTATCATCATCTTATATTATTGAGCTGGCTCATGAGGCTTGATCAGTGATCTGCACTGACAGAGCTTTACTACAGGGAAGTGTGCTGCTTACAGTGGCTCAGCAGCATAGTAGCATTTATGGTGGTATTTTGGGCCTAATGCATGGCAACCAACACATTGCAGGAGTGGGAAGAATGGGAGGAGATGAAACAAGGCAAAAAAACCTCAACTGTAACAAATCTGCCAATTTAAATTCCATTGTAGCTCTGCAATTGCTTGTTTAGTTTAATTTCCTCTCTGCACAAACTGAGATGTCAGCCAAACCTTAAACTCTGCTGCACTTGCATTCTTTTCTGTGGCTTCAGAGAGTTCTCATTTCATTCTCTCTCTCTTGTTTTCCTCTCTCTTTTTCTTTTTGGTGGGTGCCCTGAATCTCTCAAGCAGTTCAGGAGGCCGAGCAGGAAGATGTAAAGGTGGTAGCAGATGCTCAAGCTCCAAAATCAACTAAAAAAACCAAGGCAGCAGCTGCAAGCTGTCAAACTGGCAGCACGAGAAAGGAGAAAAAGGGGAAACACAAAGGTTAGCTGCATGCTGCTGAATATCAAACATTGGGTTGAGTGGCAAGATGCTTCTGTATTTTTCAAGATTCTTTGAATGCTTGTGATGTTGTGATAGCTGACAACTGTTTAAAACAAATATTATACAAATGCATGCACCAGATGGGAAAATTTGCATTGCTTGGTCCTATTTTAGCACATACATATTGGAGTGAGGGATGGTCAAGATTTGTCGTCCTAATCGTTTTGCAAAGCCACGTATTAATGTAGCCTGTACTAAAAGAACAAAGGAACAAACTATTAATATAATAGGCACTTAAATTCTATAGAGGTTTTAGGAAATTGTCTGCTTAGAGCCATATTACACCAATTCATATTTCAGACCAATCTGCATTTGCAGGAATCAGACTTAAATTGCAGAAATTTCTGTCCAAAACTGAGTTTTAAAAGCTGTACAAATTTAGGGTTGTGGTCCCTTTAAAGTCATTGGGAGTTTTGCCATTGATTTCATTGGGGTCAGGAATTCACCCTTAGAATGGAATCTAAAGTTATTTCAGAGCTATTACCCTCTGTCAGGTCAGCATACATTTAAGTGTATAAATAAACATCTTTATGAAATAGTTCTGGAAGCTAGTTCATAGATACATTTTCAGGATAGGTACTATGTGTAATATCTAAGGCTGTTTTGCAAAAACAAATACCTGCCATAGACAATGACAAAAGAGTGAACAGAAATGGAATTACTGGCAGTATAAGGTTTAGCAGCCGAATCACTTGAGAATAAACGGAGCAAGTGGGGTGAACTGATTAAAAGTTGTATCAATTATTTGTTGTTGGGTTTTTTTGTACATCAGTATGTATATTTACTTTTAACTGGAGACCAGATCCAAAGCCCATTAAAAATCAGTAATCTTTCCACTGACTTCAGTAGGTTTTACATCGGGCCATTATCACCTATATTGTCTGGACTCAGCTGTTTTCCCTTTTCATATATATCTGACATTCTCTCCTAAACTTCATAGGTAAGAAAATAATTTGTATGGTCAACAATCCTGTTAATAATTAATAAAAGAAAGCTAGTTGCTAATGCCCAGATCCACAATGGGACTAGGTATTGCAACACTGAGCATCACAATGCCTAACTATTAGGTGCCTAGAAAATCACTGGAACAACAAGGTGAGCCACAAAGCGAGTTTGGCACCGAGGCTCTATACGATGTCTGGGGAGAGATGGGTATCTAAGAATGCAATCCTCAAACATCAGTATGCTAGGTGAGTACCTGCCTAAGATAGTGAGGGGTGTATGTCCTACACCCCACCTCACTCACAGAGATAAGCACCTATATCAGGGCTGCAGGGAGGTCCCTATTTCTGTTTGTGAACCATAACTGGGAACCCCTCTCCTGGAGTTGAGCAGCTTTGGTGCCTAAGATGTTTCTGGTGAGAATGAGATAGGGGCCTGCCTTGAGCCACACAAAATGGCCAGAGGAGGCGATGATACTCACCTTATAACCCAGTGGTTAGAGAAGTCATTTGAGATGTGAAAGACCCAGATTCATTCTCCCTCTCCCCCACCAGAGGGGAGAAAGAATTTGAACAGGGGTGTCCCACCTCTCAGGGGAATGATCTAACCATGGAGCTAGGGGTGTGGTCTGATATGGGGGCTCCCTCAGTCTCTCCTGTTGAAGCTGTTCCACCATGGATAAATACTTAGTCATTAGAACAGGGGGATTGGATCCTGGGTCTCCCACCTCCCAGGTGGATGCTTTAACCATCAGGCTATAGAATCATATTCTCTCTCTCTTTCTGTCTCTCAGTGACTCCTTAGTATTTATCCAAAGTGGAACAACTTCAGCAAGAGAGATTAAAGGTGCCCCTCTTCCCCCCGCATCAGATTATTCCATAGCTCAGTAGTTAGAGCACCTTCCTGAGACACAGAAGACCGAGGGGGGAATTAAACCTTCGTCTCCTACATCCCAGGTGACTGCTCTAATCACTGGGCTAACCATTACGAGGTGGGCAGCACCACCACCACCTCCTCCTCAAGCCAGATTTTGAATGGGACTCAATCCGGTAGGCATGCTCGGAGGCCACCTACTAGATCAGGCCACAAAGGAGAGATGGCACTCCTCTGCCTATTTCCCCCCGGTTCATGGATCACACTTGGGCTTAGGCAAGAGATAGATAGCCATCCCGACACATAGAGTGAGGTAGCAGTTTGCAGAATGCTAGGCACTTAGGAAACTTTTACCCTGAAAACTTAGGTACCAAGTGAATTGAGGCTATTGTAGTCTTAGGTTGCAGCTGGGCAGGAGTTCTGTGGATCTCAGTGGTGTGTCTAAAACTGGGATTTAGGCACCTAAGTTCCATCATGGACCTCAGGTAAAATTATATTCTACAAACCTCCTTGTCTCTTTGATACCCTGGGACCAACACAGCTCCAACAACACTGTGTATTACTTTTAAAATCACAGTTTTGTATGTATTTGTTTTTTAAAAAATTGGCTTCTGAACTGAATTTAAATATTGCTGTTGGAATTTAAAAAATGGGAAAGCCAATATTTCTGGACTTTGGATAAAAATAATTTACTCCAAGGCAGAAATTAGAACGTCAAGTTTTGCTGGTGAGTTAAATCCTCTTAAAACTTTAAAACCTGGAAACTTTCTAATGGAAGTGTTGACTCAGCCTATAGCCGAGCATTGTGCATGGTAGTACATAAATCATTTTTACTGTATAATCACACAAACTCTGGGCTCTAGTAATAGCCAGATTTTGATTGCCATATTTTGACTCTGGTAATAGTCCATTTTCCTTATATGGGATTTCTATACAAGTACTATGTAATGTACAGAAGATAAAATATTACTTCAGTCAATTAAAATAGATGAGATTTTGACAAATTTATATAATTAAGATTTGCATAATACTAAATTGCATAAAACCGACTGCATTATACCTTTTTCTGTACTGATTTTCAGACCATTTTCTGATCTCTTTGCTCAATGGGTGAAATTGACAGGAACTTTGCCATTGAAGTTAACAGGAACTTTGTCATTGACTTTAGTGGGGCCAGGATTTCACCCCATGTTTTCCTAGGTGCTTGTTTGGGTGCTAAGGGGGCCTAATCCTGGTTGGGACCTTCGAGCACTACTGCAATAAAAATAATAATTATTACAGGAACGTGTTGTTTAAAAATGACTGATATGTTCTATGGAACAATGTCTGATGGAGAATGTTCCATAACCATTGGGTTTGTTTTTGCTCGATAGTTGACTCAGTGAGAAAACATTTGCTGTGTGTAGTTTAGTTATATCATGATCAGTATGTGCTGACCAGGTTTATTATCTCAGCACTGCCAATAAATTAACACTACATTTTTTGATCCCCCAAACCTTGCTTCTTTGTTTTCAGGAAAGACTTTTTTAAAAAAAAATTCCCAAGCAGAAAAATGTTGACATATTTTAGCAGACATAGGTCATTGCAATTGTAGTAATTGCATATAGTAATAAATAGCCACAGAATTTGTGCTAATTAGGCGCTGTAGTCTAACTTAAAACCTTCAGTTTAGTTCATACAACATTAATGAATTTGGTAATTTTTGCAAAGCGTATTCACCGTTTTCCTAGGAGCGTCTGGTAGTTTTCACTTACCTGAGAGATTCATTTTAAAAGGACACTGTCAGATAGTTGAGAACTAAAATACACGTTTGTTTTTTAAATTATATGAACTAATAGCAGCAGAAAACATCTCTCTGAATTAAAAGACAATCCTTAATATAACTTTTAACCCAAACATTGTAACACTGTGCTAGTATAATGAGAGTGAAACTGGCTAGTCTAATGTGACTATCCAAGCTAAGTAAAATGTAAATAGGGCTTCATCATGTAAGCAGATGAACAGCTTCTGGAATTGTTCAACTTCTATTGAAGTCTGTGGGAGCTGGAAGAACACAGCTGTTCCCAGAGTTGCTCAGTTTCTTGCAGGATCAGGCCCATAATAAACATAAGGTGAAATTCACATAGTTGCAGACAGTCCATGAAATCCCCTCCATACCACTTAAGCGCCCCCCCCCCCAAATGGGGTTGTATGCATGCATGTGTACATGAGAGAGCAGATGGGGCACAGGCAGAGCAATTGTACAGGGGGACCTCTGTACCTCGTAGATGCCTTGGAGAAGGAGTCTCCATGCTGGCGCTGACTAGGCCAATCTTGAAGGCAAGCTAGAGTCAGGCTTCTATAAGGGAGCACTGGATCTTCAGCTTCATGGATCCTAGTGGCCAGGAACAGCTAAGTAAGGGATGTAGGAGCTCTGGTTTCAGAGAAGCCCTGCCTGTGGTAGAGTGAGGTGGATAATGGATTTTATCCCCTGCAGTGAGTTTCCTGTGTGAAGCCTTCTTACTCTTGCTTTGTGCAAGGAGAAGTGATTTCACCAAACGACCATAAATGGTGGAGGTTAATTAAATCTTTAAAATTGCTTTTACAATCAGGTACCATCGCCTATCTTGTTCATTTAAAGTGAATTAATTTACCCCAGGATTTGTATCCTCACTCTGTCCCTTTAAGCAGCAGGATGTACATTGGAAAAGGTGTGAATTCACATTGTACTCTAAAATGACATGTTTTAAAGATTTCTCTGATGTTTAACAGTAGTGCAGATTACATTTCTGAGCATGGCTCATCCCTTTGTGCTAAAGAGACCAGATTTTATGAATAATCAGCTAATTCAAACCCAATACATTTGAATTATATATGAGCAGCACTTGAATTTCTGTTGTAATGATTGTATTCTGGGTCTTAGATGTGTAATGCTTTTCTGAGTGGCTCCAAGAACGATGAAACCATTATCAGAACAATGTGATAAAGATGAGCATGAGGGAAATATTAGGCTTAATGAGGCTGCACTGAGAGACGGCAGGAGAAACAGCCATAGGCTGAGACTAATTGCTTATGTAGAGCTGATAGTTGCTCCAGAGTTCTGGGTTAATAAATTCTGTGGTTTTGCTCTATGTAGTACAATGCTTAGCAGCTTAGCCAAGAACTATAACTGTTAGGGTCTTTAATACCTCACTATGATAGTTAATAGGTATTGAGCCTGATTTTTTTTTTTTAAACAAGCCTCCACTTAGGGAGCAGAACTGCAAGTGCAATTAATTGTAAGCACAAACGCTAGCAGTTAATAGTATCTTAGCTACTTGATTAAAATGACGAATCTGGTAGTTAGACATCTGAATACAAACATTTGGACCTGCAATTAATTGTTGGGTGCAAAACTGATTTGGGTGGGGGTGAGGAGAGAAAAGAGGCCAGGTTATGGTCACTTTAAAACTGACCATAAAGTATGTTTCCAGTTAAACACTGTAGGACGAATTCTGTCTTGATTTATCACCCCAGGCAGTTATGCCACTGGGGTGCAAATTGGGAAGAATTTGTCTCGCTATATCCATCTTATTTGCAGTGTTGCCTGGAGAGGCACAAATAAATTAAAAAAATAATTGAAATCAACAGGTAGAAAGAGTTATAAAAATGCATATTGTACAGTATTATCAGTTGTAAACACAGTTATTAACCACAGGACTAAAGCAGACCCATAGCATATGGAACACTTATACATCAAACACATACATTATTTTTTTAGATCTGAAATTTCTAGAAGTATTATACACACATCACTGTGTCTGTTTTCCACTAAAGATTACCAAGAGTAGCGATTAATAACTGTTTGGTAAAAATGTTTTTCCTATGTCCAGTGGACTAAATGGAAACAAACAGGAGACAGATAAATAACTTTTTTACAAATACTCAAACCCATGACTTAACTCTAAAGCAAAAATATAGTAAAGACATTCAGGAGTAAGTAAATCTCACATACATGGCATATAAATAATTTAGGGGTCGCTGCACTGGGGCACTAAATGCCATGGGAAACACTGTTCACTTTACAGGGATTTTGAAACGTAAATCTGCAATCTGGAGGTATTATAAAGAACATCCTTCCATCTCTCTCTCTCTCTCTCTCTCTCTCTCTCTCTCTCGCACGCTTTTTCTTTTTGTCTTTTATGTTCAGTTTATTTAATTTATTCAGATCGGCTTTTCTGGATGTAGTCCTGTCTGTCTGTGTGTCTGTCACAAAATGTTCTCCTTGTCGGGATGGTTATTCTGTGCCCCCCCCCCCCATGGTTTATTTCATCCTTGTTTCTTCCCTTTGTTTTTCTTCCATTTGTTTGCTATGAATAGCCCCTCCTGTCCCATCTCTATGTAATATAAGGAGCTGCGTTAAAGCAGGCCAGATAGGAAGGCATCTCCACTTGTAGTGGAAGAGGCTCCATTACTCCATATTTCCTCATTTAATGGGAGGAGCTTAGCTCATTTAGACCTGTTTAAGCATGGCTCCCCTGGGCATAAAAGCAATGGGACAGCACACAGCAGGAAGAACAAATGGCTTCAGCTGGGAAAATCCTGTTATCTCTGGGCATGAGAACACTCTCCAGACTGTCCTTTGGCCTGAACTTGACTGTAAGGAAATCATTATGGTCTCTGGTGCCAAACCAGGCACTTCTTAGCATATAGACAGTAGAAGAGTAGTCACTCCTGGAGTAGTCTTCATCTTGGCAAGACCTACTTAAAAGAATGGTTAACAAATATTGTAAACAATAGAATGGAACATTCCCAAACTTAATTTTAGTGGGGTTTTTTTCTAAATCAAATGTCTTAGTTGTTGGTCCAAAAAACACCTAGGAGAATGCACACATGTTGAACAAATGGCTCTCAAAATTCTGGCAACTAGAATGTGTGTTAAGATTTATGCTGGTCCTCAAAATGGACCAATAGATGTTTGTTTTACACTTTTTTTATTTTAAAAATGTTTCACTTCTTGGCAGAATTCTTCAAAGGCAAAGTTTCAACCCACAGTGATTTTTTTTTATAAATACGGCTCAGTTGCAAATTCTTAAAGGGTATTTTCAAAAGAAAGACCTTGAGCCATACCTGTATTACTGTAACTTATTGAACAATGGCTGAGACAGTACTTTTAAAAATAATACTGAATTATGTACGGATAGGTGCAAGACTAGCATTGGAGGTAGAATCGTCAGTAGTACTTTATCTCATCATAGTTCCAAAAGTAAGCCTTATATTCAACTGTTATTGGCCTGTTTAGTTTAAAACTGTGAATCAGTTGAGGAAAATGTAAACTCAAGGTTTGTACTAAATGAAATCCTTTAAGGGTTGAAAATCCTTTTTGTTCTGATGGGAGCTTAATAAAAACAGCCTTTCTGAGGATTCACTTTGTTGATAAACTCAAAATCTCTTAGTCTTTGATTTCAAAGCAGGCCAGCATCCCTTTGAAGTATTCTGCTGCCACCCTCAAGTCAGACAGGGAGCGGCTTTTCAATGCTTCAGAATAGTAATTTGCAAATGTGTCTCCCCAGTACACGCCAACATCTTGAATGTAGTAGTTATCAGTGAGAATATGAGATCAGACTATTGGCTCATCAGACTGGTATCTCATCGCTGACGCCTCGTCTAAAAAAATTCCCACCGTTACTAAACACCAGTTCAACTCCGTTGCTGTCAGCAACCTTATAGAGGAAGGATGGTCTTGTGGTTATATGCACAAGACTAAAACTCAATGAATTTAAAGTTCAGTTCTCTGCTCTGCCACAGACGTCCTGTCTCACCTTGGGCAAGTCCCCGGAGCTGATTCAGCAAAGTGCTTAAGCATGTGCTTAAAGTTCAGTATGTGAGTAATCCTGTTGCGTTTAATGGAACAACTCACCATGCTGAACTTCAAGCACTTGCTTAAGGGCTTGTCTGGATCAGAGCCTGAATTTCTCTGTGCCTGAGCACCCCATCTGTAAAGTAGGGATAATCATATTTTATTTCTCCCCCAAGTACATCAGCTTGACCTTGTCTGCACTGAATATCACCTGCCATTGTGCTACCCGATTAGTTAGCTTTGTTAGGTCCATCAGAAGTGCCTTTTAGACTTGTTTCCTAAGTTAATTCATGAATGTCCTATAAAGAAAGAATTACTTTAGGAAATAAAAACAATTATTTTAAGTTGATTTAGCTAAAATAAAGTGTTTCAGGAGCTTGGGGGGTTTCATGCTAATTGAGTACAATAAAACTTCTCTTATAGTAAAATAATTTGGTCATCATTACTTCCCATAGTACTGTTGTATTTTTAGATCTACCTGCATGATCATTTAAAAGAAACAAGAAAATGGGACATTTGCTTGAAATCTTTTCACAGAAAAATATTTGAATCTGGTTTGTACAATGTGAGTAAATATGATTTGATTTTCTTCTGGGTAGATCCATATCATACATAGCTAATGTTTTGGAGAATTGACTCACTGTGCTTATGCCCATAATGTGTTTCTGCCTACAGTCATTTTCAGACTAGTACCTTTTAAAATGTCTGGTTACTGTCACATTTGGAACCTGTGACTAATTTATTCAGGTTTAATGGAGAATAATATAAGAGACAGTTTTCCTGTTTACTACTGTTAGATAACTATATAGGATAATATCTATCTCCATATTATGTCTAGTGCTTAGGTTTTATTTACTGGCTCTTCTGAAACTACTGTACATAAACATCATGTGGTTGTGCATTTGATATGTATTCCTTTTTCTTTCTTTCTAAAATACTTTTTCCTGATTATCTCTTGAGCAATTAAAGCCTTTAAAGTGATCATTTTAACCTGTAAGTCTTTAAATTCCCATTCTTCCATAACATGATTTCAATTTTCAGTGATGAAATCTAACAGAAGTATTTCTAGAGAGCCCATCTGGATAATATCTACGTTCTGTCAAAATTGGTAGATCCCAAATTTGACCTTCTGTACATTTATTTTCTCACATTTGCTCTCAAAGCTCACCGAATACTTTCTGTGTATTCCTAAAACAAATGCTTGTATTATAATAATTATTTAACACATTATTTAATATTAGTTTTAATTATAGCCAAATTGTTGAAAACTCTCCAATAACAAACCAGTCAGCTCATGGAATACATATGTGGAATAAATACAGCTGACCCTGCTGTTCTTTCTCAATGACAGCTTCCACGAGCTTCAGGATTGCAACTGTAGAAACAGGTCTCAATTTCAAGTTTCCAAAAATGCATTATCATTACTAAATCAAGGGAGGCTGAAGAGACTTAAAATTAGGAAAAATATGTTGATCAGACCTTTTGAAGGTAAAGTTAGACAGGTCTTGTGCAACATCACAAAGTCCATGAAAGCTTAGACTGGGAAAACTGATTTGCCTCCTGTGCATCATGAACATTAAGCAACATTTCTTCTTATAGCTCCCTTTCCAGTGGTTACATTAACAGGTCCCCTGTTTCCTATTGTAATTGTTTGTTTCCTTCCACTGCAGGAGAGAAGCTGTAATTGTTTCAGTCTCTGGTTGTAGTCATGTTCTGTTCAGAAGTCTGAGCTTCTGTCCAAAAAAACCTCCCAAAAACTGTAGTAACCAGTCTATAAAAATGCGGTGGAGAATGTCATTCTGAAATAATAATAAATAATAATAGACTTTATAGTTGATGAGCTCTTCAGAAAAGGAACTGTTTCTTGTGTGTTTGAACAGTGCCTAGAATGTTGCACGTGCTGCTAAAATATATGTACTGACAATTTCTCATAGGCTGGAAATGCCAGGAGAACAGCCTTCCTCATGATCTCTGAGCTTCAGCTTCTAGTCTCAGATGAAATCAAGAAGTGCAAAGACATGAAAATGTCAATTTTAACCAAAGTGTGCGCGCTCTCGCTCTCTCTCGCTCTCTCTCTCTCTCTCTCTCTCTCTCTCTCAAAGTATTTAGGTCAGATCATATTTTTTCTGCCCTGGTTCACCCACTCTATCAATAATATGAAGAATTCTGCTTTCAGCATCATTTTAACAGGAACGCAGAGACTTCTGCATCAAGGATGCTGCATTCTGCGTTTAGGAGAGATAGTAGAAAATTCTGACCCCTGGCTCTGAAGACTTTACTTTCTTTTTTCTCACAGCCCACTGTCTGCCTTTTCCACCTTAAATCCTTGTTCTCCAATGACTGAAGTTACAGGAGACTGTTAACTATAAATATGATCCCCGCACAATAAGCCACTTTTTTGGTATATGGCTAGAAGGAGCAGGAGCGCATAAAAGCCTAGAAAGTGGGGAATGTAGAGGGAGGGATCCATCCTAAAACTGTAATGAAAGATGAATCAGGGCTGCATGGCTTTCTAAATGCTTCAAGAAATCAGATGGGTGACGGTAAAGCTGTCTATTTAGATTGTGTGTGTGTGTGTGTGTGTGTGTGTGTGTGTGTGTGTGTGTGTATTACACATATACACTCTCTCTCATTCTCACTTAAATAGGGCTAATCCTAATGTGAAGATGAGCTTTTCCTGAACACTTCCTGTGCTGCGTTGGCCTTTCAACGTCAGGCATCTTCCACAATTTTTGTACAGTATTCCCCGTTATTAACATTGTTGAAGATTTTGTTTCACATTTGTCTTTTCTTTTTTTCTGGTTACATCTTCCATTCCCAGTATGGAGTCAGCTCCTGGGACAGGTTTTAGTGTGTAATAACACTCTCTACTAGTAATGCATTCCTCTGAATGCTGAAATTGATTTTCCTCCTCTTAATGCGTGACTAGCCAGTGAAATGTTTGTCCCAATGCCTAATATGTGATGGCTCTGGCAGCATGGGATGGGAACACAGTTGTTTTGTGTATATCAGAAACAGCAACTCCAGAATGATTAGACTGGACTATATAACGTCCTGGGCGGCATTTAATTTGCCACAGATCAAAGTTTGCTTGGGAGGAAAGTGACCAATATTTTTAAAAATTGGATGTCTAAAATTAGGTACAAACATAGGTGGGTAAATAAATGGCTAGATACGCAAAAGTGATGAGCATCCCACTGCCCCAGTAATTGCAATGGAACTGGTGGGTACTCAGCACTTTTGAAAGTCAGGTGTCTGGTTTAGAAGCCTAACTTTAGGCACTGCAATAGTGGATTAGACCAGCGGTCCATCTATTGCAATATCCTGTTGTGACATTAAGAACAGCGCAGGGGCCACAGGTACCCAGATATCTGGTAACGAATTGCAGCTGGCTTAACCAATTCACGTGTACCCCAATTCTTTAATGTCACGAAAGATATCTGATAAGTGTTATACAAGGTGTCAATGACTCACTAGTTATTAATATTATTACATAATGTAGGTGCAAGCAACTGATGCAACGTTATGGACATAAACTGAAATTATAGTTCTTAAAATGTGTTTGCCAGCCAAGACAAAAGAACAGTTGAAGAGGAAAAATTAGTAGCATTCACTCAGCTCCATTTGACCATGCTTGACCATTTTTTTTTTTTTTGGCCAAAGTTATTAAAGAGCTGATGTTCATCCCACAAACACCAGCTGTTAGTAATGGTTACCAGTTCTCCTCTCCATTGCTTATTAAAGAACCTTGTGGAGCAGCAAGATTATAGAGGCTTTTATTATTTACTATATCTATAAATGATATTATTACAGCTTTTATTAATGTAAAAGTATATTTTTATGTGGCTGACATTGTAGTACACAACAGCACTAAATCTTAACTAGGCGTTACAATCTAGTTTACAATCTAATGTTAATAACTTGCTATCCTGGCAAAAATGAAATTGGCTTTCTATAGGAGAGAACTAGGCCTAAACAGTGATTTATTTATAGTTGAGGGGAGAAAGCCAGGTAAATAGTCCCACTCTGAACACACTCTTCTGAGCCAGGGAATGTATTGTTCTTTTCCTCTCCATATTTTGTTCTAACGGGGGGGTTTTCAGGTTTGGCCACATCTAGACATTGCTTGACCATGACAATACTTCCAAGAGTTAGAGGATGCAGCATGGTCTAATGAACAGGAAGCACTGTAATCTCTTTTGGGGATGGATTTTCTTATTATGTGTATGTGCAGTGCCTAGCATAATGATCTCAGTTGGGATCTCTAGGTGCTGCTGTAATACAAAGAGTAAATTCATAGACTTAAGGACAGAAGGGACCATCATGGTCTTCTGGTCTGACCTCCTGCACATTGCAGACCACAGAACCTCACCCACCCTCTCCCATACTAGACCCATAACCTCTGGCTGAGTTACTGAGGTCCTCAGATTATGATTTAAAGTCTTCAAGTTACAGAGAATCCATCATTTACTCTAGTTCAAACCAGTAAATGCCCCGTACTCCATGCTGCAGAGGAAGGTGATGAACCCCCAGGGTCTCTGCCAATCTGACCCTGGGGGAAATTCCTTCCTGATCCCAAATATGGGGATCAGTTAGACCTTGAGCATGTGGGCAAGACCCATTAGCCAGACACCTGGGAAAGAATTTACTGTAGTAACTCAGAGCCCTCCCCATCTAGTGGCCCATCTCTGGCTGTTTCCTACATGCCATTGTAGGCAACCTTATCATACCATCCCCTCTATAAACTTACCAAGGTTAGTCTTGAAACCAGTTAAGTTTTTTAATAATATAACAATAATACAATAGGGTTTTAAATATTATAATACTGCTCTGTTTATAAACATCAACACACAAAGTTGAGCAACAAAATCTTTATGTGCCTAAATAACCATTTTAGGCACCTACTGACTGATTTAGGAGCCAAAATATGGCACCCAATACCTTAAATAGACAGGGTCTTTCTTCAGAGGAGTGATTCGGTATAGTACCCATTTGGGTCCCTGCTGACACATGAACAGTTTGGTGGGGTCCAGCCTTGAAGAAGCAAGGCTCACAATAGTTTAAGTGAAAAAATTCACAAGTGTGAACATTTTTTAAACATGCCTGTTGGAAGTTCTTAACAAACATGCTTGAAATTCAACTTGTCACTCATATTTAGCATTATGGGCTAAAAGTCTCAGCAATGTCTGTGTTATATACCCAGAATACACTTCAAAATGAGGTGCTTAGACCTCATGGAAATGGATATGCTATTTCCAAAGGTCTGAAAGCTAGAAGTGGAGAAATCACCAAACCATTCTCTCTTGCAATGCTCTTGCACAGAGAGACATACACTTTCCATTTGCTTCAACAGTTCAGAAAACCAGTACTGCTGTAACATAGCTTGTACACGGAGGGCCTCAGTAAACTCTACACCAGCTTCAAAACCTAGTATTTGTTGAGGCAGTGTCAGCTACGGACAGTCTGAAGCCGAGTGGTTTTGCTCGATGAACTCCCATGCATACCAATACTCGGAGCACTCTCTTCCAGGTCACAGAGCTAGTCTGATCTCTGGGAACAAATCAAAAGGCTTGGGAGTTCAAATGAGTTGTTTGCCTTGAAGACTATTTTAGTCATGAAAATGTAATGGCAGACGGACTGCTGAGCTTTGTTTCTTAGATAGGACGTCATGAAAGTATTTCTGAGTTGATATTCGTTAGCTTTTCAGTAATTCTTTGACTAGACTTTTGCTGTTGTCTGACAGGAATTGATGGCCCCGCTGCATTTCAAGATGACGTTCAGGAGGTAGGAAGCCAAATTCAGATTCTTACTGTTGGGCAGTCTAGCCACAGTGAAGATGATGGAGAGACGATGGCTAGTGGCCAACAACAAAGCAGGCAGGACCTTAGAGTAACAATGCAGAAAAAGGGTAAGTAGCCAAAGCTACCTACTTATGCTCCTTGTTGTTTGCTCTGTTTTTAGGCTGGCAACTTCTCCTACTCCCAATGATAGCCTGGTCCTAAACTAAGGCATAGCCATGTTTTTTTACCATTTCACTTGAGGGCCTTCCTTCAGTGAAGCATCATCATCCTTCCTTTATTGCTCCGTTGTATTACCTCCATAATTGTAATGGAGTTCCCCATTGGCCCAAGCAGCAAGAGACCTAGGTGTACTCTGAGACATGGGTTTCCCATACTTCAGTGCAATGTTGCTATCAAGGTGGCAGGAGTTAAAGCTCTCATCCATAAGTTTTACAGTCTGAATTGCAGGATGATAGAAATCACGTACTTAAGCATAAAAAAGGGGGTTTGTAATGGCCACATTTAAATTAGAAAGCAGAACGTTAAGTGTGGTTGTAGTATCTATTCACAAATTCACATCTTACGTTCCTCCTCCTAAAAGTGAAAATGACAGAACTGTATTCGGTAGCACTTCTTGGCAGCATACTACTCAAATGTTCTGGGTTTTTTCAAGGACAGCCCTGACTGGGGATGAAATGATTGCTTGTTTGTGTGTGTGTGTGTGTGTCTGTCTGTCTCTGTCTCTCCCTTTCTGCAACAGTGTTATCTCCCATTAGACAGCAGCTTAGGAGGAAATAAATCCTAAAATCTTCACAATGCTTTTCTGAAGCATTGGCTCTGCTTCTTCAGCATGCAACCTTTGAAGTTAAGATGGCTTTGACCAAAGCTGCTCTACAGAGAGAAACTGGTGCTTTAAAAATATACAGATAGTCCACAAAGAGCAAAATTCAAGTGAGGACTTGACTTGTATAGAATAGGCTGTTATTTTCTAAATGTCAGCTTCATTTTGTAGAGCAGCTCGCACTGAGATTCATTATCTCAAATGCTTCACACTGGATGTGAGCCTGAAATGAACACATTTCCTGCAAGTGTGAAGTTTCCTGGGTATTTGGATCTTAGAGAGACTGATTTGAATAACAAGTTCCCTGAGTATTGGTTGCTCCTTAAATGCATGGTTCAAAATGTTTATAAGCCAGTCACCTTGCTCACAAAAATTGGTTGATTTAGAAATTATAAATAGAGCTGGGTGAGAACAACATTTTCTGTTTCCTGGAAAGTTTTGCAAGTTAGAAAAAAAATTCTGTTCCAAAACAGAAGGAAAACAAAAAAATTATACATTTGCTTTGAAACCAAATTCCAAACAAAATATTTCATTTTGAAAAAAATCAAAACTTTTTCACATTTATTTTGTTTGCATTTTTAATAATATAAAATAAAAGAAATTTCAAATAAAAATAATTTTGAAATGAAAAATAGAAATGTTTAATTCTGAAAATGTCAGAATAGAATGTTTCATTTTTTTTTCCTTGAAAGGAAATTTCGTCAAAATAGAAACTTTTCCGCAAAATATTTTGCTTTTGATGAAGCGACATTTCTTGAGGGAAAATGTTGTGTTGGGAAATTTCTGACCAGCTCTAATTATAAACCAACTTTTAAGTTAGGTCAAACCATTGGGGTTTATTATTTTGCGGCGGTCTCTGTTTTGATATTAAAAACTGTTAAAACTGGCATATTTGGTGGACAGTAAAGGTATGTCTACCCTGCGCACTTTTTATGGAGCCATGCAGTGTACATACCCACGTAGCACCCCTGAGCACGGGTATAAGTAGCAGTGTGGCTGATGAGGCCTGGCTTAGGTGAGTAGAGTAAAGGCATGCCTGTAGGGTCTGGGCATATAAGCAAGTACATACCCTACATATATAAGCAAGTACATACCCTACATATATAAGCAAGTACATACCCTGCATGCTCTCTACTCACCCATGCCTCTCTATCTATTTTTAGCCGTGTAGTGTCCCATGCTGCTGGAGCCTTTCTGCTTCTCAGGAAGGACTCCCCCAATGGGGGAAGGCTCTGGCAGGAGGGAAGCAGCAGGGAAAGAGTTTGGCATCTCCCCACTGTGGAATCTTTCCCTGCCGCTGGGAAAGACTGGCAGCAGGAAAAGGCTGTCAGCTCCCTGCAGCTGGAGACTTCTCCTGCTGTCTCCCCTCTGACAGGATGTCTGTAGGTGCACAAACCCTACACACTGCCACCAGTGGTGTGTACTGTACACGTAGCCTAACAGTTTACGCAGGGGATGTTTTAAATGAAAGCACTGGGATTTAGCTTCATGACTCCTGTTAAGGTCAGTGGATCACGCCATACCCTGTGTGGGTACAAAGCACCAATAAGCTGGTTTCAACTAGTAGAGGTTCCATGGGATATTCCTGTTGGATGATGGGGTTTGCCATCCCATGGAGTGAGAAGGAGGCTTGTTAGCTAGCTTTTCACACCCCTGGATGTCCCAAGAGCCATGGGGACATTTGTTTAGGAGCTGAGGCTTTCAGGTGCAGGCCCAGTGCTTCTGCCCTGGTCCCTGGACCATCTCACTGCCATGTCACCATGAATCTAAAGAACCATGCTCCTTTGGGAATCTTGAGAGTAGCTGTCCATAAGCCACCTTCAATTTATTTATGGGTGGGGAAGGGAAAAGCCACGTAAGGGCAATGCTGATGGTAGGAAAGGTCAAGCTGATTGTCATTAGAATTGCTTAGCCCTAATTTGAACCCATTCTGCTGTTTGACAGGAACTTTGTGGTGAGTGTCCAATATTAATAGATGCCTGTCTGCTCCACAGGGAGCATCCAACATGTCTGTTTCAGTTAGGAGAAGATAGGTTATAGAATACATTAGTGCACAGGCAATACTCTCCTTGCAAGGAAATGCCAAATGTTTTATTTGATTTCCCCATCAGCTGGAAAGTGCCACAACTAGAATAATTCTCTTCCTGTGGGAAATATTCTGGCCTTTTGATTTCAGTATTTTTAACATTGAGCCTTCCTTGTCAGTGAATGAATCACAAGGACAGACACACACTTCCTCAGGTTTTAGTAAAAATCTAACATTTAGTTACACATTTATCAGTTTCATTAATGTCAGTGTGACCGTAGCAGTCTGGATAGTTGTAATTCTTCGTTGCCAGCTGGAGGTAAAATTGCTGTTGCTTTGAGGTTTAGAGAAGGAATAGATTTGTGTAATACTTCAAGCAGCAGACAAAATTGCTTTCTGGGAACAAAACTGAAACAGGAGCTTCTTTAAAGCATTCTCAGGGTGTTTCCAAAAGATGCTTAGAATCAGTTTGTCAAACATTGGCAAACATTTACTGGTGATTACACCAGCAAAATCTGACTCATGCACAATGGGTGTAAATGCAGACTAAAATAAAATAACTGTTTATGCCACTGCATATTAGTGGGCTCAATTCCCTGCTTTTTTATGCACCAGTGCCCATTTAGGACATGGAATGCTGAGGTTGCCCTCTCAAATGTTGGATATAATTTGCATGCCAGTATCTGAAAAATTATTTTTCCCCCCATCCCAGAGCATCTTTGCAGACACTGGGAACACAGTACAGCATTGCCATTCATCCTGTTCTTGACTTATTCCTCCATTAAACCCAGCCTGATCATGTCCCTGCGTATAATGTTCTTCTATCTAATTGGTGGTCAGACTGATGTTGATTGTGTTTGCATTATTTTCGTTAGCATCCTATCATTTGTTTGTCACCGGCAGCATCCCCATCATTGTAATCTTTTCAGTTGTAGCCAATCCTGTACCCTGATTTGACATCTTACTCTCTTCCTAACCTCTTCAATCGTCTTTAAATCATTTCACTTTACACCTGCTGTCTTTCTTCTTTACTGCCACCAGCCATCTGATCTCTGTTTCATTTAATGCAGCTGCTTCCAGGCCATAGAGTAATACTGTTAGTACACTGGCTTGATACATTTTCCCTTTGATACCAGTTGTGAATGTTTTTAACAGTCCATAATTCCATCAATTTCTGTGCAGCACTTGTGGCTAAGGCACATCTCCTTTTAACCTCATCCTTGATGGTGCAATTGGCGCTGATCAAGCTTCCTAGGTACACATAAGAATCTACTTGTTCTATGACTTTGCTGCATCTACATTTCAGCACTTTATCTTTTGTCCCTTTCCAAGATTCAGCCACTTCATCTTTTGGCATTTATTGTAACTCCAAGTTGACTACACCGATTTTCCAAGGTAGCACAGG
The DNA here is from genome assembly GCA_033296515.1 of Macrochelys suwanniensis. NCBI lineage: Eukaryota > Metazoa > Chordata > Testudines > Chelydridae > Macrochelys > Macrochelys suwanniensis. Next base: position 96,666,293 of record CM065781.1, on the reverse strand, counting down.
ATGTCATTATTAATTCAAATTCCCTGCCTGTTGTCATCTGCATAAGCTAAGGAGCTTAACTTCAGATCATTCAATGTTATGCCCTCCAAATGGTCTAATGTTCTGAATACCCAGTTGTAGAAAAGCGACTTTAATTCTATGGCCCCAGTTTGAAAAATTGGCTCTTGTTAAATAGCTTTTAAGGTTCTCAATGGAAGTCAAAAAATGAAGAGAGGGGCACGTGATCACATTCTCTTCAGGTAGCTCCTATTCATGTGTGATGGTGGTGGGTGAGCACAGGTCTTAGAACTCCAACAGGTATGGCCAAAATGACTAGTTAATCTATGAGCTCTGACTTCCTTTATACACAGGATGTTGTTGGAGATTCTTTTGATGCCACTTTTTAATTATTTGTTTCCAAAGTAGGGAGAACTAAAGCAGTGGATGATGGGATCATGCCTGTTGCATCTCTAAGGGATACTCAACAATGTATATGCATGTACTTGATCCCTATGCATTTGTGGGAGGATGAAATGATTTGTGGGATTTGAAATGATTGGAAATAGCAATAAAATAAAGAAAAAATTAAATAAAAGCTACAGAATACAATTTCGATCAGTGTCAAAATTCAAACCTAAGAATATTGCCACAAGCATTTCAGCTAATATATGAGTCTATGCACTAGTTTGTTTCAGTCTTTGCTTGCTGCAAAATAAATATTTTTTGATGTTATTGAATAAAATTTCCCATAGAATCTGTGTGTACCCCTGAATTATATCGGTGTGTCAGAGACCATAAAGTAAACCAAAGACTTACAATGAAGAACTCACCCACAATGTGCTGGAAGATTAACAATGCAACCATTTAGCATGAATAATACATTCTGTAACCTCAGTTCTATAATTCAGCTCATTCTCATTTAATTCAAAATACTGAAAGGGAGGTGACACCAGGTTTCAATGGGCCAAAGGCAAATTTCAATCTTCAACAAGGGATGGCTTTTATAAAGGAGAATATCTGAGAGTTATGGCAGCAGAAATGTGGCTCTACCCAACAAGCCCTTAGTCATGTGTGGGGTCCTCTCATTAAGGATTGTTCATGTGATTAAGGGTTTGCAAAACCAAGCCCATGGATTTTTTCCTTTCCCAGATCCCCACGCAAATACATCCTGGTCCACTTCCACCTCCCAATCCAGTCTTGTGGCCCTGGATCATGTTCCAGGTAAGTACAGAAGGAAGAAGTTAACTCTGCCCCTACTGTTTATTTGGCTCCAAAGATCTGTGTTTAGTACGTGTCCTGTTTACCCTTCTGTGTTTGAATTAACGATCATGGAAATTCTTGATCAAAATTATGGAAAATAACTAATATTTTTGGAACATATTATGTAATCAAGCTGTAATTTCAGATTTGGACCAAAAGTCGAAGGTGGCTTCATTTACGTAAATCTCCCTGGGAAAACCAGGCCTGCTAGACTTCCCAGACCCCATCCACCTAGACCTTCTGCTGCCAAGTCCAACCTAGTTTTCAAAGTTCCATTTCCTTAGACTCCTCAAAGTTTGTGTGGTTGGGGCACTTGCGGGACTGACACATAAGTATTAAAGTGAAATGGATCAGTGATCTAAGGGGATTCCCTCTGTTCTGGTCTTATTTTTACATACAAAAAGATATGAAAAACAGAGTTTGATTTTATATTTTTTTTCCCCTCACGCTAAGATGGGCTCCCCATGAGATCATATAGGAAAGCTAAGGCCCTACTTGAATTGCAGGATGATTGTCAAATAATTGCGGCAGAGTGTGGACAAGACATAGAAATATCACAAAAAAGTAATATTGGACATTTATTAATTGCAGTAATTTGGAAAAGCCAAAGAAGACCTATTTGTGTAAGAAAAATGTGCCAGAACAATATTAACACTCAAGTGTTATGTTAGGCCTGCTAATGTGTGGTTTTGTTTTTTTTTATAACTGGACATTTTGCTGCAACTATATTACACTCATCAATGCGTGAGGCTGACAGGGGGGCCCCGCCTTGCGCAGGTGCTGACAGCCCAAGCCCCAGCCACTGTCAGCTTGGATAAATGGGGTTCTACTGTACTAATGGTGAAAAAAGTCTGTGTTGCAAACTTCAAAATGTATGCAAAACTGTGGACTGTGCAAAGTAAGGTAATTAACATCAAAATTGTAGTCCACAATCCCTAATCCACAATTTCTGCAATATCACAAATTAAGTAGGGCTTTAGGAATAGCTAAATATTAAATCTTACCATAGTGAGGTACATCTTGCAATTTTTTTGCCCCCCCATGCATCTTCAAGGGGCTGCCTTCACCGATCCAATTGCAGGATTGGGGCTTTTATGATCTTGTATTTAAAGCACTCAACTAGGAGATCTGGATTTAGTTCCTGGTTCTGCCACACACTTCTTGTGTGTTCTTGGGTAAATCACTCAATCTCTGTAAAATGGGGATAATGACACTTTCTTTCCTCCCACCCTTTGTATGTCTTGTGTATTTAGATTGTAAAGCTCTTCAGGGCGGGAGCTTTCTCTTACTATGTCTTTGTACAGCACCTAGCACACTGGGACCCCGATCTCACCTGAGGCTTCTAGGTGCAACAGTAGGAGAAATACTAATCATCATTTGTATCCTGTGTGCATGCATATGCAGCTTCAGCGTTTTCACATTTCAGTTAACCGTATTTGCTTGCTCCTCAGGCATTTCAAGCAGCATGAATTTTGATGAAGAGGATGAGGATGATGAAGACAGCTCAAGTTCCTCCCAGTTAAACAGTAACACCCGACCTGGCTCTGCAACAAGCAAGAAATCAAACAAGGTTAGAAGGCAGAAGTGTTGCCTGTAGATTAATATGATCGGTGTCATTTCCAGGTCAGAAAGCCAGTGTTTTTTAACCGGGGGCGTTTTTAATTTAGCATCTTGAGGGAGGTTTCCTGTGGTACATTACAGGACTCACAAAAGCAAGTAATGGAAAGGTTGAACAGGAGAGCATCTTCTGAAAGCCAAAAACTAGAGATGGGTGAAATGACCTGAAATTTCATTGAAAAGGCAAACCAAACATCCCCAGAAGTATACACATAGCTAATATTACCTGAACTTGAATGAAGAGACTGAAAAATAGGTAAACTAAATATCAAATTGTTAAAATAAAATCTTTGATCAGAGTTGGTGATAGGGAGAGAGGTTTTGGCTTTACTGTTATCTTGGTCTGCAGTCTCTCACTCTGCTCCTGCCACTGGTACCCAAAGTGCTCTCAACTCTCTAGTACAGTTATTCTTAACCCTGGATACTACCTCAGCTGTAATCCATCCCCAAACAACCCACTTTTCCCTTTCGTGATCTCCCAGTTGCCTACCTTTTCCAGATATGAACTTTCTCAGAATTGGGGGTATTCAGGTCTAGGGTTTTGGGCAGGACTCATCCATAAATATTGAGCCAGATTCTGCCTTGCATTGGTTACAAGTCTGACTTTCTAGGTGCAACTGCCTCCGCTCCTTTTTTCCAGTATGTCCCCTGTGCAGGGGTGCAATTGTCATAGGAGACTGTTCCACTGGCTTTACACCGGCTGAGAGGAGGGATTCTCATCTGAGCAGTTGCCTCCAAATCCCACTCCTTTGCAGCATGAAAGGGGGCCAGAACTGGGGGAAGGCAATGTGCTATGTTGTTGCCATGATTTTTTTTTTTTTTTTTTTTTTTTTTTTTTAAGAAAAGCTGTTTCTGCAGTGCAGCTGCTGCTATGTTTCTTTAAAATCTTGTGTTTTCAGTCTTTCCTTTGTAACCATAAAGTAAACACGCGGTAACCTTTCTTACTCTTCTAGGAGGCAGCCTCAGCTCCCAGCCCTTCCGCAAATGAGCCTGTCATAGATGTTGATGACCTGGAGGAGTTTGCTGTGAGACCTGCTCCACAGGGCGTCACCGTTAAATGCCGAATCACAAGAGACAAGAAGGGAATGGACCGAGGAATGTACCCTACCTATTACCTCCACTTGGAAAGGGAGGATGGTAAAAAGGTCATAAAATATACCTGAATGACATACCATTTGCACATGAACTTAAAACCCTTAAAAGTGTCTTCAGACTTTTTATGTAGCCAGTAGAATTATATATTTCCTTTGACTAAGGGTTTGGTCCTGTGCAATGTATCACCACATTATATTTACTTTCCCATTCTTTATCTTACTATTTGGTCTTAAAGAGTCCATGCCTGGTAGCTGAAAATCGTTAGCAATTGAGGCTTCTTGCCCTTTGAGACTGAAAGGCTTCTATTTTCACTTCCTTTTGAGGAGCCAGTACAAGCTAGAATTAAACATTTAACAAAGCATATCAGGTTTAATTATTTAAACCATAAATAATGGATTGAAGGAAGAAGCAGTCACTGTGCCTTGCTGGCTTTTAACCATTTTTGCTAAGTCTCAGGTGACTGCGTCTGCTGATGATGTTAAACCTCAGGAACATTGCCCATTTATTGGGAGGATGGGGTGTTAAACATTCTTTGACATTCTACAATGTGACATTTTCTGCATTCCTTAGATATTTCTATTAGCTGGAAGGAAGCGAAAGAAGAGCAAAACCTCTAATTACCTCATCTCTATAGACCCAACTGACCTGTCTCGAGGCGGAGAAAGTTTCATTGGTAAACTAAGGTAAACATTTAAGCACCCAAGATAGAGAGGAAGGAATATACGTTGTCTTGACAGAATATTCAGTTTCTTTGCAATTATGATACCTGTAAATTCAGAAGAGGGCTTATTCTTAGTTACAGTCTTGGTTATATCATGTGACTCTAGGCCTTGGATAAAATTTTCAAAAGTACCTAAGTCCCATTTTCCATTTTTAAAAGTGATTTAGGTATGTAGGATCCTAAATCTTATTGAAAGTTAATGGGACAGATTTCTGAATCTATTTAGGTGCCTACCAATGCAGATATGCGCCTAGGGGGATTTTCAAAAGCATCTAAGCAGATCAAGTGCCTAACACCCATTGATTTAAATATCATTGAAAATCTGCCCGTAGGCCCTTTTGAAAATTTTACCCCGTCTCCTGCCCTTTAATAAAAGCCTTAAACTGCATTGTGATAAATGAGGGGGAGGAGGGTAGCTCCCTTTAATGGACACCCAGCCAGCCAGTTAGCTATAAAGTTCCTCTTAGCTGTTCTCTACTTGCTTTACTTGTAAAGGGTTAACAAGCCCACAGGTAAAAGGAAAGGAGTGGGCACCTGACCAAAAGAGCCAATGGAAGGACTAGAACTTTTTTAAATTGTGAAAAAAACTTTCCTTTTTCTGTGTGTTGTGGTTCTCCAGAGAGCGGAGACACAGAGTAGCAATGCTATAAGCAGCTTTAATACCAGATATGAAAAAGCATCAACTCATACCTCGAACCCACTTATCTGAAATCCCAGATAGGTAAGTAAATCAGGGAATGTCTAGAAAGATGCGATTAGGTTTATTTCTGTTTATTTCTTATTGGCTTGTGGACGCCTCTGTGCTAACCCCAGATGCTTTTGCTTTGCTTGTAACCTTTAAGCTGAACCTCAGGAGAGCTATCTTGATGCTTAATTTTTGTAGTTGGGTTTTTTAAATCTAGCGAAAGCCTAAGTTCCAGATGTATTTTCTTTCTTTTTTGTTTTTAATACAATTTACCTTTTTTAAGAACAGGATTGGATTTTTGGTGTCCTAAAAGGTTTGTGCGTATGTTGTTTAATTAGCTTGGAGCAACAGCAAATTTTCGTTTTCTTTCTCAGCTCTTCCCCGGAGGGGCGGGGGGGGAGGAGAGGCGGGGAATGAAATGGCATAAGAATACCCCACAGGAAGGAATTCCCAGGTGCACCTTCCTGGATTCCAAGGGATTTGCATTTGGGTGATGGCAGTGTTTACCAAGCCAAAGTCAGAGAGAAGCTTCTAACCTTGGGAGTTTAATACAAGCCGGGAGGGGCCAGTATTAATTTTTAAAATCCTTGCAGGCCCCCTCCTTCTGCACTCGAAGTGCCAGTATGGGAAATCAGCCTTGACATGCATTTATTTACAAGTGAAGGAATTCTTATAGAACCATGAGCTTCTTCCCCCTCCTTGTTCTCTCCCACCCCCCCAGTTTGTTGTTAATATACACTCGTTGTGCTTCATTTTTTTACTTGGATTGTAAATTCTTATTATACGTGTGTACAGGGTCTAGAGCAATGGGCTTGGGTTTCTGGGCGCTACTGCAATACAGATACATAATAATAATAATGATTATTCCAACTATATTTTCACACACGTTATTTTTATGGCTTTAATTTAAAGAGGAAAGGAAGAAAGTCTGATGTTGTTAAAAACTTTTATATAGACACACAGGGGAAAGTCATTATCTGGGGTCTGTTAGGACTAGTGGCTAAAAAGTTGGATGCAATATTAGAATTGGTAAAAAATGAAAAAAATAGTGTAAGAGAAGTTGAGTCACTGGAAAGTTTGCTCTTCAAAGCAGGACCAGCATTAGGGGCAGGCAATTAGGGTGGTCACCCAGAGCACCAATTTCCAAAGTTGGGGTAGAGGGAGCAGTACATTTCTCTGACAGTTTTTTGTTTCTTTTGTTTTGGTTTGGTCGGTTAGTTGGCTGGTTTTTGCTTGGCCACTCAGAGGATGCTGAAACATTTTCAGCCCTGGGTGGCAGAACATTTATTTTCAGACCTCCGTCAAACCAGGTATGGATAGTTAAATGGCTCAGGGTGGAGTAAATATGTTTCACTGCACAGCTTTCTCATGAATGTTGTATGTTATTGCACACACATATTTTAGTTATTTATTTCTTTAGATTTCTAAAAAAAATTATACAGAAAAGTACCTATCTATTGATCTAGGCACCTTTTGATAGAACATAAGAACACCATCCAACTAAAACAGCAACTAACTCAACAGAAGCTCCCAACAAAACTCAACCTCATGAGTGTCTTAAGCACCATACATGATAATCAAATTATTTAACTCTTTTTTATAGAGGATCTACACTGAAAATGGCACTGTAGATTAACTAGAACTGTACCGCTTCTTTTAGATCTGATTTATTGCCTCTTGATTTTGATAGATTACAAGAATTCTCCCAGCACAGTGCAATAATAGGGACAGTCACTATAACATGCATCTTGTAATATCCTGCCCCCCAGAGGTGCATGTATATTTAGGATTTCAGATGACCACTTTATTTACCGTTAATAGAATATTATAGGTTTTTTGCCACATGAGGCTCTGATATGATGAGGGACTAGATAATTCAGGCTGTATTGTCGACAAAAGTAATTTGTCTTCCTGTTTTTTTGATAGATCAAATCTTATGGGGACTAAGTTTACAGTATATGACAATGGAGTAAATCCAATGAAAACAACATCAAGCCTAGAAGCAAGTAACCTGCGTCAGGAGCTAGCTGCTATTTGTTATGTAAGTACTGCTTGCAGGCAAAGCCTGTAATGAGTGGGAGTCAATTTTCAAAACATTGGGCCTGGTTCTTTTCTCACTTACACTGGTATAAGTCAGCATTCGCTCCCTGAATGACTCAGGCTCCCAGTTTCAGATTGTCTCTCAGGAAGACCAGGAAACTTAACAGGAAGTAGAGGTAAGAAACGTATCCACATGTACTTCTTGTCTCCAGACAGATTGCCATGTGACACGCCCCTCATCTCCAGTCAGAAGACCTCAGAGCTGTGGTACTATGGGGATAGAATGCTTTAAACTCCTGTACGCATCTTATGGGCGAGGCCTTTCTCAGAGGGGAACTGTGGCTGTGGGGACAAAATTACTACCAGTAAAACATGATCAGCAGCAATGGCACCCTGTAGATGGCATCTATGAGCCAGTAGAGTTCACAGGGAGTTGGGCAAGTAGGTCTGAAATGGTCCCTCAGAGAGAAAGAGAGAGTGCATGTCTCCCCGTAAAGGAACCAGGAGCATCCGGCCTCTTGGCTCCAGTATGATGTGGACTAGCTAGCCACACCATCCCCTCTCTCCAGCTTGAGAGAGTGAGTCTCAGGCTGTAAGAAACAATCTGTCTGGAGTGATGGGTGGTGTGCTGAATGACCTGGAGGATTGTCAGCACATGAGAACCAAAATGAGGGGCCCCTCCACTTCCCTGGGTATGACTCCAGGCAATAGGGTCAGTGATATTACCAATATTAACATGGGTTTTTTTTGTTGGGGCTTGGGTTGGTTCTGTCTTTGTGCAGATGACACAACACATTTCCCCCACCCATTAACCCACCCCTACACTCTGGTGTCTGGGCGCTTCACGCCCACCCTCTCAGATGTTTAGCAAACAATACCTTTAAAATTATAAACTCAAGCATTTGACTTCACTTTATATTTAGACTTCAGTTTCACTATGACATAAAGGCACTTACATGTCTAGTGAATTATTTGTACTGACTTTTGTAGTGTGGCATTCCCTGTAGCAGAGCAACTGATCATCTGCTGCTGCTAGTCAGGAGCAGGAGTAAAAAAATAACAACTTTTTATATGCATTACAAAAAGAAAAATATGCAAATGAAGTGACATGTAGCTATAGATATAGTTATAAAATATGCAAATTGAAACATTGTATCATTTGCATGGAATCACTAGATATTTGGACATTGCAGGTAAAAACCCCACCATAGTCAATGGAGTTAGCATCTGCATGCATAAAACTAATGTAAGTGAGATCAGAATCATACCCACTGTTTGGTGAGTTTGGCTAAAACAGATTAATGAGTTTGCTTATATGGCTATTACTAGCTCAGTGTGTTTAAAACTTACAAGTATAAATAAAGAAAATTTCATAGTTAAGACTATTACTTGTTCCACTGATCTTTTAATATTTTGGAAGAAAATGATTAGATTTGCAAATGCGCTATGATTCTGACCACAGCACAAAAGGAGATCTGGATTGGATTGGATTTGATTAATGACACTGCCTGTTAAAGGAAAGGTTGCTTGTACTGATTGCAGCACAAATGCAGTGTAGTAAAGTACCACACAGAAGGTATTCAAAACAACTTTATCCTAAGGTGACCTTTTTAATTCCAGCCTTGGGTTTCCCTTGAGCAAAAACTACCCACTGTAACAAACATCTGATGTAGGATGTGAAACCCAACTCGCTCTTCATATTGATCAAGTCCCGCCTTGAAGAAAGCTGTTCCAGCAACAACCAGCATACTGAATCTGACCAGTATGCCTCATTTATCCAAGCAAAATGAAAGACTGGCAATAACTTCATTGTTAATTGTGAGATAAATGCACTGAAATCCCTAATTGTGGAGCTCTCCTCTGTGTTATGCTCCAAGCACTATGGCTGAAGTAAGTGCAAGTGCTAGGTAATTGTTTGTACTCTCACCACAGAGACTCTTATCATGATGGCAGAATAGTTGATTAATAAATCTTCAGCAGCACCTAAAGGCCAATTTCAGAATAGCGGTGCTTTTGTAAACGTATCTGAAGTAAGATTTTAGTGAGATGCAGAGGTCTGGCTGTATGCTTAGCAGCAAGATGGTTTGCCATGCTCAACACTTACCCCTTTAAGTTCTGAATAGCACACAATTCGGTTTGCTCCAGACTTTGTAAGTTGGGTGCTCATATTATAAAACATATCTGATCCAGTTTCCATTGGGGTCAATGAAAAATCTCCCACTGACTTCAGTGGATGTTGCTCAGGCTCCAAATCACTTTCACAGTAAAGTAGATAGTATATATCTTAGTGTGTTTTCATGTAGTGAGAGTTTTGGCCTTGTGTGTGATTCAACAGTAAATAAGTTCTACAAAAAGGCACTGAGTGTGTGCATGTAGTTCAGATAGGAAGGAAATGAAACCAAGGAAAGACGGTGGATATCATTGATCCAGTTTTTGTATTCCCTAAAGAACTATTTGCATGCAAGCAATTGGGGTGTATAGTACGTGGATTTTATAACTATTATTGTAACAAAACACATAATAGCCTAAATTTACACTGTGTTTTAAAAGCCAGAGTGGAAAAGTTCTGCGCTCCATTGATTAAATACATGAATCACCATTATACTATTCCCAGGAACAACACAATGGTCAGGTAAATGGCAGATGATCCATCACCTAAACACACAGGAGCAGCTCTTCAACTGATTTAACTCACTAGAGCTCCAAGAAAGTCAATTGAGCTATTGCCATTTACAGGAGCAGAGGGTCTGGTCCACAGATCCTATTTTTGAGCTTCTTTACATGAGTGTAAATCAAGACTGTATTACAGTAAATGGAGTTACAGTGGAGTCCATTTTGGTCCATTTCCCCCAAATAGCACTAGTCACAGCCCTGGAATAAAAATGTATTTATAACAAAATTGTTGGACAGAAGAGAATGGCGGAGGAGATCTGGGAAATTGACTTTATTTGCATGATGATATGTTGGGAAGTTCTGAGCTTAATTTAAGCTCCTTTTCCTTCCCTACTTGCTTTATTTATGTATTCCATGTTTATGCAGAACTGAATTTTAATGTTGCAGCTTGATGTTGGCAAAATGATTACATCCATTGATATACTCTTTCATAAAGCCTTTTAGTGATTTACTCATCAATGGTATAATTTGCAGTGTGAAATCAGTACTTTCCTCCCTTAAGTTCCCTTTTCATTTAGCAAAAGCATTAATTTTAGCTTTTACTAGAAAGTCTGATGAATACATTACTGAAGTTTCAGGGGGATAATATATTCTTGTTGCGAGTAATGTTATACGGCATTAGTGTTTAACTCCAGCTTTCACAGTCTCCAGCCACATTGGTGTCTCAATGGATTGCATATAACACAACTGCAGCTTGAAAAGAAATGCTCAAGACACTGAATAGAAAACCAGCATTGTCAATAATTAGTGGAAGATAAGCCTAGGCACGAGTCTCTTCAGAGAAGTTGGCTCTTGCTATGTTATCTAAGCTCTCTCTGGCTTGTGAATGCTGTTGGCAAATGTATTAGTTTGGGTCTCACTGTTATACAGGCATCAAATAGATATTCCCAGCTGAAATGATGACCTTTTTTTTATTCTGTCAAAGACCTTGACAGAAGCATTTTGTAAAATAGGCAGAAAGGTTTCAATTACTGTCCTGGAGACATAAAAATCCATCTGTCTCTTCTGTACCCAATGGGATTTATCCAACATGGCTGAAATTTTTTTTGCAGGGCTGGTAGAATGGTAAGGATGTTTGTTGAAATAACTGGAGTGATTTCAGACATTTGGAGTATGACAAAGACTTCGTCTGCATGCGGGAATTTTAGGCCTGCATTTTCAAAAGTGACTATAGATGTGAGGTGCCTTAATTTTTGGGTGACCAACTTGAGACATCATAAAGGGCTCTGGTTTGTGGGGGGAGGGGGCAAAGGATCACACTCAACACTGTATGAAAAATCAGGCCCTTTCTAGGCATTTCCAGTTGAGTACCCAAAAATGAGGCATCCAAATTCGCGAGTCACTTTTGAAAATTCCCACGGATTGAGCTGCACCTGCCCTAGTGTAGAAGAGGCTCTTGACAGGTTCTGGTGTCTCCCTAGGGTAGATGAACTGATGGTAAAGCTTGTCACTGACTTCAGTGGGCACAGAGATAGGACACCATTGAGTGATATGAGAACCCCACCTTTGCAGTTTATTGCCCCTTGAAGATAGAAGAGCGTGGGGGAGGATAATAGCTCTGACTACCTGAAGACAAGTAGGGACTGAAAAGAGAAATCAGACTACGGGTCTATTTTGATTTTGGCACTTACCTTTTGAGAGACTCTCGGTTACTATGGCGATGGGCACCATTAAAACCTGAGTAGACAGAGAGCAAAGTTACATTTAATACAAAATACAATATTTTGCATGGACATACCGTGGCGCCAGTTGTTATTTCTCTACCGCCTCTGCCTCCGTAACTAAGAAAACCTGACTTCGTGATACCATGTTTGTTTGTTTTGTCACTCTCATCTCCAAGCCTACCATATTTGAAGACTTTACAAATCAAACCAATACTAACAGATGCTAACATTGGCAGCTCTTCCTCTTTTGCTTTTGTACTGGCTGTGGAATGAAAGGAAGCTAGGTTTCTTTTTTCCTCTCTCTCTTCATTAAAATGTGTGTGTGCATTTAGTGGTTCTGAAATTATAACCGCAATTTATTGTGATAACTAGTGGTACCCAGGCATTCTGGTTATTTCATATCTGTTTTTAACAATGAATGATTTTTTACCTGCATTAATGTAGCCTGTCCTAGAAGGTTTGTCACAGAGGGCTTTATGGCAGACTATTATATTTCCATTTTTCCTGTTGTCAGAACTGTTAAGACAGAGAGGTTGATGCAGGCAATGCAGATGGTTTTTGAGTGGACTAATAATGGGCTGATGACACTGCTTTATCCTCTGTGCTAAAGAAGTTAACTTCCAAGATTAAAAATAAGAAGCATTACAAATACTTTTTCTAAAAAATTTTTAGGAAACAAATGTCTTGGGATTTAAAGGACCTCGCAAAATGAGTGTGGTCATACCAGGAATGAATATGGACCATGAAAGAGTTTCTATCCGACCACGTAATGTAAGTCACCATGTCTCTCAACAATTAAAATTACTTAAGGATGTCCTCTTTCACCCAGATTGGTTATGTTTCTACTTCTGAAGGGTTGGATGTTAGAGATTTGTTCTGTTTGTACAGCACCTAGCACAATCAGGTTCTGGTCTGTGGCTGGGGTTCCTAGGCGCTACCGTGTTACAAATAATAAATAATAATACATTTTCAGAGATCAGCTGTGGACTAGGATTTTCAAAGATGCCTATGGGATTTGGATGCCCAATTCCTATTAAAATACGTAACATTACTTTGTGGGTTTTTTTGTACTGTGATACCGGAAGTTAAGGGTGACAATTAAGGAGGTACTGTGGAAGTTGTTAAACCCCTTTCCCCTCAGAGAGTGCTAACCTGAAGTTTGTGTGTGTGATGTATACAGGAACATGAAACGCTTCTTGCAAGATGGCAGAACAAAAATACAGAGAGCGTCATTGAGCTGCATAACAAAACTCCGGTCTGGAATGATGACACCCAGTCCTATGTTTTAAATTTCCATGGTCGAGTCACACAGGCCTCCGTGAAAAACTTCCAAATTATTCATGATAACGATCGTAAGTGTAGATCACCGAGCTAAACTGATTAGAAACAACATTTGTTTTGTACACACTCTGACACGGATTCTATCCCAATAATTCAGATCAGATCGTGTTTTACACCTAGTGGGACAGATTTTGTGCTGTGCTCCCTGAAAGGTGCAGCACGGAAAATGCAGTTTAGGGGTAAAAGTTGCCTTATGCCACCTTTCTACCCTAGGCTGCTGCAGAGGCCGGTTAGGTTAGGTTAGTAAATTGAGCAGCACTGAAGGCTATGCTAATTTACAGCAGCATCTTCCCCGCTACCTATGGACTGGGCAGCAGCCCAGGATTCTCTGTAGCAGTCAGCACTGTGCTATTCCCTGGGCTGTCCCAGCACACTCCTTTACATACGGGCCTGCATTAGTCCTATCCTGGGGAAATCCGACCCCAATCATTTGTGGCTCTTTTCTGGCCCCTCTATGCCCTCAGTGTGCACTTGGCAAGTGGGGGCAGAATCTGCCCCATTATGCACTCACATAACTCACAGGTGTAGCTGACACAAGGAAGATGCAGATGTATCAGACCAGTGTCTTGTCTAGGACAGTGAGGGTGTTGAAGGCTGGGTAAGATCAACATTGTGAAGACCGTGCATGAGAATTGGCAGCGCCAGCCTCTGAGAGCTATATGGTGTTTTAAACATTTGCCAAGGCTTCTAAGTGATGATGAAATTCACTGCACAATTACCTTGGCAGTGTGTCTCTGTCAAGTGTGTACATTCACAGTAGCAGAAAGGCAGCACAGTTACACCCGTACTCACCCCCCGCTCACACTCTCCCAATCCTCTTTGCCTGTCTGCCTGACTGACCTTGCTTCTGTTGAAGTCAATGGGAGCAGAATTAGATCCTGTCTGGTATGAGTGAAATTCTCCCCCGTGCAGAGGGTCAACCCAAGATCTATGCATAGGTCTTGTGCTGGCCTTCTTCATAGAGGTGAATTTCATGCTTATGAATGCAAGGGAATAGCAGCCTGGCTGTTTTTAAAAAAAACAACCCATTGGTTACCTAGCTAAAATTTTAAAAGGAAACACACATAAGGCCTTTATTCTTGCAGTTTGTCCTCATTCAAATTGTCCTCATATGAATAGTCCCATTGAAGTCATGACGACTTGTCTGAGTACGTTATAGCATTCAATCCATCTATCATGGGGTTTTTTGGGCAGTGGGTTGGTATTGAACACACATTTATTTAATAGGGGCTATAGTCAGAAATAACACTTTGTCACTTTTATGACTTCTATTACAGCTGACTATATAGTGATGCAGTTTGGCCGTGTGGCTGAGGATGTATTCACCATGGACTACAACTACCCAATGTGTGCACTACAAGCCTTTGCTATTGCCCTCTCCAGCTTTGACAGCAAATTGGCTTGTGAGTAAACAGGAGTGGTAGAGTCTCCACACAGCTGAGCGGTATGCCACAAGGGAAAACAACATGATTTCAAATACTCACTGGTATCATTTACGGTTCATACAAACCAGGCCAGGTAAAATTCATTTTTGGAAGGACCACCATATTGCTGAGGAGAAAATAATTGGAATCTTTTAAACATTCAGGACATTCAGGAAATATTGTTTTATCTGTTATATATTTTTCTGGAAGTGGCATCAAGTTTCTGTAAATAAAAGTCCTGTCTGATATTCTTAGCTATGCTATAGAGAGTTGCCATGATGTACTGTACCATGGCTCAAGTAACACCATTCCCAGTGGTGTGTCTTTTCTAAATCCATGAAAGCTATCTTAAAAAAAAGTCTGTTTTTATGTTTAAGAAGTATTCAGAGGCAAGAGTGTGTTGAATACTTTGAACTTCACACCACCCGACATGGAAGAAAAGATCACCAAAAAAGATGCACTTTTTGAACAGACGAGGATCTCGTGTAATATAAAACCAAGTCTGAGAGTGGAAAGCCTATATTGGACTGATCTTGATTTGTTGATATTATTTATGTGGAGGAGCTGGGTGAGTTTTAATTATAGTAGGAAAAAAAGGAGAAGTAGACAGCACAAAATAATGTTGCACAAGTCACTTGAATTCTAAGGTGTCATTTTTTTATGTTTTAACATCTATTTGCTTTTAAGTTCTGTTTCAAATGAAAACCTGTTGGAATTCTAGAAAGGGGAAAAAAATCTGAATGCCGGCATCTCGGTATGCTGGGTCTTGGGAATTTTATCCTTATATATCCCTATATCAATTCTGATACATATTTTTGTGTCAAGTGATATAAATATTTGGATAAAGATCTCTTCACAGAGCTGCATCATTATTTTAAGCCAGTTGTGTGAATGACTAAGGAAAGTAGTAGAAATAATATATTAAATTAGTCTGGCCTTTTGTGATTTAAATTTTGGATATTGAGTTTTGTCAAATCTACAGTAACAATTTTCATATTTATTTCTCATTGTAAAAGTGCTTGAAATTTATTGAAATCTATTTTACATTATAATGTAAAAGTGCCAGCTACTAAGCTAAATTCTTCTAGGCAAATATAGTGTACATTACAGATAAATTACGTTCATTCAGGACATACAAATAGCTTAAAATAGGATTTTCTTTTGTTTCATCTTTTCTGATAGGTCTGGGATATATAAACAAATATCATTTCAAAATACAAGGTCTCCACTCAGCTTTCTTGCATTGTAAAGTCACAAAAGTCATCAAGGAAAGATTTTAACTAAGAGAAACGCATAAAACCCCATTTAAAAATAATGGAGATTCTGAGTCTTACTTCTATTTTCCCATACAATAATATTACCCCAAACTAATACATAACAGTTTATCAGAAGAGCTTTAAATATTGGGGTAACATTCTATACTGTGCTTATTAAAAACCCCATTTTTATCCTTAATAGCATATCTACATTATATAACCAAAGATTATATAATGAGAAAATGAGATCAAATCTGCTTGTCTCATAGCTTCCAGTCCCTGTGTGACTGTAGGGGACAGGCCATCAGGACAGTTGTGCCATTTGGACTGCATGATTTCAACTAAAAAGAAAAATATGTTTTATTCTGTGCCTCTGCCTCCAGGTCTCATTACAGATACAGGGACAAGGAAATTTCAGGGGACAAATGTGCTTGCAGTTGGATTGTTGTTGTTTAATTTACAGCTTTATATGAAAGTCTGTTTTAGAGGGAATAAATTAATTTCAAATCCCATTGAAGTCAATGGAGAGAAGCCTCCTGGCTTTGATGGGGGGTTGTTCACCCCTGGCCCAAACTATTGAATATGTTCTAAACAATTGCAGTGACTGCCCTTCATCTTCAATCTTTTCACAAAAGAAATATTTTCTTCCTGTAGTATAAAATAAGAAAGAGGTCTCCTGATCTGAGATGAAGCAGTGAGTTCCTACAATGAATGATAAAAATGGCAATCAACGATGATTTGCAGTTTTCATTATTCAGCACTTTGCTAGTATGAGACCCCCGCAAATGGGTGTGGTCTCCTCTCTGTCAACTGGTGAGTTCTCGCACCACATCTGAGGCACTCTCTCAGCCCCTGTCCATTATCTGATTTTGAATTTTAACAAACAAATAAATGGCATTCATGTGATTGTATGACAACTTCTAAGCTTACTCAGTGCTTCTAGCACTAGCTAGAGTTTCGGTTCAGCCCGTTGCAAAGATAGATACAATTTGTTGAATTTCGATCGGGTTTGGATTTCCAAGCTGTAGAAGGTGTTGGAATCTGGGGGTTTGATTCAGGCCATCTCCAATGATAATTATATGCCTAGAAAATGGCATGAAGTATTGCCATGTACGTCTATCTACTTGCAAAATCCACTCAAAAGAACAGAATGTCTTAGTCCATTTTCTTTTAATTGGATGAGAAAATGGCCTGTAAGTTACACTGGAAAGAATATTGACTCCAGTCTTCCTAATGTTACTTCACAGTACCATAAAACGGTACTAGCTAAGTAACTTTAAAGATAAATTATCTTTACAGTAGTCACTAGAACAGGCATCAGCAACCTTTGGCAAGCGGCTCGTCAGGGTAAGCCCCGTGGCGAGCCGGGCCAGTTTGTTTACTTGCCGCGTCTGCAGGTTCGGCCGATCGCGGCTCCCACTGGCCCAAGTCAGTGGGGGCTGCGGGAAGTGGCGCGGGCCGAAGGATGTGCTGGCCACCGCTTTATACCTTGTATAAAGAAGGATCTTCGTCACCCAGAGCACCCCACATCAACAAAGAGAACAGAAAACATAACACAAATTCTGAGACAATTGACTCAGCAAGAAACACCAGCTATGAGTATCACCCCAAACTTTGTGATTAAGATTTTCAAAGGAGTCCCCAGGAATGAGATGCCCAGATTTGGGGCAGCTAAAATCCCATGGCATTTTTTGTACAAGTTCACTCTGGTGTCCTTACCCTTGCCTGATGATTGTAAAGCAAGATGCTATGTTCTGTTCATGCACCTGGCTGCCATCTTTTGCCCCAGATGTGGCCACATTTCAGTGGTGACGTATCTATTTTGTGAAATGTGTGGGACGTTTCCGGATGAAAGTCACTACTACATATGAATATTTTTAGGTTCTAACTCCTCTCTCCCCAAATCTTTCATTCTTGCCATCTTGTTAAGCATACAGATTCTTCGTAAAGAAAGCACAGTATATAGGTCCCAAGAAAGTAGATCGTGCCCTGCACAATAAAAATGCATTTTGTAAATATTTTCAAAGGTATCTGCCTTCCCAAATAACGTGTTCAACAGGTCTCCAAATTAGACTTGCTGGTAAAAAAGTGCTAGCACCAATATCTTCTGGAATTCCTTCATATCGGCATTTAACAGTGCATAAACCTTGGCCTTTCAGTATCACAAATAAGAATAATAAGAATAATACTTCAAGTCATATAATTCCCCTACAGTGTCCCAGTGAGATTTGGTTAGAATTGACTTCATAATGTTTTAGCTGTAAGTACTGATGATTTAATCTTGCTTCTGTTATTAATTTTGGCAGGGAGTCATAAAGAAACTGTGCCTGAATTGCTTATTGGCTAATATCCTACTCTTTAATGTGACTTCTTAATTTAACTTGTCACTTTAACAACTAGATTATTGACATCAAATCATTTCTTCCTGGCCTCTATCTAATTGTCTTCATCTCTGAAGCTCTTCTACTGCTCGTCCGCCTCCTCTCTCCAAGCCCATTATCTTTTATTCTAAGATGTATCAGCCAAATGTGCTTGTTTTGGCAATATCAGTGAATCAGCTGAATAGCGCCATCAAGTGTGCATCCTGTGTTGCCCCCACAATGGGGAGCTTTATCTGAGGGCTGAATTTGGCCCTTTGGCTTTACAGTGAAGTAAGTTAACACATTAAGAGGCAAGTGGATTCAAAGAGCTTGTCTGAAATATAATCAGAATTTCAATGATTTTAGGAAACATAGTAATAGCAGTTTCCAAGCCAGTGGCAAATCAGTGGGCAACACTGTCCAGAAGCCTGGAGTTTCTGTTATGAAAATTCTCTTTGTAGGGTTGTCTTATTTGTCCTTTTGGTAAGGTTGAAAATGGTTCTATAAAACGCAACATGTCAGTGGAGCTAAACTGAGTCCACATCGTAGAAGCTAACCATCATCCCACTCCGAGGGAATGAATGTCACTTAGAAAAAAAGAGGTTGGGTGAAACTTCATCACACAGTAGTAATAACTAGGCCTTTATTACGAATTCTAAAACCACGGAAATCCACTGAAGTGTCTTTCCAATTTATTTCTGCATGAATCACTTATTTTTCAAGTTACCTTTCAATAGTGTTGATATCTCCAGACCATTGTGATTGCATGCCACCATAAATGAGCACTGTTCTCACTCTAGAAATACATTTCTACATACATTCTAGAAGGGGGCGCACAATAAAATCCTGTATCTCAACACCCCAAACTTTAAAAGGGCCTGGAATTTTATTAGGGCTATGGAACCAAATTAATGCTGACCATTCTTTGTATAATGCTGAACCAAAGCCCTGGATGCAAAGCTTCTGGCCCATCTCTGGCTTTTGATGAATGAATTTTCAGTGAACTGCAACCAGCATAGACATTATTAGGGTGACCAGATAGCAACTGTGAAAAATGGGATGAGGGCGAGGGGTAATAGGCGCCTATATAAGAAAAAGTCCCCAAAAACTGGACTGTCCCTATAAAAACAGATCATCTGGTTACTCTACATTATGGGTGAGATTTTCAAAAGCGCTCAGCATTGTATCCCAATGAAAAATCCCACTCTGTATGTTCACTGCCAGGCACCAGCTGAAGAGAATGTGATCAGTTCAGCCCAGGGGTACAAAAAACTTTACTTAAATAGGTCCAGTGTGACCTCTTGAATCTTAGCAACTTTTCATAGCATTAATTTATTTATTTTGCAGTAGTGACCTGCTGTATAGCGACAGTGTAGGAGACAATCCTTGCCCTGCAGATTGGTACCAGTGAATTTAGTCTTTGATTATAGAACAGGATAGGACAGTCTTTCTTCCTGATCCTTCAAAGAGCTGATGGACTCTTACACCTAAGCGGTGCCACTGATATTTGGCAGATGCTCAGAGATACAGGGTTTTGATCTGAAGTCAATGGATCTCTGCGCAGCATAAGAGTCTGCCTCTACTAACCTTTTGCAGGACAGGAACCTGATGCTGTCAATTTCTAAACTGGGTGAAAACACATGATCTTGTAACCAATGTTCCCTCTAATTTTTGACAGACCGTGTGCGCAAAAATTGTCTTCTATACAAATTGTTGTGCTTCTGTGCATTTTTTTGTGCGCGCGGTGTTTCGCCGTGTGTGTGAGGTTTAGAATCTGTGTGCACACGCGCACAGCTTAGAGGGAACAGTGCTTGTAACTCAATAAGAAAACACATGTACAATTTGTACTGAAGTAGGCTCTTGCCCATAAAATACAGTAACTCCTCACTTAAAGTCATCCCAGTTAACATTGTTTCATTGTTACGTTGCTGATCAATTAGGGAACATGCTCATTTAAAGTTGTGCAATGCTCCCTTCTAATGTCGTTTGGCAGCCGCCTGCTTTGTCCACTGCCTGCAGGAAGAGCAGCTCATTGGAGCTAGCTGGTGGGGGCTTGGAACCAGGGCTTGCAACCCCCCTATCAGCTCCCCGCTCCCCTAAATTCCCTGTGCAGCAGCTGCCCAGCAGGCTATCAATTGCCGGCAGTTCAGCTATCCCTCCCCCACTGCCATATGCTGCTCCTGCCCTCTGCCTTGGAGCTGCTCCCCGAGCCTCCTGCTTGCTGTGCGGGGGAGGGGGGGAAGGGCATGGGGGAGAAGAAGGGGGCTAATGTCAGGGTGTCCCCCTGCTCCTGCATCCCACTTACCCCATCTTCCATAGAGCAGGGAGGACACAGGACAGTCCCGGAGGCAGCAGCTGAGGTGAGTCCCAGCTTGCTGACCTAATTAACAAGGCAGTGTACTTAAGACGGATCAGCATACTTAAAAGGGAAATGCACATCTCTCTCTGTCTCTCTGTCTCTCACACACACACACACACACAGAGACACACACAGGGTGTGTGTCTCTGTGTGCTATGCTGTCTCCCCTTCCTTCATTCCTTCTGCCTTGTAGAGTGTGAGGCTACAGTAACAACAATGAGTTAACCCCTGAGTGCTCAGCCAATTGTTAGTTTGTCATTTAGCACTAAGGCATTCCCTGGGAAATATCCCACCCTCTGACTTCACCACCTCAACCAAGCTTCACAATCATCATCGCTGTGTACCAGTATTAAATTGTTTGTTTAAAACTTATACGGTGTGTATATATATAATATAATTAATTAATTATAATTAATATAGTCTTTTGTCTGGTGAAAAAAATTTCCCTGGAACCTAACCCCCCCATTTACATTGTTTCTTATGGGGAAATTGAATTTGCTTAACATCGTTTCGCTTAAAGTCACATTTTTCAGGAACATAACTACAACGTTAAGTGGGGAGTTCCTGTACCTCTTCGGATAAATCTGGTTACCGCATTTAGGAGAATGGCACACAGTGGCTGCCCTTATTAGAAGTATGGGTTGATTCTCAAATTTCCTGTCAAATCTCCATAAAGGACATGTTTGTGGTTATTAGAAAAACGTTTCTCTCCATTCTCATATAAACTTCAGTTTGGCCTTAGATCTTTCGGCAGATGAAGACTATACATGTCATTATATACCATTGATTTCCCCTAGCTAATCACACATGACCTCTACAGACTCCTCCCATGCACACTGCTCTGTGAAAATACAGTCCATCCGTTTGCTTCTGCCCCTACTAAACTCCCTTTTAGATTTCCTAATCATTAGCCACGTAAAATTGGTTTGTTGCTTTTTTAGTGTTTGCTTTGATATTGCAGTTGGCTGATGAGGAGAAAAAGATTTGTGAAAATACTTTCCATTTCGTTTTTCAGAAATTTCAAATTATTTTGTTCTGTGTACACTGAACTCGAGCTCAGTAGCTGACACTCAGAAATACATTTGAGCTGGAAGAAATTGCATTAATACTTTTTAAAATGTTGTATTTTATTTAACTGCCAAGAGGGTATAAATATTATTTTTAGATAGGTACATGTTTGTCAGAACCCTTACTAAGAAGACTTGAACTATGTGAGCGTTCTTGAAAGCCTGTTTATTAGGTACAGTATAGTGGTTTTGCCAGATTGCTTTATGTAAATGATGCACTTAACTTTTCTTAAGTTAAATTGTTGAGGAAAACTTTCTACCTGCTTTATAATTTGGTTGGTCAGTAACTGTTCTAGCAATTCCCACACAATGAGTACGTTTTATGTAAAACTACAGTAGCACTTTTTAAAAAAAAACACTTACAAAACCTTGCCTATACATAAATAGGATTTTTTTAAAGCCCTGCTTGAAAGTCTGATCCCACAGATCCTCAGAATAACAACAGGTTATGTTGCATACGTTTGTTGATTGCACACCATTTGGAAAAAGTACCCCTAAAAGACAAAATGTGTATTAAAATTGGCCTAAAGTTGTAGTGTTATCTAGTAGTTAGAGCGTATGACTGGGAAGGAGGAGGACCTGGGTTTTAGTCCAGTCACTGTGTGTCTTCGGGCAAGTCACATAACTGTTTTGTGCCTCAGTTTCCCCATGTGTCAAATGGTGATAATTATTATCAGACCATCTTCCCAGTTCTGTTTTGAGGCTTAATCAGTTCAATGCTTTGAGACCCTTGGATGGCAGATACTATTTATGTGCTAAGTCTTACATTTCAGTTGATATTGCTGGAAACATAAAAGTGTGAATTATCTGTTACCCGGGCAATCTGGAGAAACTTACCAGCTAATGAAATTGTTGGGTAAAATCCTTGCCCCATGAGAATCACTGGGAGTTTTGTCACTGATTTCAGCGAGGCCCAGGCTTTCACCCTCAATGTACCCCTGATTATCAAATGAGCAGAAAAACACTGAGTCAGAGATATTGGGCAAACAATGTGATACTGCTTTCCTTTTTTCAAAGTGATGTATAGTTGTATTTTAGTATACATTTATAAGTCGTTATAAAACCAGCATTCCTGAACATATTCCAGTGACTCTTTTAATCATGTTTCCTGTTTGTCCTTCATTCATGTTGAAAATCAGGCACTTACAGTTTGTGTGGCACATTGTCTTTTGCATACTTTTTGTCTGAATCAGTCATTAACAACTGTTGTTACCACAGTCTGTCTGTGGTGCATGTCTGGTTTAAAAACAATGGGCATTGTGTGAACTATGACTGACCTCTTACCTGTATGGGATATTTACAACACAACTTGCTTCTGACGTATGAACATGTAAATGCTGCCTCTCCCTTTTAGTTATCCTTACCCATGGTTGTACAGATCATGTAGGAATGTCACAAGTAACACTAAATTGTAAAACAAACTTTCCCAGAAAAACAGAATGAGAATGGTAAATCAGATTTACTTTTTAGTGTTAAGACCTGGTTGATCATTAATATTTGGGCATACGATGAAATCATAAGGCAATTACTTGTTCAGAATTTCTGTTTGGAAGCTTCTCTTGAGGTATGGATCTCATTTAAGTTATTCAGAAAAACATGAAGGGCCCTGATCCTACAACTGGCACTGTATCGGTGGACCCCTGTACCCAGACATAATCCCATTAACTTTGGCCACAGCAATGTGCCAGTGTGAAGGCAGTTGCACTATCAAGACGGGGAGTTTCATAACTGCCAAAGGGAGTTAGGAGTCAAAGTACCAATAGGATTTGGGCTCCTAACTTCCTTAGGCACTTTTTAACCTTTCCCTCCAAACCACTTACTAAAATCACTGTATTAACTGCTAACAAATGCACAACTGCATGATCTTCTTAGCCCCATTTGATTCTTCAGGCTATTCTGCACTCTCTCAGCTACTGATACTATCACTTTATCCTACGTTTGGCCTTGAGCCATGGGAAAAATCACTTCATTTGACCAATCATTTTTGTAATGCAGAATACCCCAAAACGTAAGAAATGTGAATGGATTTTTGTTAATAGTTCTGCTTGAGGGACCATCTACCTTAGAAAAGTAACAGTTGAAACATGTTTGTCAGACATGGCTGTGGCCTACCCACCTTACAACAGGACTGTTTCTCCCCAATATGGAGTGGATGGAAGACATCCTAAGGGTTGGCATTGGCCAAAAGCCTGTTCCCTAATATACAAAGGATATTGAAATTGAAATCCACCCTAGAAAGAAGAAATTCTGTTATAATATAGTTTAGCCTCAAATGTCTCTAAACGTGGTTATTTTTCTAGCACAGAGGGTGGCCTTACTTAAAACGTTTCCAGAGAAAAAGATAAGGCCCAGATAAAGCTGTGATTTCTGTGTAGCTATAGATACACTACGTTGGTCCTACTGAGAGAGAGCTGCCTTTGCCAGCAGCTTTCTTTGCCAATCTGTGGAGATACATTTTGGATGGTAGTCAGTAGCTGTCTTGGGTTTATCCTAGTGGAGTTACTATGACGAACCTCTGATTTTTCTCCACCATGTAGGTTCAATATTTTGATGCACTGTCACTTCCTTGGTTCTGGACATCAGTATTTCCAATGCTAACTGCAGATGGGTTTGTAGTACAGCTGTTCAGAAAAATGCAACGTTTTCATGAAAAAAAAGACGCAATTTCCATTACATTTCTTCTGGACCTCCATCCACCCCCACATTTTTGACCAGCTCTAGTTTGGAGTCTTAGTGGTTGGCATTACGAAAAAAAGTCTCATTCAAACCAAAACAAGGATTTATAGACTTCATCACAAGGGCTTGCCACCGTGCCACCTGTCTGGCTGATAACTGCTACTTACCGGCAGTCCCATTGCTTGCAGTGGGATGCACTCCAAGAAACGTGAATCCTGATATCGAGGAATCACTTTAGCAAATATTTAACTATATCACACGTTAGGAAACTCATCTGATCATACTCTTTCACTGAAAATTTCCTTTTATATTATGTTTCTTGCAATAGTGTTCCATATATTTTAGGGTCAGTTTATATTATTAGGCCAATAAATGTCAAAGCTCCTCAACAAACATCTAGAAAATAACAACACTATGTAGCAGTTCACAAGGACTGTACAAGTTAGCTAATAAAACAGTTCCAGAGTGGTGGGATATTATTATCGTCTTATTGTTAGGCTATCTGAGATACTGACAGGTTAAATGACTCGCACTAGGGCAAACAGCAAATTGTTAGTGGAAACTGGAACTAGAACTCCAGAGATCTTGGTCCAAGACCTGTGCTTTAATGATTAAAGTACAGGTGATTAACTTCTGGGTGGAGGTACCCATTTTTCAGCTCACATTGATAGCACAAACCTCTTTCACTTTTACACTGAATATTAGGAAATCACAATTGCATCCGTTCTAAGATTTCTCACCAAGAAATTGAAAATCGTACCAAAAATCCAGTTTCAAATTATTTAATCCCATAAACCCTGCTTCTTCCATGAAAGGAGTCTTTATTGGGCTGGCCATTAAAATAAATAGAGTAAGAGGGACATGCTGTATGTGGAATGGTCAGTACCAGAGGAGTTAGGAATCTTCAACAGTCCAGAGGCCATATTTCATGGCAGGGGTTTTGCAGAACAGTTTCTGTATTGTGTTGTGGTTTTTCCAATATAATGTGGGTACTAGTTTGTCGCCCCTCCCCCCAATGAATTAATGATAGCTGAATGGCTTATAGAGGTTTCTCCATGGTATGTGTGAGGAACTAGAAAATAATAATGCAATTTACCAATTATGATTATTCCAGTTCCTTCACCATTGTAGAAAATCTTCCATGTTGGCACAATTTTTTTAAATCGTGTGTTTTGTTTTGTTTTAAATTGGGGGGCCATATTATTCCCATGCAGGAGACTTTAAGGTTGTCTTTGTGTAAGTGTCTGGAAATGAAAGGCTGCTCAGCGAATAAATTAAATCAGGCCGGCCAACTTCTGCTTACTAAGATAACACTGGAAATTATATTCAGTTCCTAAGCCTTCCAGTTCTTTCCAAGGTTTAATGTACTTACGCTGCAAATACAAACACATCATTTACTATAATTCTTAACTTCGAGTCTGGGTTCAGGTAGGGACATGGTACCAAGATACCCTTTTCAAATATTTATAACAGTGTGTTGCTACAAAGCTGCGTCCCGGGGGCAGATCCTCAGCTGTTGTAAATTATTACTGCTCCATTGAATGGTGCTAGGACAATTGACATCAGCTGAGGATCTGACCCCAGAGTGTGCTAGATCTGTTTTCAACACCATTGACCCTGGTGACATTTTGGAATAGTTAGGGCAGATAGTGAAGCTGTGTTTCTTCTCAGTCTTACTTCAAATCATCTCTTACACATACTAGTCGTATCAGTAAATTTCTGGTTTGGAATCCCTGCTTTTCATTCTTCATCGAATTCTCTCCTGCTTTAAGGTGCTATGAGTTAGGCTTATCTAGACAGGACAATACTGTGATTTGTGTCCTTTCAAAATGATCCAACAGGACTTGAATTTCCTATTTCAGATACTAACAGTGAATGGCTTGTGAACAATCTATGGCCAAGAATTGTCTGTAGAAATTGGTTAGCACATCGTTTTGATTAGTAAATACATTTGTGAAAACTGTAAACTGCCCCTGGAGAATTCATCAATAGAATTAAAGAGACTAAATTAAATGATTAAACTGCTATAAAGTAAGCTCTCAGCTCTTCACCTCTTTCCATATTTTGGCTTGTTATAATGGAGGGGATAGAGGAATTGTCTAACTCTGCCTCCCTGATTCTCTCAAGGGTGAATATTTTGTGACTACGACTATCATTGGAGTTAATTTGCCAGATTGTGCCTTGCACTGGTGCAATTCAAGGTAGTTGAACTTTAAAGCCTAGATCATCTCTGACCAAGATACCCGAGCGCATTTGTAAAATTGATTCACCTTTCCCTCATACTCAGTTGTGGCAATTAAGATCTGCTAGGCTCCTCTAAATATTGGCTCCCTAAAATGTATTGTCCGGGCACAGCAACAGGTTGCTGGGGACCCTCACCTTCTTCTGGTGGCATGAGAGAGCCAAATGTTACCATGCTCAGAGCAAGGCATAGAGCATACCAGTATACTTGGGCTTTACAGTGGCTCCATTATGACAGAAACATCTGTTTATTTTTAACTGGTCATTGAAAAGACCAATATTTCCTTTTCTCCCCCCCCTCCCCCCCCCCCCCGGGATTTTAATGCCAGCAAATAACCCTGATCTCATTCAAAACAATGGTCACTGTGTAAGAAAACCACTGAGCATTTCACAGCTGATGGTTAGTTATCATTAAGAACTGCAACTGCTGAATTCTCAGCCATCATTCTGCTACGTCCTGTGCATGATTCCTTTTGCATGCTTGCTTCCCACTTTATGTACAATAATTGCTCATTTTGTGTGCCGGTGAGGCTGCTGCAAAGATGTGCATGGAACCTTAACAAAAATGAATGATATTGCATTAGAGCTAGAGGGTCTCTAATGGTAAGGAACAGCTTCTCCTGAGCGGAACCAGTTTTGACTGGTGGCTCTTTAAGCATGCCAGCATGTTCAGTCAGAGTTCTGTATTGATTGCTGCACACCACTGCATATAAGAACACAAAAACTTTAATCATAGCTTCTTCAAATGGATTTCTTTGTTCTTTCGAATTCCAATGGTTTCAGCCTTCTGGCCATCTTTTCCTAGACAAACGAAGACACAAACTGGGGAGGGTAGTTACAAAGAACCTAGGAAATAAGAAGGAAGTCCATGTACAAAGGCTGTACAATTTCATTTTGTACACAGAGTTGTGTACAGACAATAGAATGAAAGCCACTCAGTGAGTGAATAATTGACAATCAGTGTGATTTCTGTGTGAAAGCTTTGGCATACCACTTATTGGAAACCTTTTCTCACTAATAAAAGACATGATCATTGGTGGGATGATGTCATGTTAATGAGGGAGATTGGGAGCAGTTCTCCCTGTACAAATTGTTTCTTTATCTGGTTAGTGAAAAAGTGTCATCTCATGTTCAGATTTTTGTACGTACTTGTTTGTATTCCCCCAAAGCCCATTGGAGTAAATGAGATTTTCCACTGACTTGGATGGACTTTGGCTCTATCCCCTGTACTGCTCCCACATACTTGTGTGCCTCCAGGAAGATATCCATGTGGTTTTTTCCTTTGTTTCTAAACTGGGCTGACCTTGACTTAGAGCAATCAAGCACTACAGGTACTTGCATAAATACTCTCTAAAATAAATTCGACATAAGAGACCAAATTTAGCATTGCAGTACATCCCATGAAACCCGATTAAAGTCAGAGGAGTTACACCAAGAATATGTCGGTGCAGAATTTGGCCTGTTCTATGGAATGTGCCTTAAAATCACGAGACTCTATATTGCAACCAATGTGATGTACAATAAAACGTATATTGTAAGTCGTTGTCCATGCTGGAGAAACTAGGCTTCTCGCACAGCCATACTTTGCAGAATAATATCTAATAATCTAACTTTCAGAGCAATTGCTAAATCACCTGGGAAGGTTCCCTGAGCGATAAGGGATACAAATAACAAACTAATGAGCCTTTTAGCTCCGTATTCTAAAACATGCCCATGGCGCCCGCCGGGGCATTTATGGGCACCCGCCCACCAACTAGCGCCCAGAAGGGGAGAGAAGCCGCAGCCCCGCACCTGCTGGGGACAGAGATCACCGGCGCCCGCAGCCCGGCCTGCCAGGGACAGAGAACTCCGGGGCTGCGGGCGCCGGTGTTCTCTGTCCCCGGCAGGCTGGGGCAGCGCAGAGAGAAGCTGCAGCCCCGCGCCTGCTGGGGACAGAGAACTCCGGGGCTGCAGGCGCCGGTGTTCTCTGTCCCCGGCAGGCACGGGGCTGTGGCTTCCCTCTCTGCTGCCCAGAACTGCACCCCCCTCCCCCCAAAAAAAGATAAATAAAAAAGAGCAAATTCACATGGTAAGGTGAAAGAATAATTGCCGAATAATTTAATTAATACCTTTTACATGTAAAATTACGTTTTTTATCTTATGGATTCATATATTATGTAATATTAAATATGATGGTTTTCATATTATTTAATGTACAAATACTAAATAAGTCTTGAAAAATTGTTGGCGCCCGCCACACTCTTCTGAAAACATGAATGTGCTCTTGGCCACAAAAAGGTTGGGGACCACTGGCCTTGAAGTTTATTTTGTTGGCATTTTAAAGCATAAGCTGTGTACATGACATTTAAACAAAGGACTTCTTTCAAAAGAGACTGATGGGATTTCAGTAAAGTGACAGGAAAATAAGGGCACACCTTTGTTTTATATGCACATTATAAAAAGAGAGCACATACGTGCCCTAAGTAACTTTTAATTTGTTTTTCCAACATTGCCCAATATGTTTTATATAAATACACAAGAAATTTCAGCAGGTGTTAATTAGTTTGCTCACACTTAACTTCCACTGTTTGCAAAGATTAACACTAAAACAAGTTAACACCACTGTTTATGCTATCAGTGCAAAGTATCTATAAAGGGACAGAACGAGGAGCCACAAGTACTGCTGATACAGACTAAGACGGCTACCACTCTGAAACCTGTAAAGGGACAGTCAATACTGAAGATGATTTTTCTGTCCAATCATCTTGTACTGACAATCGCTGCAAGTAACATGCAAGATAACTATCACTTAAAGAAAGTTACAAAAAGTATTTTATTTTTTTCAATTTGTTTAGCTTGTGCATATGATAGAAATGATGTGTCCAGGCAATAGTAAGGCCCCAGTCTTGCACTGATCCTGCCCTGACTTTCTGTGGGGGGCTCTGTGCAGGTGCACATCTCATTTCTCCCTTGTTGAATAGATTCTTATAAACATGAAGAGGGGAACAGACACATGATAATTTTATTAAAGGACTTTTTTGAATCCAGGACATGCTTATTAAAGCTGGATCTCAGAAAGTGGATGTTTTTGCAATTAGTCATTTTCCAAAAGTTCAAGTTTATGTTGACCCCTTAAACTAAAGTAATGCTTCCAAGCACTATTGTGATCCAGCTAATGACAAACCGAAGCATCCGGTGTAGGATATTAGGTGTTAACTAACCTTTTTAGGATTTGTTGGGGGTTATTTGGCTCTGTTAAGGAAGGTTAATCTTTGTTTCTGATTTCTGTTTACTTAAACTTCCAGAAAGTAGAAATTGTAGATGCTACATGTTTGTTTTGTTTTTGTTGTTCCTAGAAAGGGAACATACAAAGTTTACTAAAAGATTCTTTTCCCACAGTAAATATTTTCTAATTCATCACTGTGCCTTTCCTGAAACAAACCAATGATTATACAGTAAAATTTGACTATGTTACTGTCTGGATTTCCTTTAAATGTGAGGATCAAAAAAGGGGAAATGTTCCGAATTGGAAAAGTTTCTGTGTTAATCTTAAGATCAAGTATTTAACCAGTCATACTTTTTTCAGAATGCCTAGAATGTGATGTTTGGTTGCCCAAGACTGTCTTATCCTGTTTTGAGTGGTCAGGCATCTTATTTTTGTTCAGAACTATATGGAGTTTTAGATAAATCTGCAAAAATGTGCTTTTCTGAAGTAAATTTTTAAAGACACTCTTTGGTATTCTGGAGCAAATGCATTTATCAATATATGTAAGAACTAATTTGGTATTTTCACAATTACATTGTGTATGTTGTAGACATTTCAGTGTTTGTTGATACAAAGCATCCGCAGAAAAATTAAACTTGAATTGTTTCAAACAAATATGACCTTTTCTTAAAAAGGTAGGGAATCTCTTCTGAAACTACCTGCACAGTAGTAGCTAGAGAACTAGTTAGGCATAAACAGAATGGGCTCCCCACCAGGTTTGTCAATGACTTTTCATGGTTTAAAGTAAATACAACCCTCGTAAACTGTAATGGACCCAGTTCAGCTCGGATCTAAGCTCGCTGACTTCAGTGGAACTGTAGCCACTTGCAGCACTGCAAGTTTGTACTCAGCTGTATCTTACACACTGTGAACGCAAGGACTTGAAACTCTTGCACAAGGTGCAAAAGCTCCTCCCTCCTCTCCCCAGGTGAAGGGGAGAATGACCTCTCAAGGTCCTAACTGGCCATGGGGAAGTTTTCAGGCGTGAAAGATGCCTGATTCGCTGTTGCTCTTTCTATTACATGTCTGATTGGGACCACCTTGGCTGCTATCCAGAGGGGATAGACTGACTGCTTTCTCCTGTCTGCTGCCCATCAGCCCAAGGAGCATGCCGAGCTGTTTCTCCTGATCAAGGGCCGCACACTTTCAGCCCTCTGCAGAGAGCAGACTGGTGCAGGCAGAGAGAGACTGGGTCAGGGCTGCCCATGCAGCCTGTGATGGGAACTCCAGGGTCAGGCTTGGGGTGAGTGGGAGTGCTTGGTGCCTGCTGACCCTACATTTGTTGAACCTTTTGTATAAAAATGAAATAAAAAATCAAAGAAACCATCCATTAAATAAAACTAAAACAAATAAAATAGAAAAATTAGAATATAAAATTCAACAAAATCTCAAATAAAGCACTATGAACAATATATTACATTAACTCAGGGGTAGGCAACCTATGGCACGGGTGCCAAAGGCGGCCCGCAAGCTGATTTTCAGTGGCACTCACACTGCCCGGGTCCTGGTCTGGTCTGGGGGGCTCTGCATTTTAATTTAATTTTAAGTTAAGATTCTTAAACATTTTTAAAACCTTATTTACTTTACATACAATAGCTTAGTTATATATTATAGACTTATAGAAAGAGACCTTCTAAAAATATTAACATGTATTACTGGCACGCGAAACCTTAAGAGTGAATAAATGAAGACTCGGCACACCACTTCTGAAAGGTTGCTGAGCCCTGCATTAACTACATGTACTGCCACATGGGGGGCGGGGGAGAGGAAAAAACCCAAGCAGCTGACTCCAAGTAACCACTCATCTCAGAGGCTGCTGAGAGCAGGAGGTGTCGGGGGTCAAAATCAGCCAGGGAGGAGGCAGGAACACCCAAGAAGCCTGGGAGGCAGGCTGGAGGAATGCCAAGGGGGAAAAACAGCCCCAGAAAGGCGTAGGAGGAAAGGCAATTGCCTTGGGAAAAAGTTACTGAGTCTGGGGAGAGTTGGGCATAGGTGGGGCCTGCCTCCCTAGGAAACTTTGAACTCACTAGAGAGGTCAGTGAACTTATGGAGAAATAAGACTAAAGACTCTGGGTGTAGAAGATAAACTAAATACTGATACTCCCCTTTATAAGTATTACTACAGTCTCTCTTCTCTCTCTCACCACATACACCCCACTAGGCATGCTGCGGCATAAAGCGACATTTAGCTGATTGCCAATCCTCGTCTTCCCCAGTTCTAATTTCTTAAGCATTAAATAAAAGATTTGGTCTTTGCTGATACCACAGCTATGGGATTTGTGATTTGCTGCTGTGTATATGCAACTTAAAATGTGTCAGTGCTGAAATAACAGACATAGAAACGAACCATATAAAAACTTACCTGGTGTCTTGCTTGCTGTCGAACTGAGAGAGATGAGGACAGTCAGAAAGGACTGATTGTCTTGTTTGGGTAAAGTAGTACTTAACAGAGAATCGTATTGTGCTGGGTCCTAGGGCCTAAGCTTATGTTGCACTTTTTACAACATGCCATTAAACTGAAAAAGAAAGAAACCCCACAAATGGGACTTAATGGGGTCAATGAGTGATGCAGGTGGAAAATTACTTGAGTGTTTAACTGATACCCAAATTCACCTTGTTAGTTCATTTTTAGCATTCTGTGTACCCGGCACTGATCTGGTAGTCCAGACGTCGTCGTGTAGTCTGCGTGTTATGCCTGTAATTGTCGGCAGTAGTAAACGAAGTACCAGAAATAGTTAAGTGTATGGGAGTATATATAATTTTATTGGAACAAAAGGTTTCATTTAAGCAAGACGCTCGCTACTTAGTTTACTTTTAACAAGATGTGTATTGCTTTAAATTGCTGGCGTGGGTAACGTGGATGCTTGTATAGCAGTACAGTACCGTGATGCATGCTTTCAGTGAACCCCATAGCATTGGAAAATGACTCTGATTGTGCCTGGACTGTGCCAGAGCTATCACAGTTTTACCCCGATCCCAAGTTTGAGGGTGTCTGGATCTGGGATTTTGACTTGGCCAGCTATAGGAGTTGCCACTCAATCTGTGAAGTTCTGATCTGGATCCAGATAAGCATGTCTCCAAAATGTGGAGCTGTCTATACTAGGAATTATTAGTGATGCCAATAATTAAGGTTGCCCAACACTTTCCATTAGAAGACCCTATTTTTAGATGCTTCTATAAATATATACTTATCTAGAAGAGGAAACGAGGTAAATTAATGTAAACAAAAATAAGTTAGTTGAGGTAGAAGCATATTATTCAATTCAAGACCTGCCTGGAGAAGGAAGACTATCAAACTCAGAGGAGAGAGATTCCATATTTAACTATAATCTGGGGCTGGACTATCAATTCAGGACTGTATACTCCCTACAGTCCACAACAGACTTTCCATTGATGTCAAAGGGAGGTTTGCACAAAGACCAAGGAGTGAATGCAGCCTTTATGTAGTTATTAAACTTCATGTATTGTTTATGTGGTACCTTATTATGTCTCACTCAGTGAGAAAATACAGTGCCTTTTAAGCAGTTCGTTATCTGTCCACACTCACATACTATCCAAGCCATAATACTTGTGTTATTTCCCATGAGGGGGAATAGATCACTCCCATCAGTTCTTTATGTGCTGACTTTTCTAGCTTCTCTCTAGCATATTCTTTAACTCTATCTGTTTGGTACCTAAAATGGACTTCACTTTCCAAGACAGTCAACCCGGCACTTATACAAAAAATTACATCCCCTTAAATACATGTAATTTAAATACAATCTATATATGTACAAGTACAGTATAATTCCAGTTATCTGAATTACCTTTATCTGAAAATTATCTGCCCCCCCATATAGCCCAATGTTGGTTACTCACCTGCTAGTAACTTCTCAATTAGCCTCTTAGCACCTGTTAGCCTTAATCACTGGCTTTGTATTTGTATAGCCGTTCTGAGCAGTTACCTAATCTTGTTTCAGCAACAATAGCGTGGCAGGGCAATGCCGAAAAGAAAAAGATCTGTGTTTGGATCTAAAGCAGAACCCACAGATTCTCAAGAACTCTCTATTAAGCAACATCAGCATTACTCCCTTCATTCCCTGTGTTTCTATACCAGTGAAAATGCAGCTTAAAATAGACCAAACCGTGTGATAAATTGCATTTATCATGCCTGGTCATCCATCTCTGCTAGGGCTACTTCTAATGCTCTAACATTTTCAACCATCTGTCAACTCTATGAAGAAAATAAAATTAAACAACCTGACAGTTGCTTTTCTTCTATCCCTTGACATTTGGTATTTCCCATCACATCTACATTCATCTGTGATGATCAGTCCTGGACCAAGGCAGGTTTAAAGTCTAGTATCTCATGAGCTGTTAGGGCTAGGGTTAGAAAGTGAGACACCTCTCCCCTTTCCACAAGCAGCTTTTGTTTTTAGCCATGGTAGAGCCCAAGTTATCAGATGTCAAATGTGTCACTGGCCAGGGATTCACTATTGCCTTGGTTGGGCCTTGGGCCAACTCAATTAAGGTCTGAAATATTGTTTTAGGTTTTTTTAAAAGAGATTTCTATATTTCATCAGTTATATATCAGACCTTCCTTTGAGGTCTGGTGTTAGGCCAGGCTTATAGAGAACTAGATATGAAAATAGTGCCAGTGTGTCTTAAATGAAAAAACAAAACCCTCTGTGATAATTTTGCAGTACAAATACCCAAGTATACATACATCACAGAGTAGCATGGTACAAAGATTTTATTGGCACGTTTGAGATATTAATGAATTATTAAAGGTGTCTTTACCAGTCCTCAGTAAAGTGGCCATCAAAAACTTAGGTTTATACCCTGCCTTCCACATCACTGGGTAGGTAATATATACAGTATAGTACACAGACAAGTAGCCACTTGCTCGCTGTACTAGCAAGTTAAAAGTTCTTTATGGCAACAAAAACATTCTGACATGCTACTTGATAGTTTGATACACTTACATAGTGTTGCTCACACAATTGTTCTTGCTTTAGTACTTTCTTTCAGATTATGCCTTTGGTTACTGCATGGATCTGAATTGACCTTGCTGTTCCAAAGAACTTCCTGCATTTTAGCATCAAATGTTATTAAGAGCCTTAACTCTAAAGATGCACGTTGCACTTTTAGTCAATTTACATTTGTTTTGAGATGTATAGCAAACAGCAACCAAAAATCAAATAAAAACAAAGACCTTTTTAATTTCACAGACATGGATTTATAAACAATAGGACACTGAATGCCAGAAGCACACCTGTGCAGCCATTAAAATTTCCTAAACCCTAGTTTCCATAACCTGCTGTAAAATCTTATTCGCATTCAGGAACCAGATGCTCTCTTTGTTTGTCATGATACCGTTTGGGCTCCTGCAACAGATTAAAACTCACCATGTGCTATATCAAGTCTACAAAATGAGGACTAAGGCTGATAATCCAATTTAGTCAAATATATTACTCCTGGGGGAATTCTGTGCCAAAAAATTAAAAATTCTGCACACCACATTTTAAAATTCTGCATATTTTATTTGTTAAAAATAACACAATATAATCATACCAGTTTTCAGTATTTTGGTCATTTAAATACCCATCAGCAGCTATGTCTGTGACAACACAGACAACAAAAGAGATTCAGGAAATGTTTTTTTGACAGATTCCTTACAAGACATATTAATACAGAACTCTTAGTAATAATTCATTTAAACTACAATACAGAACTATTACCTGCACCCCCCCAGAAACAGTGCCAAGGCTTAGGGGAGTCAGGGAGGACCTGAAGGAGAGGGAAGTAATTGCTGGGAAGGAGCCTGCCTGTGAGCTTGGAGGGTTGTTGGTGGGAAAAATATGAAACAGGATTTTTGGGTGGGGGGGTGAGGAGTGATTTTTAGGGCACTTTGCCCATGCAACTCCTGGCTGACCCCTAGCCTCTCCCATTCAGTCAGGCACATCTGTCTCTGTCCCCATGTGTCCCTCCACCTCAGACACCCAATCCCCATGTGTCCCTACACCCCTTCAGCCACTCCCCTACTCCCTTCTCCATGTGTCGCTGCACCCTCTCCCCCCATCCCCATGTGTCTCTCCACCCTCCCGCACTGTGAACCCCTTGGCCCCAGCCCTAGTCCCCTCTTGCATGCAGGCCACACCCAGAGCCTTCACCCCCCACCCCAGCCTGGACCCCTGCACCCAAACTCACTCCCGGCGCCTGCACCCCCCAGCCCCAGCCTTGAACCCTCCCCACACCCAAATGCCTTCCTGGAGCCCGCACCCTGCACCCCATCCCACACCTCAACCCCCTGCCCCAGCCGTGAGCCCCTCTCACACCCAAACTCCTTCCTGAAGCCCACAACCCAACCTCCCAACCCATTGCCCTCTGAACCCCTCATTTCTGGCCCTACCCCGGAGCCCATACCCCTTCCCACACCCCAACCTCAGTTCAGCAGCCCCCTCCCACACTCTGAATCCCTCATCCCTGGTCCCATCTCAGAACCTGCACCCCACAGCCAGAGCCCTCACCCCCTCCCATGCCCCCAACCCCAAAATGAGCGTGTGAGGGTGGAGGAGAGTGCGCGACAGTGGGAGGGGGCTGGAGTGAGTGGGGGAAGGGCAGGGCCTCGGTGCAGAGGTGGTTTTGTGCAACTAGAAAGTTTGCAACCCTACTCTCCCCCCACCCCGTGGCCCTCAGCCAAACACTCATTCAGCCCCTGCCACAAGCTGTCCTCCCCCACTAGTCCTTATGACCTCCCTGTCTATGACCCCCCCCCCCCGCCCCCCAGCAGCCCATGCTGTCTGATTCCCTGTCTCCTGAGTGGCACTGGGAAGAAGGCAGGTTTGTTCTCTTCGCTATGGTAGCTGGGGCTGGCCGGGAGTGGCTGCTCCTGGTGGGCAAAAGGCAGAACTGCAGCAACTTTCCAGCAGAAGTTATTTGCGCCAGGGGGGCGGAAAGCATGGCACGGCACAAGACAGAAGCACTGGTGCAGAATTCCCCCAGGAGTAATATATGAAGACTTATGTTAACAGCCCGATGTGTCCCCAGTCCCCTGACTGCTTTTCCCTCTCCTGGAGTATTTGCGTCTCACACAACTGTTAGTACAGCGAATAAAGTATTTTACAAGCACTGATGCTGGAGCATGGCGAAGAAATGCCGCTTGTAACGGGCAGGAGCATATTTCCTAAATGAAGGGGCAGACTGTCTTGCCAATGAGAAGAGTGCCCCTTTCAGCAGCGGGGTTGCAGGTAGGCAAACAAGAGACCAAGCAGCTCATTAGAGCATTTGTTTGCATGCACATGACAGTATTATCGGGCAGGGCGCATGAAACAACTTCTGCTCTGGTACCTGACATCACCTGCCATTACTGTGCCAGCTTTAAATAGAGGTGAGGAAAAAAACCAAACCTTCAGTAGCAGCATGAAGCTGCTCCATGGGAACCCTGTCGTGATGGGGTGGCCACATGTTCCAAGTGACTGGCTCTATGCGAACCACTCCTGGCATAGCGGAAGTGCCTGAGGCTGTGCAGGGGCCAGGCGTGGGCATGACTGGCGTGCCTTGTGTGCTAGCAATCCCCACCCAGCTGAACGGGGCCTAGCGGGAGCTCTAGCACCGCTGTAAATTAAGCAACCCTTAGCCTGCTCCAAGTTATGGTGGGGGTAAGAGCCACCTTCCCTTCACTCTGCTGAGTGAGGCCTGTGCTAAATGTTGGTGGGACACATACTCAGAAAGTAATTAAGCTAGTCAAGGCATAGATGGAGCAAGACGGGGTCCTAAAGAGTCCACAACACTTTACAATGAATGCATTTAAAAATAAAGTAAAAATAAATATATTCCAAATAGAAGAAGAAAAGAGTTTACAATGTTTTCGCTATGATTTTTCCCTTCTTGTTCTACTATGGACTATTTTCACAGTAGGAAGCTATCATAAATAACGTACCATGTAAACCTTAGCGTACACTTTGTGGGGGGGTTAAATTAAGGAGCCACATAATAAAGGCAATCAGCCCTGTGAGCATGTGCATCCCTGAGACACTGCTTCACTTCTTAAGTGCATGCAGGCACTTGGCCAAGAGTGCCCCAGTGGTCAAGGAATGCATAGCCAATTGTGCCGTATATATTAATTAATTACTGTGACAGCAATGTGGCTGAAAAAGGAGTTGGTCATTCGTGTTGTCCCTGCAGATCTCCTTGCTAGTTAGGCGAGGAGATAATTACCATCTGCTTCAGAGCAAAAGAGAAGCTACAAAACTTAACACTTTCCTCTCCATCTTCCTAAATAATCTGATGCACATGGTCTTGTTTTCATAACTGATAGCTGTCGAAGTCAGAAGGCAGGCTCTGGACAGTTGGGGCAGGAAGTCCATTCCTAATCCTGGCAAGGCAGGGCACTACAGTGCAGCTAACATTTCAGAGGCAGAGGTGGTTATTCAGAGCCGGTAATCACACAGGATTAAGTAAAGACAGCGTGTGGATATTGGAACCGAATAATCTTCTGTTCCCGTTCATAGCAGTCTCTAGCAAGCAAGTGGAGTAATTTAAAGAGGGCCATTAGCTTCCAGTGCAGGTGCTGATGGTGGTGTGATCATGGCCACGGGAGTGGCAATAGTGCCAAGAGCTGGAAACGGAGAAGATAAATGTGGATCAAGAACAAAGAGCACAGGTGTGAGAGTTTGAGGAATCTTGCAATAGCTACACACAGTGGTCCCCATTACTCAAGTCCCTTTGTGTTTCGCTTTCTCAGCGTGCCTACTGCATCTGGATCATTGGCTTTTTGGCTTTTCGGTCCTGCGTTTTCGTTGTCAGAATCCATGGAGAGATCATCTTTGGCTGTGTCTTCAGCCTCACTGCAGCTGTCAGCATGGAACCCAGCATTCTCTGCTATGACAGCAGGATCATCCTCTTCATAGTGGCAACAGTAGCACTTCTCAAAGTTATGGCTGTGATGGAGGACACCAGCTTGGTCATTGAAGCTAATCTGCTGGTCCTTTTTCTGTCCCATATCATGGCTTTCACACTCTGTAGTGAGATCAGACAGTAAAATTTCACTACACAAATAATCCTCATCATCCGTAACCTCCATTCTTTCGGCTATCTCTTCAGCAGAGGGCTCGTTCAGATCAGGGTAATCCACAAGGATTGTGTCCTGTCTACGCTTGAAGCAATCAGAATGATCATAGACAGGATAGGTCTCTTCTGGATAACCTTAGGAACAAAAGTGACATGCACCTTAGAATATTAAATCCAATTTTAAAAGGAATAGACCATCCTGATACAACAACCAGGCTGACAAAGCTGTTCAAGGTATTTAGAGTTTATAAGAATGTTAAAGTCTTATGAGAGCAACACTTAGTTTTTACTTTAGGCTCCCTAAAGTACAGCTAATTCATATTAATACCATCCCAAACTTGTAAGGGATGGGGTGAAATCCTGGCCCCTTTGAAGTCAATGGCAAAACTCCCATTAACTACAGTGGGGGTCAGGATTTCCAACAGATTTTCAAAAGCGCTCCACACCCACCACTGGAGCTAGATTGAGAGCTATGGGAGCTGCTCGGTGACGATATTTTGAAAATATGGCCATAGCTCTTTAAGTAAATACATTTCTGAATACCTCAGTGCCCCACTCAGACATGTTTTGAAGACCTTCGATATAGAATTAAACAACGTCCTTTACAAAGCTGGATAACTAGATAAAACCGAATGCTTTTGTTTATTTCATTTTTTTTAAAAAGCATCAAGACCTAGACTAAGAAAGCAGAACTTGAGGCTACTATTTACGTTTTGAACAATTCTGAAAGGGCAAAAAATTGCCCTTCCTAAAGGGCAAAAAATTAAGTCTACAGAAAAAAAAAGGCCTTTAGAATTCAACAAGTTAACAACACTGTCAGGATGCTTTTAAAACACTATCATACAACACTTACAACAATGAGAAATCAAAATTAGTTTAAAAAGCAGAATTTTACAAAGACAGAACTCCCAGAGTTAATTTCTCCAATTATCTTTACAATATTAGAACAAGCAAAGAAACAAAACCAAAATTAAGTAAATACGGCAAAATATATTGGTTCTTATTTCTGTGATATTACGCTGAAGAAAATAAAACCTGGCCAAAGAAAGAAAAGCACAGAAATAAATCTATGTCAGCCAAGACAAAGTAGCAAATGGCGTGTACTCAAGCTCATCTGCCAATTCTGGCAGCAGATACTGTGTTATCCAGGCACTGTGAAATGCTGGATAGTTCAAAATCCATTTGCTCATTAATATAATTGGAAAACTAATCCTTCTTGTAAAGTCTTGGAGACCTGTAAAGTCTTGCTGAAAAAAAATGAGGCAATTGTTCAGGAGTCTGTTTGCATCTGGGGGGAACTATTCCAGTTCTGGCAAAACTACTTTGTTCAGATGACAGTAAAGACAAAATAAAAGACCGCGTTTACCTTCCCAATCCTCCATATAAGGAGCTTCTTCAGCTTCCTTCTCTGGGGAGATGCCATCTATGAGTTTACCTTCCTTCATGACCCTAGTGATCTCTCGCAGCTGCTGGAGTAATCTCTTTTCCTGGTCTGTTGTAACATTTTGGGCCCTGCTAGAAAACATCAAACACCACTCCTGAAGGAGTCTGGATAGCACTATTATCAGTATTTAATAGAATGGTCACAACAAGCAAGAGGGATAGGAGAACGCCATACGCAAACTAAAGTTATAGAGCTGCTTGGTTGGTGCAGAACGCAGCATGGTAACTCTAAAGGCTTTTTTAAAAAACGATGAATGAGACTTGGCAGATCCTTGGTTGAGAAACTACAGGAAAATGCATGTCCTGCCGTGTTGCGTCATTCAGGATCTACACTAAATTTTAAACGACATATGACACAGTGTAGGTAGCACCCCATGAAGACTCCTCACTGACAGTGTGGGCAGCTGCTCAAGCAGCTCCCTAATTGTTGCTTTGACAGTACTGGATTCTCATTGGCCAGTTAAAGTATTTTATTTGCAGACTGACAGCCGTCATTAAGCCAGGTGGCCAGCAACATAATGTCATCATCAAACAGCACAGGCAGGATGGCTCCATTGGGCAGGAGGGAGAGCTGAAAACTGAGGGTGTTTTTGAGTTTAACCTTAATGGTGGCATCTGGATTTGAACAGGGGTGAGAGAAATGAGGTTATTTTAGGATTAAGTGTAGTCTCTACAGGCATATCATTTCACCTCATTTATTGATATATTTTATTATCCAGTGAATACAAGCTCTTTGCTATAACTGCTCATTGTACAGTAATCTCAGTCTGGTCAGGGGGAAAAAAATATTCAGGCAGCAGGCTTTTCATATGCCCACCCGCTGGTTGAAACCAAGTGCTTCATTGTTTCTGTCGTCAGTTTCTCCCATGCTGATTAAATGCCATGAACAGAGAAGCACTTGGTCTGAGCAAACTATTTTTGTTACTGTCTTTCTAAAAACAGATAAACATACAGCACAGCTGTGATTTAAAATTTTTTTGGCCTGCTTCTGCTATCATTTACGCTGGTGTAAATCAGGAATCACATCAATGGAGTTATGCTAGCACAAAAGCAGTGTGAAATTAGAATTGGACCTCTGGTAAACCGGTCAGAGTGGCTAGGGATTGTGGGTCAGATGCTGTTCTCAGTTACACAGGTGTAAGCCCATTGATTTCATTAGAAGTGCTCTGGATTTAAACTGTACGACTGTGACTCAGGAACCTATTTGTCCCAGCTAGGGTGCATAAGGGTACAGGGATCCTCTGGTCTGGGATCTGCATGCTAGTTCGCCAAAGATACGTTATCTAGGTCTGAGAGTTAAGGAAAGTCACCAAAAGGGGAGCCTCACACACCTGTTAGGCAGCGAGCAAGAGATGCTTATGCAAATTGAGTACTGTATGGTTCACAATGGATGCCCAGTTACAGTCTGAGTAAAATGTTAATAGATTTGTGGGGGGGAAAACAGGGTTTATCCTGTGTTGGAGCAAAGACAATGAACTTTTGGAAGTACATCTGAGGTGCAAATGAACACCTGCTTGTCCTTTATCAAGGTAAAACAAATTGCCACAGGACTTGGCTTCATGAAAGAAGGGTCTCAGCTATCCTGGCTGAAAAACACTGTGAGAAAGAGTTTGGGGGTAAGCAGTACCTTATTCACTAAGAGAACATTGTGTGAGTTGAGTTTAGGCTGTAGAATATGTGTGATGATTTTATTTGCTATACAGTAGAACACCAGAGTTATGAACTGACCGGTCAACCACACACCTCATTTGGAACCGGAAGTACACAATCAGGCAGCAGCAGAGACACCCCACACACACACACACACACCCCAAAAGCAAATACAGTACAGTGATGTGTTAAATGTAAACTACTTTAAAACAAAGGGAAAGTTTAAAAAAAGATTTGACAAGGTAAGGAAACTGTTTCTGTGCTTGTTTCATTTAAATTAAGATGGTTAAAAGCAGCCTCTCTCTTCTGCATAGTAAAGTTTTAAAGCTGTGTTAAGTCCATGTTAAGTAGTAAACTTCTGAAAGAACCACCATAACATTTTGTTCAGAGTTTCAAACATTTCAGAGTTACGAACATTCTGATGTGCTCATAACTCTGAGGTTCTACTGTATAACCCTTTTCCCCTCAGTATTTCTGCTTGTTATCACATGACTCTCTATTCTTTGTTAAATAAACCTACATTTGCTTTTCCTATAAACAAATCTAAATGCTGTGCGTTAAGCTGTGGTGTATTGTTCCTCTGGGAACAGCAGGCCTGGTAACTCGGCGTGTCCAGTGGAACAGGGGCTGGACACTGCAGCAGGATGCTGGACTCAGGGGTGGGAGTGTGCACACTCCATATGCTAGCCTGCATACAGGACAGCAAGCCCGCATGGGCTGAGAGGGGAGTGCTTGTCTTGCCTGTGCCTGGGAGAGTTAGGGAGTTGACCCCTAGCAGGCATAGACAAGGCTCCCTCTCGCAATGCGGGCAGATGGTAGCAAGGTGCCCCACAACCGTGGGTACCTCTGGGTAGCATCGCAGTGACTGAGATCAAAATTTGGCCCCCTGAGTAACAGAAGCTATTATTTTTAAATATTCCTGTAAGATGAATATCAAACCTAACAGGGGCGCAGTGCCTGAAACCAGCACACAATTGGGGATGCAGGGCTCTCTCTGCGGCTTCCTTGCTCCGCACACAGCTTCTGCTCTGGGAAAGATGAGAGCTGCGAGCATCAATTGAGAGCATCCAAATATGGGCCAAATGGATGCTTGACAACATGCTATATTTTTTCTTCACTGTCACCGCACATCCCCCACCTCGTGTACACGCTCTTACTGGCAGAAGACACCTGTACTTCATTCAAATTCCTACTAAAGTTACAATTCTCCACGCAGTCTGACACTAGAAAACTATATTAACCAACAATGGGCAGCAGTTCTGACAGACAGTAGGGAACTTCCAAAGGGCAAGTCTTTATGGACGTGACAAGTCTTGTGTGATAAAATTACCCCATCGTGCTATAAATCAGATAAGGCCAAATTCCACCTCTGGGTTCCACTGAACTCTGATGGCAGAATTCGC
Organism: Macrochelys suwanniensis; assembly: GCA_033296515.1. Lineage (NCBI taxonomy): Eukaryota > Metazoa > Chordata > Testudines > Chelydridae > Macrochelys > Macrochelys suwanniensis. Next base: position 96,623,044 of record CM065781.1, on the reverse strand, counting down.
TTCATAAAATTGGGCTGGGTCTGATAAATATCTGAAGTGTGCAGTTGTAGAATTTGAAAACATGTATTTGAGATGAATGTTATGTATCATACTATATGAAATGGGTTTTGTCAGTTGTCTACCCTGGGCTGTGGATGAAATAGAACTGCCAGCCCAATCCCCCTTTTCCAGAGACAAAAAATATGTAAACTGAATAAATATCCCCTTGAGATAGCAGCCAGCCTACGTGAATCTGTGCTGAGGCAAGGCCTAGCACAAGGCAAAGTCTATTAAGAGGTGTTCAGCACTCTATACTACTTGTATTTGAAACTCTTGAGTAAGGTTCTATGGTGTGGCTTTAAATATCTTGCTCAGACAGTGAAATTCCCCACTATGCATAGGGGCAGCACAAGTCCTATGCACTATTTACATCCCACGAAAGCCCTCAAACTTAAATGCTGCATAAGCTATGTGATGGCCTTCTGTCCAGGGGGACTTTCACACAGGATACACTGAATGCTTGGACACTGCATATAAGGTGACCAGATAGCGTGAAAAATCGGGACAGGAGGTGGGGGGGGGGGGTAAATAGGAGCCTATATAAGAAAAAGCCCCAAATATCGGGACTGTCCCTATAAAACTGGGACATCTGGTCACCCTAACTGCATAAGAGGAGGAGGCAGACTCTTTGCACTGGCAGAAATGATCATTTCAGAGAGGGCAGTTGTTGATTCTTGCTGTGCATGCTTGTAGCTCCAAAAGAGCTATTACTATTTATCATGTCAATGAAGCACATGCTGCATTGTGGAATCCCAAAATACTCATTGGCAGGTACAGCAATGTTTTTATATACTTACGCTGCGATCATAACAGTTCCTAAGGAGCTATCATGATTGCTATGAAAATCTGTAATCTAACTTGGTGTCTCATACACTTCAATTTGGAGCTTTTGGTTTACATCCTCTTAAAATAGCACCATTAAAGCACAGCTATAGGCAGAAGAGAGACTGTAAAAATGGCTCCATGGAGTTCTATATTTAATCCCTCTCAATTGCCACAGCACATTTGTTCCGTTTATGGTTAAAAAGATGGTTTTTCTAATTGCCATCTCTGTCAACGAGACTTTGTACCTCACAATGAAGCTGGGTCATTTCTACCTCCTACCTAATCAGAAATAAAGATTTTGCAGCTGAACGTTAGCTGACAATTTCATTGATGCACATGCCAGAATAAAATCCAGCTTTTTAGGTGCATTGACTCGGCACTGTTGAGAGAAAATTAGACTGTGGTTGTCAATAAACAGATAAGCTCCCCAGCTCTCTGAGTCCTAAGTTTGAAACCTGGGTTCCGAAATGAGAGCCCAATTGTAGTGTTAGGGAAACTCAATACATCACTTAGCATACGGGTGTATCAAATAGATATTTGGGCATTTTAGGGCCCACCTGAGTGGAGCCACTAGTTGTTAGAGTCAGACATCCAAGTCTGAAAAGCGAGCCCACTGGAGCAGATACGCTGAATGACAACATACCATTTTTTTACATTCTCTTTGCTAACTATAATTAAACAAAAGAAGAAACAAAACTACCTAAGACTAAAGCAAATTTAAACTGCAAAACTATGTCAAATGAAAATGCAGTTCTACTATGAAAAGTAACTAGCAAATACGGTTTCTTATCCTGCACAGCTGCTTCCTGTGTCAGTCAGACCTGTTTAGTTCAGTGCAAAAGGAAGATTTCACTGTTTGCTATACTCATTCCTGAACAGCCACACTGCTTTAGCAAAGACAGTTGGATTCTTTGCTGGTTTGTGCATTAACAGAATTTTTAACTAAGTTCCTATTGTAGGCCACCAGTTCAATGTATGCAAATTATCCCCAGTTACACTTGTACAATCCCACTGAAACCAATAGGTTTGGGGGCTATAACATGAGGCCAGTGGGGTTGCACAGATGTGACTAGGGACAGCATTTGACCTATAGAACCTTTCCTACTGGTTATGATGCGGTAGCCTGAAAGACCCTAGCTTGACCTTCAGATCCCAGGCTGAGTTTGTAGGACGAAAATCTTTTTTAATTGTAACCTGAGCAAATTTGATATGAAAATCACTTTTCAGAGTTAAACTGCACTTTAAGTTCTTGCACAATATGCTACATGTCCTGCTAAATCTCTTGGTAAGGCACAGCAGGGTGAGTTAATGAGTGTTTTAAACCGTCGTTTCTGAGAATTAAAGAAAGATTCAAGGATACTTGTGTAGTATTTTTGTGGATTAACATGTGCTGGTCATTTAGATACCAAATAACATCTCTTGAATAGAAACTCTATGAATAAAACATCTCCTGAATGGTAATTTAGCAAAAAAATTATTTCACGCAATACTGTACATTGAACAGAATGATGAAAACAGGAATATGGTATATGGCTTAGATATTTGTGCAAATGACTATGGAAAGATTTTGCACCTATTGCAGCCTTGTCCCCATATTAAAACGTTCTAGTAAGAGCCTGGAAGAACAACAGAGACAGCCCTACACACCCAGGAATCTTTGTTTTCCATCATCAGAATCTCAGCAAAGGTCTGAGCAATCTAGATGAGTAGTTCCCGCAGGGAGATTTTGCAGTGGCCAGGAGGCCTATGCTAAGAAATGGAAACCAACAAATAAGCTGAATGTTAAGAAAACCCTGATGCTAACTGGATGCTATAATAAATACTAACAGCATGACTCTGTGGTCCCCAACCTTTCTGTGGCCAAGAGCACATTCATCCCTTCATCAGAGTGTGGCAGGCAGCGACACTTCTCGGTGGCATTTCAGTGGTGATGGTTCTCCGCCGGAAGCGCTCCTCGGCAGCATTTCGGCAAAAGCTTCTCTGCCAGAAGCACTGCGTGGCGGCATTTCCGTGGCGACGCTTCTCCGGCGGATGCTCATCTCCTCTTCCTTCCTTGGCAGCAGCCACGACAGTGGGCACACATAAATGCTCCAGTGGGCGCCATGGCGCCCGCGGGCACCACGTTGGGGACCACTGGCATGACTGAATTCACAAATTGGGAAACTATTACATTCGTTCAAGAGAGACGAATGCGAATTTTGACATTGTTTCAAAGCTTTATGATTCATGATGCCCTTAATCAGATGTGTCTATCGAGAAGTCTATATTATGTAACAAATGTAATCTGTTTCTTGGTTTAGACATTGTTATATTGCCGTGTACGTGTGCTTCTTCCTTCCCAGATCTTTCTTTACCTCCCTTTCTGTTAATACTTATAAAAAAATCCTTTAACGCCTTTAAAAAGTTTTCTGTTTCTGTGAGTGAACAATCCCTGTACAGCCTGCACTGTCCATGTGCTGTCCATGATTTACTTTAATCTTAACCTCATTTTTATGCTCCTGACTTCTATTGTCCATTGTTATTTTGTTTGTGGTAAATGGTTTTCTGGGTGGTGCCCCTCTTTTCTTAGCTAGCTCAAACATTCTGTCTTCTAGTTTACTGACCCATTCACTTATCTTAGCACAAACCTTCCATTTTCAGCCTGCTGGCCTAGTTACCTCCCGAATCCTGTCTTCCAAGAAATCAGGTCTCTCCCATGTTTAATTACTCACAGCAAGACAGACCTACAAGAAGTACTGCACTTTATTGATCAACCCAGAGATTTGTGCAGATGGGACTTAGGGGAGATCAAAATTTGAATCCAGAAACAAATTTTATAAATCAACCCTATTTTTACAAAGGCCCAAACAAAAATTCCAGTCCCAAACCCCAGTTTAGGAAGTTTTCTAAATCTCAATCTGGTCTCCCATTGACTTCACTGGGCATTGGATCAAGCCCTTAAAAATAACATATAAACAATTAGAAACAAAATTAAAGCAGTGCTAAGGTTTTTCATTCTGGATGTAAAGAGTATACATTTAAAATCAAAAGGAAATGGGAACAGATTAAAAATGGCCCATACCATAATTTTGTAAAATTTGTAAGAAAATCTCGCTGTATTCAACTTTCATATTACAGCCAAATACAAATCATATTTCTTGGAGTGTTTTTTAATAATTCAGCTTTTGATGGAAGAATATACAATCATTATTTCAAAATAATTTTAAACGGTGTATATGTTAATACGTTTTACACCAAATATTAGGGAGCAAATTATCAAAGAAAAAACAAATTTAAAAACACTAATTTAGCAAATGTTCTTATTTACTAACCAAGTGGGTTTGCAAGTTAAACTGGTGGAAATTGCTTACTGGAGCAGATTAATATGCAGCCTTGCCTCTAAGGAAACATTTTACAGAGATTCAAAAAGGAATCTATATAAAGTATAACCACATTATTGTTTTATAAAAAGATCCAGAACACTAGAAGCTAACAGAAAATGAAGTAGTCACCTTGGGTAATATTCAGAAAACTCATTGGCTATGTTTGCTTTGCTTTTGAGCATTTTCATGTTCAGTTTAGACATATCTGTCTTTATCTTCCAAATTACATAGTACGTACAATGAGGCACGGGTGTTCCCCTTAAGGAAACTGATGTTGCAAAAAGTAATTTAATATAGAACTTGAAAAGAAAAATGTGAACAATAGAGCAAAATATTCTGTCAACATTATGAAGTAGAACCATAATTACTATTTTAACATATACAAGAGATTTACATTTTGATAAAAAGAAGATTTTGTTCCAAGAGAAAGTTTAATTTATCTACTCTAAACAGAAAGGAGTTCTTCTTTAAATTCCTATAATATAAAACATACCTGTCACAATTAGGTCCTACTCTATTGATTAATTTTTCCATAGCCTCCTCAGTCTCTCTCAGCTTTTCTTGTAGTTGCGTGAGCTCATAGTCAGCTGAAAAACAAACACAATCATAGAAGCTTTGAAAATGTATTCCTCTAGTAGTATTACAGGCTGGTTGTCTCAGCAAACACTGTATTAAGCCAAAACTGGTTCTGAGGGCTCTAAGAGCAGATGAAAGCTCAGTCTCCATAGAATTATTGGAAACATTCACTTTCACTTCTCCAGGCATAACAAAAGGAGTGCACAGAGGTTCCCAAAGGCACAGAGATGTACAGAAAGCACCTTCTCAGAATGGCTAACAAGCAAACACTTGATATGCAGATTGAAATGATCTGACAGAAAAAGGCCATCCAATCTTATGTTCTAAAGGAAATTTAGTGATATTCTGCCCTATTGTAAAATCAACCGTTCTCATGGAATTTACCTCTTAAATTCCTGTGAATAAAGATTCAAAGCCACTCAAGTTAATACATTTTCTGCTATCAGATACTGTCTGGCTCTTCATGGTATGCAAGGATATAGGGAGACAGCTCAAGGAGCTTGCACCTATGCACATGAGCCAGCCACAATCTGGGTAGGGGATATAGCCATGGCTCCAGCCTCCTGGATAGCACTACTAACCCATCAAAGGTGTAGGCTGGACCCCTCTAAGGATGGTGGAGCTGCTAGTGCAGCATACACTTCCCTAGTTCCCATAAGAGAATGGAGTGACGGAGGGGAGGAAACATTCAGATGCCAGATACAGAAATTAATCAGGCCTGAACAGCACAGCCCTGCATGGGAAGCAACTTGCTGTCTCTGAACTTTCTCTTCTTTTCCCTCCGCAACCCCAGTGCACTAGCAAACTAGCTCTGTTGATTGGCACGTGTGCATGAGGAAGCTAAGTGCACCATATGCTCTCAGGCAGCAAGAAGGGAGCAGCCTATCCATTTATTATATGTATTACGATAACACCTAGAGGCCGCAACCAAGATTGGGTCCCCTGTACCATACACTGCACAAACATGTAATGAGAAACTGTCCCTTCTTCAAAGAGTTTACAGTCAGGGCCTGAATTCTGCAAAGACACTGATTCTGCAAAGCATCTGCTTAATTTTATGCACTGTGAGTTTTCAAGCTTTTGCATGATTGAGGCCTAAATAGACAAGTAGGCACAGGGTGGGAAGGTGAACAAAGGCAGAGACAGGTAAAGTGAGACCCCAAGGTCACAGAGCAGGTTAATGGTAGAGCAAGGATTCAGGTCTCTTGAATCCCAGGCCAATGATCTATCCACTATGCTGCCTCCCCTCTGACTAGTGATAGATTCTTTAATAGGGTGGCCAGGTGCCTGGTTTTCGACCAGCAAATCTGGTCGAAAAGGGGAACTGACAATGTCCAGCCAGTACTGCTGACCGGACAACCAAAGTCCAGTTACTGAGGGTGGAGGAGGCGGAGAGGTGCCGGGTCATCACCTGCACCAGCCCCTACTCAGCCAGGGTCGCCTCCTACCTGTGTTGGGTGGCTGCAGCTCCCAGCCCCGGCTCCGCAGGTGAGTCCCTCCCACCCAGTGGAGGGGGGGAGACGGAAGAGGAGCAAACGGGGGAGGAGGCCTCAGGGGAAGAGTTGGGGTCGGAATAAAGATGGTAGAAAACAGAGTCAACAGAGATTATTTATCACTAATTTCTGTGAGTCTATAAAACATCATGATTTACATTTATGTCATGATTATTACAACAGTATTACCTGAACCCTGTGATAACATTGTTTTTTTAATACCCTATAAAGTAATTGTGTTTTCTATGAGAATCTAGCTAACTACATAAAATAAATTTAAATGTTATTACAAACTTATCGGTCATCTGAGCTTTAAAGCTAATGTATTAAATTATCCAACAAATGTGTATATATAGAAATAGACAGATTTGTTATGTCATTGGTATTATGACCATCCAACTTGAGGAAAAAGAAACAGTAACAGCTGGTGGGTGGGGGTGGGGGCGGGAGAGAAGCTGGCTGCTTCCTTTACCTACAGATCTCAAACCTTTCAGCAATTTAAACAGTGTGACAATGGGAAGAGAATGTAACAGACGGCCTGGTAACTGCCCAGAACATACACATTAAGAAAAGGCATTTAGCTGTGAGAACTTTGCTTCTCAGCTTTTTATATTATCCTAGATTGAAAGCTCTTTTTGGAGCTAGGTCCATTTTATTTTTTATTTTATTTTTTAAAATATTTGGCCTTTCAGCACTTTGGTCTGATCTAAAACTCAATGAAGTCAGCAGAAACTCTCATCGCTTTCAGTGACCTTTATTATTACTAAACAGGCAAGGTGGAAAAATATTTTATTTACTGGAACTCTAAATCATGAAGCTTACTTCTTTATACGTTTGATTGGCAGGTTTCATAAGTGATCATTTTAGGGACTTGGCAAATTCCTTCCACGCTTAAGGGGAGATGGAAACTCCCCTTTCCATTGTTAGCCCCCGAATCATGCAATTTGCTAAGTCTGTGTGGCGGGTCCATTGACTACTTTGCCCACATGCAATGATTTGCAGGATTAGGGCATTATGTTGCATAGTGCCACTTCAGAGCCAGGTGGACTGAGGATTTTGTACTTTGCAATGTGTATTGCACTTTTATTTTCTTTGTAGATGGAGTGTCCTTTATACTACTAATGAGCACTGTTAAAAATATATATTTTTAAAGCACCATGATATTAAGTTAAAACCCTCACTGAACAGTTTATTCAAGAAGAACAAAGAAAAGAGAATAGACACTCTTGTACTATGTTGTGTTGCTCCCACTCTTTGCACATTTCGTCTTTTATTGTAAACATGTCAATCCTTTAAAGGTTTTGATTTTAAACATTCACTTAGAAAGTGATGGAGCAGTAATTTGCTTTACATCATCTCCTCTATCCCACAGCGACATAGAAGATAATGCTTGCTGCTGTATTTTCCTATTTGCCATTGGAGGTTCCAGAAGAAATTCAGAGAAACAACTGGTTAAAAACTACTATCTAACATCAACTTTACATGGAACAGCAAATTTACAATGTATCCAGAAGACAAAGACACTGTCCAACTGTATAGTTACGTAGGTAATTTCTAATCACCTGGGAAATAATACTTACTGATTTTCCTATTCATGTTTCCAGGTATAGGAGAAGGAGATTTCCGCTCCACTGTAGTGGTTTTTCCTTTGGAAGAGAGCTGTAAGTGGAAAAAAAATACTATTGTAGGAATTTACAGCAACAGCAGTACAGAAGCCCCAAAGGCATCACACCAAGAAAAGGAGAGAAAGCTAAAATTATGCTAGAAACCAACCACAGAAAATACCACCAGAGGAAAAAACAGACAGTGATCATGAAAGAAACTATGGAAACCTAGCTAACGAAAAACTGCTATGACGTATTTATAACCAATGATTTTTTAAAACAAAAATAAGGATTAACTGAAAAATATCACGTTTACATTTAAAAAATGGGTACATTTCTCTAAAGGGCCCAATCCTATAATCCATCTCTACACAGAGTCCCACTACAAAGAGGGGTTTTGTTTGGGCAAAGATTGGCCCTTAAAAATACTGGGGGTGGAAATTAATTCCAACCTATTTGCCTCTCTTTCTTTGGCAAAAGTTTTCTGGCATTTATGTACGTTTCTGGCTTTGCACTAACACTGTGACAGCAACAGAGATGGCGTCAGGATCTACCAAAAAGTGATATGCTCTTTAGTTCCTCCCTTTCATCTGTATAAAGGTTGGATGCTGTGCTTAACCAGCCCAGTCAATATGCCTCTTTCCTGGCCTGCAGAAGCACTTCTGCCCTTCTTATCCTGGGACTGTCCTGAGCAGAGACTATCAATTGTTCCGAGTCACCGGTGAGTGCCTGGTTCGCCCTGTGTTCTATGGGGAGAAGCAATCTGCCCAAGCCCCTTATGCAGCAGAGATTAGTTTCTCCCCTGGGCAGGCTGACACATTGGGTGACTAGAATCAAGGCAATGTCCATTTCAGTTCACCTGCTCCCTGGCAATCTGGGCAGGAAATGGGTCTAACAGTCCTGCAGAGGCTGCTCTCCCTCCCCCATGCTGTAATCTGTGAGGCAGGTAGCCCATATAGGGAACACTTCACGCCCCCGGCATGAACATGTGTAGCATAAGCCTCCATTTTCCATGAGCGTAAATATTAGGCATTCCTGAATAACAAGTACTGTATCCATAAAAAGTTCACACTATCTGAGAAGTGTGATTTTTTTAAAAACTTATCTTTGGGCCAGATCTTCAGCTAGGAGAACTCCAGTGGCATTAATGCAGCTCCAGTGATTTACACCAGCTAATGATGTTTTCCTTAAATATTTAAAATAGAGTTACCTATTTCTCTCAGACTTTGTGGAGAAAAAAGAATTGCAATCTACCCTAAAAATAGTGGGACCTAAATTATAGGAAGACCTTTGCTGCAACCTAAGGGTCCATCTACACTGCAGCAGCTAGGGCCACACGGTTGCATCCCCACTGCTATATTTAGCAAGCTAGCGTGGGTACATCTACACAAGCTGGATATTACACCCACGGCTGTAATGTAGGCACATCCTTAAATACCATCTTGGCTATTGTGAAAGCTATTGTATAGAATATGCCCATTTGTCACTGTCCCATAAATTGCCCACTCACTAATTTGTATCCTTTTCTGAGCTGGGTGGAACTAAAAATATTTTTGTCTAATTTTTTTTAAAAATAAACTCAAACTTAGACTTTTTAGGAGATTTCACAGATGCATCAGTGGCTTAAAAACTAATGTTTATTCTTACCTTAAACAGAATGTACAGTATGTATAAAAGGATTCCAAATCCATAAATGGGTATGATCTGCCCCATGAGACCTCTCCCACTGCCACCTCCTCCTCCACCACCACCACCTCCACCACCCTTGGCCTTGGCAACTGCCTCTGCCAGGTGAGACCTTGGAAAATGGGCACCCGAAGACCTGCCATCGGGGGACATCTGGTGATGCATCATTGGTGGAAAACGACTTGTCTTCCCTGAAAAACAAGTTGAAGATTTTTCTTCCATTACTTTTTATTTTTCTGTGTGGAAGTGAAACAGTAGTTTGCAAGGTTGGCTTCATTTCTGTGTTCTTGTTTTAAAGCACCACATTTGCATCAATGACAGGGTAGTGTGCTGAAGATAAAATTGTGGACTATCTTTCCAATAATTTACTATGTGCAATATCGTCAAACATGTAATCATAATTTCTGTCCTCATGTTATAGATGGGGAAATAGAGGTATGGATGTAAAATAAGGACTGAGGTAAACAGATCAATAACTTGCCCAAAACCATAGAGCAAGTCAAGGATTAGAACTCAAAAACTCTTACTCCTGGTTCTGTGCACTATAGGTCACTAAATACACCTCTCTTTCCTGGGACAGGCCTAATTCTGCAGTAGAATCTCTTGTGCTTCAAGGAACTCTGCAGGAATCGTGCTAGCAAATCCTGTTGCAGGATGGCAATGTTATTTGGCACAGTAAACTGTACTGGATTCTTTACAGCTCATGTAATAAATGAGTATTTATGGTCTTATTTTAATTACTAACTTTTAATTCAAGAAAGGTTTTGGTTGCACAAAGTATTTACTTACAAAAATATTAATGGAGAGATCGATAGTTACAAAGAGCAAGACAACATGAGATGGAAGTATTTTTGCAGGGGGTGGGGAATGGAATGAAGGGTATTTCATGGAAATGGACTAAATTAACATTGCCACTGACTTAAGGGGTGCTTGCCCTAGCATCCCACTGGGCCACACAGCACCTGGGGCCCTGAGTATAGATTATGAATTACAGTGAGTAGAAAGATTGTTTTAGAGGAAGTTATAGAAATTATTTTTTAAAACTAATTAAGCCCTTATTTTAAAGGTTGCTGACTGAGTAGCAGCTTTTCTTTTTCTTAAAGAGTGCTTGAGGTGTGCATGTCACTAACCAAAGAATTTTCAATCTAACACAGCTCTAAGAGCTCTTTCAGAGTTATTATAGTCCAAATTATTAAAAGTGTACCTTGTAAGACATAATATCTTATTTACAAGAGTCTTGTAGATACAGCAGGAATATCTTGTAACAACAGGTTGCTATGGAAACAATTACGATGTCATACACAAAGCACTATCACTGCAGGTGGGGAGTAAGCCGCAGAAGTGGAAAAACTTTTAGGAAACAGATCTCATATTCATTAAAATGCCCTTTATAAAGGAGATCAGTTGCAGGGTGGAGGGGACAGAAATATGTGACAGAACTGTTTTAAATTGATTTTTTTCTACATTATCCGTGATGCATCAACCACCCTTTAAAAACTTTAGCTCTAAGTTTATGTAAATTTAAGGGACACAGTCAACTTGAAATCGGGTCATTTACAAAAAAAAAGAGTTGAAGTAGTTTCTGATATTACACCTGCCCCTGAGTTTCACTGCCAATTTTTGTAATTTGGCAATATTTTCTTATTAAAAAAAAAAAAAAACACTTCCCTATCTCCACACAAACAGAGGAAATTGTCTACACGGGAGAAACTGAAATGATGGAGTTCAAAGTGCTGTCAAATCCACAGTCAATAAAGGGAAATATAGAGAGATTTTTTCCCCTCCAATCTCTTTCCACTCTAGTAAACTTTGGTGCCAATAGTAGGTAAAAATGGACAGAAGTGCAGTGATTTTCAAGGTCACCAGGTCTCTTTAAAAGCTACAATTTCATTCAGTGCCCACCTACCTCAATGATTTAATCAAACAGCAAAAAGCACTAGCAGCAATATGACCACAACTATTCAGGATCTTTCTATGCAATCATGTTCACTATGTAACGTCCTATTGACATCAGTGCACAAGTATTCTGTGTGTTGCAAAAGGAAGTCATAACGCTATGACCAAAAGTAATGAAAAGTAGTTTTAATAAGCAATTTTCACAAATATGTAATATAAAACATTATTTCATATGTGGTATTAGCTACTTATAAAAGACTCTGTTTCCATATTAAGCACTTGGTGGCAGGACAGATGGAAAAATACAAACACATAAGTATGTTATGCAGTTGCCCATCTCAATGGGAAAACAGATTTAAAATAGCTTGATTTTACAAAAATTAAAATGTGCATCGAGCCAACATTTCAGCCCAATGCCACGTGAAACAGTTCCCTAAATAACAGCTGATTGTGACAATTACACCAAACCCTCATAAACGGGTGCTATTATCGTTTTTCAGAGCTCTGTGTGTGTCATGTGAATTTAGTGCTTGTAAAAGATGCCTGGTTGACATCCCTAGAAAATGAAATCCTCTATCCACAGAACAGCTACAACGTACGCGCTTCCAGTGTGAGCCGCCTCACCTAGCTCTGCCATTGGATGTAGGTCAGTTTCCATACTCATTCACTCTTTGACCTCTCTGTGGAGGCAATCCACAAGATTACTAATTGATACCATTGTACTGGGTTTTAGGATATGGACAGTAATCCATGGACAACTGGCCTGAACCCACCAGATTTCACAGCGCCTGCTGAGCATCCATCAGACAGTAAAAATTTACTACTGTCCTGGGCTGGATGCAAACTGACGAGTGGCGAAGGGGTCCAGATTGCATTACCTGAAATGGGGCCTTCTGCTTATACTATTCACATGTTACTATTCACTATTTAGATGTTAGTTTAATTTCGCCAAGTCCCTTTATGCCACCCCAAGAGAGTGAATATTTATTATTATTTGCATTGCCTCAACAGTGTGCTAGGTACTTTACAAAAAATAACATACAAAAGATTGCTGCCCTGAGAGCTTGCAAATCCAAATACATGGTGTATGAACGAAGGGGCGGTGAAGATGCATGTAAAGCAGGTCTGTGGATTGATAAGCATACATCTTTTTAGTGCCACAACTTTGTTTGGATTAATTTTTATCTTCTTTTACTCTCTCAATACGACCCATTATTTTGTGTACTTTGTCAGGTCTCCTTTCTAAATTATTGTCTTAAGCTCTCTTCAGATGGAAGTTCTTTATAACTAATATTTTTCATTGTCTGTCTTTGAAACCTCCCCCCCCCGGCACTATTTTTGCAACACCTGGTCTGAGAAAGGTGACCATAACGAACCCAATAGCAAGTGTAATGGTGTATCACTGGTTTATATATTGATATTATAACATTGTCAGTATTTCCCATGCTATTCCTTATGCGTTCCAACATTGTTTTCTACACTATGGCTACACACTAGCAGGGTTTGGGGTTGGTTTTTTTTGAGCTATTCACATTGATGCCCTCATTCCTGAATGGTTACACTTATTTTAGAACCCAGCACCATGTATGAATAGTTGAGCCCTCAGGGCCAACCAAGTTCAGAGGAGATGCACTAAGTGGTGTTAGTTAGACTATCTAGTGTAACACCTAGACAGACTCTCTTAGAGTCACGTACGTCCACCTGTTTCGTGCTAAGAGTCAGTAATCCCAAATTACCATGTGGTGGGATTAAATTCCCTATTCCAAAAGCTTCATATATTTCCAGATTAGCTCCAAGTCAAGAGGATGCCAGAATTGTACTTAATAACTATTCTTAGTTTGAAGGTACCAGGTAATAAAGGACTTCTGCCCTCCAGGACCAAAACATTCTTAGAATAGTGTGACTTACACTCCATATTCTTTATGGCACTATGCTTATGATATGGATATGGTATAACTGAGATATATTTTATGCAAGATAGTTCTTGTATGGTATCAGAAAGGTTGTAATTTACTGACTGTGATTATCCAATTTGTATGCATGTATCATTTCTGTATCTAAAGTTAGGAATATGGACTATGTAACAATTACAACTGGGTGTGTATTTGGGAGACACCCACCAGACAACAGGCCATCAGCCTTGATGGGCCATTAGGAAGAAACAATAAGACTTTAAAGATACTAATCTCGCTCCTTCCTGAGAGGCGTCCTGGGACATAGCTGTGACACTACTAAGTCAGATGGTCCTGTCACCTGGTACTAAACACCATCTTGGACTTCTAGTAATTTTCCACTAAAAGGAGCGGGAGGTCAAGACTGGGAAACAAAAGATTCCCGCCTTATGTAAATCTTATTTAAGGCTGTGTAGTAAGGCAAACAGGACTCTTCTCCATTGCCTTCCTGACCAAGAAGAAAGATTGCTGGAAGTACCTGAAAAGACAAAGGAACTGAGCGGTGTGAAAGGCAAGGGCTGAGTGCAGACTAAGACATTAGTTTAGTGTATAAAGAGAAATAACTGGAACTCTAAGCTACAGGAACCCTGCAACTTGCCTAAAACAACATTTAGGGTGAGAAATAACTTCTTGAAACCAGTCTCTTTAAGACATTAAGCTTAGTATGCATGTTTTGTTTTATTGGCTTGGTAATCTGCTTTGTTCTGTTTGCTATCCCTTCTAATCACATAAAATCTGCCTTTTATACTTAATAAACTTGTTTTGTTTAGTATTAAACCCGGTTTGTGCAATTTCTAACTGGCGGGGCCTGGGGGGAAGAAGTTGTGCATATCTTCCTCCGCATTGAGGGAGGGGGCAAATTTATCAGCTTACATTGTATAGATTTCTCTACAGAGCAAGACTATATTATTTTGGGTGTATTTTCCAGAGGGAAGCTGCACTTGAGTGCTGAGTAATTTCCTAGCTGAGTCTTCTCATAGAGAGCTGTTTGCAGACTCTGTGTGATTCTGCACATTAAAGGAGACTGCCAGGAGACAGATTTTTTAAGATGTTAGCAAATAGTTCATTACCTGACCAGGGACTTGAACCCTGGACCCTCAGATTAAAAGTCTGATGCTCTACCAACTGAGCTAGCCAAGCTCATTTTGCAGCTCATGCATCCCTACCTCTGTGTGTAAGTGTACTGCCAGAAAGCCTAATTCAGCAAAACAGGAAGAGGGAGCTCACACTAGTGGAGCAGACAGGCTGAGTGAAATCCAGATACATCAGGCGGCATCCCAGAAGGGGGCGTCTAACCCATCACAAATAGTCTATTACAATTTTTTTTAATCCAGAAGTTATTAAATTGTCTTCCTTCACTTTCAACTTGAGTTCATTAAATATTCTTCATCAGTAAGATGATGCGACACCTTCCTTTCCCTCCTGCCCCTAACCAAAATACAAATCCAGATCCACATTCCTGTTCTGTCCTTTGCTATCCAGGTAATGCTACAGAATCTAGTCCCCAATACTGGCAGCAAGTACTGCTTCTATAGGTCCCACGCTTTGGGAAGGGGAAAGTACTATCTCATGGCAGGCTTTATGCAGCGTTTTCTTAAGCTTAAAAATATCATGTCATGGCCCTTTTAAATGGTTTTCGAACTCATTCCTGACTAAGAATATTACAGTCCTGCAGAGCTGGATACCAGATGTGGAAGCCTCACATACCATTCCTTGAGTGGCTTTGCAGTTTAGTTAACCTAAATCAGACTTTTGTAATCATAAATACATCACATCACCATTTATACTAGCTAAAATTAGATAGTAAGGGCAAGCTCCCATTAACCCTGGTAACTTTAGTGGGGCTACAGATTCAAATAAGAGGTAAGTGTCAAACTGACATTTGCACTGTATTCATGTGTGTTAAGAGGCTGAGTTTTCTCAAGAATGGAGGTGAAATCCTATTTAGAAATTGGACAGCATGTCAATCACAGAGCTTATTCATCCTACAGCTGATTAAATGAAGTTTTAAACAATCTTCTGTGATTTAAATGTGACTAAGGAAAAGGATACAATAATCCACTTCAGACTCCAAGTGATAACATTCAGAGACCAGTAACAGCTACTTCAGTAAGGATACTGCATGTAGTGCAGCTAGTGAGAATCTTTTATTGAGTGTTACTGCACCCAGCTTGACTATTTATCAATATCTACACATTTTATTTCTCATTGAGATTAAACTGCTTAAATCATAAAACTGGATTTAAGGTGTAATACAGGATTCGGTTGTAGCTGGCTAGCTGCAAAGTGCTGACTTTTGATATCAATGGGGGACACAGGAAGTATATATAACCCACTGTGAATGTTAAATTTGTAATCCACCTATACAGTACTTATACATGCATACAGTACTTATATGGCTTCATTACTGTAATATCTGAGTGCTCCCAATCTTTAACTTATTTATCCTCAAACGCCTGTGAGGGAGGAAAGTACTATTATCCTCCTTTTACAAATCAGGAACTGAGGCGCATAGAGGCTAAGTGACTTGCCCACGGTGACACAGGAAGTCTGTGGCAGAGCACAGAAATGAACCCAGGCTAGTGTCCGAACCACTCCACAAATTGTGAACAAACACTAGTTAAATGGAGACACAGTGCAGCACCTGGGGTAAAAAGTCCAGGAGTCAGAAGAGATAGGGTCTGGTCAGAGCTCTGTTACTGGCTTACTGTTTGGCACTGATCAGGTCACTTCATGTCTGCGCTTCAGTTTTCTAATATAAACTTTCCCTACTATTGTAAAGTGCTTTGAGTTCTAAGGATAGAAAGCATTATATAAGTGCTAGTTGTTAAGTGAGCTCAATATCAAACTCCAAACAATTCATTCCTTTTAAATTAGATTTTTGTGTCTAACTTTTAACTTCTGAAACATAAAATAATAAACACTTCTATATTAATCAAAACATACAAGGTAAAGTTTGTTTTTTGTATAACTTTCCAGCTATCTGAAAAGTGGCTTCATGATGAACTTCAAGTCCCATGTATAGCACAGAAGAGCTAGAACCATGAAGGAAGCACCTACTCCCTCAGACATCCTGCTACTACCCTAAATTGCAAAAATAGCAGTGAGATACAAAAACATCCTTGACTTTAGGAATGCAAATTCTAGTATCGTGAGACATCTACCTCCAAATTATCCTTATAACTCTTTATAATTAAGGGTTGTGTCAGTTTATGCTTTTCATTATAGGGAATAAAGAAAGAACTGTTTTTCTGACAATCACTGAAATTAGGAATTAAAAAAAATAATCTGATCACTCGGTACATCTCCCACCCATTTCCTACAATATATTTTCTCATGTTTTGTCCAGTCCAGTCTTATATGTTATAACCCAGGGTGCTTCTGTCACTTGCTTTTGAGAGACGATTCTACAAACTAATGCACCTCACTAAAAACTAATGCAGTTTTTCCTGATATTTAATCTAAATTTTTCCTCCAGACACCAAATCATTTTTATTGCTTTTCTTTGAACTCTCTCTAGTTTGCCAATATCTTTCTACTGGGAACTGAATGCATTATTCCAGGCACAGTCAAACCAAACAAAGATCATACCTCTACCTATAGGAGGCCCAAATTATGTTAACCTTTTTCAAGACACACATTATAAGCTGATGTTTAAATCACTGATCATTAACAGCCCTCTATTTATTTTCTAGGTTTTCAACTCACACTAGATCTGTATTTTGGTTCTTTTTCTTCATGTGTTAGTTTACATTTCCCCCCAATATGACTTGTTTTATTTTCTTGACACAATTTATGTCACTTGAGCTATTGCTAATTATTAAGGCAATGGTGAAGATATAACTATATATGCTTTTGGTATGAGCAACTGGTGTAATTTCTCCTCAGGATGTACTGGACACAGCATATATTTCTTATATAAACCTGGCTTAGGACTGCTTTTTAGGGAAGGATTCTTGCTGTGTTCTTAAAAGTTTAAAGTTGGGGGAAAAAATTAAGCTGTTTTAGGAATATACATATTATGAAATTATGTCACCAAATGACTATGTACACATTTTATAAGATTAAACAAAAATTAAACACTGCAAGGAGAGGGTGCAGGGGGAGAGAAGGTGTAAAGGACAAGATAGTTACCCTAAGCAGATAAGTTCTCTCACTACCTGGAACCTCCCTGACTGAAGGAAATTCAAATACTAATTGTGTCAAGATCCAGGTGCTTAAAAGACTGATCTAAAGTAGAATCTGTTGTACGCTCAAAATACAGGTGAATGATTTTGATTTTGATTCAGAAATTTTAATACAGAACTAACTGCAAATCCATTGCTCGGGAATATTTTTTGCCATGCAGACACAAAGTGGTTTTGTGTGTTGTTTTTTTTTTTTAAACAGCGAATAAAAGGGACCAATGTTATAAAATACACAGGATACACTACTGAGAACTATATTTTAAAAGTACTTTTTAAAGTGTCAATATAGGCTTTATTCCTCCCCTCTAACCAATAACTTATTTGAAACTCTTAAGAAATATTTGTAGATTGTACATAATGTAAACAGGCACTGCCGATTTAAGTAGCTAGAAGAGTTTTGTGAAATAAAATTCCCCTGCATGATGGCATAGTGGACATTACAAAGATACATCACCCATGCTGCTTAACTCCTACAGTAGTGTGGTTTACTGCTTTCTTAAATGAAAAAATACTTCTGAACATTGCTTTACTGTTACCGTAGTTGACATACCCACTAAGTTATAGACTTGTATGATAAATCTTTTGGACAATATCTGATTCTAACAAATAACAGAAAACTTTAAGCATGTTTTATTCAGACTAGAGTTGAGGCATTTGCTTTAGGTTTAAAAATGACATTTGATGGAATTTATAGGGTATTTGAACAAATTGATATTGTAGTTACTGTTTAAGAGGACAACTAGTGACAAGAAAATGAATCACAGCTGTTTAATCAAGATTTACTTCATTTTTTTTATGGAAAAATAAAGTTTGGTCTATGTAACAACTGTAATGAAACCACTGCCAAATTGAAAAATGGACTATAAATGTAAACTGAAGTTGTGCAGCTGACAGAAGTTACATCCTCATCAGAGTGAAGCATCTGTGGTCAGTCCTGGAGGCTGCTGAGCACCGTCCCTGATCCACCAACACACAAACTCAAACTTAACTTTAAGCACGAGAGTGGCCCTATTGAAGTCAAGTGCTTAAGTGTTTTGACAGATTGGGGGCAGAGGGCTCAGCACCATGCTAGCTCAAGTCCTTAATGTGCTACCAAAAAAACGAATATAAGACATATAAGCATGTTCTTCCTGCCTTCCGTGTTGAAAGTGAGATGACAAAACTACATACAAAAAAAGCTTGTAAATCTATACTGAAGTCATTTGCAAATATGAACATTTGCAACAAGTTTGGATTTGTGTACCTCTACTATATAAGCACTATATTAGTTCTCAGGATGCAAAATGGCGTCTTCTAGCAAGTTTGCCTTTATAAGAACATCTTTCAGTGGCTTACAAAGGTTAACTCAGGGAGAGTAGAGTTAGTAAGATTATTTAACTATATGATCATATTGATGCCACAGAACTAGAAGAAAACGGAATTCATCAAAGGTGGTGTACAATGAGGTCACCATATTAAATCCCCATTCCTGCAATTAGATCTGCTAGTGTGGATCCCTGCCCCCATGCAGAGCCCCACTGATGAAGATAGGACTCTACAAAAAGGGCCTCTCTGTGGATTATGATTGGAGAGTAAGGGGCAAAGAGGTAAATGTAGCTCAATTAGTGCAATATTTAAAAAAATAATTTCTTACTGGACATAAAAAATAATCCTAACTATATGTCATGTAAAATGTTTGTTATGAAAACCTGACAAAATAAGAAATAATATTGGAGTAGGAAACTAAACAACATAGGTGATTTAAATGAACTTTTATTTCATGACACTTCAAAAGCAAAATGTAAAAACAACGTAAGAAAATGAGTTTCAAATAAATGACAACACAACAAATTAAGGATACTGTAATTTGATCTCCCTTTACATAACTCACACAATTTACTACACAATTTAAGACATAAAATTCAAATGAAACTTGAGAGTTTTGATTAAAAGGTTTTTGGGAAAGAAGAAATGTAAATCATGTCAGAGATGGGAACACTGAGCTACTATTCCGCCTTTGAAATTCCACGATATACAAAAGATCTCTGAAATGAGAACAAGAACAGGTGAGATGGAAAAACATTTGGGTGAATTATATAACACTTTTCATTCCAAAAGCCACCAACGCATTTTATACAAGCACTTGCACAAACACCACCATTGAAGTGAAAGCTGTAACCTTGGGGGAGCTGAGCTGCAGCCAAAAAAAATACTATACAATACTAGGGGGGAATTTTGGGCCAGGAAACATATTCTTACAAAACAGTGCAATGAAATGATCATTTCAACTTGCAAATCTGCAGATCCCGTAGCACTTTACACCCATACGTGCGAAATGCAAAGTATTAATAACTCTATGCCCACCTACAGTAAGTATTTTAAGCTTGGTACCTAAGCTTCTATTACTACCAGCTAATGCAAAATGAGAATCTTGGAACTATAAACATCAGCCATAAATGCACAAAGCACCTTGTGATCAGCTTTTTGCCATGTCTGTGCAGCACAAACGCTGCCCGTTGTGGCTGGGGCCGAGATCAGGCTAGTCCCAGGCTAAGCGGGTTTCCCTAGGGTCGGATGAAAGCAGGGGCACAGAAGCTGCCCGGCGGGATCAGACTCAGACACAGCAAGCAACCGACACCCCCCCACTCCCCCCCCCATACACAGGGACCCAGAGCTAGAGCGGCCACCCACCCCCTGCACCCAAGAGCGACACTGAGCGAGGGGCCCTCGGCGAGGAAGGGGTGCATGAGACGGGGGGAAAGGAGGGAGACCAGCCCCAGGCATGGGGGGGGGGGGGAAGGGGAGAGACCCGCCCCAGGCATGGGGGGGGGGAAGGGGAGAGACCCGCCCCAGGCATGGGGGGGGGGGAAGGGGAGAGACCCGCCCCAGGCATGGGGGGGGGGGAAGGGGAGAGACCCGCCCCAGGCATGGGGGGGGGGAAGGGGAAAGACCAGCCCCAGGCATGGGGGGGGGGGAGACCAGCCCCAGGCATTGGGGGGGGGGGGCAGTTCAGCAGCCGAAGCCCCTGACAGGGGTGTGAATGGTCGCCACGAGGGGCCGGGCCGGGCGGGGGGGGCTCTTACCCGCGGGCGGGGTGGGCGGCGCGCCGCCGGGCTCCTGCCTCCAGGTCCTAGGCAGGAGCAGGGAGACGCACAGCACCAGGCAGGAGACCATCACCACCTTCCGGACGGTCGGATACGCCATGGCCGCCCCCAACGGCCACACGCGCCAGAGACCGACCGACGGCCCGCTCTCACCCCACCGACAGGCAACCGACCGGACCCCGCGGAGCGCAACGGGGACCTGCAGCCGGCTCCGAGAGCAACATCCGGGCTATGGCCCCTGACGTACTTCCGGCGCGTGTTGCCTGGGGAACGGTGGGAGGTGCAAGCTCAGACTCCGCCTTCCTCGCAATTGGCTGATCGTCGAGCGCGTCCGAGCGGTGGGAGCATGCGCACTAGTGGCTGCTGGGCTGGGGCTGGCTAGTGCCCTGACTGGCTCGGGTCAGCCTCAGCTGCTCCCCGCCCCCGAGCAGAGCCCAGCCCTGGGCAGGGGCGGAGCCCCGCATCTCCACCGCGCCCCTGCACCGGAGCCCGCCGGGGGGGGGAGTCAGGGGGCTCAGCTCGACCCAGCCTGGGGGGGCTGACGCCGTCCGAGGCGGAGTGTCCAGATTCTTCAGGGGGGTCTTCACCCCCTCGCGAGCGTCCCCAGCGAGACAGCAGCAGCAGCAGCGCCCTAGCGCCCGGCCCCCGGGTTCTCCCCCTCTCTGTGCTCCCGGGTACCCCCAGCCTCCCCGCCGATTGAAAACTGATGGGCTGGGGCCGAAGATAAGGGGCGTGGGGGGCATCGTGTGTGGGTCACTCGCTGGAATAAAACTCATCGCCTTGCTGCTAATTCCCCGTCTGGGGCGACTGCCAGGGGAACCTGGGGGAGTTTTCCTTAGTCTATTACCCCAGGCATGAGTGATCCAGCTCCCTCCCTGTAACTGACATGTAAGGTTAATGCATTATCATAGGCTTCGAAGCATCCTTGTTATGCTGAATATATCCATATATATCTCGCTATGTAATTTTTTTTC
This sequence comes from Macrochelys suwanniensis, assembly GCA_033296515.1. Lineage (NCBI taxonomy): Eukaryota > Metazoa > Chordata > Testudines > Chelydridae > Macrochelys > Macrochelys suwanniensis. Next base: position 96,601,367 of record CM065781.1, on the reverse strand, counting down.
ACTATACACTTTTCCTCACTCCCATCCGGAGGTTTGGTTCTGTCTTAGAAACACATGAACAAAAACAAAATGGAAATAGTGCTTGTTGACAGCTAATAACTTGGCCCAACCTACATTATTCTTTATGAGGATAGCAAAAGTCACCTCCCTCACTTTAGGAATATCCTCCTGCTAAATTTCAAAGAGCTGCTGCAGACACTGAAAGGATTAGACTAAAAAAAAAAGAAAAAAAAAAAGAAGATATAATGGAAGATGATAGGCAACCTAACTATTGGGTCACTGCTGCATCCCCTATATGTAAGAGACCACATGATGGTGGGTACATATGAAGATTTTATTGGCAGTTGTGGTTTACAACTTGTTAGTAACCTCGCCTTCCCAGTGAAGGAGAGAATAACGCACACCCTAAATGACAGTGAGAGAGTTTAAAAACCATTACTGTACTTTTTTTTGTATCCTTTCACTTGTAATGCCAAATTTCCTCAGTATCATGATAGAATCCAAGTGTACAGACCTCAAGGAGAGGGATATCCATGTTCCAAACACCAGTGTCATTTGTACCTCTGCCAACTCATATCTCTTTGGGCTGTAAGTGTGAAGTTACCTTACAAACAGACTACCTGTCAATTAAGTGGGTTAAGAGATTTATTGAAAACAGAGTAAGGGATAGTAAAACAGAAGTGGTTTGCATATGACATCTAGATTCACACATCTCATAAGATGGGAATACCCAAGGTACAGCAAAAGAATAATTTCTTAAATATATATTTCTGACCATTTGCTCCTCAACCAGATGCAGCCTTATCTTGGCTGTCCCAGACAGCTTTCCAGACCTGCTTATCAAATTCCTTAATCCAGGACAGCACCCTGGTGTTTGAGTTTCTCATCAGTTTGAGAGAATAAACATTTCCACAATTAGTGGCTGAAATCGGGTGCCATCCAGAAAAAATGTAAGGAAATACAATGATCAGTCCCTTCATTCTGATAACATCCCCTATCTTCCTGGCTCCCAGTTAAGTATTTCAAAGACCACTTTGCAGTTCTTTACTTTAGCCATGTTCATTAGTCAAAACGGGTGGGATTCTAAGGTAAGTATCCATTGTCTTTGGCAATAGGTGTTACCTCATGCCTTCTGTCTAGCTGTATCAAGTCTGTATAGTGGCCTCTCCAAGTGGCAAGAATAGATTTTTCTTGCTATAAATCCCTCAGACCCACTTACTGTGAAACATTGTTGACAAACCCCAGATCCTCTGTCAGTATGATACAATAGTATAGTGTTCAGGTCCAGTATTCTGTGAGCAAGGCTAGCAAGTGCTCTATCCCATTGGAAAGATAAAAATCTCACTTTTTCAACAGAAACTCCTGTTTCTAGTCCTCTGATGTGTTGCAGGGGATCAACACATCCCCTGAAATAATTACTATTATTAATTATTATTATTAATGCTCTTAATTACTTAAATCTGGCTCTCAGCAAGTTAGAGGGAGAATTATGTATGTCCCTTGCCCACCTGCTCCCCATCTGCTGATCCCCATCTCTAAGTCTAGGACTTTGAGCACCTTTCAGGATTGGGACTTGTGTTCTCTTTTAGAGAAAATAACAGAAGCATTAGTTTTGAACACACACATAATATATGTGGACTATATGAGGAAAAACCTAACATTGGGTATATCAGCTTGGATAAAAATGCTCTTAATTATTTCAGAATCCAGTAGGATATTTTGAGATTTTAAAAAGTTTTTGCAGCAAGTCTGTATTTAAAATTTACTAAGCAGTCAACATTTAATAAGATTATTGCCACTTATGCATTTTTTGGTGACAAAACATCCAACAAAGTTCTCAGTAGAATGCCAGTTCAAAGTTTCAAAAAACTATGGATCATACTTTTCTGAAGGAAAGGTGCAAGAAGAAAGAGTACAAGAAGATTACAGCAAGGAGTAATTTTGGATCCACTATTTACAGTACAGATTATTGTTAGTGTATTTATGTATTCTGATGTATTTAATGCACGTTGGTATACTTTTTTAAAATGTTTTTTCCTAACTGCACCAAGAAACACTCATTGAAAGGGGTCTACATTAGCTATTTCCACTTAAAATTTCCCATGGCTGTCTAACCCCATTCAGAACAAATCTTGATGACATAGTGGTTAAAATTCCAACAGCTGCCTGGGATTTGTCTGCTCACGAATTGTTACTAGCACAGCTGGAGCTGCTATGGTGGAAAAAAATAGCAGGGAAAAAAAGGCTAATTTTGACAATGCCTTGATTACTGGGTCCTTCTGCACTGTGTATTTACCAAATTCTTCCGTGAGTGCATTTATTTAAATATAAAGAAAAGAACTAGAAATGTGCCAAGCAGCGCCAAAATTTTTAAAAAATCTGTCCCAACTACTAAAACTGCTAAAAACGTCCTGGAATATATTTGGAGTGATTTTTTTCAGGAGGAAGTCTGAAATCTAAAGATTGCAAATAATGTGTAAGCTTGGGCTGCTATTGTGTAAGCCATCTCTCTCATTACCTTTCTAATAAACTCTGCTCTCACTCTTTATTGGTAGGGTGAGAAAGGTTCTGTGTTTATACTGGTTCATTCTCACAATCATAGGCAGAAACTGCATCACATCGAATTAAATGTCATGGTTTTGTATTTCCATTATATTTATATTACACTAGATTACTGTAGTTGAATTAGACTATTTTCCAGAGGGCCTGGGTAACAACTGCTGTTTTTAACTCACTTTACACAAGTAACTGAATTTGAACTGAGGACAAACCTGCTTTCCACTAAGGCACAGCAGACTACTACGAAGACACAACACTGAAAGGTTTCAAGTTACACTGAAAGGTCTCAAAGTAAAATCACAGTGTAATGACTTCTGAACACTTGGAAACCATTCTAATGGTTCCAGTGATTGTTCTTATACAATGCTTCACCTCTGGGGAGAGGGCAGCCGTTAGCTGATTTTCCATTAATGAGAGCTCCTGTAGACTGTCTCCTTCAACAACCCAGTAGGTCTTTTACCAATTCTCAATGGCCTTGTCACAGTCCTAGTGGGACTCATTCACCACTCCGTGCAGATTTCTTCCTCCCTGTGGGACTTTTCTTCACCACTTCCTATGCCCTCAGCAGGTACTGATAAAGGTCTGCAAACCAAAAATGATATTGAGTCCTCAGAACATCTAGTCATGCTGCTCACCTTAGTGAGGTCACACACAAGCTGCATCCCAAATTTTTAAAAATCCTGAGAAAAAATATGACAGAAGGTATCGCTCACCACTATTTTTTATCTGTTTTGGAACAATGAGGAATTTAACATTGGACTGCAGACTCTCTTGATAATAGGAGGGCAAATTCCTTCAGAGGCAGGTGACTGAGGTTAGTATCCTAGCTCGCTCCTCAAAGAGCCTTATGCTTCCAAACAGCATCATCTCTGTCTTGTCTGCATTTAGCTTGAACCAGCTGCTTCACCAATATGCTTTTCTCTTCCAGGTACTATGAAGTCCATATATGAATAATTGTCCTCTTTGCTGAGAAAAAAATGTGGAGCTGGGTTTTGTCAACAAGAGATCTCTTGTTGTGGTGGGCACTAATCTATGGAGCACCCCTTTGTGGCCCAGTGCGGAACCGCATGGTACATCTCTGCCTCAGTTTCCACAGTGGGCTTTCAATGAGTTCAATTAGGTGTCTTCTAGTGATGTAGAATTTAAATGATTTTATAGCTACACAGCAGTCTATGGATCAATTACTGGTATTTATTCTTTTTATCTCTGAAGATTAAAAGGTAATGTGCACTCAACAAAATACCTTTCCCCCAACCCCCGCGGATCCTCGCTTTCCAACCATCCCAACTTATCCCTAGCACTGGGTGAATACTAAAAATGCATTCACGAACATTGGTTCCATTAAGATGCATGAATTTGCTTTTTTGCTCCATACTTTTATTCATTTGCTGAGAATATTCGTTTGATATTTTTGTTTGCAAAAAAAGTTCATAGAAATGGAAAACGTGCTAATCCATATGCAACACAAATATTTACACTGCATATTTGAATACTCATGCAAATATGTGTTTGCGCAAATGTTTGCACCACAAATTACTTATTCAAGCCTTTTTCCTCTTTACAAAAGTTTCACTCATCCAGAGAGAAGAAACATTTCTATGTGATTTTAGTGACCAATCACGCAGCACAGCTTGAAGTAAAGACTAACAACAGATAGCACCTGAACAATATATAGGCTGATATCTGTTCATGTAACACATTAATTGAACATTCTTGAATAACAGCTATCCATAAAAATCAAAGTTCAATTGTTAATAATTTTGTGAACAGAAATATGGTGTGAAATTAGTTGAATGAATTATCTTGGGTCCGCTTGTTTCATTTCATCATATCTGAGAGGGGACTTAAAAATCTGGGCCTAATTTTGCTCTGATTTATACCAGTGTAAATTAGGAACAATTCTCTTGAATTCAACAGTAGTATACTGATGTAAAAGTGGCATGAGTGAAAAAAGAACCAGGACCAGTGTCTCCCAATGGTTTGAGTTTCCTGGAGCGCTGATTTGCCTCTGCATTCCAGTACTAAAACTTATGCAGATTTGAAAAAGGCAAAGCTACCCAAGATGAGTGGCAGTGTAGAAGAGAAAAGTCTAAAAGTAAAAGGCCAAATTCTGCAGTTCTTACTAAGGCCAAACTCCTTTGGAAATCAGTGGGAGCCTTTCCTGAGTAAGAATGTAAGGCCAAATCGTGGCGCTCCTAAATACCCGTGATAGGCTCCAAAGCTCTTACAAGCTGTGGAAGGGATAGCATCATTGGTTGCTGAGAGCCTCCAGAGCAGATCTCTGCAGCTTCTTTGCAAAGAGAATATTGTGAGTAGGACAGATGTACAGCCAATGGATTAATGAACTGTTTGGTTCCACTGAGATCCCCAAGTAGGGATAGCTGTGGGCTATATATATACAGTAACTCCTCACTTAACGTCATAGTTATGTTATTGAAAAATGCGACTTTAAGCGAAATGATGTTAAGCGAATCCATTTTCCCATAAGAATTAATGTAAATGGGGGTGGAGGGTTAGGTTCCAGGGACATTTTTTTCACCGGATAAAAGACATTATATCCATATACAGTATACGTTTTAAATAATTTTAAACAAACAATTTAATACTGTACTCACCAATGATGATTGTGAAGCTTGGTTGAGGTAGTGGAGTCAGAGGGTAGATCGTCCGGCTGCTCCTCTTGCTGAACTTTCCCAACTCAAAAAAACACATCTAGAGATTGTTGTTGTGCTTTCCTTTTTTCTTTTTCTTTCTTGGTAAATTTCTTTATAGCCATTTATTACATCACCAACTCCCCTAATCACTTTGGCACTCCACTATCACTTGCTGGGCGTTTTTGACTCATGATGCTGGGTGATGCAATCCCGAGTTAGAAATGTCAGGGAATACTTGTATTGCCACAATGTAAACAACAATGGCTGATGCACTGAAGAAGGAGCGTCACTTAGCTTATGTCACAAAGTAGTTACCTACTAGCAGGTGGTGGCCAAACAACATTATAACCGAACATTGCATGACTTTAAACAAGTATGTTCTCTAATAGATCAGTGATGTAATAACGAAATAATGTTAACCGGGATAACATTAAGTGAGGAGTTACTGTAACTATGTCTTCCCATGTGCCATATTAGTGCTGTACAGGGAGCGTGGATTGAGGATTAGATCCCTAAACCCCTTCCACTTAGTTGCTTCTTCTCCATATTAATAATTTAAGGATTTGACCCCAAATAAGTAGTAATGTGGCTGCAAATTCCCAAGAGACTGCCTGCTTTCCAGTTACCTGATGAGCCCAGGATCAGAAAAAGGAGAGTCATGGTATTCTACAGGGTAAAATATGACCCAGAATGAAGGCAATGAGTGAAAATGGCTGGTTTAGTCTATGTTCTGGCAAGTGGTGAGGTAAGGACTTTTCCTTGCATCTTCTTTGCTGATTACCTTTGCTGTGGTTAGTGAGCAGAAAGAAAGCTCACACTTGGATTCCTTGGGCTCTTCTGTCACAAAAATAAGGAAAATAGTCTTCTGCTCCAATTAATTAAACAAACGGTTATAAATTCCCTACTTAAATCATACTTTGCATATCCATAATCTCTGCACTACATTTTATGTATACGTTACCCTTGGGTAAAAATTTGTGAGCATAAAAGTGCTTTCTCATATAATCTTGCTAAAGCACACTTTTGCCTATAAATATTCATACCACTGCCAAAACATTTGCAGGCTTTCCCCAAAGGTGAAATATGTGTAATGTACTTTGCCTTCTGGGTATAAATATTATCCAATACATTTTGGTTAATATGAATACACTAATTATTCTTGTAACCCTTTTAAAAAGGGTCATCCTCATGATGTGAATTTTTTAAAAATGTAATTACAGTAATTGGATACTTAATCTAATTAAAATTGGCTTTATCTTTAATGGGAATTTTTCTAAAGAGGCAGAATGACAATTGACTTTTTGATAATCACTGTTTTCTTTCAGTTAGAGGATGCATTTAGTACAGTAGAACCCAGAGACCATGGTTTCTATACCATCTGCCCACCATGTCAAACTAGAGTTTTATCCATAAAACTCTCATTTTAAATTTTTTTTAAAAAGTATCTTTAACTTTTATTATATTGATTTTCATTGTGGCCGAGGTACAGTTAATTAAAAGCATTCATGTAGAGCTAACTATAACAAAGCCTTTCTTAAAGTATATGGCTTATCTGATGGACAATAAGATAAAGCAGCTACATACAGAGGCCTCTCTCCTGTGATTGGGTTGATGCAGGCATACCCCCGCATTATGTGGTGCCCCACTGACTTTAGTGGACTCTGCCTGGGCAAACTCCTGTATGTATGTGAAGTCCCACTGAAGCCAACAGGTCTCTGTGTGGGCGCAGAGGTTCTCTTGTATGGATTTGATTGTAGAACTGAGGCCATTGTTTGTATTGTGCTTTCTACAGGAATCTCCTTTGTAGGATGTGACTTACCTATATTAGCATGGTAGGTGTATGTAAGTCAGATGGCTGTAAAGGGACAGCTTATTTAGCACTGTTATCCTTTCAAAATGTGAATGTTATTTTGTACTTGTGTCGCATAGGGGAAGCTGCCCAGACGTAGCTCTCTAAGGATGTTGACTGTGTGGCCAAGGAGTTTATTTCATGCTAATGGCTATATATGAACAGGACTGAAAAGAGATCACGTCAAGAAGTGATGGGCGAAACTCTTTAAACCCGTTGGGAGGTGAAAAAGAAACATGAGTCCTCAAACTGGTTTGACCTGGTAGGGTAAAGAAATTCTTCTGGGAGGGAGCTGGAGGCTGCTGAGCACACACTCCTAGAGGATAGCTGGACACGCTTGTAAACTAAAAGGAGAGAATGTCCTGAGATGGGGATTCATACCTACATGTGGAGGGAATCAAAGATTTACCCTTTGTAGGAGTTTGAGGTAACGGGTAATATTTATGACAGAGCCAGATTCTCTGGCCCATTGCAGCCCCTTTGTGCTACTAAAACCCAGCAGCAACTCCCTTGTGGGCGGAAAGCTGCCATAGCCCCAAGCGTCATATGTCGGGGTGGGGAGGGGCAGGGGTAGGGCCAGAGCACACTGAACTCTGGCTGCCCCCAGCTGGTGAGCAGTGCCATGGGAAACATCACCAGCTAGCAGAGTTGGGATGCTTAAAAACTTAAAACTTCTTGATGCTCAAAACTAGCCTGAGAATCAGGGAGCCCCTCCCCCTGCCTGCTGCACCCAGTGGAATCTACCCCCTAATTATCTCATCCATCTAACTGTATTTTAGCAGGAGGAGACTGAGATGTGGTTACATTCACTTCACCTTATTTTATTATATGAAATTTTCTTCATTGCACTTAAATAAAACTGCTTTTACTGAAGACAGAGTGACCTGGATTCTGGTGATAAAGCTCAGGGGTAATCACTGCTGAATGTTCCTGAGAGACAAGAACTGACATCTGGCCATAACGTTGGAAGTAACAGTTTGAGCCCTCAGCCAGAAGATGGTTTGGGTGGATCCATGCCAAAAGGGGAGGGGGGCAAGACACTTGCAATAGTCAGAGCAAAGACCACCGCAAGTGCAGACTTAGTGACAGTGGGACTCTAAGAATTGTTTCCTAAAATAAGATCAGAGTTCTCAGAGGTGGGAAAGATCCATTAAAGCATCAAGTTATTCTCCCTTGGAAGGGCATGATATAGTCTCTGCCATGGGTGGCTCCTGACGGCCATAGCAAAAATGCACCAGTTTCCCCTCAGTCCAGCCATAAAAAGAACACAGTCTTTCTCACTATCTGATAAAAAGGCATAATTTATTTGTGTACGCATACAATAGTCCGTAGAACCCTCATAGTACAACCACTCTCCCAAGTCCCACAGTAAACAATACAAAAGTACCACCATGTTCATTTCCCCTCTCCAAGGACATCACTTCCAGGTCATCCACCTGTTAGTCCACCAGCACGCAGTTCCCTGTTCCTTTCTGCCCTTGTTCCAGGGCCCCACTCTCCCGGCCATCCACCTGAGAGTGATTAGTCTCATGACTCTTCTGTCCAAAACATAGTCCAATGACTCAGCCTCCTGACATTCAGCTCAAGAAGATCAGGAAGCTAGATTCTCCACTGTACTCTCAGGCAGCTCACCTTTCCTTGATTGTTTTTTATATGGCCCACGTGCCTTCTCTGAATCCCAATTGGAAGACGGCCAACAAATCACAGGTTCACTAGACCCTGATCCTGCTTAAAGGGCCAGTCACCCGGTGACAGTCTCCCAATAGACAATGTATTGGATATTAAACTACTATAGCATCTGGGCTCCAGTATTATTATTTTTTGAGCACTCACATTTTTTATTGACTTCAGTGGGAGTTTTGGGTGTAAAAGAAATGAATGACTGGGCCCTAACTTGAAGCCAAAAAGCCCCAAAGAAGTGGTAAACAGCCATCTCATTTTGTTTTATAGTTTCCTGAATATGATGGGTCTGATTATCAGCTCATATAAACGGGCATGGTTGATGTTAACAGAGCTACACCAATTTGTACCAGTTGAGGATATGGCGCACTGTTTCCAAAAGTGGAATCTTGCCACATACTTGCATATAATTCTGGTTTTTCTCTTTGTTGATTTCTGGAATCTCTTTTGTTGTTGTTATTGACTTCCCGCTTTCAACCTATGCTGTACATCATCATTTCACGGTAGAAGGAAGCTGTGATAAACTGGGAGCTAGAGCTGGTAAATAGTCCGCAAACTCCACAATGAATAATGTATTCAATGAATCGGTCCTCTTTTTCTGTTCATGAGTTGACTGTGAGTAGCTCACCATTTTCTCACACAACCCATATACACACAGCCATGGGGGAGTTGCACTCAAATTTACTTGTTATTTTAAATTATTTCCCAGATAATTTCTGGAAATAATATTTGGTTTCCAGGTGCTTTGCAAACAGTTTGTTGCAAGTATTCACAATTCGCACTGTGCCGGTTAGTTTTGATTGGACACGTGTCATATGGCAGGTTTCCATTCCCTGTAGATGAGTGTCTCTCTTCCAAAGAGGTTTCCTTTTTGAACACACACGTTTATAAATTCTGAACGTGCTCTTTGCACATTTTCCCAGCTCCCCTCTGAACTTTTTAGCAACTGTCAATGTCAGCATCGGGCCTCTTACTCATATTGGGCTAGATTGTGCCATTTAGGCACAGCCAGGTACTGGGGACAGTGTGGGGCATCATCACCCCAGAGGGAGAGCTGGAGGCATTCTGTTAGGGGGCTCCCTGGTGCACACTCCATATTGCAACACTCTTCTAAAGGGTACAGCATACTTCCTCTCTAGGCAAATGGCCAACAGAACTAGCTGGCTGGTGAATGGTGCATCAGATCCAAGCATCTTTGTACTCTCTGATCCCTCCCTGACCCCTTCAGGGTGGCGTTGGAATAATTAAAGAGCAATTCTGAGCAACTGCAGTGCCTCCTGGTTCTTATGCAGACTGACATACACAGTAAGAAGTTTGAAAAATATTCTTCCTGGGAAGCTGCCAGTGCTTAATTTGTAATGAAAGAGATGCCGGGTGAGAAATTAGGTGCTGGGGCTGAAACAATTTTTTTACATTTATAACTGATGCAACAAGCCCAGAGGTGCCGTGGCTCAGCCCTGGCACAAATTAAGCACTGGAGGTTGCAACATAACATTATTTTATTTCTTAGCATTCAGAACAACAATGCACAAGAACTCAGAAACAGAGCGAGATAGACAAATGAGGCTGCTCCCTAAGGCAGAGAGGCACAACTCATCCCACCTTGCTTTAAGCTGTCTGCTTCCAAACTGACTATGCTCACAAGCTTTGCTACAGAACTCCTTAGTCTGCAAGCAGGCCCTGGAACCCACCCCACCCCCAGCTCTCAGAATGACAGCTAGCAGTTCCAACAAAGCTGTCCTCAACATCAGTGCAAGGATGGGGAAGGATGGTTACTTTGTCCCTGTCACTGTGAACCCACACAAGGACTGGCCAGAATGTAGACCAGGCCTGCACAACATGCGGCCCGGGGGCCGCATGCGGCCCGCATGGGCTCACTGTGCGGCCCACGGCGGGGTGAGTAGGCAAGGGTTGCAGCTGTCTGGAGGTGCCTGCCTTCCACGCCTTCCTCATTCACACCTCATTCATTCAACAGGGCAATTGAATACAAAGTGGGGGGAAGATCTTATTCTACTTCTAGCAAAAAGACATTTTTCTTTTACCTTAATTATACCTTAGGGGCCCGCTAGAACATATTACCAAGGTTCAATACAAAGTCTTATAAAAGTTATACAAAAATGCATAATGCAGAGATTTATCTACAACTGCATTGATTGACTGTTGTGTGCAGTAATATAGTGACCCCTGGGGGGGTAAAGAGAGGTGTGATGGTGGGGCCGAGCGGGGAGGGGGCGGGTCCTATTTTACTGCTGTGATCTGGTCACCCTATGCGCACTGTTTCTTTCCCCCTCTACAGGCTTCCACACCCCAGCGCTGGGGAAGGAGGGGTTGTTTCCGTGGGGCGGGCGGCGCTGGCGGGGGGTGTGTGTTTCCGCGGGGCCGGGGGGTTTCGGCCCTCAGCTGTTTTATTTGGAGTAATATGGCCCTCGCCGCTTTACGAGTTGTGCAGGCCTGATGTAGACCAACACGGGTCCGGTTTTTGTGAGAAAACATACCATAGTCTCCTCATTTCTGTAGTGTCTGAATAGGAGAGGAGGCTCTATTTGATCATTAATATTACTTACAAGAACATATCCAGTTTTGTTTTCTTTCATGACGCACACAATAGGCAACCATTATATTTTATATCAACAAATATTTCAACAGCTATTTTACCGTCCTGGCTATTACAAATTAACCATTCCCTCCACACCACCTGCCACAAAGCGTCTTGTTCACAGAAAGCTTGGTTCCCAGAAAGCGAGAACATTTGCAGTGCTGCAAGTTCCCCAGAAGATGGCAGTGCCAGTACAGTAAACAACCAGGAAGTAGCCCATTGGAGGGAGATTGTTTTGTAACTTGTCAGTTCAGAACTGATTTATAACAGGTTTTAAATATTTTTTAAAAAGAGGCGGATGATCAGATAATTATACTTCAATGAATGTCCAAAGCAATAATGATAGCACTCATTACAACTTTGGAGTGTGCCTGGTTTCTCAAGGGTTCACGACAAATGTTAATCCATCTGAATGGAAACAGGAGACATAATTTAGCAGCAGCTCACTTCTATTACCTCAATTATATACTCTAATTAATTTTAGCTACACATGCTCACATTGTATGTTGAATCTTCTCCTTCACCTGCACCCAATTGGTATTGTAAGTACAAGTGTTACAAAAGCTACAAATACTTACAGTAGCCGTTAAGTAAAACTGAACATTGAATCCAATTTCAGGGGATGGAGTAACACTTCTTGCAGTGCTCATAAGACCTCAGCCAAAAAATAAAATGTACTGAAAATGAATAAGGAACAAAGCACGGCACCAGATGCAGTAATATGCTACTAAATAGATTACAGTACAATAACTGCATTGTCTAAAATATCTTGAGTCTGTTTTCATGTATTCTGCAAGTTGATGTAGATAATTTACAGGTTGAGGTTCATTTCTGATTATTTTTTGTCACATAGAGTTTGTGCTATGATTACATATGATTTACTAAAAATAAGTGATCAATAAAAACTGATTGTGCTTCTTTTTCCATTAATTTATTATATTTGTATATGTCTTTTATTACCAAAAGGCTCTTTTCACAATAAAAAAAGCTAGACACCATTTCCATGGGCAGAAGGCCAGTGAAGAGATATTCCAAACTTAACTCCTTCCTTAGAGGTTTTTAAGGTCAGGCTTGACAAAGCCCTGGCTGGGATGATCTAGTTGGGGTTGGTCCTGCTTTGAGCAGGGGGTTGGACTAGATGACCTCCTGAGGTCCCTTCCAACCCTGAGATTCTATGATTCTATGATAAAAACATATTCACACAAAATGTATCCCATTTTACTAAGACCTTTTGTCGAGAATCAAAAATTAGCAAAGTCAGTATTAGAATTCCACTCTCTTGACCTGAAAATCATTCAGCTGGATTCAAGTAGGCCAGAAAACAAACTTTTTTGTAAAAAGTGCTGAAAGTTTATACAACTGATCCTGCCCTTAATACAAAACAACTTAGCCTCTTGCAAGAGCTCACAACATAAGTTCATTTGTCTCAAGGAGTTGGCAGTCATTTGAAGGGGAGAACAACCTTGTTTGGTCACTGGAAGGCTACGCATTTTCCTTCTGCATGGGGCAAAGATACATATGGTTCATTGGGTCTTCAAAAGACCCCTGATTTTGTGGGACAATAGTCAGTATGTAAGTGCACTGAGGATAAATAACCTGAGACCTGATCCAATAACACTCACTGAAGTCAAGGGAAAGATGACTTCAGCGGAGTTCACATCAGGCCCTGGTTTTTTAGCCAGAGGTAATGCAAGGATATTGGTAGATCAACAGAGGTTGTAATCACTAAGATGTAGAATCTTGAAATGCCTGCTCAGTGCAGGCAAGCACGAAGGAAACTCTGGTATTCTTGGTTATGGGAATTTTGTCATTGTGCTTTAGGAAAACTTCCCCAGCCATGTTTGTCAGCATTCTGAGGAAAGCCAGTGGGCCAAATTCTGCTTTCAGTCATACCCATGCAACCCCATTGATTTCAACATGATTACAAGGGTTTAACAAAGAGCAGAACTCAGTCCAATGACATTGGTCTGAAATCACTACTGTGGAGTCAGACCATCTTTTTGACATTAATAACAATACAGGGAGGATTTGCATCAGCAGCAATCACATCTCCTGCAGCAGCAACTGTGGCAACACTGCTAATGGCCTAACTCTGGCAGATAGTTCCAAATTGGACTCCACGTAATAAGCAGCCTCACAAGCCATAATATTTCATAATAAAAGGCATCAATTCTGGCTTCATGCTAGGCAAGGAAGTATTGCAAAAGCTGTGAATTTGAACTCATTGGTAGCAGTGTCAAGGAATTTTTAGCTGCTAAATCAGAAATTACTACAATGAGGAATTCAAATATTATTTCCCACGGCACTTGCCAATTTTGGTTCTCATGATAATAAAGCTCTTTCATAGAAAATAGGAATAGCCAGCTAATCAATCAATCTCTTGCACTTAAACATCCCAGAAACTTTACAAACAATCAACTGAAAATAAATAAAATTCAAGGTCAAGTAAGTGAGTCTTAAGAAAATAAAATAGAAGGAAATTCCATATGATCATGTTCTAATGAAGGAAAGCTGATCTGGCCCAAAAGGCATTATCTGTAGTACAGTTTGAACAGAATCAGTAGAGGTGATACATGTATTTGTACAATAAAAAGTTAAACCTCATTTTTTTTCTTCACAATGTTGGTGGAGATCTCATAATGGCAAAGTAATGGAAATGTTGGTTCTCTTGTCTGCATTACAAGTCTGAGGCCTGGTCTACATCGGGGTGGGGGGTGGGATGAGCGATCTAAGCTACGCAACTTCAGCTACATGAATAACGTAGCTGAAGTCGACATACTTAGATCTACTCACCGCGGTGTCTTCACTGCGGTGAGTCGACTGCTGACGCTCCCCCGTTGACTCCGCCTGTGCTTCTCGCCCTGGTGGAGTACCGGAGTTGACGGGAGAGTTCTCGGGGGGTCGATTTATCACATCTACCCTAGACGCGATAAATCAACCTCCATTGGATTTATCGCTGCCCGCCGACCCAGCGGGTAGGAGAAGTAGCAGGGAATCCAAAAGTCACTGTAGAGAATTTCCACATCCAACAGATGTTTCAGTATCTTCTGTGGCATTCATATATGATAACATATATTGCAGTATAGAAAGGCTTTTCAAATGATGACTCTACAAACTCTATAATTGGATATAGATTTCAGTACAATGTTCCATATCAAAGTAACTTCAAAGTTGTGTGTCCTAAGAGCAGGATAAATAATGCAGCCATCACAGAGAACTAATCAAGAAGGAAATCAGATATCCACACTAATGCCACCCATTGTGTGACAAGTCTGCATTCAGGCTGAGATAGTTAAAGGACATTCAAATGATAATTTTGCACTCATAGCCATGTGGCTCAGAGAAAACCAACACTGGGTTGGCAGAGATCAAAACAATGGGCCAACTCCTCAGCTGATGGGAAACTGCATAGTTGAAGTCAATGGAGTTACTCCGATTTTCAACAGCTGAGGATCTGAGCCTGCGTATCTATGTGATGCTGTCATACTATACAAGTAACACTGAAACCTGCAGTCATGTCATGACCCATATTGTTCTAAAAAGCAAATGAAATAGGATCTGAACTAGATCTCTTTGGGACCCTTCAAACAATTTTAACAATGCTACAAGTGTAAGGTCCCACCGTGATAAACTATGAGCCCAGGAGAGAGTAAGATTTAGATAAGACCAGTGCTGTTCCAGATAAGTTTGAAGATGTGAAACATACAAAGGGAATGGGAAGTTAGAGAAAGAACAAAATTAGTGAATTTTTCTCCCTGAAAACCCAACCTTTTCAAGGATGGAGGGCAATATTGCTGTTTCCAAATAAAATCTGGACTCGCCTGGAAAAAGGAGAGGTTAACAACACTGGTGATAGCAGAGTATAAGGATCCAAATAGTTCTAACACAGATATCAGAGAGCCAGTGGTTGCTCAGAGCCCATAACTGCAGCAAGATTATATAAAGAAGTCTCAATGTACCTGGAAACTTACTACATGAGTGAAACCAGTAGGGGGCAGTAACACGCAAATTCTTAGTCCCCCTTTAGTCTACAAAATAATTTCTAGGCGTTTCAGACTTGTGCCTTAGAGGATTTAGGAGAACATCAGTGATTCTAACTAAGATGGCAGAACAGTTTAAGATCCAAGTGGTAGACCCAAAAGGTGGGAAGTCCACCAGAAGAGTGTATGTGTGTGTTCGTATGTGGGTTGGAAGGAGAGCAGAGGTGTGAGGCAGTGTAAAGAAAAGCTATTAAAGTCTCTCTCTGCTTGTGGCTGAACAACTGGAAGTCCAGGTCCCAAAGAGGGCAGTGTTATCCAGCAAAGGGGCATGGCCAATGTGGATGTGGGAGGCACTGTTTGGATGAAGCTGACCCACTACCAGAGGAAAACTGGATATTTAGACTAAAGTAGGACAGGATGAAACACCCTTTGCTACCAAGAACTAATTAACCACCCAGCTAAATACCCAGCAGTTGTTGGTCTCAAGGGCAGTGGTGGTTTTTCACTGGAAAGCAGTGGCTCTCACTGATCATTTGTAAGCCCAGATGGCTGGGAATTTCACACACATGTAGAACAACAGCTCTGGTGACTGGCGGCTGCTAAGGACAGCCACCAGTAAGAACAACTCTCAAATCCAGCAGCAAATAGCCTCACCTTCACCAGCACCAGCAGCAGTTCCTCCTTCTTTACAGTCAACCACAGCATTCAGAAAATTATCACAGGCCTAATTATTGCCATTTCTTCTGTTTCTGTCCACGGTGCAGAAACAAATTGGTGGATCTGGGGTGGGGACTGTTAAGAACTGAAAGTATCTGCACTGCTGTAATGTCTCCCCTTACACCAGTTCCACAAAAGCCTCGCTCAGGTACACTATGCGGTTGGCAATCCATGGGCTGGGAAAGGGTGGAAGTGGGGCAGAAGGTCACTCACTCTCTACAGTCTTGTCCCCCCCCCCCCCCCCCCGCCACGACCTTAGTAGGTTAAAATATTGCTGACCCACTTAGTGGAAGAAAAACTGCATTGGCGCTAACATACGCAACTGTCCATGCACATGCAGACCATAATGGTTGGTAATAGTGTAACCCTTCTGCCAGTCAGAGTTGGCAGCAACAAGGGCCAGGTTCAGTATCTAGGGGTTCCGTTCCAATAACACAATGCAAAACTGGCTCGAGCCCCCACCCAGTGACCTGGGACAAATATACATCACCCCCCCGGGCGCCTCTAAGAGGCAATACTTTCCCTCTCGCAAGAACAGAGTCTGAGTGTAGCAAAAGCTTTTTAATGACAGAGAGAAACAATGCGGCATTATGTTGGGAAAACACCATAAACAGGATTCATAACCAAACCATGAGCGACAAGACCTACCCCAGCATATTGGGCCGTGTCCTCTCCCTTTGGTTCTTGAGTCCAGCAATCCAACTTGAATCCAGCAATCCAAAAGTCACCCAAAGTCCCAAAAGTCCAACAACCGCAAAGTCCAACACCCAAAAGTCTCTGTCCCTGGTCAGTGCAGCCCCAGAGTTCAAAAGTCCATCTGCAGAGCACCACACCCCACAGTGGAAATGGGGGGGGGGGGTAAAAAGGCACTTTGCGTGATCCAAGGCCGACCGCTCCACCTCTCTGTGGAGTTCTACTGCAGCCTTCACAGCAAGCCGCGCCACTCTGCTCCGCTCCACCAGCCGTCGTGTGAACTGCTCCAGCCATCCCACAAACTGCTCCACTCTGTCAGCTGCTCCGCTCCACCAGCCACTCAGCAATATATCTTCAGGCCCCCCCACTACATAACAACACTCAGTGATCTCTTAATAATGTTAGCTCTTTAGTGATTTCAGCTTGTAGTAAGGGGGGCCTCAGTGCAGGTGCACCCTTGGCCCAAGGTGAATCCCATTCAGCAGTAACTAAACTCCTAATAGAATCAAAATTAGCTCTGATATTCCACAGTGGAGAAAGTAAAAGGTGCAACTCGCATCTAGGACCCTCAGAAGGGGCCCATACCACCAGGCACAAGGACCTGTCCCCAGCCTCTCTCAATTCACTGGGCTTTGGAACCCATGTCCCTTGCCTAGTGAGTGCTGCTTAGTTGATGGTGAGTCCCTCCACCGTACCAAAAGGCCACTGTCCTTGAGTCACCCAATCAGGATAACAACAGTTTATTCTTCCTGCCACAATAACAGAAAATCTGGGGATCCTACAGCAGCCAACGTGACCATTTGGGCTGCTTGGGCTCATGGTAGGTGGGGTGGGTGTGCCTATGTAAATGAGATCAACTCTTTCCCACAACTTGCCACCAGATGTCAGGGAGAAGCTCATCCTGACTCTGCTTACATCAGGAATCAGGCTCATCAATACCATGTTTCTGTATTAATTGTTTATAAGTTGCTATTGTAAACTGAAACCTAGCATCAGTACAACAATATCTGATTTGATACTGAAAAAGAATTGGAAACAGTGGATCTGAATCCTCCTAGCCTTCCCCCAGTTTTATGCTGGGATAACTCCATTTGCCAGTGTTTCCAGCTGTAGCTTGTTTAAGCTAGTATTTTAAAAGTGGCTAACGGGTATTTTCAATTGTTAATCTGCATTATATAATATCATAATGATAATTTATTAAAAGAATAAGGCTGTAATTTTGGTGTGTCTCAGCAATAAACAACATCTGTACAGAAATACTGTCCTAAGACAGCATATAGAAAAAGAGCCTGCTTAAATCATGCCTCGTGTTGATGTAATGAGGTCTCCCCAGTGCAATTATTTCTAACACAAATTAGACAAGATTCATATCTGTCCTAGAAAACAGCAGATTGTTTATTTGGATAAATGTTTGTTTCCATTTACATGTGCTATTATCCTTTAAATATTTCTGTTTTATTACTCAGTCTCATCTTCATTTAGGAATATGTCCCCTGGAGTATTAGTGGGGAGTTTACATGCTACTCCGTACGTGGCCTTCGTCACTCAACTAAGAGATTGTGGCTAGGACTTTCAGAGGAGCACCAGGGAGTTACATGCTCAACGCCCACTTGGTTTCAGTGGTAGCCGAGGGCCTTATTCCTTAGAAAATCAGCCTCAATAGATTGGCAGTGGGAACTCTCTAAGAGCAACATCTACGGCTCGTGTTTCTGTTAAATGGAGCTATAATATTATATTTTAATAATGGTGAGGTGTGGCTTATTGATGAAATTCAATTTGGCAGTACATGATCTTCTTTTTTCCTTTATCCTCCCACACCTTCAGGGGCAGTTTCCACCATTTATTTCAGTCTTATGCTGGTCTGGTCTGGTCTGATCTGGTTAGGCTTCTGAATGTCATGTTGATTGATTTGGCTTCTTTCTCTGTTGTTCTGTGTTATGTTTCTCGAGGTTGCCCTCTTCTTCTCTTTCCAGGTGGTTTCCATATTATCACCTGCCATAGAAGTTGTGTTGGTGGCATCCTTAAAGCAAGTCCTAAATATGCCCATCATTGTCTTCTTACCATATTTGATTATTTAGATTGTCTTGTTCAACTTAGTATTTCTGAAGTTGCAAGAAACTCTTTCCAATAGACGGAGGCATTTACTTTGGAATGAGTTGATCTTTTCAATTTCTTTGTAGATTTCCATGACTCTGCTCCATAAAGGAAGACAGATGTTATGTTGGTGTTAAAATTAGTATTTTTGTGCCATTGCCAACCATGCTACTTTTTCACATTTGTGAATTATACCATCCTTAGGGCTAAGTGGTGCAACACTTACACAAGTGAGTGCTTAGTCACACAAGTAGTCCCAATGACTTCAGTGGATTTACTCACATGTGTAACTGTTTGACAAAGTCAAAGGGTTGCATAGTTGGGCTCTTACGATTTTAAGTAAATATTTATCAGTAAGTTAGAATAATTGGGGCACATTCTCACTGCAGTTGGCAAATTCTTTGCTACCACAGTTAGACATCCTGTTTCGGCACTGTGGAAAATCCCACCCAAAATGTCTTTTAATAACCAATAAGGTTATTAAATCATAGAAGATTAGGGTTGGAAGAGATCTCAGGAGGTGATCTTGTCCAACCCCTGCTCAAAGCAGGACCAACCCCAACTAAATCATCCCAGCCAGGGCTTTGTCAAGCAGGGCCTTAAAAACCTCTAAGGATGAAGATTCCACCGCCTCCCTAGGTAACCATTCCAGTGCTTCACCACCCTGCTAGTGAAATAGTTTTTCCTAATATCCAACCTAGACCTCCCTCACTGCAACTTGAGACCATTGCTCCTTGTTCTGTTCTCTGCCACCACTGAGAACAGCCTAACTCCATCCTCTTTAGAACCTCCCTTCAGGTAACTGAAGGCTGAAATCCTCCCTCACTCTTCTCTTCTGCAGACTAAATAAGCCCAGTCTCCCCAGCCCCCTAATCATTTTCATTGCCCTCCGCTGGACTCTCTTCAATTTGCCCACATCCTTTCTGTAGTGGGGCCCCAAAACTGGACGCAATACTCCAGATGTGGCCTCACCAGTGCCTAATAGAAGGGAATAATCACTTCCCTCGATCTGCTGGCAATGCTCCTACTAATGCAGCCCAATATGCCGTTAGCCTTCTTGGCAACAAGGGCACACTGTTGACCCATATCCAGCTTCTCATCCACTGTAATCCCCAGGTCCTTTTCAGCAGAACTGCCACTTAGCCAGTCGGTCCCCAGCCTGTAGCAGTGCATGGGATTCTCCCGTCCTAAGTGCAGGATTCTGCACTTGTCCTTGTAGAACCTCCTCAGATTTCTTTTGGCCCAATCCTACAATTTGTCTAGGTCACGCCGGACCCTATCCCTACCTTCCAACGCTCCGCCCAGCTAAGTGCCATCCACGAACTTGCTAAGGGTGCAATCCATCCCATCATCCAGATCATTAATGAAGAAAACAAACTGGCCCCAGGACTGACCCCTGGGGCACTCTGCTTGATACTGGCTGTCAACCAGACATCAGGCTGTTGATCACTACCTGTTAAGCCTGACGATCTAGCTAGAGATTCTAAAATGTTTAAATATTGTATTTATAACAGCCAACATTATATTGAATAATGTAATGGTCCGCTATGCCACCATTAACATGTTCTAAATATATGATATGGATAGCTAATGAAAATGATGAAAAGTTGCAATATCAGCATATACTAATTAATAACTCTTTTTTTGAAAAACCACTTAACGCAGAATTGAGAGCAACAATTATTGTAGCAACATCAATTTTTGTCACTGGAAATTATTAAGTATATAGTCTATGTACAGCAGTTATTTTTCATTGATGTGTAATTTTAAGGTCCTGTGTTTGGCATAACATTGGTAAATGCTCTGTGCAAATTATAAATCTGCACAATTTATCATAAAATGACCCATTTAGGGAGTGGATTTTCAAGGAGCATGTCAGAGACTTGAACAACACATTGCGTTTTTCCCTTCTCCACCAGGCCATCTTCCATATTCCTGATGGCACACTAAGGTTCTGCCTACCTTTGAGGGCCACGTCCTTTCTACATTTTTCAGAATGTGGTACCTAAGGCTCTGATGGGGCTCTATGCAGGCATAAGGTTCTGCTCTTGCTTCTTTGAATGCAGGAATGGCTAATTTATTAGGCACATGCAATTTTGAAAACATAGTAATTTGTATGAGCAAAACTGTATGATACGTGATGGCTGCCATCTTGGTCGAAACCAGGGATTCAACTGGGCCCCTTCAGAGCTAAAAGTATGAGTTTCAACAGCTTGAGCTAAAGAACCAGTCTTGCTAAAAGGGGACTATAACACACTTACATGGGTTACACAAAGTTAGAGATCATGTTGAGGCCCCTTTGAAAACAAGGCCGTAACTGGCTTAGGGAAGAGGTTGCCATTGAGTAAGGCACTGTTTCCCAGCTTTGCCAGCATGGAGAGCCAATCTTCTATATTGCAGAACAGAACACATGGAGTTGAATGGAAATTTAAAATTCATCCACAATGTTTTTTCCTTGTTCCTTTACACTATCACTATGACTGCCTTAATAACTCTAACCCCATGAAAAAGCTATTATATACTGGAAATAGTTCACACATCTCAGAGCTATTATTTCCGGCTGTCAGCAGATTCAGAAAGGTGTGTCTGCATTGCTCAGTTGTGTTTGATTCATGTTTTTAAGCTCCCCCCGCCCCACTATAAAAAAAGGCTAGATATTGACTTAAAAAACAGAAAGCTGAGATTCTGATGTAATCACAGGACTCCAGTGAGTCCTGTGCTCCCTATGCATTAATCTGTCCCTTTGCACAGATGCATAGTCCAAGTTACACTCTAACCTCTCAGGGAGTGCATCTATCCATAGCCATCATAAATAAAGGACACTTTATAGATTGAAATGCAGAGTATGAGAGGATAGTAATTTAAATTATAATACTTAATTGGACATAAGGATTCCTAACACCCTCTTACTTTCCTAATTACTAAAATACTTAAGACTTATTTTATCCATAGTCCATGATATAAAAAATTACTTGACATCAGCTCATTAGTTAATTAATTATAGGGGAAATGTTGAAGCTAAGAGTAAAATCAGAGTCTACACTGCAGCTTGAGTAAAAATAAAGGCTCCGCTTATGGTTGAAGTTACATAGAGGGGATCTGATTCCCACTGTCCTGCACCTTGGAAAAATGGGTATAGGGGCAGATCCTCAGTCCTGCTACAACTTCTTTGTACCACTCTAATGATCTCTGCCAGTCTCTGCTGTATGGGGCATGTCCAGGGGAAAGGGGCACAGCCGAGACATTCCTGTCTTTCATAGGGCCATTGCAGATGGGTGTAGTATATGCCTATACCTTGTTCTGCTTCACAGTAGGGAATGATCCAGCCTTTGGCTGGCTTCTTAAAGCCACTTTTCTCTAGCCTCCCATTCCTGCACTAAGTAAGATCAGACAGACTGTAGGATCCACGGGCAACATGGATGATGTAGCTAACCAGTCACACATAGCAAGGCTACATAGGAAGTAGTAGGAGCCGAGTTCTGCACACCCTTACTCAATCAGATCCTTACTTATGAAAGTCTCTCCACAGAAGCCAATGGGACTACTCAGAGGAGTACCGTTGTGCAGAATTAGTCCCTTGTCCAAGTAGGAGGCCCATAGAAAATGACAGGGAAGATTGCATTCCAATCTACCATTTATTTTCCTCCCACAGTGTTTTAGCAGGTAAATAAAACTCTGATCCCTTCAGTTACTGTCCACTGAGCCACGATTTAAATCCCTTCTCTGCTAACATCACCTACAGACCAGAATGACCCTGCCCTCTTCCAGATACTGAAAGACTGATGATTTCATTTTTTAACCTGCAATCTTTACAAGTTGAGCATGACTTTTGTTGGGATGGCGTCCTCTCCTCTCTTATCTGTCGTCCAACTGCCTTCATCTTTCTGGTTATAAGATGAAATAGTGTCTTTACTACTGGAGAATATTTAAGCAGCTCCGCTGGAAGCGAACAATGTACATTTCAGCTTATCAGCCTTTCAATTTATTATCTATGGAGAAACCCAAACTCCAGTTTTTGCTTCATGCTAATTATCCTACTGAAAAAATGCCTTTTTTACCCTATTCTTTGTTCTTTTTCTGTCTGCATAGATAAGCTAGAAGTAACTTTAAATTACTATTTCACCTCCTTTTAAAGACAAAAGTTGATATTTTCTGGAGCCACAAACGCTGTTGCAAGTGGTATTTGTTTGTACCATCTCTTTCCTCAGCCCTCTTCTCCCCCCCCCCCACACTTCTCAGGGTTTTCATGACATGATTTATTGTTCAACAGAGCGTTTTCTACCACAGAAAAAAATGGGAGTGGGGGGAGGGGAAGAGAATAAACCAAACTCCAGTGACTATTCAAAAATGTAATGCTTATCACAAATAATTTTTAAAATGCAAGAAGCCCAAATTGCAGCTCGGAGGCCCACTCGAGGGATGAGTTAAAATTTACTCCTTTATACACATGCCAACTCTGACTTCAAAAATACTTTATTCCCAAGGATAAACAATCCAATATTTGTGTAATATAATTAAGTGAAGGCATCTTTAAATGTCATACCAGCTTGTGCCATGCTTTAAATTGTTATGCATCAACAGAATTTAACGAGATGGCCAAGGATCCTGCTTCCTGCGTGAATGCGATAAGCCACAAATACTGTATAGCTCTTTAATAGATTGCCAAAATAAAGCATTTTGTATGCAAATTATTCATGGAGTGGCAAAGCTAATATAGTGCCAAAATTACGCCCACTGGTCCTCTGCAATTAGTAGTTAAGTTGAAGTATCTTCAAACTGCAGAATTACTTTCAGTGTCTCTCAATAGTTGAAACATCTTTTCATTTCTGAACATATAAAATAGTAGATTTCCTTTTCTTATAAGGTTTCAGATACTTGTGCTTTTATAGCAGAGAGGTAGCAACTGTGATCTAATCTGAACAGTTGCACACAGGCGACGCAGGAATTAAATACAACATTCTGGTGACTTGCAAGAAAGTTGAAAAAGATTGATGAAAAAATCCTGAGTCCTGCTAAATCAGACTAAAAATAAATAAACAATAAACCTCTGCTTCCTGCAAGAAAGAACAAAGAGAATAAATGTAAACAGCTGGATCTCAGTTTCTGGAATGCTCACACAATCCCCATTTTAGTCTCTTTCGTATTTCTCCTAGTCCAAGAAGTACCTATGTGATGGTAATTAATTCGGAAGAAAACCTCCTTTTGCATAAGTCACACAGGAAGGCAGACACTACAAAACACCAGCACACTAAAATCATTTAACCTATAGATTAACCCTGAAAGGAAGCTCTCCAAAGTTATTCTCTCTTAGCAGACTTGCTTACAAAACTATCAATATTTAGGAGTTTCTAATTTAAAGTTAACTACACAGAAAGCCAACAAGTACAAAGCATGTTATTTATGAAATGCCTGTAAAATTCTCACAATTTTCTTTTAAAATATTCATCTTCTCTCCTGAGCGCTGACAGCAAAGAACTTTCAGAGAAGAAGAAAAAAATGTCTGACTGAACTTTTAGTGAAACATTTTCTTCATACTTTTCAGCTCTCTGAGATCATTTATCAAACAAACTTCTGGGGGGAAAATAAATAAAAAAGAGGAATTGTTCCTGTATGGAGAAACATATTTTTTGGGGGAAACCATAAAAGATTAGAGTAGGAAATTGCTAAGTGTTCTAGGCGACTTTCATATTGTTTGGTGTCACTTATAATATTGAGCTAAAATTAGGCCTTGTAAAGAGCTAGATAGGCAAGTAGGTACACCGTAGATCATGTTCATTTTCTGTAGTGTTAATGCTGACTATTTTTCATTTACAATCTAATCATCAAAAGAGTATATTGCATGTCAAGGGTCTGTGACCGTGATTTAAAGAGTCTATGTCAAACTGCTTGGGCCTAAATGGCCTTTCTAAACTAACCTGGAAGATTTACTACGAACTAAACAAAAAATCTAATTCTGATCACAACTATTTTATAAAGTTTTGTGGAATGCCATAAACAACTGTGTTCACTCCAGCGAACTACAAAAGTTGTAATAATGGTCCGGCATCCCCACTTCGATCGTCAGGGAGGAAGGAGATACTTGGCCTCACTGTGGAAGGCTGTAATCACTTGGATAATTAAAAAAGCCATAAGACGACTGATGTTGCATTTTGCCCTATGAAAGCGACTGTGGTTTAACATGAGAATAGTAGAAGCAACTGTTACCCTAGATCATCTGCCAGACAAAATACGATAAATATATTAAAGGTTCATTGGCCCCAGCATCTCCATACATACACATATGGGGCCTCCAAATTCAGAGCTGAATAGCAAATAAACTCTATGCTGTCATGACTATTTAATAGATTCTATTGGTCAGGGTCTTGCATTGACAAGTTGTCATTGACTTGGTAGAAAAAATGGCAGCCAATGAAAATCAATCTTCTGATGCTCCACTGCCTTAAATACCAGTAGAGCAAACAAACAGCCCTAAACAATACAGCAGAAACCATATATCAATTACGCTAAATGCTCAAGCATTTTTACTTCACAGCCTGCAACATACAAATGTAGTATTCTCACCCACTGCAATGGGATGATAATGGCACTGCATTGTTCTAAGACATCTGGCAGCTAGATAAGGACTGCCTGCACTTAGATGATAATGAAAGTGGGCAGACTTAACATTGTGATTTGAAAATTTCTTGGGTCTCAGAAAAAGGTTCTATTAAGCCCACTGACCCCAATTGAATATTAATTAGCTAATTAACAGATTTATTGTTCCACGCAATTTCTGGAGAGGCAATTTTTTTTTCAAGTGCCATTATTTTTTTAAATTATTTTTTGCATTGTGTATAATTGAATCTTTGCAGCTGCCAGCATCTTCTGCATGATTTGGCAAAAAAAGGAAAGAAAAGCACTTATATATTTTTTTAAACAAATGTTTCCAATCCCGCCGGTTAATGTTTGGGGGTAGAGGAGAAGGAGGGGGAAGGAGATGGCTGATTTATGATGTACTCTACAGATTTATTTATTTTTAAAAAGCTTAACTTTAAAACGTCTACAATCTTTTTCTTTTCCTATGATGAGTCACTGGTCTATTTTTTAGCCTGGGGTTACTACTGAGTGCATTCATTATTCCCAGGAAAGGAACAGAAATCTGTTTCCCTTCTTTCTTTATACATCCCTTTTAATATTTTATATACAATTCTTCCCTTCTTCTCACCTACCATTTGTTCACTTTCCTTTTTCCAATACTTGGCTACTTCCTGCATCCTTACTGAAAGCCACCCACTACTTCGGCAAGTTGGCTTTTGTCTATTCAGCAAGGGGATGCCCTTGCACGGGGTAGGGTGACCAGATGTCCCGATTTTATAGGGACAGTCCCGATTTTTGGGTCTTTTTCTTATATAGGCTCCTATTACCCCCCACCCCGTCCCGATTTTTCACATTTGCTATCTGGTCACCCTAGCATGGGGTGACTTTCTTTTTCCTCAGCCACATTGAGCCCCGTTCCACTCTTAACATTTGGAGTGACCTAGCTACATCACTCAAGGGTGTGAAAAATTCTTCCATTGATCTAGCTACCACTACTAGGAGAGGTGGATTACCTCCATCAATGGAAAA
Source organism: Macrochelys suwanniensis (assembly GCA_033296515.1). Taxonomy (NCBI): domain Eukaryota; kingdom Metazoa; phylum Chordata; order Testudines; family Chelydridae; genus Macrochelys; species Macrochelys suwanniensis. Next base: position 96,574,940 of record CM065781.1, on the reverse strand, counting down.
ATCCCTTCCATTGATGTCGGAAGCATCTGCACTACAGAGCTATAGCAACATGGCTGCAGCACCAGAGCTGCACCACCAGAGCACCCATTGTGTCTCCATGCCCTCAATCTCCATTGGTTCAGAGTCTGAAAGCCCCAATATTTCTCTAAACCCTTAGATCAGTGGTTCCCAAACTTTAACAACCTGTGAACCCCTTTCACTAAAATGTCAAGTCTCGCGAACCCCCTCCTAAAAATGAATATTTCCAGGGATTTTCGCCTTTACCTGAGTATAAATTATAAAAGCAGTGATCTTGGAAATATAAAATTTGTTTGTATGACATGCTTATTACACACTATTTATTATTACAGTATTTTTATTACATTGTGAAAACGGCAACACTCTTCCAAGATCTCATTTTCGTAGCTTGTATCACTTTGATAAGCCTGTTATAAGACAAGGCTCCTATATTTCATTAAGGAGTATCAGATGTGAAACAGCATCAAGGTATTTAAGAAGCCAACTCAAATTGTTCCTCCTACACAAGCATTCAGGTCTTGAGCAGTCCAGGCAAACAACGCACGTTACAACAAAGCTTAAACTTGTTCTTCATAATAATTTTAAAAATAATACTAGCTGCCTATTTAATTTTAAAAACATAAAAAAATATCCACCTCCCTTTCCATTTCTTATAAAGAGTCTTGAAGTTCAAATCTCCTCAATGTGATAGATGTGCTTGCTTTGATCTGCTTAGCTCTTGGAAGTCCAGGGGCTCCGGGCTGCTGGCCCCGTGCTGTCCGGGATCCCTAGGGACAGCTCTGTCCGCCATTAGGGAATTTTTTCCCGAGAACCCCCTGTAACATTTCACGAACCCCCATGGGTTCACCAACCCCAGTTTGGGAACCACTGTCTTAGATACTGGTAAGGAGAGTTAAGCTCCCAGGCCACCTTCTGGGCCATTTCTGATTATTTTTATTAATTTTCTCTTACAGAGACTTGAGAGCATCCCATTTAACTCAACAATCAGTTGTAGAGGATCATCCATGGGGATGTGAGTAGTGTACAAAAAAGGCATGCATGAAATAAGCATTATTGCAAACCTTTCCATTACCTTTTACTGAATTAACATTTATTTCTAAATAGCCAGTTTGTGTGACTTAAATAAACCATCTTTACCAAAATCACCAATCAAGATATACTAAAGAGGGTGTAACGTTCAGTGGCACATTATAAGGAAGAGTGATATCACCCCATTGAAGTATATAAAATAAAGTTAGACACGACTTTGCAGTGAGGAATAGAAAAATACAAGGCCCAATTGCCAAACCTGTGTGTTTAGACAGAGCATCCAAGTTCCATTAAAACAAGTACTAATGTACCTAAGTGCTGATCTGGCCACCCAAATGTGGAATTTGCTTGCTCTGTATAGGTGCTGCTGGTTGACAATTGGGTCCTGCATATCCCAGGAAGGGATTTGTGTGTGTGTGTGTGTGTGTGTGCGCATTTTTCAATGTTAACCCACCAAGGTAAGTTTAGAAATGTGCAACACAGACATAAACCTCTAACTTGTTTTAAAGCCTCATTTGTTACTTTTTAAATATTAAAAACAAAACCTTTCTTCCACTGGCTCAAGCAGAAAGGATGGATTCCAGTGTTGCACATCACTCATGATTATATGGAGTCTCATGAGATTTGAATATTTTCCTAAAGCCCCAGCTCCTAGAGTTATATCCATGGGTTTAGAAAAAAGCTTAAACACAATCAAGTGTAACCTAAAGGCTCAAAAGCCAGATGGCAAATACAAAGCCCAAAATGTATTATTTTAAGTAGGGCTGTCAAGTGATTAAAAAAATTAATTGCGATTAATCGCACTGTTAAATAATAAAATACAATTTATATAAATATTTTTGGATGTTTTCCACATTTTAAAATATATTGATTTCAGTTACAACACAGAATACAAAGTGCACAATGCTCACTTTATATTTATTTTTATTATGAATATTTGCACTGTAAAAATAAAAGAAATAGTATTTTTCAATTCACTTAATACAAGTACTGTAGTGCAAACTCTTTATCATGAAAGTTGAACTTACAAATTTAGAATTATATACAAAAAAAACTGCATTCAAAAATATAACAATGTAAAATTTTAGAGCCTACAAGTCCTACTTCTTGTTCAGTGGATCGCTCAGACAAACAAGGTTGGTTACAATTGCAGGTGATAATGATGCCGCTTCTTGTTTACAATGTCACCTGAAAGTGACAACAGGCGTTCGCATGGCACTGGTGTAGTTGGCGTTGCAAGATATTTTCATGCCAGATGCGCTAAAGATTCACATGTCCCTTCATGCTTCAACCACCGTTCTAGAGGACATGCTTCCATGCTGATGATGGGTTCTGTTTGATAACGATCCAAAACAGTGCAGACCAATGCATGTTCATTTTCATCATCTGAGTCAGAGGCCACCAGCAGAAGGTTGATTTTATTTGTTGGTGGTTCGGGTTCTGTAGTTTCCGCATTGGAGTATTGCTCATTTAAGACTTCTGAAAGCATGTTCCACACCTCATCCCTCTCCGATTTTGGAAGGCACTTCAGATTCTTAAACCTTGTGTCGAGTGCTGTAGCTGTCTTTAGAAATCTCACATTGGTACCTTCTTTGCGTTTTGTCAAAACTGCAGTGAAAATGTTCTTAAAACGAACAATATGCTGGGTCATCACCCAAGACTGCTTTAACATGAAATATATGGCAGAATGTGGGTAAAACACGGAGCAGGAGACATACAATTCTCCCCCAAGGCGTTCAGTCACAAATTTAATTAACGCATTTTTTAGCATTGAAGCTGGAATGGTGGTCAAAGCATGAAAGGGTATACAAATGTTTAGCTTATCTGGCACATAAATACCTTGCAACGCCAGCTACAAAAGTGCCATGCAAACGTGTGTTCTAACTTTCAGTGACATTGTAAATAAGAAGCGAGCAGGATTACCTCCCGTAAATGTAAACAAACTTGTTTCAGCAATTAGCTGAACAAGAAGTAGGACTGAATGGACCTGTAGGTGCTAAAGTTTCACATTGTTCTGGTTTTGAGTGGAGTTATGTAACAAAAAAAAAATCTACATTTGTAAGTTGCGCTTTCACGATAAAGAGATTGTACTACGGTACTTGTATGAGATGAATTGAAAAATACTACTTATTTTATCATTTTTACAGTGCAAATATTTGTAATAAAAATAATATAAAGTGAGCACTGTACATTTTGTATTCTGTGTTGTAATTGAAATCAATATATTTGAAAATGTAGAAAAACATCCAAAATATTTAACAAATTTCAATTGGTATTATATTGTTTAACAGCATGATTCAAAGCGATTACTTTTTTTAATCACAATTAATTTTTTTGAGTTAATCACATGAGTTAACGGTGATTAATTGAAAGCCTTAATTTTAAGCCAATCTCATGATTTATTTGGGGCCTGTCTTTTTTTTGAATGCTTAGGGATGGCAATATTAAGATTCTCACTAAATTTCTTCAGATAACATTATTAGTGTTGTGTTATTGTAGTCCCTACAGGATCAGCCAGGGATTAGGCCCCTTGGTGGTAGGCATTATGGCTGGAGATTTCAAGTTAGGGGCACAGGTGGATAAACAGGCTAATGGAGTGGGGGACCAGGAGCACTCAAGCTAGGTGTGTTGCCTAGCTGGATGTCCATCGTCCTCAGTAGTTACTGGTGGCTGCCAGCCTAACCAGTGCTTACAAGGGTTCTTTGCTTGCTTGTTTAGTGGGTTGTTGTTAGGTTTTTTATTTGATTTGATTAGATTAAATTGCAGTGTTTTGGAGCAAGTACACCCCGTCTCCCCTTGGGGCAGGGCAAGGGCATCATGGGCCCACAGTTAAGTCCACCGGCCTGCCCTTAGCCCTCAGGGCAGTATGGCCCAATGGCCAGAGTCAATATGGTCACCCTTGCCGTCAGGGCAGTATGGCCTAATAGCCAGAGTCAGTCTAGGCGCCCTTGATGTCAGAGCAGTATGGCCCAAAGGCCAGAGTCAATATGGTCACCCTTGCCATCAGGGCAGTACAGCCTAATGTCTGAAGCCTATATAATCACTCTCTCACTCAGGCTGTATGGAATAGTCGCCACAGTCAGTATGGCTGACCACCTCAACACGGTTGTGTGGCCTAGGGGCCAGAGTTAATACAATTGCCCTCTCACTCGGGCTGTATGGCCTGCTGGTTAGAGTCAGGGAAGTGGGCTGCTCCCTGGGTGGGGTGGGGGAGGGGGGGAAGGAAGGTAGCTGGTGTAGGGGGACTCGGGCCCTCCCTCTTCACTGGGTCCCAGCCCAGGGCCCTAGTGGTGGCTCCTGTGGTGTGAGATGGCACCTGAAAACCTGGGGAATGACTTATTTGTATCTCAGGGCATAAATTTTGTACCCACTTGACTCAGACAGGTAACACTACCTGGTTTAAATTACAGTTTATCCTCTTTCTTGTTCTTTTCCCCTGTGAATTAACATTATATTAAGGCCACTTTCAGGCTCTCATATGGGGCAACCAGGATGTTCTGGTGAAAATGTCATCACCTCACTGAATCAGGTAAAAGAATAAATTGGAGCTGATAACATAGCACAAGATACCTACATGCTGTTTGACTATTTGTCTTATTTCTGGGAAGGAGCATGGAGGAGAGGTTAGAGGTGCTCAGATATTATGCTGATAAGTATTATAGCTGATAGACAGCTAGACAGATGATGGAGAAGAACGGGGGCCTTGATTCTACTCATTTGTGTGCTCTCCCATGCCTTTGCTCTGTGGCTTTGCACAAATCACTCAGGCCACAATATTCAAAGCAGCGACTGATTTTGGGTGCCTTCGCTTTTGGGTGCTCAACTTAGACCCTTGAAAAACGGATGCACCTAAATCAGGAGCCACTTTTGAAAACTACAGTCTTAACCGCTCTCTGTCTCCATTTATTTATTCTAAAACTGCTATAAGTTTTGATATACCTACCCCACAAAGGTGGTGGAAAGATTGATGATCACATCTGTTAAGCCAGAGCCAGATGTCAATGAGCTCTAGTCTGCACCAACAGGTGTACTCAGAAGCTCTCTAGCTGACTCAGCTGGAATTCCTCCAGGAATGGGAGAGCCCAGGCCAGAGTGCAGAATATGCTCCCCTTACACATGGCTTATGCCCCCTGTTTGCTGTGAGAGGAAGGCTGCACCCTTCCTGGCCCAAATGGGGAGGCTAGCAGCAATCTTAGCAGTACTATTGCACTCAGGGTAGGTTATGAATTAGATTGTGCCTGGCCCCTCTGCTGGAGCCGGAGATTGCTCATGCAATTCCCCTTATCATTTACGTACCTGAGTAGGCCTGGGAATTAACCAGCCTTAATCTGTGGACTTCATTTGGAAAATATCAAAGATCTCAACACTTTCTTATGATATTATTATTAATTATTAATTATTATTATTATTTGTATTGTGATAGCTCCCAGGGGCACCAATGAGGTTCAGGATCCCACTGGGCTGGGCAATTTACAGATTCATATAGGTAGACATACTCCTTACAGTCTAAGGCCGCAGTTCTGTGGACTTATACACATGCTTAACTTTATGCTCCGTGAGTAGTCTTACTGAAGTCAGTTAGGCTACTCACAATGCGTAAAGTTACATACATGTATACATACATGTATAAATCTATAATATCGGAGCCTAAAAATTTGTGCCTTGTAGAATTCATCAGATAGGTTCAGCCCCAAAGTATCTGAAACTGTTATGCCGTATTTCCAGAAGTATATTTATCCATTTCTAAAGTACACAGCCTTGAGAAATACAGGACAGGGTAATAGTCACTAGAGACAGGCCCAAACCATCCTCATTTAAATTTGGATCCAAATGTCAGTCTTCCCCATCCTTGAACTTTGGAAGTGTTTGGATCTGGGTCTTTAGTTTTGTCCACTACAGAAGAAAAAACAGCTGCAAAATTCAGATCTAGATTTAGATACTAGTAATCCTCACAATGCTTTGGGTTGCCTGGCTTTGGACTTTTGGTTTAGGCCCATCTCTAATAATAACCTAGGCCTTGATCCCGCAAAGAGAACTACACAGACAGACCCCTATGCCCTCATGAAACCCCACTGAAGTAAGGCACAAAGTGATATCTACATGGTTCTCTTGGCAGGCCCAAGTGAGGCAAGCCAGCTCAGTAGGGCATTCAAATTATGAAGGCTCTAGCTGGTTTCTGATTTTGATGTTTTCTTTCATGGCTATGGTCTGGGAAACCCAGACATGTCTGATAACCAATTAGCTTATTTAAAATACTAGGTGAAAAATTACAGGGAAATTGAACTAATAAGCAAATAAAAATACTAAGAAATACGATTTCTGTTTTTAAAAATATAAAGAATAGGAAGAGGGAAAAAAACAAGTACATCACTGGGATTATTGAGATATGCAAGACTGTGTCAGTAAAGATCCCGTGCTAGACTCATCAAAGGGTTGGTGGATAGTATTTCATACTGACTTTGACCTTCTACTCTAATGTAATTACTAGGATCATTTTATAAAGAAACAATTTAAATAACTTTTTTTTTTTTCAGGGAAAAAAGAAAGCAAGCCTTTTCCATTGCTGGCAACTGGAAAACAAAATGTTTGATTGAGGTCATCTTGACATCCATTAGTGTGATAAATGAAGTGGAATTCAAGGCTGTTCCATTATCAAGGTTCATTTTCGTTGTTCAGATCTGGGGGTTTTTCTCTTTTTTTTCCTTTTTTTTTTTTTTTTACACAACATGGCCTCAGACTCAAGGCTGATTACAATAATTACATTTTCTACCCATAATAGTACAAATGATTCAAAGAGTTATTCAGAATGTTTCAATGTCAGCACTTAGATAAATGCTCATTCTTTCATAGGGATTTCATTTTTTTTATGCAGAAGGTTAGTTAGTAGCTGCAATAACGGTATAGCTGTCAGAAAGCAGTGAATTTACATGCCCAGTAACTACATTCACAATTGTTTGGGACTCTGCATGGCAACAAAACCGAATGGGATACTAGATAATTTATAACTATGCCCCAATACAAGGAGAACAATTATACTGTGTGCAGTATAAATTGGCCATTATTTAGCTCAATTTTTAAAAATTATTTGAACAAAATGCCTATCCTTTCCAGGGCTATTTTCTTCGTAGTTCTAATTAGATACCCTAGGAATACAGGATGTGTAAATTTTGGCCAGCAAATATATTTATGGAATTTTAATTTGCTTCTTGTATGTATATTTTCTGCTCTGCCATAAACCTTGTAAGCTTCATCTTGAAGGTTTTTAATCCTGAAGGCAAAAAAATAGGAAAACGATAGTTGTACACCAGGTAGCTGCCATTTTTTTCTGGAGAGCAGCAAGACTCTCACTGTACGTCACTCCTCTGATACCATGACATTATTGCTGCGTGGTTTATGAGAGCAAGTTTTGCTTCTACAGAATTGACAAATTGAATCCTCCCATGGAAAATTTTTCTTCAAAAGAAAAGGTAGAACTGCACCCAATTGCTTGGGCAGGCTTGGGTCAACAGGTCCTGCGAAGCGCTAGACAAAAAGACCCAGTCCAATTCACACGGAGGTCTCTCGGCGTCTTGACTTTAATGGGATATGGATCAGGCCCTAAAACAGAGAGATAGGCACCAGAAAAGCCTCCAGACCTGCATTTATACTGTATAACCTTTATGCACTTTTGGGGTTTTTTTGATTCCGAAAGGATCAAAGTGCCCAGTCCGACTCCCATCGAAGACAATGGAAATGCTCTATTGACTGATCAAGCCCCAAGAGAGGAAAAAACAGAAGAAATCCAGAACAGCTTTTACAGTGCTTACAAATGTTCATAATTAGGAATCTCACAATGCTAAAAAATATAAAACAAAATAAGTGTGTACACTCTGGCAGAACGGTCAAGAATGAGCAAAATTAACTCCTTTATAATCCATGCTCTGCTTCCTGAGGTGAGCAGGGAGAGGGAGCAATAGAGGACTAGGGAGGAGGGAGTCTGTAAATCTGAACGAACAGGATCACTTAGCAGATACCTAGTGCTTTTAGGTCCCAAGCCCATTAAAGTCAGTGGGAGTCTTTTGAATAATCTTCAGCCAAAAATCTTCTTGCTTTTCAACTATCAACTCGCTTATCTTTGCAACACAGGTTGAACTCTAATGCCAGACCCGAGTAAACACCAGACTCTGGAAAAATGTGGCTCAAATCCATCTCTACTTCCAATACCCCTATGAGCAAATATTATTATCCCTACTTTACTGACAGAGAAACAGTAAGAAAAGTTAAGTGACTTGCCAAAGCCACCAAGGGATTAAGTGTCAGAACCAGGATTAGACTGCTGAAATGCCTGGTGCTCAGACCACTACACCTTTTTCTCAATTTTAAGTGCCTTAAGAAAATAATTAAAGCAATTTTTACTAGTGTGATTCACATTATCAGAGAGAGGAAGAACATTATCAGTGCAGATGCAAATCTGAAATACTCACCTATCACAGGACAATTCCTGCTTCCTCTGCTGAAAGATCAGACGTAGCTGATGGTATCAAAAGGCCCAAGAGTCAGCTTCTGCTCCCAGAGCTCTTTCTGTCCTGACTTCACTGTGTTTGCCTGAGTAAGCAAAATTTGGCCTGTCAGGAGCCTTTATAACAAAAGAGTGTAACTGGAGTGGGGTTTACCATGTTCTAGGGAGCCTTGCCAGCCTCCTTTCCCACTCCCAACATACAGTCTCAGTGTCTCTATGACCTAAACTGTCCTTATGCCTTCTGACCGACACACTGTTTTTGACTCCAACTGCTATAGTAACCAGAGTTAGGGGAAACTCAGTAGTTTTGGTTCAGAGTGCAAAACAGTTCTTTGGTTCCAGTTCCTGAAGGATTCACAACTCCCTCCTCACTCTCTTAAACACAAACCATTTCAAGCTTGAATGAAGCCCAGAATCATCAAGTTTCATCTGGTTTTGCATGAAAGTGACGTGAAAATTGGAGTTCAATGAAAAACAACATTAATCACCCTTAGTTTGCTTGTAACTGGGTGCAGGTTTGTAACAAGCCTGAAACTAGACAAGTGGGTTTTTTCCTGTTTTGTTTTTAATGACACCTTAAAATGTTCCATATCTTAATCTAATCTGCCTAGGAATTTGCACTGCACTCATCACCATGGTATCAGTGTGCCTTCCCTTGAAAAGGAGGAAGTTAAGTAGAATGCAGGACTCAAATGATTTAACAGAATAAAAATGGTGACCTGTAAAACTAAAAGATGGCGTTATAGCAGTAGTTATCCTGGAGAGAGAAAAGGAATATGCTACTTTTCTCCTAAAATGGAGTGTGTGGGAATAAAGCTAAATAACTAAAATGCCCCAAGTATTTAAAGGAGAAGTTTGCTCCATGTGCTGTTTTGTCTGATGAACAGCAGCACTTGGTGCTGGGAAAAGCTCAAAAAATTCAGCATCTGATATCTGGTGCCAAGACACTACCGTGATAGGCCCACTAGAAAGCTGAAGCGATATTAGACAGAACTTACTACACTGCAAAGATCAAGTTTTGCTGCTGAGCCAATAAGACAAAGTTCTTGCACATGGTAATAATTACGTTTGTGTCCATCTAATTAAAGCAAAACCAACCTCATCTCACAATCCTCTATGGTGCAAAATGTCAGAGTGACTCAGGGGCAGAACATGAGAGAGGCAGTTGCAGTGCTATCCTGCGAATATTTTAGCCATGGTCTCCCCCAGAATTTCCCGCTGGCCTTTTGCCCATGAAACCCCTCAGGTATATGTACTACAAGAGCTGGGATGAGAGACTGCAGGGAACCAATTCATTTATTTTTCCATTTCAATAAAAACCTCTCTCACAGCCATAATGGAGGAGGGAGGCAGAACCACTTGGCCAACAAACTTAATAATACTAAGTGGACGCCACTGGAAATGTTTATACTTTGTCCCTTAGAAATGTTTATGCTGTAGTGAAGTATTTAACTTATCAGTTTGAAAGAGAGTGGTTTTCTTATTCTGGGAACATTTGGTAAAGACCTTTCACTTTTTTCAGTCTGGTCCATTCTAAAGACAAGGATAAGTCAGCTTTGGCAGGAATAGTTCAGTGGTATCCAAAGCACTGATGTGCTTGCTGGAAGGAGCCCTTTGTTAAATATTTGCCACCAAATTGAAGGGAGGATTTGGGGAGATTTCCTTGCTTCTGATGGAACTCATCCCTCTCTGGATTTTAAGTCACCCCAGCCAGAGCTGACTTATCCCTGGGGCTCAGAAAACACAGATACGCCGCCAATATTTTGCCTTTGGAATGGATCAGACTTTACCAACCAGCAGTTTTTTCTTCAAGCTTTCCTGGAGGAAAGCCCCTTTTATATTGCTGCCACCCCCTTGCCTGGTCACCATTTCCAGCTGCATACTGTGGTATTCTAGCAATATAGCAGTAAAGTTTTTAGGAACAAACTATTCACATTTCCAGCATATGCATTTCACAGACATTTTCTTGCCAAGTGATGTTGCCTCCCTCCTTGATTATTTTTATGACAAACGATGTTTTTTACCTGGGAAAACAATACATACATTATTTCACTCATTCACCTCTTCTCCCCTTTTTGACTGTGAGCTATGAGATATACCACAGGGGCAAATTTTGTGGAATCCTCTTAGTGGCAACACCTCCATGATCCAGAGAGGTTTGATGCAGCTTATGTACTAATTTGAGTCATGGGGCAATTCAAAATTATGCAAAACAGCATCATAGATTTTCAGACCAGAGGCCATTGTGTTCTTCATAGCCATCTGCATAACACAGACCACAGAATTCCACCAAGTAATTTTTGCATCAAGCCCTTTTCTCCTACTGAATAAACAGTGTCACCATCTTTTGGCTCTTGGTCTTAGCCAGTGGCTAGAGGACAGGTGTCCCCATCACAAGAGCCTTTGGCATTGAGAGCCTCAGTTGGCACTCCGACTCTTGTTGTCCAACTATAGCAAGGGCTGAATGGGCATCGAGACTAAACCACCCTCTAGAGATAGTCCCTGTAGACAGGATCAGAGCATGCTGGTGGTGCAGTTTGGGAATTGGGGAATCATGCTGTTGCTGCCCATGTTCTGTGGAAAAATAGAAGTTCTTCAGTTTCCAGGGTTACCAATCTGCTGCCTGCCACCAGCATCAAATTTCACAAAATGCAACTTAAAAATGAATATAAACTCTTCAGGACAAAGATTATGTCTCCATATATGCCTCCACTATGCTGAGCACAGCTGGGGGTTACTGTCATATAAATGATAATAAAAACAAACTGCTGATCCAGCTGCAGAATCTGATAGATGGCAGGTGGTTAGGGAAGGGAACCAAATAGTGTGTGTGCACTCCAAGGGACAAAACCTGTCCCTTCCTCCAGAAGGCGAGGAGGGCTTTCTAGAAGCAGAACCTGAGCATTTCTGCTATGCAAAATGGAAACAGGTTTTGCAGAGGGATGTACTCACTTCCTGTGAGCCATGGGGTTCAGTTCCTCAGGGGCTCCCTGTGTTGGTACATCTAGGGGAGGCTGGAGGTAGACACGCAGGAGGTGAAAGTGACAGTTCTACTGCTATGCAGATCCTCTGCTTTTTATTCCCCTGGAGGAGAGGAAGGTGAAGGCACTAAGGCCAGGTAGGCCAGGCCAGTATTTAGGCTTGTTCTACCCCCATTCAATGTCTAGCCCAGTTACTAGGGCTGGATGTTGGGAAGCAAAATCTTACCCAATGTTGTTAGCTAGATGTAAGTCTGCATATTCCTAGAGATCCACATGAATTAAATAAACACTATTGTTTTTCCTTTTCTAAACCAAGTCACACTGCATTTATTTCAGTGTGATGTATAAAAAATCCTCGGGTGTGGAGCTAAAAGATATTGGCACTATATTTCAAGTGTTGCCCACTGTGTAAAATGACATGCCCCTTAATACCAGCTTGTACAAGATCTATATATGCCAGTTTACTTATATTGTGATACTCAAGGGGAACTCTATATATGCATGCCCCAATTTGCTGATAACTCATAATCTTTAAAGGAAACATTAAATGCCTTCCTCAGATAATCTGCCCTTGGCTTTGATTTAAGATGACTGTTGTTCTGCTAGGATATTCAGAGTATCCAGAGTACAAGGTGATGGCGTGGTACAGAATACATAATTCTCTCCAGATGACGTTCTAATTAAACATTATGTTCTGCATCTATTTCCTTAGTTACTTCATTTAAGGCTACTTAAAACAAAGATCAGCCTGTTTTCCTATACAACTATCCAGATGACAATGAACATCAAAAATGAGATAAATCATTGAAAATTTGTGGCCCGCTTACCAAAAGCTCTTTCTGTTGCTGGAAGAAAATGTTAATACATAATAAAAATAAAATAATAAAGGGCTCTGGGAACAAGGGTGAAGGGGCCAGGCTGTGTTCTTGTCCATCCTCTTGGTTGAGGGTAAGGGGCCAAGCAGGGCCCTGTGCACTTGGAGATGAATGCATGCCTGCACAGATGGTGTCGATGGGAGGGCTTCGGCTTCCATGACCATTGGATGCTGTTCTGAGATGAAGGGATGCTGGGGAGATGGGAGCTACCTGGCCAAGAAGAGAAAGAGCATCTTTGGATACCAATTTGCCAACCTACCGAGGAGGGTTTTAATCTAGGTCCAAAAGGACTGGATGACAAAAGCCCACAGGGAAGCATACAAAAAGGGCTAGATGTTGAGGGGCACGTGGAAAATTACAATAGGATCATAGACGCAACAAGAGGGAAATCAGTGGGGGAATCCGCTCAGCATCTTAGATGTCTATATACAATTGCAAAGAGTATGGGGAATAAACAGGAGAAGTGGAAAACTTAGTACATAATCTAAATTATGACAATTGGCATCAGAGAGACTTGGGATAAATCTCAGGACTGGAATATTGGTATAGAGGGGTATAGCTTGTTCAGGAAGGACAGGAGAAAAAAAGGAGGTGGTGTCACATTATACATCAAAAATATTTGTTCTAAGCTCCAGAAGGAGGTGAGAGACAGACCAGTTCAGAGTCTCTGGGTAAAGATAAAAGGGGGGGGGGAGGAAATAGGGTGATGTCATGGTAGGGGTCCATCAAATCAGGGTGAGGAGGTCGCTGAGGCATGTTCTAGAACAAATAAAAAAAATATCCAAAACACCAGACCTAGTAATAATGGAAGACTTTAACTACTCAAACATCTCTTGGAAAAGCAATACGGCAAAACACAAAATTGGGGACAACTTTTTGTTTCAGGAAGTGAAGGAAGTAACTAAGGGCACAGCCAATTTAGACTTGATTCTGACCAAAAGGGAGGAATTGGCTGTGAATCTAAAGGTGGAAGGCAATTTGGGTGAAAGTGACACAAAATCATAGATTTAATGATTCTAAGAAAAGGAAGGAGTGAAAGCAGCAGAATAAGGACAATAGACTTCAAAAAAGCAGACTTTAACAAACTCAGTGAACGAGTAGGTAAGGTCCCATGGGATGAAAAATGTAAGGGATAAAGGAGCTCATGAGAGCTGCCAGTTTCTCAAAGAGACAATAAAAAAACACACAACTGTCGAATATCTCAGGAAGAAGGAAAGATAGGAAAAATAGTAAGAAGCCAATATGGCTCCATCAGGAACACTTAAATGACCTGAGAATCAAAAAGGAATCCTGCACAAAGTGGAAATATGGACAAATCACTAAGGAGGAGTTCAAAAGAATAGCACAAGCATGTAGGCCAAAAAAAAAAAAATCAGAAAGGATAAGGCACAAAATGAGTTACACCTAGTCAGGGACAGAAAAGTCTATAAGACGAGGTTTTTTTAAATACATTAAAAGCAAGAGAAAGATGAAGAAAAGTGTAGAGCTAATAACTGATGACAAGAAGGCTCAGATGTTTAATGCCTATTTTGCGTCACTCTTCACTAAAAAGGTTAATGGTGGCCAGATACTCAACACAATTAATAATAACAAGGGCAAAGGAACACAAGCAGAATAGAGAAAGCACACGTTAAAGAATATTTAGATAAGTTAGAGATTTTCAAGTTAGCAGGGCCTGACAACATTCACCCTAGTACTTAAAGAACTAGCTGAAGCAATCTTGGAACTGTTGGCAATTATCTTTGAGAACTCATGGAGTATGGAGGTCCCAGAGATCCCAGAAGAAGGGCAAACAATACCTGATACCTATCTTTTAAAAAAGGAACAAAGACGACCCACGGAATTATAGCTCAGTCAGCCTAAATTCACTACCTGGAAAGATATTGAAACAAATTAGAGAACAATCAACTTGTAAGTACCTAAAAGATAATGGACTTATAAAGAATAGCCAGCATAGATTTGTCAAGAACAAATCATGCCAAAGTAACCTAATTTCCTTCTTTGATGGGGCTATTGACCTAGTGGCCAAGAGGGAAGCAATAGACATGATATGTCTTGCTTTTAGTGAGGCATTTGACATAGTCCTGCATGACAGTCTCAGAAGTATACTAGGGAAAAGTCTTTCAAATTAAATTACTATCAGGTGGGTGCACAGCTGGTTGAAAGACAGCACTCAGAGTAGTTTTCAATGGTTTGCTGGGAGGGCCAATCTAATGGGATGCTGTAGGGATCAGTCCGGGGTCTAGTACTATTCAGTATTTTCATTAATGACTTGGCTAATGGAGTGAAGAGTATGCTTATAAAATTTGGGGATGACACCAAGCTAGGAGGGGTTGCAAGCACTTTGGAGCATAGGATTAGAATTCAAAATGATCTTGACAAACTGGAGAATTAGTCTGAAACCAACAAGATGAAATTCAATACAGACAAATACAAAGTAGTTCACGTAGCAAGGAAAAATCAAATGCACAACTATAAAATGAGGAATAACTGGCTAGGTGGTAATACTGCTGAAAATGTTCTATTGTGAATAGCCTGAAAGGGAACAATACTAGCTGTTTCCACAGAATGTTTCAGTTTCAGCAAAACGGCATTTCCCAAAAGCAGAAACGTTCCCCTGGAAAATGTTTGACCAGCTCTAGAGGAAATGAAACTAGTTCCAAGGAATAGACTCGAAGGGAGCATCCTGGCTGCACAGCAGGGTGACAGACTGGCCCCTAGAGGCAGCAGCAATGCAGCCTTCTGCCCATCCTCTCAGCTAACCGACCAGTGGCAGGTGATGAGAAGGAAGGCTGAGTTTTTTGAGGGCTGCTGCTGCTCTGTGCAGCTTCAGGCTGCTCTGTACTCCTCCCTCCTCTCCAGTTGGGAGAGGAAGAGGTGTCAGTCTTTTTCATTTTTTAAAAACAGTCCAAGTAGCATCCTTCTGAACATATTGTCTGTTTATTGTTGTATGATCTAACAGTCAACTTACTGCTGAGCCGTCATAGGCAGGAATCCCTGGAGTAATGACACAGTGGTTAGTAAGCAAAATGCCATGTTTATTTATTAGTGGAAGAGGGTACAGAAGCATCTCCTCTCCTGGTGCTGATATTGGTGTTAGCTGATGCTGTGTTGCCAACTGAGTTTAAACACGAGTCTCATGCTACGAGGGATTTTTCTGAAGGCTCTAGCACCTGAATTCATGTGTTTATGTGAGAATCTCAGGTTTGTTAAAAAAAACAAACCTGCAAAATTTCTAGCTCTCATGGTGGTGGGAAAAAAGCTTGAAAATGTGAACCTGAAAGACTCCAACACCCGAAGATAAACAGAGAACCTGCCCAGGTTTGTTTTTTTTTAAACCTCATGATTTTTAAACCAATCGCATGATTTTGGGGGACCTAACTCATGATTTGGGTTTGACAATACTGCTAAGATTTTCCTCTCCCCCAGAAAGAACAGACATGCCCATGAACTTCCTCTCAGAACTGAAGTATCAGAGGGGTAGCCGTGTTAGTCTGGATCTGTAGAAGCGACAAAGGGTCCTGTGGCACCTCTGTTAGTCTATAAGGTGCCACAGGACCCTTTGTCGCCTCTCAGAACTGGTTGCTGAGCAGGGGTCCTCCTCTATGAGAGGAGCCATGCCCTTTGGGGGTGGTCTCTGCCAAGGATACTGCCAGAGGGCTGCTTCGTTCAGTGGCTGAGTTCTAAGTGGCTGAGCATAGCAAGAAGAGCTTCACAGTGCCCTGCCCAGACCCTCTTTCTGGGGAGCTTGGCCCTTAAAGGCACAGTCCCCAATACCACAGATGCTAAGGAGCACTCACTGTTCTAGCCAGGGGAGTAACACTGTTGCAATAGGAAGTGCTGTATCTTTGTCTTCTCATATATGAGATCCACTGTTCCTCATATATAGAAAGACAAGTCAGCTTGTATTCAGTGGAGTTAGGGGTTTTGCTTTTTAATTTCAAATCTGCCTCATTCTATCAGTCCTGCACTGTACACTTCTGGACTAGGTCTTTCTTTGCTAAGGTAGTTTGGGGTGGGGTGGGGCTGGGATGAGGTAAGAGGGTTTTATCCACTCAAAACCTTTCTGGTGCCACTGTGCAGGGCCTAATAGCATAGGGAAAACTTGTCCTCCTCTCCCTAGCTTGGGGAAGCAGTGATATCTTCCCTCCCACCACACACTTTCTTGGCTCATATGGCTTTCCTGTCTGTTTCAGGAGCAGGGTATACAAAAGAACACTGTGGCAGTGTCCTAGCTTTCTTAGAGCTCCTTAAAATATTAAAATTACTTTCAGTTCTGTTGAGCATGGCAGCACTCAATGGGCAGCAGCCAGCCCAAAGCTCTGCTCTAGCTAGCACACCTGACCCAGTGTCTCTTGCCTCTTCTGGTCAGTGTCTTCTGCCTCTTTTGGCTGTTTTCAAATCCTGGTGAAAATTCTAGTATGGATCCTCCTGGGAAATTTCATCTAGACATTAAAAATGAGCAATGAAAGGCAACAGGCCACAAGTTGATCAAGCATGATTTAGGCGTTAAAGTAATACAAATAACAATAGTACACAATATCCATGCATCTAATCATAATCCCTACAGCAATGTCTGAACAAAGCCACAAAGTCTCTGTTTGTCTTTTCCTGGATTATGGATAGGAGCAGTAAATGGAAAAGCAATATGGAAAAATAATAGCTTGCTTCCCATTTTGATATGCTGACCTGTTTATAACACACTAAGGGGGAGAATTTTTGTGGGAACGCCTTGTTAAATTATTGGTAGCACATCCCTTGCTCTTAGTGTAGGAGATTGGTACAGTTGCCAAAACAGCCAGATAATCACTTATCTAATGTATCCCTTTAAATGAAAAGTAATGGCTGAAAAAAAAATAGTGGAGTGTTCAATATTACATGGGAAACTAAACAGTTAGTGTGTCAATTTTTCTCCCCATCTTTCATTTGATATTCCCAGAAAAAGGCTCTTTGCCAAACAAGCACACCTCAGCCTCATATTTATATATAGAATTATATTCATGTTTCCTGTAATTTCAATACCAACATTTTTCTTATTTTCAAATATAGGTATCATTATTCAAACAAGACCTTTCCTTTTACAATCTACCTCCTCTCTTCACCATTTCATGGAGTAGAGTCATTATTCTGCGCCTGTAATATTACAGTAATTTCCATGGCATCAGATTGTAATGATACAAACATTGAGTGGATAAGGTAGAAGGGGGATGAGGAACAAAGCTCCTGCTCAAACATGAATTGTTTGGTAATTAGCATTAATGAGAAGGGAACTGCAGCACATTTCATTGAGGGAAAATGAATAGTTTAAACCATTTTTAAGGGTTGCGTTAGATTTGAAATAGCTCATTGAAGTACTTTGGAGAGGTTAAATAATTAGCTCTGTCTTTTCTAATGAAAGGAAAAGGGACAGGAAAAGGGATTCATTTAATAAAATACAGGGAATTACTGTTGACATCAGTCGCAAACAAAATGTAGGATAACAATGAGTATCCACAGCAACTTGAATGTCGGCTGCCTGAATGGCGTAAACTGGATTGTCCTTACAAGTCATATAGCTGGGCTGTATACTGTAGAGATCTAACTTTAGGGGCCAGTTCCTCAACTGATGTAAATTAGTGTAGCTCCATTAAAGCCAATGGTGTTGTGTTGATTTACATTAACTGGTTTATATTTTGTTCTGATTTGGGGTATTTATTTTAGGCAAATTGTGGTTAATTTTCAAGAGTAAAAACTCTTTATGAGGGTTTCAAAATGTATTTGTCATGAATTATATAATTATACTGATAAAACTTGGCTCCAACAGATGCCTCATGCTTCTGGGAATGGGATCTCATGAGCCTGGCAGAAATTTAGGGTCCACTGGCCTCCTCTGCAAATTATTTTCGACCCCATCAGACGATGAACGATGGATGTCTTGTGAAGCCTATTAAATGTCTGATGTGGTTTTATCTGCTTTAATCCATTTAAACCTGAAACTAAGAAGCCATGGAGAGGCTGCATAGTTTAGTAGCAAGCCCATGGATTGCAAGTCAGGAGACCTGGGTTCTGTTCCTCTCTGCCACTGATCTGATGGGTGACCTTAGGCATGTCACCTCTCACTTCTCCTTCTATCGCTAGTCTATTTAGAGTATAATCTATTTAAGGCAGGGATTGTTTCTTACTATGTGTATGTATGCAGCCTAGCATAATGAGCCCCTGAATGCAGCTTGGGCCTCTAGTTTTGACTATCATACAAATAAATAATAACTATACATTGTGCATTGTTTTATCTAATGTAACCTCATCCAGCTCTTTCTTTTATATCACCCATCAGTACCGCACCACATGCATACATTAAAAACACAATTTCCATTTGAAGGGGCCTTAACATTAATCTTTTCATTGCTTTCACTGTTCCCCTTGGTATTCCTGTTAGGTCTCCAGGAGGGATGCTGCTGGCTGTTCTGCATTTTTCATGACTGAAGTAAGGCTTGAGCAAAGAGCAGTGTCATGAATTGTACTCTGAAGATCTTTAAGACTTGGACTCATGAAGATCTCTGGCAGTAGGACCTTCCACAGCTGATACAGAACACCCAGCACATGAGAGTTTCATACTAGACTTCATCAGCCATAGCATCCCCACTGCTGCTGTCATGGGAGAGGTGGGCCCTCACCCACTGAAGGCTTTAACCATGGCACCAGGACCTAGAAAAGGATGTATATCTAGATGGGGAGATTGTGCTATGATCTGTTGTGCTCATCCGTTCGTGTTGCCTAGCAACACGTACATAGATTGCTGTACGTTGGCCCACTGGGAACTCCCACATAAAACTTTCCTTGGCAAACCCAGGTAGAGTAGCTCAGTCTGGAGTCAATACAGGCAAGTGTCACTGTGGCACCTGAAGAGAAGTGATCTATTCCCTTGGCTAGTTGGAAATAGAAAGCTGCATTTCCACCTATCCCTGCTACTTGAATATCCAGGAGCAGGAATAAGTTCAGTAGAAGGCACATGATAGTCTAGGCAACTGTGGGTCCCATTTACATTATTCTCATTTCCATTGTTGGATTTAGGGTGCTGGGTGGTATTAATGGCCTGTAATATACAGGAGATCAGACTAGATGATCCAGTGGTCCCTTCTGGCCTTAAACTCTATGACTCAGAAGATGAAACTGTGAACCGTGTTGACGGGCAAATGGCAGACACCCTCGGCAGAAAGTGAGGTCAAAGCTGCAAAGAGTTTCTCTAAATACTTCCCCATCTGTCCACCATCACTTTTCTTTCCCCTTAGATTGAACTTGAAGCAACTAATTTCCATTCTCATCTTTCTCCATCTCAGGCACTGGGACATTTCAGTAATAGAGCTGTCCATATTTCATAAGAGTGAGATATAGAGCTGGGTGGCACTGAAGCCAGTAGTATGTATCCCCAGCTCACCTAGCGCTCTGATGAAAAGGAGGTGGAGAGAGGATGGATCCCAGAGCACAGATGATTATTTTGTGGAGGAGATTCAGCTGCCCATCATGAACCTTTGGGATCTAGCCAAGAGCAATGAGCAAAAACAAAAAGAGATTAATGCAATTCCTTCCTCTCTTCCTTGGCCTTGTAGCTGAGTCAGTAGCATCTTCTCATCAATTGTGTCAATAGATAAGTTGTAGGAGCAAAGATGTATCATTTAGAGAAATATGGATCTCTATGTACCCTCTCCACTAAGCAAGAGATATACATCTTTTATAAATGTCTCCTACTCAAGAATTTGGAAATTGTACACTCATTCACTTTATGTAGAGCTAAGATTTATAAGGCAAGATGGGGAAAATGCTAGCTAAAGCAATGGATACTGTTATATTTATATTCCATTTGGGATTATAATGAGGTGGTTAATACAGAGATACAAGACAGTAATAAACCACTGACTTTTACAGATCTCTATATGAATCTGAATTATTATTTGGAGACCAGGAGATCAGTGATATACAATAGCACATGCAGCTTTCTCCCCCCTCACCTCTGCCAGGTAAAGCAACAATCTCAGAATTTCTCTCTGTCTCAACAGATTGTGCAGACAATAAAAGCAGTAAATCCACTCTAGACTCCAAGGGAATGTTTTTATTGGACAGCATTTTATTAATGGAGTATGGATCAACTAATATCAATTAAAATATTCCTTTTAAAGAGGAATCCTTTCTCCTCCGCACAAATGGTGCTAATTTTTAAATCACTTAATCGTGTGGAAAATTCTACCTTGTAGCTCAAGATAGATTAACTTTTAGCATCAATGAAAGGATTGGAAATAATGTTTTTGCTTGTGGGCGAGAGAGTTAATTAGTAGCAAATGATCCGCTTTTAAGTAACATACAAGTAACTAAACTAACTTTACATTTTCATATCTTTGAAGCTAACAGACTCATGGAACAATTGAGACATTCCATTTATGGGGGGCAGCGGATGTGCTCAGTATACAGTAATTAAAAAGGAATGAAATTGTGCCTTGTGTGTGTGAATTTTCAAAAGTCAATAGTGATTTTTGGTGCCCATCTTGAGAAAATTTGAAGGGGCCTGATTTCAGGTGGTGGGAGCTCAGCACTTTCTGAAAAGCAGGCCCCTTTGACGTTGCTTCAAGCTGGGCACTAGGGTGACCAGACAGCAAATGTGAAAAATCAGGATAGGGGGTGAGGGGTAATAGGAGCCTATATAAGAAAAAGACCCAAAAATCAGGACTGTCCCTATAAAATCGGGACATATGGTCACCCTAATGGGCACCCACAAGTCACTTTTGAAAAATCTTTTCTCTCCTCCCTTAATAAATTACTTGTGAATTCAGATGATATTTCATTGAGGTATTCAGTCCTCCACTAATCCTTCCCATTCATATTCCCCTTACAGCTGGTAGTCATGAAGTAAACCTATACAAAACCAGGGTCCCTTTTGCCTTTACACTGAAAATTTCCTGGATTCTATGGAGACTGAAATGCATGACGATTTATACGAAGGAAGAAAAAAAAATGAATAAAATGTTAAAGGAAATGATCCAGAAATGCTGAAAGAAAATGAAGGACTGAAATAATCTATCAATACTTTATGTAGCAGTATAGATAAAAGAAAAAATACTGTTTTTTTATTGAGAATCCTTTTTCTTCCCAAAGAAGTTGTTTATGCAGAATCTCCTGAGAAGCTTCATTCTTTATTTATATATCCATATATATGAGTGGTGGTAATTTGAAGTCCTCCAAACAATCACCTGTAAATTATAATCTTTTCAAGCAGCAATATATATTCACAAATCAGTCCCAGGACACTGAAATTATACGTGAAACGGTCTATTTATATCGCCCCAGACATGGAAGGAAAATTGCCATTTTATAAGAAAGAAAATTTCTTATTAACGTATATAGTTAATTGGATAATAAAAAGAGAAAAGCCCTTTAAAATTCCTGGGATGATGAGAGAGTCAATCTATTTAATTCCAGAGCAGAATGATTTACCAGGATAGAGATACTTCCGCCTCTTCATACTGTACAAGGTGCAGATTTATCAACTGTACAATACTGCACAAAATTCCCAAATCTTTCTTCGCCCCTCTCCCCCCCACACACACACCTGGGGTATTTGCACACAAACAACATACGACAAGAACAAGGAAGTGTTCCTCTTCTTCCCAATTATCTCGCTTAATGTATTTTTTTGACATATGTTTAATAGCTGAGCCACTCATGCTGTAGAAGTTAGGCCACATTAGCCACCTCTGTTAGAAACCATTCTTTTTAGGGATTTCTAGGGGAATTTAAAATGTGCTCTGGGCTGAAACTTATTTAGAAAACAAAATCTACGTAGCTGTGTTTTTAACTTACACGAGACGTTCTAAAGCATGGAAAGAAGTTTTCTTCTCAGATGGCCGCCATGCCTTTGGATTGCTGGGACATCCAGTCACAAGATCCAGGCTGAAGTAATTTGCCTGCAAGATGGGGGAATAAAGGACTCAGGTTATTACTTTAGCAAAACACAAACAATAACAAACTAAGTCATAGGATCTTCCCACCCTTGATCTCCAGAGAGACTGCTGCACGGGCCCTCTTTAATTGCTGCCTGCACCTCCCAATAGACACACAATTATGGAAAGTAGCAGGTGCTTGCTTCTCTCTCAGTTGGTGATCTGAACTTTTTGAAAATCAGATCTCATAACCGCATGTTTACTTTTTCTTCCTGATAGCTTCAGGGTGTGTCACTGCTGCAAATACCAGGAATGAAATCCTGGCCCATTGAATGGCAACATTCCTATCGACCTCAGTGGGGTCAGGATTTCACGCTTCTGTTTATCAGTTGAGGGTGAACATATCTCTGTTAAGGATCTATAGGAGCCTTCCCTAAATGTGCTCAGTGGAGTTCCCCAGTGTGATGCTGTGGCTCTTCAAGTTAGCAGAGAAAGGCATAACATGATCCAGCGGCTGGAAGCTGAAGCTAGATAAAGTCAGACTGGAAATAAGTCAAATTTTTAACAGTGAGGGTAATTTACCATTGGAACAAGTTACCAAGGGTCATGGTGGAGTCTCCCTCAGGGCTATTTTGTATTCATCAAGATCAATGTTTGAATTAGGGGATAGATTTGGTTTTTTATTTATATATATATATATATATATATATATATACACACACACACACACATGCATACATACACACACATATTTATAGTTTGCTTTTCTTTGGCATTGTCAATATATTACATTAACAGGACTCCCTCTAGTGTAGAATTGAATATATATTAAAAGATTAAATTTATTCTCAACTAAAGTCCCTGGGCCATATCCTTAACTGGTGTAACTCAGTGTGGCTTCATTGATTTCACTGGAGTTACACCAATGTACACTAGTGGATGATCTGGACTCTGTGTAGGCTGGTAGATAAGGCCATTATTGTTGAGAAGTTGTGAGTTCATATCTTATATAGGTTGTGCATTTTTCAGAATATCTTTTCCCCCTCTGAGTGAGTTTGTGGAAGAACCTGGACATGAAGCCAGCAGATGACATCAATTGTGAAGGACACTGTAGCAAGTGTTCACTTAAATTGTGAATGTACTTTATTGCGGACAAGATGTCTTTTTGCAGCTTTTCTTTTAGTAAATTACTTTCTTGACTCTCCCCATTAACCATCGATAGAAATGCAAATGAAAACATGATCATCTCTGTAAAATCTGATAGATCTAACATATTATTAGATGAATCATTCACCCTGATTATTGGGTAAATACCGCCAAGTATTTCATTTAAAAAAAGTTGCTGTAGCCGCACTTACACTTACTTTGTGTTCACCTTCCATGAACATTTGAGCAATCAAGTTTTACTTGCACAAATGCTTGTGGAACACGAATGATAAGCTTGCACACATGAGTATTTTCACTTGCTGTATTTTCGGTGGAATATGACATGTTGTGAAACCTTTGTCAGAGGCTTGGCACAGAGACAATTAAATGAGCCAGACTCGAATGTGACAGCATGCTTTGAAAATAGGATTAAGCATGCCTACACAATTACTTTGTGTCAAAGATTGCAGTGATGACAGAACATTATAGACCTGTAAATGCACTAGAGTAGGTATATTTTACATGGCACGGAATAGCATTTGACACAGCAATGGGAGTGTTGCCAGTGTTCTTGCACAGGGACAATTAATGTGATCTAGACCGGGATCTGATTGCAACTTTCACAACTTGGGCCTTTCACACACGCATGCAATTATTTTGTGTAAAGGTGACATGATCAATTTGAATTTCATTGTGGGCTAATTTCCCTAGGAATAATGCCTTGGGAAAGCCTGTGTGACCCTGGAAGGAAAAGATATGGTATTTTCTAAACCACCCTAATCCTGCTCATCTGGTACCTCTGCCTGAGTGGCTCCCGTAAATCCTCTCCTTAATTGAATGAAGGTAATTCTTATAATCAGTGGTAGAAACAGTATCATGTAACTTACGTGGCCAAACACAAGTAACCAACACAGCTCAAATTTCAAATACTCACTGTGAGCTGTCCAAGATGCATCCACTGAAGAAAAAAAATTGTCCGGTAAATGTGAATACTGGACAAATTCAAGGAAATCGTGATCTTTTTGTGGACATTTTGCTAGGAGGAATAAAGGTTATATTTGTCAAGGAAATTATGCACTGTGAATTATTTGCTCTGCTAATAAGCTGCTTCCCTGAGATACCAAGATAGATAACGTGATTATGCATCCTGGGCCTGTCTCTCCGCTCACTTTCAAGGGTATAAATCAGGACTCACTCCATTGAAGTTAATGGAGTCGCTGCAATTTTACATCACTGTAAGTGAGAGGAGAAATCAGCTCCCTTGTTTTAGGATTGGAAAAGTATGATGACAAGAGAATATTACACTGTAATATCCAATCATTTTGTCTATTTTGCACATTATTTATGTAAAAGGTTCTTGCAAATAAATACTCACAGAAGCATCTTAGATTTGCAAGGTGGACATGAACTATTTTTTAAAAGTGCCTTGCAACATGCAATTGTTCACTAAGTGCCAGATACTAATGGAGACTCTGGTCCTATTCGTTCATTTCCCAGGACCTACTGAATTTTACAAAGCCTTTCAGAGAGAGTTCAAGTTGAAAATCACCCCGACTGTGCAAGACCAAATAAAGGCTAAGAAGGGACCAGAAAAGATTTGATCGTGACCAGGGACCCAGTGTCATTCAGATGGTTACTTTGAAGATCTCACACATTATTAAAGAAGCAGCGTGCAATCAGGCTAGTGTGAGCTGTAAATCAAATGTCCTCAAAGAGTAAAATGTGAACCACCTGGCGCTGTGATCTGTAGCTCAGACATGATAGTACCTTTGATAGTTTAAAACCAAAAAAAGAACATATGTGGGCTGTAGCTATAGAATAAGTGAGAATATTGTTATTGCTTTGGAAAGTTCTGCCAAGAGCAGGTGGCTGAATTTCTAAACATGTAAATAAAGATAAAACTAACTTTAAAGCCTGTGCTCTTTATTCGGGGGTTTCAAAGTCTGGAAATCTGACTCTGAGTCGCTCTCATTGTGAATGAATTAATTGTTGCGACTCCTACGGTGGTGAGACAGGTTAATTACATGATTCCTGCAAAATGACATGTTATTTCATGGAATACGATATGGTAACTCCATTGGAAACAATAGCAATCACATAGAAACTCATGTTACCTTATGAGAACTATATAATTTAAATGTGCTTGAACTGTGGGCCAGATCTTGATGTATGGTGTAGCTGCCATTGCTGGCCAAATCTAGGCATAGAGCCAGCGTAGCCAGCCATGGAAGGATCACCCCAGTTTAGGGGAATCCTCTGGTGGCATGAAGCCAGAAATGTGGGTACTGAACCATTCTCCTTCCTGTAGTTGTGTAGGAAGGGACACAGCCAAGGAAATCAGACATAGCCAGGGGAAAAGCCGTGTGTCTGGGATGGCTGATTGCCCTAGAGATTCCTGGCTGTTGTATTGTCCCCTTGGGTTTGTTGGCACAAAGTGTAACTTAGAGCAGCCATCAGCATTTCAAGACAGGTTAAGTAACTGTGTTATTAATAGTTACTGTAGAGCTTTAATGCTCATTCTACCTTCATAGTAGAGCCAACACTGACCTTACCAAAGCCATCTTGGCAGTCTTGGCAATTGGTAAGAGTTTAACCATTAATTGGTCCTTTGCTCTGTGTTCTCCAATTCCTTCCTGTGCTCCAGTTCCAGACACTGATGAATTTTAAGTTAAAAGGGCCAACTGAATTTACTGTCTTCCATTTGTCTAATACAATACAAGTTATTTTTAAACAGCATCTTTCATGCAAATGATGACAAAATGATTCCCAACCAATTACAGTCTCTACATACAAATCCAAGTAGTGTGTATTCAGTAGATCACACAGAGCTGTGCGGTCCCCCTTTGTTAAGGTGCAGTGGGGTGAATTCATTATTATTTAATATTTAGAAAGTGCCATAATAGTGATTTAAAGAAATAAAAACATGGCCCCTGCCCCAAAGAGTTTACAAACAATATGAGGCAAACATGGATCTAGCAGGGCTCACTTGGGGCCAGCAGGCCTAGTGGGCAGGCCATGGCTCAACAGAGTCTAGAGTTGGCTTTGCCATGCAGTCTGAAGGCCTAGCGGCTGATTTACAGTCTACTGTCCCTGGGTGCTCCCCAGGTTCCCCCAGTTGGACAGAGAAGGGGGGAAAGGGAATGGAGACCTAGACCCTCCCTCTCCACCAGATACTGGCCTGCAGAGTGGGGGCAGAGCGAGGAGAGAGTCAGTCCACTCTAGCTGGTACAACAGACCGACCTCCCCTGGGCCACTTCCTGTCTCCCCTTGTTCTCTCTTCAGTCTGGGGGTATGGTCATGGTACTCAGCTTCCCTCTCAGTGGAGGATTGATCCCAAAATCTCAATACTTCAGACAGTCAGTGGGTGTTCCCAATTCACTTTCCAGCATCCACTTTCTCCCCCTTGTCAGTGAGAAGGAGGGGCAAAAAACAAACAAACCAGAAGCTCAGACCCTTGGCTTCCAGGTTAGGTCTTACCTCCAGTCCAGACTCTTCCCCTGTAGAGCCCCGCTGTCCCAGAAGTTGCAGCCAGTCTCTCCTTCACTCTCCTCCTGCTTGCCTGTCAGCGTCTCCTTTTAGGCAGGCCCTCCGTTTGGTCTACTGCTGCTGAGGGGTAGGGCCTTTTTTGGCCCATTCCTGCTCCATTACTCCTTTAGTCTTCCCACCACGCTGGGAAATGATAACAGATAAAGGCTGAGGCCTGTGTTACAACAAATAAGTGAAAAGTGAGAGCTTTGTTTTGGCAGGGAGGGAGAAACTCAAAGAACAGCTTAGAGAGAATAATAGAGCATGTGGAAGTTGGAAGGCATAGAGGGCACAGGCCATATCCTCAGCTGTGTAAATCAGTGTTGAAATCAATGTAGCTATGTCGATTTACATCAGCTGAGAAACTAGTCCTACAACTTGATTTATTAGAGAAAGTCAGGAATCCAGGTAGATCCAGGGGAAGAGATGGGTCTTGATATGGGATTTGAAGGGAACTAGGCAGTTAGATTAAGTGGGGCTAATCAAAATGGTGAGGAAAATGTGGAACAAGTTTCCACTGCCTGCTGTGAAGAGAATGGGGTGACAGAGAGAAATGTGGCATCTGGGATGTGTCAGGAATTCGCTGGAGAAAAGGAAGAAAGGACATCAGAAGGGGAGGAGAATTTTCTACTGAATCCTGGAGTTAACAGGGAGCCAGTCAAGAATGTGGAGGCTGAGAATAATGCAATGACTTCAATGGAGCTATGATGATTTACACCAGCTTAGGATCTGTCCCCCTATATATTTTTTCCAGAATGAACTGTAAACAATTCCAGCAAAAGGACTTAATACAAGTTTGTTTGCCAAGTGGTGCTGTCTCTCCCCTGGGCTGTGGTTATGAGAAAGTATTTTTGTTGAAATAGGAAAGCAGATGAA
Source organism: Macrochelys suwanniensis (assembly GCA_033296515.1). Taxonomy (NCBI): domain Eukaryota; kingdom Metazoa; phylum Chordata; order Testudines; family Chelydridae; genus Macrochelys; species Macrochelys suwanniensis. The sequence goes on along the minus strand of CM065781.1, from coordinate 96,547,084 downwards.
TACATTCCTCAGTGTCTCTGCAGCACACAGCCCCTTGGGACACAGACGAATGGGGGAATTTTTGTGGGAACCTCTTGTTAAAATATTGGCATCATATCACTGCCTCACTCTCCTCTCCTGTGCAGTTGTTCTCCCCCACACCCCTCATGCTACAATGGAAAAAATGTAGTGTTAGAAGAATGTCCCTTGTTAGTCACAAAAATAAAGGAGCAGCTTGACAGGTCGGACCCAACTAGGATTGCAACAGTGCCCAATACTCCAGTGAACTCTGCCAGGGATTGTGGTCAGGGGTAGGAGACAAGGCGGATGAGAAGCGTGAAGGAGCTCAGTACTAGAGTCTTCTGTTGTCAACAATTTAAAAGTGATGAAAATGATGAGCCATCTTCTGACTCAGGACAGCAGAAGTATAATAATGAAAAGACTTGCCCCAGACCCAAGAGGACTTAACTGCTGTTCAGGTCTTTCTTTTTTCACATACTGTACATCCTTCAGAATTCTAGTTTCATAAGAGATTTTTCAGTCTCGGTGTTTTTGTGTGTGAGAGATATTCCCACCTTCTTATTGGCAGAGGAGCTTTAAATTTCTACCATCAGTCTCAAGTGTGGGGTCCTTAGAAGCCTTCATGGTGGGTGTATTTGGGAACACACAAGTGCTTTTTGTACAGAATGCCACTTTCTTCAATCCAAATGAAAACATAGTGGGGCTAATTTGAGAGCTGACCGGCTTTGTCCAATCTTTTCTGTTAGCTGCTGCACCCACTTCTGTCTTCTCAGCATGTGAGTCACCACTGCTTCACAATCCCCATGAATGCCAAGTCACTGAAAGTTGCACATACTGTTACCATTTAGAAGGCTTGATTTTCCACTGCTCTTCACCTGTGTAGTCATTTAATACAGCTGTGCAAAGTGAGATCATAGTAGCTGTCATATACTACTAAATCAAAATGGCCACACTTTCACCTGCTTGGCACTCAACTTTGCAAAGGTGTAAAATCTACATAAGGTGCAGGGCCATGGAGACTCAGACTTAAAGCCTCTACCTGACCAAGGGCCAAAAATCCACCTTCTATGGAGCTACACCTGCTTGTAACTAAGTAGAGTAGAAAGGGCAGTTTTTAGTTCATATGTTTTATTGAATCAGAGTGCGATTTTGAATGCCTAACATGCTAATTTGCTTATCTGTACAACACCACTATTTACAATTCTTTCAACTGTACAGCATCAAAGTAGTGTTAGTGAGAGCACACTGCAATCACTTAGCACATCATGTGCGGGATGTAAAGTGAAAATACTGGAGCGGAAACTTTAAGTTGCTGCAAAATATATAAAGGAAAAATTATAAATATGTTGACAGATAGGAAAATTGTCTTGCTAGATCCCACAATGACAGGCACCGTCAAAATACTTGAGATAGTTATTATTGCAAAACTAAATCCTTATTCGAGACACCAAGTTAAAAACATGGCCATAATTAGTAAGATAATATAAAAAAGAAATGCACAACAGGAACCAAACTCTCCCACACAGTACCTGAATAAGACAAAGAAATAAAACTGACTTGTGTAAAGTTACTTTTTTTTTTCCCTTGAGTGGCTGAACAACTTTTTTTTCCCTGGCATCTTGAAGGTCTTTCCTAATAAAGTATGTGGCCTTACTGAGGATTGGAACTTAGCTGTTAGTGTGCCCTTCAGATTCTTTTTTTTTTATTATTATTTTTTTATCGGTGCCATATTATTAGACAAAACATCAGCTTCTTCAATTTAATTTCCCTTGACTGTCTGCCCCTCCACAAATAAATAAATAAATTTCAAGGATCATCAGGGTCAAGTTTACTGCTGATAACTTTCATTTTTATAAAACCTAGTCAACAAGAACCATAAGGGATCAACAGTATGTGGAAAATCAAGTCAATGAGGTCGGTCAGCTATTTGAAATGAAAACAGAGGAAATGACTGTCAGTTGACTATTTGCAATGAAAGACAAAACAAGTCTCCCAACGGGCAGGCTTCATTTCTTGCAGCAGACTTTTCTAAACTATTAACCTTCACGCTAGAGAAAGGCCAAGTGCTTTTTGGCCAAAATCACTCACCTGCATTTATTGACCTCCCCACCCTGCTTATTACCTTGCAACACATGAAAATGTCAACATTGTATATATATAAGAGAGGGAGAGATTGCAATTAACAATAGTATGGTACCTAGCCTGGATCCATATTTAACAGCCTTCTGTATGGAGCATGGTACCCTTAGTAGCTTCCATTTAATCCAGACTCATTGACTTCAGTCATACAGTTAGAGATCTGATTAAAAGCAAAACCGTGTCCTGGTTCTATGCAGTCATGAAGGGTAATACGAGGCAGTAAAGCTCTCCTTCAGTATTCAGCGTCTGTATAGGTGCAACGTAAGAGCACACTCCGTGTGGCTTCCCCATAGCAAGTGAGTGGGAAGGAGACGGAGAGGGACAAAGTAGGCAGAGCCTTGTCTTTCCAATGCAGCAGCCATAGTGCTGAACCAGTTTAAGGGAGCAGGGAGTGCACCAGCTGATAAGGAGCCAGAGCAAATATATTTCCCCATCAGAAGCAAGGAGTGAGCAGGAGAGGAATCACGGAGTTACTCTTCCTGCCCGGGACCCCTGCTGGGCTGGCACAGCCAGGTGCAGCATCTGACACACACCTGGACCGAAAGGCACAAACAAACAGAACTTAATCTAGTTATTTGCATTGTATGAAGTTTTGACCCTCCATTTACGCTTAGCACTGGCACTGCAGTGAAGAGCTGCAGTACAAAACCCAAAAAGACTATGGGATGGCAGTTGTGCTATATTTTGTATAACGAACTTGTAAGTTTCTCAGAGCAGGCACAGTGTCTTCTGCGTTTTGTACAGCATTCGAGATCAAATAATACTCAATGGCAAATTGTGGACAAGATTTTTCCTTTTTCCAAAGTTGTTCATTAATTCAAAATATTTTCCACCTAATACTTTTTTTTTTAGCATTAGCAATTATGACTATGGAGTTTCAGCTGCTTATTGATTATTTTGAGTGTAATTCTGTTTGTAAGATGGACAATGCTACCGCAGGAAAACAAACTATTAGCAAGCTCATTCTCTATTCAAAAGCTAGAATAAAGTGCTTTTAGGGGGAATTAAAATTCTGGAAGTCAAGACTCCTGAGAGGCTGAAGTCTGGGTTTAAAAAGTGTGTGGGCCAAAAACCACTCCTTATTTTCTCAGAGATAAAGTCACCAAGGCAGAGCTTCCAAAAAGCAAAAGCAGCATAGCGAGCAAGTTACACTGTCCTTGAGCTGCGTAAAACACCTGGGAAAAAGTCACTCTGACGTAACCAAATATTACAGCTTACAAAGACCCAAATTGACAAAAGAATACAAACCAGAAGAGAATTTGTATCATGGTAGCATTTAGAAGCCCCCAACCAAAACCGGGGTCCCATGTGTGAAATACTGTATAGCCACAGTAAAGACAGTCTCTGTGTTGAAGAGTCTGCAATCTAAATAGACAGGACAGACAAAAGGTGGACGGGGAAACAGACAGGTGAAGTGATTTACCCTAGGTCACACAACAGGTCAACGGCAGTGTTGGGAATATCAGGTCTCCTGATTTCCTAGCCACTGGACCACGGTTTGTAATGAGGAGAGAGAAAACAATGCGGGATGCTTTTCATTAATGTATGTAAATCTTTCTATAACATCAGTTTCAAGGTTTCACATTTCCAGTGTCAACAATTTACTGTCATTGGAACACAATCCTCATTGTCCCTGAACTGAATGGGAGCTTTGCCTGAGCAGGGCCTAACGACTTCAGGGCTGAGCCCATTATCAGTTAGATAACAGTACATTTGTGTGGGACTGAGGTAGAGATAGTTAGGAGGCATAAGTAAATGGATCCAGAAAGGAGCAGAGCACAGGCCTACATTTACAAAAGTATCTGGTGAATTTGGGTGCCTGACTGGAGACACAGCAAAGGGGCCAGATTTTCAGAGGGTGGACGCTCAGCACTTTCAGAAAATCTGGCCCCTTTATGGGGGCTCAAGTTGGGTACCCAAAACACATAGCGCCCTAAATCATTAGTCATTTGAAAATTTAGACCATGGTTTTAAAATGTTCTGTATCGTTAAAAGAAATAAACAGATATAATTTTGCCCAGGGGACTAGATATTTTTATTCCTGGTTTTCAATGGTCGGTTGACCATATATAAAGAAGAAAAGCCACTAGTAAAAGGTGTCAGAATTGTCTTGTAGGGGGTTAACATGTGTAAGAACAATTTTTAAAACTAAAAATATAGTTCTGCAGCAAAGCACTAGCAATAAAAGAACGTTAGCCTAATGGGAGACTTGTTTTGTAATGCAGTATGAATAACCAGCTGACAACCCAGTTTTCTGTTTTCTCTTTGTATGGCCAATGGCCAACCGCCAGCCAACTTTATTGTCCTTGAAATGTCATGATTTTGAGTATGCACAGAATTCTTAACTGCCCAAATTACTGCATAACATTCCTTTTTATTATATGGCAACAATGTGATGCTGGGCTCAAAGACTTACTAGTTAAGAAGATTATGTGTTTTTCTGTTTTGTTAAAGTGCCAAGTCTTGCATTTTTGGCATCTTCTAAAGAATGAAATGTCTTCTGAAATATTCTCTCAGAGCACAGAAGTTACCTCAGAGGAGCTCAGAAATATAGGGCTTTTCAATAGTTTCTCATTTTCTCAGAAGTTCAGACGCAATTTTTTTCCTCAAAAGCTTCCAAATTTTGCTGCTTTGTCTGTTTTGACAGCAAAAAATTGTCCTTCATAAGTTTAATGTTCCTTTAATTTGGTGCCATTAATTTATTTCTCTTTTTTTTTAATTTGGTGAATGTTTATGCTGATGAGACTGGCCGAGTAGCTAGAGTCAGGCATAGAGCAGGCAGGTGGTAAACAGGCTTTTCCACATAGCTCTGCCAATGCAACTAAACCCTAATCTGTAGCATCCATATTAATCAAAGTACTAAGCTGATCCTGTAGAGAAAGTGCTTACCATGCCAGATTATGGAATAGTTTTGTGGTGGGTGTAAGGGTATATCTCATAAATTCACTTCACTGATGTCACAGATACTCCCCTCCAGCAAACAGAGGGGGGAAAACACCATACAAGGGGGAAATGCCAATGGAAAACTCTGCAGTGTCAGCCTCTAGGAGTTTCCGCTGAACAAGTCCCTATAGCTTGAGTGCTTTGTAGCCTTGTTGATAGGATGGGGGCAAGGCCTTTAAAGAACATGAGGATCTGTAGGTCCCCTTCATGCGTGCTATCTGGCCTGCCTCTGTGTGCTATAAGAACTACTGCTTAAAGGAGCCATGCTCCTATGGGGCTTCTCACCCCATTTCTGGGCAGAACACGCTGAAGAGTTGTGCAGATACAATGGAAGCTGATATTGATTGAGTCACATTCGCTTGTCAAGTGTTTCCAGTGGAAAAATCTATGGAGGCATGAGGGGAGCAAGCCATGGAGAATGTTTATGCTCTGCTTTGACTGTAGGAAACTGAGCATGCACAGAGGCCAGAGTTACATGCCTAGCCCAGCTTAACTCTTGAGCAACTGGCAATGCACCGAACTAGGTCCCAGAAGGGACCTCTCCCTCTTTCTCCAGTTTCACTCATCACACTACAGCTCCATCCCTGAAATCCTTGAGAACTTTATTGTGTGGAGCAAGGCGCTTAGGCAGTCTCTGGTGGCAAAGGAAATGTATTGCACAACCAGCTCTCTCCATCTTCAGCAGCGCCTGTCACCTCCACCGCAAATTACTCCTGTGTGCCTGGCAGCAAAAAGGAGCGCCTAGACCTGAGTGCCCAAAGCAGATTTGAACCTAAGCCTCCATCACACATTGCTCGAAGCAGGTCCCTCACAAATTTTTGTTTGAAGGTTAATCAATGTAAATGCAAAAGACAAACTAAAGATATTAGGGCCAAAGTTAGCCCTGATATAAATGGGAGAAACACCGATGGACTTCAGTGGGAGATGCGTCTGCTAATACCTGGGCCAAATTAGTGCACCAATGATCCATTCTCCAGTTAATGGGGCAACAGCACCTACAGTTGGGACAGTAAAATGTAGCATTATATTACAACATATCTTTTTTCACTAATTCCAAGAAACAGTTTTATTTTTCAAAATCACATTTGCAGCCTATCCTTTCAGATGGCTTGTTCTTCTGACAGCAGCCTTCTAAATATGTTTTTACCAGCTGACATTTAAGTATGAATAAACAACTATTATGAAGGCACTAAATATTCATGTTTTACAACATTGCCATTGCACTGAAGAATTATTTATGAAGCTTAGTGTTCCATGTCAGGATAAAATTACATAGTTGTGTATGACCAGAAACAGCCCATAAGCTCTTCAGAGCTGAAGCAGTTCAGTGATAACTGCTGTCTCCTAAATGGGTGGGATTTTTTCCAAAGCCCCTACATGATTTAGGAGTAGAGCTCTGTGAATAACAGCTTTTTGGTTTACTGGCAATACCACAAAATGAGGAAAAACAATAGTTTTGGTTCAAACCCAAACTGATTTAAAAAAAAAATTCTGTGACTCCAAAAAAATAAATTGAGGTTGACCGAAACCTTTTGTTTGACCAAACTAAAGCATTTTGTTTAGATTTTTGACTATTTTTAAACATTGCTTTTTAATAAACAATGGAAATTTTGAAACAAGAAGTAGTTTTGAATGAAAACATTTGTTTCAAAGATGTCAGAACAAAATGAAATGCTTTGATTTTTTTTTAACTGAAACGATTCAACAAAACCAACACGAACTTGTGAAACTTTTCTCTGTCATCAAATCTAGCTTTTTCTCCAAAAAACAGTTTCGGCCAAGAAAGCATTTCCCACCTCTATTTACGATCACACGGCCTGTTGAAAGTCATCACTGAGGCGCTGATGGATCTAAGCTGGGTTCTCAGCTCGATTGCAATCTGGTCCAAAACCTTTCAATAAAATGTATTTATGTCAAAGGCAGGGAAACCACACACAAAATGTAACTGTAACCAAGAAAATCCCATACTGATGAGTTAATGTAAGAACAGAACTCTAATCCAATTACAGTATTTTAAAATTATGAATTCCCACTATGATTTTATGATGGAATTGGATAATAAAATATATTATGGTGTAAAATTACCAGTGGCACTAATGTGTGTTCCCGTTACATTATGGTATGCGTTACAGAGGCAAATCGTTTCAACACGTCCAGAGTGTAGTCAAAAACCAAACCACTTTATAACAAATGAAGCTATACTGCTGTTGAACAACATCAACAAAGAAATTAAATACAAATCCTCCTTCAACACCAGTTCAATGCTGATGGCTTAAAATCAGATGTGAATGTTAATTTGAAGGAATTCTTTATGTTAACTAATAGATGTTGAAAAAAAATGTTAAAAACTGGTATAATATTCTCCTCATACAATACTTACTTGTACCTATGGACAATTGTAATCTATGGATAAGATCTGTCAATAGGCAGACTTTTTCCAGAAAGGATTACTGTTTCAAAACAGGCGCTAGGAGAACACAAAGGAACAAGCAGGAAACAACCAGAGACACCCAGTTATGTACTAACATGTGTGGCTTTTTTTTTTTGACTATCATATTTCTGTTCTTTAAATAAAACAAAATGGAAAGACTTGCGGCGCTCATGTGAGCGAGTGGCTAATAGCCTTGATAGGGGAAAGGCATTGTGTAAGCATGTGCTGTACAGTTTAGAGTGGACGGTGAAAGAATAGACAAGGTATCTTTAGTAGCACTGTCCTTGGGAATGGGTAGAATGCTAGTAAGTAGGGCCTGATCCAAACTCCACTGAAGTCAATGGGAGTCTTTCTATTGGAACAGATTCTAAAATCTTAGGGCTTGAACCTCTAAGGTGCCGAGCATGCTGGCTCCCATTCGACAAAGCATTTAAGCACACGAGTGGTCTCAATGTCCTAAAGGGACCTATTCACATACTTAAAGTTAAGACCATACTTAAAGCGTTTTGCTGGATTGGGCCAGTGTAGCCAGCCCTTTACAGGAACAAGATGCTATAGAACAAAGCATGGGAAACCATGACATTGCTTTATGCACCCATGAAACCTGGTCGTTGGACCATCAGAGCACAGCAGACAAACCAGTAAAGGAAAAGAGGTGAGGGCCAGACACCTTCAAAGGGCCACAGCATTGGAAAGGGATTCACATACATGACACTTACACCCACAGCCGTTATGAGACTCCCACAGCTGCAAGGATCTATCTGTATTGCTCTTGTTGCCAAAACAGGCCTTGCTACTTTAAGGCAGTTCTGGAAAACTAGGGCAGCAGTTAATTCCCCAAGAGGTTGTGAGATGTCTCCCAAAAATGAATTCATTGGGTTAGTTCCTTAAACATTGCAAAATATATCTGTAGCTTATAATTATTATGCTGATCCCACAACTTTTCCCCAACATTTATGGTGACTAGCCTGCCTATAGCACAGGTCTACCCCTGACTATCTAGCTGCTTATATGTGCCCATCACCATAGGAACTGAGCACCTGCCAAATAAATAAAAAGAGATAAAAATAACAGTCTTTTTTTTCTTGTTTCCTTTCTGACATGTAGGGAAAATAGCTGGAATAATGTATTTTTTTCTGTGTTTGTTTGGCATGTGAGTGGGAGTGTTGTACATCTGTATCTGTCTCTGTGTGTATATAGAGGCACAGCTAAAAAAGAAATTAGGTTTGCATTTACTTCTGAAAGTGAATATGATCGTCTTACCTCCTGCAACAATGAGTTCCATAGGATAGGTCCAACCCTTGTGAAAGTTCTATCTGCTGCTAGTTGGCAGCTTTGTTTTCGTCTCAGAGGAATATAATTGCTGTTAGTGGTCATGGAGGGAGAGGCAAACTCTTGGGTAGCCAGGGCCAGTCCCATTCAGGGCTTTGAATTTTAGGCCAAAGATTTTTCAACTGTCTATGGTCACTCTACAATGGGGAGCCGACACAGAGTATGAGGGTAATGTGTTCAGAGTAGCGTGCTGAGCTTATGGCCTGCTGTGTTTTGTACCCGTTGGAGCTTTGTCAGGGTATGTAGCTTTATTCCTACATAGAATGAGTTGAACTAATCAAGCCTGGAGGTCACAAATGCATGTATCCCCATGGCTGGGTTGGTACCTGATAACATGGGGTGTAATTTCCTGGCAAGGTGCAAAGGGAAGGTGGTTTTGGTTTTTAGATGCCATTGCTATTTGGACTCTGCTTCCTGCTGGGAAGAAAAAACTACGTTCCTTTATCTGCAGAGTGCTTCCTCCTAGTGCAGGGAGGATTATATACATAAACACACACACTCATTTTTAAAGAGGTGCTTTGTTGCTTTATTTGTGATAGCTTCGTCCTTCCTTTTGTGCTGTTGCTGCTGGAAGGAAGAAAAGAGAAAATGACATTTCAGTATAACCAGTGCTGCTTGGGCCAAGCAGAGTTTGAAGCTGGGGCCTTCAGTGCTAAACGTGTGAACAGCTGTTGCTTGAGCTAAAGGCCTAAGCCCATTAGCTGAAAGCAGTAGCAGATTCATAACCATCTGATGTGAACCAGCTGCTAGAGGGCAACAAAGACCCACAATGCTTAGTGTTGGTTACACCTGCACAGACTTTTAGGTTCTGCTCAGGATATGGTAACTGCTTTCCCTGATTCTCTATTTGCGGGGGAGGGTTCTTTCCTCGTGCGATTGCGGTCTGAAGAAAAGAGAGAATTAGACCCCTGTGACAAAATGTACATGGAAAAAATAAGGAGGTGATCTAACAGGAGCACACTGCATGGAATAAATTCTTTAACTGCTTCAGAGTTCGCTGGATTTTCTGATCAATGACTCAAGCAATGGACTGGCATGTTACACACTGTGTAGGATAAACTGCAGAATGAAATTCAGTCTCTAAATACCTAGGTGTTAATTTAACAAAATTCTTGTACTTTTATATGATTTCTGCTGAGATAAATGGACACCTGAGTAAAAACACAACAAGAAATGCTATCTAAAGGGATTAAAATATTCAGAGAGCATACCTGCTTAGTAAAAATGACTCATTTACAAAGGCTGGAGTTGCATTATCAATGTTTATTTGCAGGTGAGTTAAAAGATTTTTTAAAAAGCATCAACCTACATACATCTGCACATACAGAATCTGACACATGGTTATTGTATTACACAGGTAAGCAGCCGACAGATTTTTTTTCCAGAGGGGTAGTGAGGAGGGGTGAGGCATTCCCATTTGTTTCAGGGAACATGTTTGCTAGTAGCTTCCCCCCACAACTATGTCTAGATGTAATTGTCCTCCTGACCAGCCCCATCCTCTTTTGTGTGTGGGAGGCACAGATGTATAATTTAGGATCTTTTCCAGATTCATCTCTCAAAGTGAGGCGCTCAACACTGGTGGCACTAAACAGGGTCCTTCTGTTTGTAACAATGCCACCAGCCATAGTGAAAAATATGCTCTGAATATATACTGGATGGTTGGCAACTCAAGTGTAGCTGGACTTACCTATTCAAAGCCCATGTCAGTGCTTAATACGCCAAAGGGGCCTCTCTGGCATCTGTAGGCCTTTCATCATAGAACTGTTCTGTCTCTGATAGACGAGATGAATGAATTTGCATGGGTAGTCAGCTTTCATCTACAGTGATGATGACAAGAGGCCCAAATTATGTACATTTTCCAGCACTGAAAATTAGAAGACGAAAAGCAACAACTTTTTGTTCTTGTCAAAATGAATTTATTTCAATTAGTGTAATTTTCATTCCCTGATGTTCCAGGAAGGTATTCTGTGTCAGATGGCCTGTGAGCTAGAGAACTGGATGATGATGGCTGGTGATTTATGCATTTCAATCTTGTGCATAAGGTCTCATGATTTATTGGTGAAATTATCTATGCTGCAGCCTATAAGTATGTTATTATACTGTATAAATGAACTGGAAGTATGACTTCAGTTTTGGTCTTTGGGACATAGATCAGTCCATGTGACCAGAATATATTCTTCTCTTTCCAGCAGATCACTGATTCTGGAGCCCAAGGGCAGATCAGAATCTAGGGTAAGTTCTCAGTGTATTCCCTAGTTTTGTGCCTCTCAGTTTTTGGATGACCAACATAAGACACTTTGTGCCTGATTTGCTGGGTCCAGAGCACCCACAACTCAGTGCTCCTCAGCATCTTTGATAAGCAAGCATAAGGGACCAGATTCTCAGCTGATGTAAATCAGAATAGCTCTATTGATTTCAGTGGAACTACACTGATTTACACAAACTGAGAAGTAGGCCCCAAATGTCTCCACTTGAGTAAATAATTCAAAATTAGGCTGAAAGTTTTTCTGCTAGTGTAAATATAATATTGTTCCACATTCAGTTTTGGTAAAAACACTACACAAGAATAATGACATAGCTCAGGCTCATAACCACTGCTGACCTCCCATGTAGCCAGCTCAAATGGGCGAAGAAGCTAATGCGCTAACTAGCTGTCTAAGCTAAAGGCACCCAAATTCCCACCAGTGGTGGTGAGGATAACATCTGTCTTATGACTGCCAGTAGAAGCATAGACTTTTTTTGTTCTTCCAGAACCCTCTTAAACACAATGTTCCTATGATTTGTCCCGCCGTTGCTGATGCGGGAAGGGGCACTCTTGCTAGCGAGGGCTCAAGATTTTTCTAGCTTCTATGGAGTATGCCTAAAGCTGTAGAAACTGCATGTCTACTAATTGTACACACTGGACTTGTTTTCTGTGCCATAATTTTCACACAAATTATATGCAGCAGACTATTCTTTGATGTACAATCTGTGTGGATTTTTGTAAGCAGGTGAAATTCCCACCCTACTCTAAACAAATCAATATTGTATATTGCTTAAACTTATTTCCCTTATAGGGCTTTGAATTTAATGGAAACTTAAAAGACACCACCACAAAATTCAGCCTAAGCTTTATCCCTGAGATTGGCCCAGCTTGGGTTTTCTCTATAGGACCTCCTCTGTCACAGTCCTTATTAATCTCTGCCACAGCTAGATGCTCCAGCCTCTATTTTAGCTTGGCTAGCTCTAACAAGATCCATCCACCAGTATGAGTCTGAAGAAATTATTATGTGCCTTGATACAGGTTTCTAGCACCTGAGCTTCATGTGACTCAGTAGAAGAGCCAACCATTATGCCAAGTCCTAGACCCTACAATCCTGTTAGGTATAATGAATCCAGTATACAGAAACTTGTGCATGAGCTCCACTTCAAGTTTGTAGTGCATCTCCTGGTGCATGTTGATGTCTATGGTCTTCTCCAAAACACTTCTTTGTAACCTGATGGCATTTGAATGGGAGGGTCTGGGCAAACATGTTACACTGAAACATTCCCCATTGTACTTACATAACTCAAATAGGAGACCACTGGGCCACATACTCATGATGAGATGAACCTAATCCTCTTCTCAGCTCATTTTTCCTGATGCATTAGACTCTGTGCACAGCGACGTACGTCTGTGGAACATCATTTAAAAAAATAAAAGACAATCCAAGAAGGAACATGCTAACAGAGTCAGCTGCAGCCATCAGTTTTTTGAATGGTTTGCTGGACAACATATCGAATGGCAACATCAGTACACAGATTTCCTCTTTCATGTTCTTACTGCAAATGTACAGATGGTTCATTCACTATGGGCTTCATTTCCATGGCCAACATTTCATGCTGTTTTGTTTGCCTTGGACTAAGCTTGCCCAGTCACATTAGGGCTTCAAAATTTTCTTATGTTGCTCATGCAATGAAACAAAATGCACCTTCTAGGGGGAATTTCCCCAGTACACCATTGCACTGATTGTCAATTACCATAATGCAGAGGTGAAAGGGGGCCCAAGGATTGCACCTTATTGGCTATCTATAGAGAAACAAGCAACTTCACTGTACAGTCATGATGCATCTATATCCCTATAGGGGTCTGCTCATCGAGTCATGGCAAGAGCTTACAGATAACTGGCTTTGATACCGCAGTCACATAACCCTCACCTAAGAGTCAGACAGAAGGGTTTGGCAAGGAAAGAATAACTGTGCAAAGGTGCATTGCACTGTGTATATGCGATGAGCTCAAATGGCCACACATATGCTCATGGAAATTTGTAAGCTAATTTCAGTATTCTCAACCTTTAATATTCCACAAACCTGCAAATTAGAACCTGTAGCGTCGCACGCCTAGTCTATACTGGAAAATGCAGCATGTAAGAAAGCAGCTTAATTAGCACATTTTAACTTAGCACAACGTGAAACATGGTCTTGCCCTTAGTGTGGACAAGGGCAGATGTGTTTAAAAATGTGCTAGCTGGTTCCGGATGGGGGATCCTATCATATCCCTTGTTTCTTACTTTAAATCTATACCTTGGCACAACTCCAAATGTAAAAAGTCACTGCTCCCACTTCACCTTGCTCACTCTCAGGTGCCTTAGTTGATGTATGGAAAGAAAGGAATGATTGTCATTGCAACACCAGAATAGGATCAGCTATGTCAGGTTTTCTTTCTGATAACCATCCTCAGTCTCCTTTGCAGTCTCTTTCATTTCATGAGCTTTAGCCACCGTGACTGGTGATTTCTCTCTAAGTGATGTTTCAGCACAGAAAATGCCAAGGGTCAGATTTGTAAAGGGATTTAGGTGCCTAAAGATGCAGATAGGTGCCTACTGGGATTGTCAGAAGCACGTAGGCTCCTAACTACCTTAAAAATGTTGCCCCAAGTCTCTACATTCCATTTCCCATTACTCACACTTGTGTTGCTAATGGCACATCATAGATTTATTCCAGGTACTGGACAATATTGCCCTGAAATTTGGGCCCCTTTTCTTTTTGTAACCTATGATATGTTGAGCAGGACTTGGAGATAAAGCTTCATTGGTTCTAGATATTAACACCACCTGAAATTATTGGTGAATGTATCCAAAAAGGTACAGTTTGGATGTATGTTTGTTGTGAGTTGTCCACACTTGAGAATAGTCCAGATTCATACATTCTAAGGCCAGAAAAGACCATTTTGTGATCATCCAATCTGACCTCCTGTATAACACAGGCCATAGAACTTCCCAAAATAATAACTATTTTAAAAAACATCCAATCTTGATTTTAAAATAGTCAGCGATGGAGAAATCACCATGACCCTTGGTAAATTGTTCCATTAGTTAATTATTCTCACCTTTAAAAACATGCCTTATGTCCAGCCTGAAATGGCATAGCTTCAACTTCCAGCCATTGTGTTATATCTTTCTCTGCTAGATGTTCCCCAGGTTGGAACTTATAGACCGTAATCAAGGTACACCCTTTAACCTTCTCTTTGTTAAACTAAATAGATTGAGCTCCTTGCGTCTATCATTCTAAGGCATGTTTTCTAATCCTTTAATCATTCTCGTGGCTCTTCTCTGAACACTCTCCAATTTATCAACATCCTTCTTGAATTGTGGGCACCAAAACTGGGCACAGTATTTCAGCAGTGGTCACACCAGTGTCAAATACAGATGTAAAATAACCTTTCTACTCCTTCTCGAGATTCCCGTTTATGAATCCCAGGACTACATTAGTTCCTTTTGGCCACAGCATCACACTGGGAGCTCATGTGTAACTGTTTATCTATTATGATCCCCAAATCTTTTTCTGAGTCACTGCTTCCCAGGATAGAGTCCTCCGTCCTCCAAGTATGGCCTACATTCTTTGTTCTTAGTTGGATATGTTTATACTTAGCCATATTAAAACACATATTGTTTGCTTGTGTCCAGTTTTGCAAACGATCTAGATCTCTCTGAATCCGTGACCTGTCCTCTTCATTATTTACCAGTCCCCCAATTTTTCTGTCATCTGCAAACTTTATCAGTGATTATTTTATGTTTTCTTCCAGGTCACTGATAAAAATGTTAAATAGCAATGTTAAAAATGTTAAACATGGGATCCCTCTAAAAACACACCTGCTCAATGACAGTTCCCCGTAGGAAATTACATTGCCACAGTTAGCCAGTTTGTAATTCATTTATTGTGTGCCATGTTAATTTTACATTGTTCTAGGTTGTTTTTTTTTTTTAACATAAAATGTTGTGAGGTACTAATTCAAACACCTTACAAAAGTCTAAGTATTCAGCAGCCAGCAACCAGGAAGCTGGTGCTGACCACGGATGTAAATAAAGACAAAACAGAGTTTGCATCCATTAGTTAATAAAGATAATTCCTGATTAACTCAATTGGCAATTGAGAGAGAAGCACTGGTTCAAAGCTTTGCAGGTCTCTGTGTCTACACTTACAGGGCAGCTGTGGTGAGGCTACACCCTGGTGCGGCTACACCCTGGTACTTTTTTCTAGTGTAGACCAAACCTTCGGTCCAGTAACCCTTGGCAGACTCCACTTTATCTCAGTAATTCTCCCTCCTTCACTGAGCTTCTTATCTGGCTTGCCTGAGTCACTATCAGCTTCTTTAACCTTCTTCACATCCTTTTCAAATCTCATTTTGGCTGGAAGTACATGGGAATGGATGTTATAATGCACAGTGACTCTAGTACAGTATAATACATGCAAATTCTTTAGCACTAGTTGTCTTCACAGCAGGGCCTACTCATTTCACAGTATAGTTATGGTGAAGAAAAAAAGCACCCTCTATCATTTATGCTAGTTATGTGCAGATTTTGTGGATTTACTATAGCTAGTTAGTTGTAAATGACAGATGGAAACTAAAAAACAATGAAAAGTATCCTGCCCAGGCTATGCAGCTGCTGCTGTATGCTGAACACAGATAGTTTCATAGTAAGCAAAAAAAGATTAGCATAAAGATAAGCACCCACACACACACCAAAACCTACAAAGTTATTTAAAAAATCTGGCCGTCTTCCTGTTTACTTTTTTGTATTCTACATATTTTTGTATGTTTTCTTATCCACCTAGAGTTAGTGAGAGAGAGAGAGAGAGAGAGACCTTTCTTCTGTACAGAACTTCCTCTCTCAAGGAAAAACAAATTCAGCAGTTTTTACATGTAAGTAAAATGTTTTTAGCATCTTTTTAATAGGTTGCCTGCATCTATCTGGATTACTTACTGGTAGTGTGAGGAAGTCAGAAGAATTAGGTAAGTTTAGAGCCAATGGGAAATGTCTGTAGATTCGTCTTGTGTTAAGCACCTACAGTGATATATTCAGGCAAGTGAACCAAGCTACCCAACTCAGCAATTGAAGGTTAGCTGTAAAGGAAGTCAAATAGCTAGATTATTCATGGGTTGGTGGGTGTTATCTTCAGAGCCATGGAAATATTTACAGATTGGTAATGGCTCATGTTTACTTACAACTTACAGAGACAATCTGAAAGTATGCTGGAAAACTCTGGAACTTGTCCTCTGTCAATAGCTTTGCTTTACCATGCATCTTATTTCCCTTGTTAGGCTATATGCGTGGTCAGAATTACTTGCAAAGGCCTAAGTTCACTCCCAGACCTGAGTCTCCTGCATAATAGCACAATATGCTATCGCTAAACAGCCTGTTGGGTATTTGTCATTTGTTACTGCTGGAATGAGAAATCCTACCAACAGTTATTACTGCACATATTTAAAGATAAAAAATAAAATCTATTTGCAGAGAAAAATTGTTCGATTAATAGCATCCTCACGCAGCAGTCATTTTATCAAGTAAAAAAAACAACAGTGGAAGGTCCTGGAAGGTCCGTATTCCAGCACTGTGCATAAACGTTTATCATCAATGAACAGATGCATGTAAACGAGTTCCGTTTGTTTTAGCCACTCAGTGCAATTTGCTCGGTAGTATTCTGCTGCCTGTTGAAGTGGGACACTATCGATTTAACCTTTATTTTCCCCCCTGAGATAACCACCACTAATGTGACTCAATTGCTAAAAAATGTTTTCATGGTATTTTTCCTTGTAAACATCTAGCTCTGTTTTATGAGGGCCATTCTTTTTTGAGATTTAAGGCTGGGATTTTCAAAAGATGCCTAAATAGATTGGGGCTCAACTTTCATTGGATTCCAGTGGGAGCTGGGTGCCTAACTCCTTTAGGCAGCTTTGAAAATCCCACTCTAAAGCTTATCGTTGTAAATTCCGTGCACCTCCCCCGCCCCGCCCCAATCTTATACTATTATACCAGATTTACTGCAATCCTTTCCAATTCTTCAGCTTTTTTAGGCAGAACACATTTCCTCTATCAGGAAAAACAACACTTACCAAACTTAGCAAAGAAATTAAAAGAAAGTGTTCAAATCCTTAGAGGGAGAGAACATACATTTTCAAGAGACTGATAATGAGATGTTGAGCCTTTCACCTGTAAACTGCCAGTTGAAGCCCAGCCCAGAGCTGTGGTTGATGACACAGTCTGTGTATACTATTTGGCAACTTGTGTGAAATAAATTGGTGTCTTTACAAATCCAAGTCAACAGGTCTACATACCATAGAAACTCAGACATAAGAAAAGTTAAACATATAAAGTACAGTACAACCTCAGAATTACCAACACCAGAGTTACAAACTCACCAATCAACCACACACCTCATGTGGAATTACACAGAGACAAAAAAAACAACAAAAAACCTCAAATACAGCACAATATTGTGTTAAATGTAAACTAGTAAAAAAAATAAAGGGAAAGCAGCATTTTTCTTCTGCATAGTAAAGTTTCAAAGCTGTATTAAGTCAATGTTCAGCTGTAAACTTTTGAAACAAGATAATATTTTGTTCAGAGTTACGAACAACCTCTATTCCCGACATGTTCGTAACAGAGGTCCTACGGTATTGACTATAACTTGAATTATTATAATTTTTTACCTGTCAGCAGGTGTCAAGCCTTCTATGGATGACTGAAGTCAGCTGTTCAGTGCCTGATTTCTTCATAATCGCAATTAATTGGTGTTATTGTCCTTTCACATCTGGCACTACAAGTTAATCAAAACAGTACAGAACACCAATAAGATAAAAATACAGCAGTTTAGTTTATATGTGAGGGTTGTAGGGTGTGTGTGTTCTTTTTAAGAAAGCCTGATAAATACCATGAAGCACTCTGGTCAGACTAAGACATCTGCCAGGGATGTCATTGATACATAAGTATTACTTTTTCTAGTAGTAAAGAACAGGATAGAAATTACAGCTGAATTGGGAGGAGCGATAAGAGGAGATCACAGAGATACTTTCCAGAAATAATATGGTGTTAGACAAATTAATTAAATGTAAATAGGCACACAATCAAAAATAGAAGCTATAAATCTCAGACAATTGTGGGAAATTTAAGAGCAAAAGTACGTAAACTAACATCCCTAGTACTAGAAGAGGACCTCGACATAAAAGGCATTTCTGAAACGTGCTGGAATGACAGTCAACAGAACACTGCATTATCTGGGTATACACTCTACACGGAGGACAGAGTAGGGCATAAAGGTGGGAGAGAAGCAGTAGCCCTGAAAGGTTCCATAGAAACTAATGGGATAAGATTGCTGAGCGGAGAGGACCACTCATAGCTGTATTTGTATCCACAAATACAAATCTCAAGTCACTGTGATACTAAGAGTTATACCACTGGCTTCCATGTCAAGAAAAATATATTGAGTGAAATCAAAGCGGCAACTGAATCTAATAAAGAAGTAATAATGGGTGAATTCACCTACCCACATATAAACTTGTCATGTGTCACATCGGGACAAGTTTTATAGAAGCAATTTCTTGACACCTCAAATGATTGCTTCTCGAAACTAGTTCTTGACCACACAGAGAGGCTATACTCCATTCAGTCCTAAGTAACCCAAAGAAGTTGATCTAAAAAGTGACTATAGTTTAGCCACTAATTTATTGTGATCACTTTGTAATTAAAGTTTAACATCCTGAGAGAAGCGATCATGCAAAAAACAATGAAAAAAACCCCCTAAATTAAAAAAGGATACTTAAAAAAATTAGGAAGCAGGTAAAAAAATGAAAAGTCAAATGTGAGGAAATTAATAATCCTTAAAAAAACCCTTAAATTTTAGTATCTTTGGAGTCCATTGTATTAAATGCAAAGGTTTGTTATTTATAATATTGAGGGCCGGGATTGTATGTAACTTCGCTAAGGAGAAGATGTGAACCTTGGGAAGTGTGATGAACTTCAAAGGACTGTATTGAACAATGTGCCAGACAAGAATGGACTTTTGGGACAAACAAAATGTCAAGTGGTTTGTCTGAGGAATTGGGGGAGGTGAATGCAAATTCCCACTTGTGGTTATGCAAAAACCTAGCTTTTGAAGCTATGCCCTGAGGAGGGGACCACTGTCTGATGATCACCTGTTTCCAGAATCTCAAGAAGAAATGCCCAAGCTGACTGATCTATTCATGGGTGGGCTAGTTCTGAGCTAAGGCTGTTCTGAACTTGTAACCACACCAAAAAACCCTTTGTGGAGCTGAAGGACTGAGCCCTCCCAGAGCCTTTGTTGGAGTTGCGGGGTGATCTCTGGTAAGTTTATCAGCATGTGTGTATGTTCTTTTAATACATTTTCTCTGTAATGCTTTCATTTTAAGAATAAATGTGCTTCCTATCAGGAGCGGCACCACGGTTTTTGCCGCCCTAGGTGGCAGCGCTCCTCTGCTGTAATCGGCGGCGCTTCAGCAGTAGCTCTTCCTCGGACGCTGCATTCTCAGCGGCGTTTCCGCAGCCGCTTTTCTTGCCACCCAGAGAAAAACCTGCTGTTGAATCGCCACCGAGATGAGTCACTGCTGAAATTCCGCCGAAGGCGGTGAAATGCCGCCCCCCAAATCCTGCTGCCCTAGGCGACCGCCTACTGTCGCCTAGTGGAATCGCTGGCCCTGCTTCCTATAAAGAGCTGCGTGTTAAGTAGTAACTGCTGGCAATTACAGCTGTTCATAGCTTTCGGAGAGAAAGCAAAGCACAGACACTGGCCTGGTTAGGCAGACTTGCTTGCTGGAGATATCACAGTGTAGGCAGTAAACTCTGCAGCCTGAAAAAAATCTGGTCAGGAAGGAGAGAGATGCAAGTCTCTGTCCAAAAAGGTGACAGCTGAGGAGCTGAGAGTCTAGAGGGGTTGTCCGTGGTGGCGAACTAGAGGTGCAGTTGCCCTAATCCAGTGGTTCTCAACTGTGGTCCACCGCTTCTCCAGGGAAAGCCCCTGGCACGCCGGGCCGGTTTGTTGACCTGCCGCGTCCACAGGTTCGGCTGGTCGCGGCTTCCACTGGCCGCGGTTTGCTGCTCCAGGCCAATGGGGGCTGCGGGACGCGGCGCGGGCTGAGGGATGTGCTGTTCGCCGCGTCCCGCAGCCCCCATTGGCCTTGAGCGGCGAACAGCGGCCAGCGGGAGCCGCAACCGGCCGAACCTGCAGACGCGGCAGGTCAACAAACCGGCCCGGCGCGCCAGGGGCTTTCCCTGAAGAAGCGGTGGACCACAGTTGAGAACCACTGCCCTAATCTATGTGATAAATACATATCTCAAAACAAAAACAAACAAAAAAAAGGAAGCAGGAATGGAAGAAAAACACAACATGGTTTATGGCCAGGCACAAAAGGTAATGGGAGCTAAAGAACTGTCCTTCAGAAATGGAAATCCACCCCAATTTATGCCAATAAAAAGGAACAGACACTGAAGGTAAAAATCTAAAATCAAAATCCCACCTTATTTCCAAGAGCCGAGATGTGAGAATGAAAATGAAATTTATATATAGCAGAAACTGGAAGCCTGCAAGAGAATCAGTAGATCTGCTAGAGCAGCGGGGATTCGAATAGAAGCTAAGTAATTTCTTTGCCACAAAGGATATTAGGGAGATACCTGCTCCAGACCTTTGCTCTTTAAGTCAGTAAAGATAAGGCAACCAGAGACTGAAATGTCAAGAGAGGGGGAACTAGGACAAATTGAACATTAAGGAGTAATCCATCACCAGGTATTGTATAGCCAGAAGTTCTGAAGAAATTTAAGAACCTTGTGGCAGAACTGAAAAACATATGCAATCCCTCATTAAAATAGCCTAATAGATTGGAGAACTGCAAATGTTATACCTATCTATCTTTAAAAAAAAAGGTTTTAGAGGTGATTACTTTAAAGGCTTTTTTCCTGTACTAAATAGAGTGGTTGAAATTATAAGTAAGGACAGAGTTCTCAAACACTCAGATGTGATAAGGACAAACCGGCACAGCTTCTTGTAAAGGAAAATCATGCCTCTCCAATCTACCAGAGTTCCATTATTTTCAGCCCACACTCTGTAATCTTGGGTGTGTGTTTCTGGTGGCAATGTTATACTGTTCTGTCTAAACAGAATGTAGGATATATTACACGTTAGTTAGGATATATGCTACATTGTGCCAGTGTGACTTAAGTAAAAAGTCAATGGGCTAAATTTTGGTCCCAGATACTGCACATGTGCACAACACAGATGGAAGTAAATGGGAAACTGCACAAATATACCTAAGAGCATAATTTGGCCCAGTGTTTTGTATTGCTACACTGGAATCAGTTTATTCACATACTGTCAAATTGTTTAAAGTATTTTTGCGATTCTATGTTATATATTAATTATCCACTTCCTTCCAAAAGGATGTGTTACAAAATCAGTATCGATCTCTTCTCCTATAACTACACATTTTCTCCCTGATGGTTCAGAAATCTATAGTTCTTTAACAGCACACAGCTACACTACCTTGTTGTTCAGGACAGGAAGAAAAATGGTGTCTAGCTGGAAAATGAAGGGCCAAAATTTAGTTCTGCAGAATGTAATTAAATAATCCAGAATTTGGTCCCAGGCCAATACTCACATGAGCCAACACAGGACATCTTCTGAAAGGGGGGAGGGATAGCTCAGTGGTTTGAGCATTGGCCTGCTAAACCCAGGGTTGTGAGTTCAATCCTTGAGGGGGCCATTTAGGGATCTGGGGCAAAAATTGGGGATTGATCCTGCTTTGAACAGGGGGTTGGACAAGATGACCTCCTAAGGTCCCTTCCAACCCTGATATTCTATGATTCTAATTCCCCTTAACAATATGCTGGGGCACAGGTTTATTACTAACTCATGGAGATGCTTGCCACATAGTGAATCACATCATTTCCTTCAGCACTTTTTTCCCTTGGAGGTCTCCCATCCAAGTACTCCTCAGACCTGACCTGCTTAGTATGAGATCTCATGAGATCACTGCCCAAGGTGGTATGGCATTAAAGTTTGAGAATCATTTTCACATCTGAGTCTCTTATAATGGTCAGAATCTGGGTCACCATGAAAATTGCGTTTTAACATGTGGTTTGACTGAGCTCTTCGCTTGCCCTTTTCTCTTACAAGAATTTGCAGTGAAAAGACAGAGACACTTCCTTTGCGCATAGATAAAACTCAGAAAATCCCGATGCACAAGATGAAGAATAGCATGAAAGCACTATATAAATGCTTCAGGAATCTGTTGATATTAGAAATGTCTGCTGTTGTGCCCATATGTCTACTTATTTCCATACTAAAGACATTTACTGTATATGTTTGCCACAAGGGAAAACTACTGTCTACAATTCAGCTATATTACTGGAAGTGCAGTCCTGTATTTGTATGTGTCTGAATCTTACATTTCCAGGATATGTACAGATCCGCATTTTATAGCTCTTATCTTTGAAAGACTCCTCCAGTCTGTGTTTCACCTCCCAGCCAATTAGTGAATATGCTTCATTAGGATCACTCTATCTATATGGAACTTGCTACAGCCCCAGAGAAGATGCATTCTATGCACTGTTCTCAGAAAAGTTAATGATCGTTATGGCACAAGGGAGGGGGATACATTTTATAACTGAATGGAACAGGGTTGATGCAAATACAGCATTTCTTGTAAAGTAAATTAAGCTAACAACAAGGTAACAAACTGCTGTTAATATTAGATTAACTTGTTTGGCAAGATATGAAATCAGGAGAGCTGGATTGTCGATAGCCAAGTGTTCAATAAAGCTAATGTAGCTCAGGAAAGTAGAGCATCCATCTGAATACAGAGGTAAAAAAAAAAAATAGATTGGAGGGAAAGCCAGAACCAGCACATTTATACCAGCATTAAAGATGCATTTAGAGGACACTCAAGTTTGTTTGTTTTAAACACTGACTTGTTTTTATTTCAAAATCAGACTGAGTCACTACCAGCCATTAGTCCAGGAAAAAACAAAACACCCCAGATTTTTCACATTTGGAATCTAGAGCCTAAATGCCACATGGATCTAAGACTAAGTAGGCAAACGGCAAATAGTTCAGAAGTTAAAGCAAGTTGCATGTGTTTTTCAGCAGCACCATGCTGCAGTAATTCTTCTAGACTTTGAGTAAGAATCATTCAGACTCAAGCAGAGGGGTCATTGACAGTAGCATTCTGAATGCAGGGACTGAGGCAAAAACCGAAATGTCAAACTTCATGCCAGTGGTCACTAAACAGATTAAGCAGCAGCTATCTTGAGCAGTAAAAAAGGCTAGCTGCTAATACTAAATGATTAGAGTCTAAAATGCCATTTACTCTGGTGTGATTCCTCAAATGAATATTTATACCAAGTGATGACTGTAATACACCATCAAAAGAATTTCATGTCCTGTTCATCAGAGTGTCAGTGATTATTCAACAGCAGGTCTGTGCTTCAGCACTTGTTTCTATTAAGCAAATTTGCAGTGTTCAGACAAAAATTCATGATTGCATTTTCCTTCTGGGATTTTTTTTTAAGAAATCACATTCTACTCCATCATAAGAATGTGGGTCACGGCAGGTGGGCCTTATCCAATACATATATATGAAAGTGGTTATACAGGCACTGAGCAATTTCTCTCCTGTATTTTATATGAAACTGCTGGACATTTGCTGCACTGTATTCAAAAGGAGAAACCACAATGCATGCAGCGCTTCTCTCTCATTTGCCCAGCAACTCACAGGCTGAATTTCTGCATGCAATACACAAATCTGGGCAAGACAGAAAAAAAATAGAAATCATTCAGTCCAGGAAGCATCTTATTAGGCATCCGGAATCAAATTTACAGTCAGTCACTTCGTAGGGGCAAAATAATAATCCTGACTGTCAAGCATTAAATCAACTATCCGTACATTTACTGGAGTGGTTAACCACAATTTTTAATGCAACTGACACCTGATAACACATACGATGTTATGCCCATGGTAGGGTATGGTAAGTCACTGGAAAACTTGATGATCAGAAATGTATTAACCTACAACGCCATTCCTGCAGCCCCATTGTCTCTCTTCTAAATGCAATTGCCTCCAGCCTTTTAATAATGACATTAATACCACTTTGCAATCTATGACACCTTCCATCCAATGACCTCAAAGTGCCTCACTAGCATTGTTGCATTAATCCACATTGCGCCCCAATGATGTAGCCATTATCTGCATTTTAAGATGAGCCTAAGGAAAGTGAGGCACAGGGGCTGAGTGACTTGCCTAAGTTCTTACAGGAAGTCAGTGGCAGCACTGGGAATAGGACCGGCTCTCATGAATCTCAGTCCTGGCTTTCACCACAAGAACATCTTTCCTTCACTAGGTGATGGGATTTCAGAATCTGGTGCACACACACACACACAGATGTAGTTTGCCTCATCACGAATGTTGAAGTTTAGGACCTATCACGGTCAAGGATTTGTGAAAAAATTAGAAGATGTAAGACCACCCCATCGAGGAAAAGCAATATAGAGGAGTCAAGAATGTAACAGAGCAGAGTTCAACTCTGTGTTTTTGGTGTGTACGATACCTGGTAAAAATACCCTGGTGAGAAGTGAAGCTTGGCTGAAGACAACATGCCAAAACTGAACTAACATACTTCTACCAGGAGC
Source organism: Macrochelys suwanniensis (assembly GCA_033296515.1). Classification (NCBI taxonomy): domain Eukaryota; kingdom Metazoa; phylum Chordata; order Testudines; family Chelydridae; genus Macrochelys; species Macrochelys suwanniensis. Next base: position 96,522,306 of record CM065781.1, on the reverse strand, counting down.
TGGCTTGATGCGGCAACAAATGTTTCCCCCTTCTCCACCAACTGAACACTAACTAACTACTTGAGGATTTTTTGGCAGACATTTATCTGCAATGATGCCTACAAAAATCCTGACAATGGTTCGCCAGCTGGCGGGCTGTGACTGTTTAACAGGCTAACCAGTATTGTCGGATTGTTTCCTTGTGCTCCTCCCAGGTGTTTGTTGTATCCACCTGTTGTCTCATCTTAGAGTTTGATCATAAAACACTTCTGTGCAGGGACTGTCCTGTGTTTGTATAGCGCTTACAATGGGTCTCCAAATGAACCCTAGGGGCTACCATTACACAAGCAAATAAAATAATGTAAGCTATGCAGAAAGCAAGCCACCAGAATTTTGGCTTTTTGCCATTTCCACTCTGGGTGGAAGTTTTCTAATGTTTGCAGAAGTTTTTGCAATAGCACGCAACAGTTCATGTAATTGGAGATGATCCTTTCTACTAAGGGGTCCTCTCTCCAACAGTCCAAAAAAGAGGCACTTCACTCTTTTGGAGGGTTGCTGGCACAAGGACCTCATGGAACATGCTATTCAAGACCGCCAGAGATGGTTCTCTGTTTCCATAGTTATTTTCCTCCCCCACTGGGACTGGAACGGATAGAGCCAAGGAGACTAGAACTAGGGAAGGGAACAGGAAAGGAGGCCAAAAGAAACAGAGAAGGGTGCTGTGGATGCATGATGACAATCTTTTTCTTTCATTAACCTTGAGAGATTTCTGCAAAGCAAAAAAAAAAAAAAAAAAATCATTAGCTTTATTAGCAAGTAGAGCTGGTTTCAGACAGCCCAGTCATGTCCACATTAAAGAGTGCCTCATTAGGAAAGCTAGACAGTTTTCTTCAATCAAGCTTTCCAAACCCCTTTATGTACTATTCTTTCATAATATGATACTCGGAATTCTGAACACTGCTCCAGCTGAATTTGCACTCACCTTTTGTACAGCACCAAATGGTCTAGACTCAAGAAATCTGCTTCAGAACAACTAAGGTCAGAACCACTAAGGTCTACCGCTATGTATTTCCTTTGGTTCTTGCTTTTGGCCAGCCTGGAAAGCTTACAGGAACAGGGCAGGATGAGAAACTGCTAATGAGTTTTTACCCATTCAGTGTATTGTTTTGTGCCCTACCAAGGAAGAGAGAGAAAATATCATTTCAGCACTTCCCCTTGAAACCAGGAAGCGAAGAGGTACTCAAAAAAGTTAGCATGCTTAGCTTCAAAAGAAACTCAATTATTTTATTAGAACTTGTTGACCAGTCCCCCAGTACAGATGGTCTAATCTTTTCTTTCTATTCCTACATATCTTACTTATGCTTATTAGCTTTTTTACCTACCATTTGGCAAATGTTTTTATGTTTCTGTCCACTTTCCTTCTATCGCAGATCACTCTCCTGGCCAGCATCTTGCAATTTTTAACCATTTAGGCCAGTCTGTATTGCAGTTCTTCAAGTCTCTCACTGTGGTTTTTTGGTTTACAATCTACATCAAACCTAAGCCATTCATGAGTCTGTGGCCTATTTTTTCCAGATCCTTTTGGATTTCATCTTTATCTGACATTAGCCCGTCTGCCATTCTCATGATTCCTGCTGATTTCCATTGGTTGTGCCCCGCACACTGTGCCACTGAACAAGATTATGCCAGAAATCCATCAGAGATATTACATATGCCAACTTCTCTCTCTCTCCATCTCCTACTACCCATCTCTTACCAAGTCACGTAAAAAAAGAGAGAAACACCACTTTTTCTTTACATTAAGGAAAGAACTTCAGTGTCAGTACACCTAAGGAAAATTTAATCTGTTCCAAGACAGTTTTGAATAGTAGCAACAGCAAATTGTAATGTTCCTTCTATATCTTAAGGCTGTGTGAGCACTCCGTCAGTACATGTGATTCAGTAGAAAAATGTTCTTGTGTGTCCAGAGAGAACTTTCTTCTGTTTGTGTGCCTGTTGAAGCTACATGAAACAAAAGCCATCCCAGATGTGCCTCAACAGAAAAGATAACTCTCAGATATTCTCAGCCTAAGGAAGCAGACAGGTTGCTCAATCACACAAAAGAAACCTGCCTATACAGACCACACAGCCATTTTATAAATCCAAGGTTCTTAAGAGCTGCTTCTCTACAAGCTACTGAATAGATTTCTCCCCTCTATACTTTGCACTAATACTTCAAACTTCATTGTCAGTACGGCATATAACTGGGTAATAATAGAACTGGTTGGTGGCCAATGTGTCTAGGCAAATCTTTTAAAGATAATTTTTATCCTTCTTTTCACTGGAAGAAATTAAGTTATATGACCTTGAAAGAGCATTTCTTAGACGTCAAAAAGTAAGTACTGTATCACTTCTCTAAAGAGATTCTTTAACTGGCACCAAAACACTTCTTTCAAACCTTAAATAAGCCTGATAGGATTGCTAACAAAGGTGGCTTTCCTATCATCGCTATGGGATGACATCCCTACCATCCCAATTGTAATCATTTTGAACTATGGAAGGAAATCATGCATATGCCAATTTTTCCCTTGAATTTAGAGCACATGAAAGGTGGCAGAACGACAGTACCGGATATGGTAACTGATTTAAATCGAGAGAACAAATACAGTTTGGGTAGTGAAAAATGAAGGCTCTCCTATACTTTCACAAGCAGCCTCAACCATAAGCTTATTTGATAGCCTCTAGTGCTAGGAAGGCTATTTAATCCATGTCTCTCCCCCCCCCCCCCCACCCCCCAGATGAAATTGCTAAAAGGAACAAATTGGTATTAACTAGAGGAGTGACCTATTGAAAAGACTCCTGACAACCAGAAACAGAATGGAGACCTAACAACTCATTTCACATGGCCATCCTGATCCTGAAATATCTACCTCTGTGTTCAAGAGAAGGAATGCTCAAGATACGCTAACATACCTCATAGTGTATTAGTGATATCTCAGTGCTTCTCTTACATCTCTGGTGTTCAGCTGTTATATTTTTAGTTTGCTCAGCTTGAGTTCTGGATGTACTGTGAAACACAGTTAAAGAAAATAGATACAAGAGACCAAGATAAAACTGTATGTAATATTTGTAATGCAGAGGAAACAAGTGATACGAGATTCAAGATCAGTAGCCGGCTATTAATTCATGCTGGGAAAAAACTGAAACAAACAAACCAAATAAACAAAAGCAGGGAGACATAACACCTAGAATTGAAGTAATTGTTTACCAGTGCTGGCTCCAATGTATAAAAGCGATGTTGGTTGTACGTAAAATTGTTTGGTGCAGTCCCATACCCTGCACATAAATTGTGTAACACTGAAAATTGCCACAAAGTAGACTAGCATAAACATATTGTGGAGCTTTTTTATCGGAATCTTTTTAAATGACCTAGATTAACTAGAATCTGACAGCTTGTTGTGTGGGAGGTCAAAACAACTGGCAAATGACAAGCAAAGAGATTCATAAAACAGGTGATGTGGGTTCAATACCAGGCTTTGTTTGAAGTCTCTAGCATCAGCTGTTTTGGTGCCTGACACTTGGAAAACTGATGCCCTGTATAAGAGAATTAAGCCATGCCAAAGCCCTGAAATGAATATTCTGATCAGTAACTGGCCACCTGTTGACAAGGCTAGATAGATTCTGTTAATTAGGGTTCATACTGAAGAGATACCATATTAGCTGGTCAATAGGGTTCTTGGTCAAAACATTGCTCTGTCCGAACTGACGTGCTTTCACTTAACAGAGGCCTGTGTCCACAGATACCATTCACGGTGAACAATTAAAGAAGTTGTTTACCACAGTCCTCATGGGGATTGACTTGTGATGCAGTGAAGATTCCCCAGCTATCACCCACACAGAGCGCATTACCTCCTTTTCTACACGATAGTAATTGTGGAGCTGAAACGTGATGTGGTTCAAAGAGGTTGAATTTCAGAGCAGCACTTCCTCCCCCAATTCTTGTCTGTTTGTGTAGTAGTTTAAACTCGTGCCTATTTTATTTTACGCTACTTCCAGGGATCTGTGTATCATTTTAAAAAAATATCTGGGCAGCATCAAATGCAGGGAACACAAGCCCCGAGTGTATTATGAATAAATCACGACTTAAAAGGACCAGGAAACATTCATAATTTTTAATTCACACCAGTAATAAAATTGCATTACATTTTTCATAAAATAAATGTTCCAGTTTATATACAGAAAACAGACTGTACAGAGCCCTCCCCCAGACCCCAAAAAACTCACAAACATACAGGCAATGCAGTGCTCAGCTAAGCAGGCACAACTGTACATCTAAATTTGTAACTGCTTTGTGTTGGGGGTGGGAAAAAAAGTACTACAATGTATATAGTCCTTTCTGGACCAAGAATTAAAAAAATATTGCAGGCAAGCTGACAGACGCCCTTCACTGCTTGTGTGGCTGAACGTCCATCCCACAGTGCTTCAGCAAAGCAGGGTTCGTTATTGAACTTGGGACTCAAAACTTCCATTCAGCTGCCCTTCCTCATAGTCCATCTGACACAAGATCATGTTGTTCTTCAGGAAAAATTTGTCTCCCACGCAAAATCTGAAACGTAAAAAAAAAAAAAAAGTCACGCATGTCTAAATGTTAGTTGGCATTAACCAGGCGGCAGTACACCAAGGAAAAGATGACAGAGGATTAAGTCTAGAGGTAATGGGTGCCCAGATGGAAAGGAAAAATTATCTTCATTATGAACTATGCTTACCGGGTTGGAATTTAGGGAGGCAGGATACAGCGGATAAGGCACTCGATTAGGAACCAGGTGACCAGAGTTCTATTTCTGGCCCTGCCACTAACCTCTAAGAGACTCAAGTCACTTCACCACCCCAATTCCCTCTCGTACCTTTTGTCTGTGTTGTCTATTTAGACTGTAAGCTCTTTGGCGCAGAGGCTCTCTCATACTATGCATTTGAACAGTGCCTAACACAAGGGGCCCTGGTCTCTGTTGAAGCCTATAGATACTACTGTAATAATAATAATCCAACAGGAAAAGTGATGGAATGTATCCCCAAATAGACATGAGCTTTCAGAATTCACTGAAACCGGGAAGCAAACAGGTTATGTTACACAAAATGTTTGAAATGTTCTATGGTATTCAAATTTCCAGGTGAGGCAGTGTTTACACTCATTTACAGGCACTGAATGGCTATTAAGTCCTTCCTCACCCCCTTATGTACAGTGCTGAACAATAAATAGAAGTTTCTTGATGGATGGCTAGACTCGGTTAACCTTTATCTTCATGGAGTGGAGCGTAAAGTTCTCTGTCTACCATGTAAATTGTTCTGTTTGTATTAAAGTTGACAGAGAGACTTGTGATATTTAACAATTTTATTTGATCATTAAGGTAAAAAAAGTTGCACACATAATACCTGCAAGGTGCAGTTTGACAGCCACTAGCCTCCTCACACCTCTTGTTTGCTATAGATGCAAAAGTTAATCTACAATTTTAGGATAATACACACAGTGCTCTTCACTGGTGTCCCATTCAAGGGCAGAGTCTGACTTAGCACGTGCTAATGGTGTGACATCAAGGCAGGACATAGGCGAGACAGCCTCACTGTCCTAAGCCAGTCCCACTACTTCTGGGCAGGTACAGGCAAAGCTGATAGTGATGCGGACAGCCAGTTCTGAAAGGCAGATATATATGGTGCACACGTGTCCAGCCAACCAGGAACTGGCCGATATGAACTTTAAAGAGGCAAAAACATCAGCTAGGTGTTCGGGGGAGAAATATAGGCCCTACACAACATGAAGCCCATGAAAAGGACAACTCTTTCCTCAGCAGAGTCACGAAGCCTTGAAAATCTGCCCCTACTATGTATGGTTGTACAAGGGAAATTCTCTAGTCCTGGTCTGGAATATGTTCTAGGCCTGTGATAGTCAGTGAGTAACTAGAGGCTAAAAGCCTGCTATCAACTGGATAGTCTGAATAATAAGAGTGTATGAGACCTACCACATCCAAGCCTCACCAGCACCTCATACAAGTTTTCCCCTAATGGATACCTATAAGTCAGCCGATGCCTTGCTTAATTTGGCAGTTGGGTATGGCAAAAACCTGTGGCTTCTACAAAGCACTTATTTAGTAAGGTTCATTGTGTGATTCTCCTCTCCTAGCCTGCACCTGAAGCCCTCTTTATAATAGTCTGAAATTCAGCTAGCTAACTTTTAACTGGTATTCCAGAAAAGAAACAAAAGCTGCTTCTTTAAGAGGACACTCCAGTTAAAGCAGCATTACACATTCTCCTGAAAGTCACAGCCTCACCAATGGGTTTGCTGAATATACAAGGTCTATTAGCTAACATTTTCCAGACTGCAACTTAAGACACAGCTGCTGACTTTGTGCTACTTAATGTTACTTAAACTGTGACCATAAAACCCAAGGAGCGGGAATACAAAACAGTCACGCCACCAGCACAAATGCAGCACAGTCAACAGCTGCTTCTTGCCAAATCTAGCTGGGGTCTAGAGCAGCGGCGGGAGAGCTGGAAAGCGATTCGTTGGGTGTGGTAGAGTGTGGTTCTTTGAAAATCAACCAGGCATCGTGGTGTCCCACGTTTGTCTCTCACAATGAGCTCAATTTACAAGACAAAAGATGTTTTTCTCCAACTGCCAGCCCTGAAAACTCAGCCTGGACCCAACAGGAAGTGGAGTTCTTTCCTTCTCATGCGCAACTACCAATCAAGCGTTAGCAGGCCTGCGTAACACCCAAAGCGTTTTACGCCGGTGCAAACCCAGCAGTTTTCTGGAGGTTGAAGTGCGAGGAAAAAAGGAACCCAGCCTTCACATCGCGAGTGTCAAACTGTTAGAAAACCCTATCTTACTGAGCGAGTTTCATCAGGCATCAGTGAGACACAAACATTGAACCCAGGATGTCATTTTTATAAAGTGACTTTCAGAAAATAACTCAACACGAGAAAAGGGCAGGTGAACTGCTTGAAACATCTTGGAATACGGATGTGTCAGCAGAGTACAGTGGTAAAAAAGATTTAGTAGTTAGACAACAGCTACTTACCCTTAAAAAATGCAGCATGAGTTAGGCCCAAGATACATTTTAGGAATCAGAGTGTTTTTGACGCATGTTGGAGACAATAGCTGATGGAAATATTTCATACCTAACACGATTAAATAAAGTATAATTTTGCCTTTAAAAAAACCCCCCACTTTGCTAAGAATGGAGCCCAGGACTCTGAAAAAGAACAGGGTAATACCAATGGATCCCAAAAAACCTACACTGAGGACTTTGCCTGTGAGAGGCTGCTCACTATTAGGAGTTTCATCTCTGACTGGGGAGGGAGGTGCTGAATTCCTGCTAGCACAGTCACAAAATGGATAGGTCTTCCAATGCTTTCTGGATAGCAATAAGGCATATCAGAAGCATATTAAAGACAGAATTAGAAACAGGACTACGCACCAAAACACTGGGAAATACAGTTTGTCTGCAAGAAACTACGCTCCCTGTCCAACACACCAACCACTAGATGTCACTATAACCTCAGTGGAATAACCCTATTAAACCGGGGACAGCTTGATTTATTGCAGCTGTCAGTATTAATAGGAAGGCATTCTACCCCCAAACAAATAATACCAGCTTTGTGTTTGATACAGTGCCTTCAATTAAAGCCACCCAAACGACATACCGTGTGTGTGATTCTCCTCATACATGCACTGGTGGGAGTCGGGTGTAACTCCACACACTTCAATCAAGTTATACTGTTATAAAAACACATGTGAGAGGAAAGTCAGTCCCTGTATTTTGATATGTTCTCACAAATCTAACATGAAAGCTAGAAAGGAGGTAGGAGCATATGTATGTGTGTAAATACACACACACACACACACACACACAAACAGAGAGAAATTCCAGAGTAATTGAATGTGATGTATCTTATTTTTAAGTGAAATATCAGGTATGTTAACCCGGCTTTGAAGTAACATGCTTTTCTCCCATTGAGCTTGCTCACTTCTTTTCCTCCTCTTTTACCACATGTCCCCTCCACAAATAATAATTTGTGGTTCAACCGGCAGCCTAAGCAAGGAGGGGGAAGTTTTAAAAATGAACACATGCTTCAAAAAGGGAGACTATGCTGCATTTAATTCACTCAGCTTCCAAGAGGAGAACTCAATCTTTCGAAAACTGCACCAAATCAAGAGGAAAAGCATGCCCTAAAAGTCTTTGCACAATCCCCCCCATTCAGTCTTTTATAGATACCAATGAGTCGGGCTGAATCCACATGTCCTTTCATTGTACACCTTGATATGAACTTTTCTCTGCAACTTCCAGTCAGGTGTGGTACAGTCCCATTTAAAACTACCCCATAAGCAGGCCCTATTGCTTATGCAGCAAACTGAAGAGAGCACTTCGTAGTCTCCAAAAGGGCTTACCTAGAATATATTTCTCCTTCGTACACTACTCACTTCTCAGCCTGTCAGGAGTCTGATTTAAGTAACTCTGAGTTAGAAATACTTATGCAAGAGAGGGTCCTATCTCTGCCTATGGGTGTTCAGCAAACAGGCTAGATGCTGAAAGATCTCAGAAGCTGTTCATTCAGTTGCATTAGAACTATTTCAGAACAGCTGTGTGGTGCTTACTCTGCTTGGATCTGCAGTCCTTTCACCCCCTCAATTCCCACCAGCTCCACCAGGCCCCCATCCTCAAAAAGGTTGCAGGACAGACCCAGTCTACGTAGGCAACTACAAATAAGACAACCCAGCCAGCGCTAGCAGCTTCTCGGCCCCAGAGAGGTGGCAAAGATCAAGCAGATTTCCTTGGTCCGTCGGCAAAAATAAAAAATGGTTTGTGGGTTTTTTTATTTCTGTAATAACTGTGTCCTCACCTCTGGTTGCAGAGTTGGCAGGCAAAGCAGTCCAAATGGTAAACATTATCTCTGGCCCTCATCACCATCTCAAAGGCAGGGATCAGTTTACTGCAGGCAGCGCAATTCCCGGTGGTACCAAAGAGCCTGCCAAAGAAGCACAATCATTAGAAGCCATTTTAATTAAATGGTGGAAGCACTAATTAAGTGTAATTAGCAGTATCAAATACTGTATTGCACCAATAAATAGGAGTTGCAGTATCCATTTCACTGACCAACCAGTGTGCAGGAACTTGGGATAAAACTGCCTGGTGAGCAAATGCCGATTGTCGAGATGAAACTTCACTTGGCTTGTGAGACTTGGGCTAATTTACTATCTAATGGAGAAAAGCATTAAAGACACTTACAGTGCTATTTTGGGGCTCTCACAATTTCAGTCAAAACAAAACTATTTGCAGGGTTTGTTCTCTGAACATCTTGCTTCCTTCCCCACCCCACTCAGCAACCATTTGCTCTTCATTGTTGCCTAATGGACGAATCCAAGCTGATGACAATGCGCCAGTTATAATGGGTGAAACACAGAAGACTCACTAACTTTGCCAACTCCGGCAGGCAAAGCTGCAGCTGGAGAAAAGTCTAACTTACGTCCTGTTTTAAAGAAACACACACTTATCTAAAGACAACTGGCAATAATGTTTTACAAAGCCACTTTATACATTTTGCTATGACCTCCACCCTCCTCAACCTTCCTGGGAACCAACTAAGCTTCCTACACCAAGGCACAAACAGTACATTCAACAGTTCACTTCAGCTTCCCAGTCCTTGAGGATAGCCCTTCTGCACTGGAAGCTTTGCCACTTTTGTCATGGCTTTTGCTATCTCCCTTCCCAGATGTCTGCTACTCTTACAGCTCCCACAGGGAGACTAACCAAGAGCTACAGCATCATCCTACCAGCCCTCGGACAAGTCCCTGAAGACCCACGAGCCAGTGCCACTTCCTGGTGACAGGCACGACAGCACTTCTAAATCAGAGCTATAGGAACCAGTTGGGGATGCATGCAATGAACCAAGGATTTCAATCTTAAACTGTGAATAGTCAATATACACTTAGTTACTTTCTGTTTAAGAGAATGCATGTGATTTAATTGTTCTCAGAGATATGTGGAAGGCACCTTCTTCCTGCTAATTATTAGTATGTATGTGTGCACCACCCTAAACATATATGGGGCCTAAGGTCTGTTTCAAATCTTTGGAGCTGGATCTTGTTAATGCCAGTACTTACTAGTTCCACCAGTACAAAGAGGCAAAAAGCATAGAGAGAACCGCTTGTAGCCTGGCAGAGGAACACCTATGTCTGATTTCTGAGCCTACAATTTGCTGAACCAATCAATGCTACTGATTACTGGACAGTAATAACTGAAGTGTGATAAGATCTTCAAGATAACCCTTCTGCTCTCAGGCTCCTGAGCGATCATGTGAACTTGTTTTTGGCATATAAAAAGTCTTATTTCTTGTGTCAGATGTTAAGAGAGACACCCATTACTTTTCTGTTATTCTTGGCTTGAAGGCCACTGGACTGTTTTCGTTGGGAGGAGACTAGACATTTGTGTTTGACACGTTACCCCCCCAAAAAAAAAGTGTATGGTACAATGGACAAAATAGAAATAGTACCAGACACAGCGATGTAAGATCAAAACACTCTTGCCCTCAGACTTCACCACATTAGGGCTGGAAAGCCTGTACCACAAGACACCAAGCAAAACGGCAAAGAGTTTAAATAAGTCTTGCCAACGAACATAAAGCAAATGGCAACATATTCAGCCCGGGCAGGATGGTGGCCGGCTCTTATGATAGCAGGCAAGCCAGCCCTTCACTTTCCTGCATGGGCTTCCTCGCATCATGGGTTAGTGCAGGAGAGAGAGAGTAGCCTTCAGAGGGCTGCTGCTCCCAGTCCTACAGAGGTGGTCAGGGACACTGCAAGAAAGGGCATGTCTTATTATGGATCAGTAGCAGATCGGAGCAAGGATGGGGTGGTGCCAGCAGTAGCTCACAGTTCCTTTCCTGGAACGCTCCTGGGCCAGCATAGCTACAATGCCTCTCATTCTGGATGAGGTGCCAATGTATAATCTAGCCCCAAATTTGTATTTTCTGATTCAGAGTCATTTTACTTGGCAAAATAGAAGTGTCGCTATCACTCCTTGATGTAACCGTCTTCCATCGTATACATAGAATACGCTTAGTACCATAGCAGCAGTCGTTAGTTTCAATTTCTCTATTTGATAGAGAACTAGATTAGGAGAACAAGGACGTCTGCATTTTTAGACCATCCAAATCACAGCAAACGTTTAAAAGAAAAAAAGACTTAAACAAAAACAAAACCCAAGCAAAGCAGCCCAATACATTAGGTAAGGAGAACAGTGGAAGTTAATCCTGAATTTGTTCTGTGCACGATGCCACTATTCTTGTGAGCGTAAAATATCCATCATCACAGTTGTGTGGAGCTCAATCTAGATTAAATAAAATAAAGGGGCCCCAGACAGAGTTATTTGCATTGTTAAACGGGCATTTTTCTTCACCCTTCAAAAAGGAGACTTCTCTACATGGAAATGATGGGGAAGTTTGGACAGATGTTCACTTAACTATTTAAACAGTTAGCTTAAGAAACATGAAGATTGTAATTGGCATTGGATTCACCTGTCTCTTTTCAGTGTTAAACAGCTTTGAATGTTTGCATAAGAGCTGCAGATTATGTTTTGTCCAGCAGAAATTATGTTGCCTTTTAATGCCTGCATAAATGTAGCTCCCAGTTCTTCAGTGTGCTAATCTTGTTCTCTTCCATTAAGTTTCAGATAGTCCCCACCTCCCTTCCCTAACATATGAACATTTCACACACATTCAAGGACTTTCTAATTTTAATCACTTTTCAGGGAACAATTTAAAGCTCTATATAGTCACTAAAATTCTCAAGTATGCCTAGCTTGTAGCTCAAAGATCACAGGCTTTTTGCTGTTGCAAGAAGTGCAGATTGAGGCAAAGAAGAGATGCATTCTTCACCTAAGAATCTATTCTTTGTTTTTTGCCATGTCCAGCTGTCATGCTCCATACCTCCTCACTTGGAGATCACATGAGGAGAAGTTTGGGTTTTTGAGGGGAGAACTCTCTTTCACCGTCAATACATCCCATGGTTTAGTTTAAAAAGAAGCCACAAAAAAGGAAACATACTCCATCCTCTGGATGCATTCTCCATAGCAAATCCAATCTTGTCACACACACACAGCAAGCTCAAGCATATCAGGGAAATATACCATAAGATCCTCAATATTCTCACTGGCATGACACCACTGCGGGGGGGAAAGTCAGAGACAAGGAAGGTTTTTTAACCTCTTTTTAAAACTCTCTTAAAAGTTAGAAGACAGCAATTTTTAAGTACAGATTTATTCTGTTTTATGTAACAGAAGGACCTCACCAGCTTGTAAATAAGCTTAGACTATGCAGATTTAAAATTTAACACAATTAAACTTTTACCCTGTGGTAGTAATTATACTTAATGGCTCTTACTCTGAACTTAACCATGTCTATTGTTGTCAGCCAATCTGAAAGCAGGAGTTTAGCCAAGGACAATTTTCTGTAGTTTATAGGCACACTAAAATCCAGCTATTCTATATTCTGATTAGCTGTTGATGTCATTGTGTATAGTAAAAATTAAAGCTAATTGGCACACAGGAGCAGCAGTGAATACGAATGAATTGAAGGGCAGGGGGGGAGCACTCTGTGGAACTGTTGGGAGGCTTCTTTTTATTTCAAGACTTAGGGCAGGTCTACACTACGGGGGCATCGATGTAAGGTACGCAACTTCAGCTACGTGAATAACGTAGCTGAAGTTGATGTACCTCGCTCGACTTACCTCGCCGTGAGGACGCTGCAATGTCGAAGGCTGGCGCTCCCCCGTCGACTCCGCTTCCGCCTCGTGTCAGGGTGGATTACCAGCGTCGACGGGGAGCATGTTCTGGGATCGATTTATCACGTCTAGATTAGACGCGAAAAATCGATCCCCAATTGCTACCCGCCAAATCGGCGGGTAGTGTAGACTAGCCCTTACCTGCTTGTAACAGTACCTTCTGTACAACGTTTTGGAATTCAGCAATGCTGGGGAGGTACCTTAAACTGACTAAATGTATGGTAGGAGCATAATTATGCAGAGTTTACCTTTTTTTTAGTGTATGAGTGAGGGGCTTATAGCGGTGAGTAAGTGAAAGGGAGGGACTTGTCTAAAAGTGACCATCTCCCCCATCATTTTAAACACATTCTATGTTTCCTATTTACACTCATCCCTCATGAATGAACATGAGATTTGTACCCCTTCCATGAATCTTCCTTCTTGCCCCACTCACATTCATTTATGGTCTAAAATATAGGATAATCTGAACATCTGTTTCGTGATCTCTAAACCTGCAAACAGTATCTACAAATGGATTTCTAAATATCTAGCAATAGCAAGATTGCACTCCATCCTGGTATTTGCAAACCAGCAGGAAGTCAGTCAGGGGGCAGAAAACTCTCTTATGAAAGGAGACTGAAGAGATTGGGGCAGTTCACTTTAGAAAAGAGATGATTAAGAGGGGAGATAAGTATATATAAAACACAGAATGGGATAGAGAAGGTACATTGCGAGCTTCCTTTCTCCCTGCTATATAATACGAGAAACAAGGAGGACATTCAGTGAAGTTAAAGAGGCGGCAAATTCAAAACAGATAAAAGAAAGTACACTTTTTCCACACAAAACATAATCAGATGGTGATAATTGTTATCACAGGACGTTGTTGAGGCCACAAATTTAGCAACATTCAAGTAGGGATTGGACATTTATATGGATACCAAGAATATCCAGAGTTATAATAGTTAACACTAGCAGATTTTAGAAGAGAGTGAACCTCATGCTTAAACCAATCACTAATTACTAGGGATTAAGTGGTTTCAGTATGAAGAGACCATTGCCTACCATGCTAACTTGTACTCCTCTAGCTGTTCTGTAACCATCTGCTATTATCTTATATTTAGATTGTCATCTCTCTGGGGCAGAGACCATCTTTGTTCTTGCTTATACAGCACCTAGCACAACAGGGTCTATGATTAGGGCTCCTTGGCATTTCTACAATACAAGTGATGATAAGCGTTATATTATAATTCTTGTACCTTCCTCCAAAGCATGTCATGCTGCTGCTGTCTGAGACTGGATACTGGTTTAGATGCACCCTGGGTCTGATCCAGTGTGGATGTTCCTATGTCCATTTCTTGTACCTTGAATTCATAGTCATGAGAAAGACAGCCTTGTTCCTACCAGTTCAAAAACTACCTTCCAGCAAGTTGGACTCGAACAACTTACATTAGTGTTTGCCAACTGCATGCGGCTGACACAGTTCAAACACCACACACGTTTAGTGTAAGCTGACAAAATACCGAGTATGCAAATAGCTGTAGAAAAAGCTTCACAGCCACTTAATATGATACAAATGTAAAACCAATTCTAAATTCCAGGCCGCATGACGTCTCTAATCCGTCTTTGTGCGGTATAGACAGGTAACCTATTCCTGTGCTCTGTTTCTCTTGGCTCACACAAAAACTGCATACAGCAAAAATAAAATAGGTATCGCCCCTCCCATAATCACTGCTTGGCATGTGGTAAATACCTGTGAGTGAGTGCACACTTCTCAATACAACAGAGTCAATGCTACAGTGGAAAGTTGTGTCCATTGAAGGAAAGGAAACATATTTTGACATTAATGAAGTCGGTCAAGTTGTTCTTTCATGATGGTTTCTAGTTCAGTTCCAGAGAATGTACATTTTATGCCAGAGGGTTTATTACTCATGGATAGCCAAATAGCAGGAGCTGAACCAGCGTAGTATAAAAAGCCCTCTGCTTGGGTGGCCAGCTAGCCTGGAGACTACGGGGCATAAATTTCAGGATTCCTCAAGGGCACACGTCTTCAGTTGAACAATTTATATGAAAGGTATTTATTTTGGGTCTTTTGGTCCCTCCCTCCACATTTTAGAGAGCAAGAGATTTACACTTGGTATGAAGCTCTCCCACCTGGTGTCAGAATATCAGCATCATCTCCCTCAAAAGCTCCAATCTTCCTACAGTATAACAGCTCCAACTGACATTAAAACCAATCTTGGCTTTCACAGATGCTGTGTAAACACACATATATGCAGCCAAGTTTTCTTAGGAGAGCTTAGAAATAGTAATAGAAAAGTTACAAGTTTGAAAGTGTTAGAGGCAGGTCAGTACATCTAAGTCTACAAGAATTAGGCCACCCCCGTTCGAAGATTTTGAAAAATTAAATTAAAATCAACTAACAAACCCAACTGCCATGTGTTATCCTGGAAAGTTCTGGCTTGTATAAGTCAAAGGCCTTCATCTCCGCTACCACACAGGAAATAATCTTTGCTGTGACAATACAAAGTGTGACAATGTGGTTGAGATGCACCATCTTTGGCGCATAAAGCACGGCATTTACTTTTTCATTGTCAATTTGTCTAGGTACAAAACAATTTAGAGGCAGGGAAATCCCATGCAGAATGCCTGAAAGTGGTTAAGAATAATAGAAGTCAGTTTAACAAACTTGACACCATTATTAGGATCTTCAGTAAAACCCAAATTTAAAACACAGTCCTTTCTGGCCATGCTGCATCTATGTATCATCTTTTTAACAGAAAGTACATTTCTGGATATAAGCAGGTTGACTGTGTCCCTTTAATAACAAATCATTGCCTAATATATCTGCTGCTGCTGCACATATATGCCGTATATTTATTGAAAAAAATGAATAGCACCCTCCTTGGAAGACTTCCCAGTTTATCAAGTTCTTTCTGCTGATTAATGCTCCCGAATGTAGCTTCAATGACACCGTTGACAGATTAGCTCAAGTTTTGCTAGTTTTGGCGCACACACTGGAACTTTCAAAGGTTGTGCTTGAAATGTGTAACTGTGGTTTGGCCATTTGATTTGGTGCCACCATCATTACTTACACGTGGAAGTCTACTGAAAGCTAGGCATTGCTGTGCATGCTTCCTTGCCAGACAGAACCATCACATATTTTTAAAAATCAAAGACTCACTTTTCTTAGTCACTAATAAAAATACTGCACATTTACTGGATGCAACAACTTTCATCCAAAGGCATCCCTAAAGCTCTTTACTCGCAAACTGAAATATAAACTGTACGTGACTATTACTGGGGCAGAACAAAGCAATGCTGTTCAAAAAGCTGGAGACAGGAAAAGGTGAACGCTGAATCCAGCTGGAAATAGGAACTTTTAGGCAGGAAGAAGGCACCATAGCTACCTAAATTGGAATTCGGTTAAGACAGAGTAAAAAACCTCTCTCCCTCTCTTGCAAATATGGTCTTGGGATCTGTAGGCGGGTCGGACTCACCCGGCGGCGCCTCCTGCTGGTTGTCTTGGGAATTAGCTCTTCCAGCTCTGGAGTGCCCTCTGCAGGCTGGTGATCCGCCTGACCGCTCTGGCCCCCGTATCCCTCCCAGGACCCACGTGCCCCTTTAACTGGGGTGCTTCCCCCCTGACAATAACCCCTCAGTCTGGGTCTCCCCTCCCAGAAGGACCCTCACCCCACTATCCCCACCTTGCTTCAGTCGTAGGCTACCGCCAGTCACCAGCTAGCCCCCGTGCCCTGGGGCAAACTGCAGTGTATTAGCCACTCATCACAGGCAAGGTTTAAATAAATGGAGATATGCCTATCTCCTAGAACTGCAAGGACCTTGAAAGGTCATCGAGTCCAGTCCCCTGCCTTCACTAGCAGGACCAAGTACTGTCACCTGACAGACAAGGTTGGGTTTGGACCTGCTGCCTTGGCCTACCCGTGGGCTGCCTCCTGCAACCCCTGTACCCAGTTGGGCCTAACCCTAGGCCACAGCCTGGGGTTTTCTCAGGCCAGAGCTCCCCAGCTCTTCTGGCCTTTCCCCAGCCCTGCTCCACTCTAGGTACCTGCTCAAGTCCCTGGAGCCAGGCCCTTCTCTCTGAGTGCAGAGAGAGACTATCTGCTCCAGGTCCACTGCTCTCTTATAAGGGCCAGCTGGGCCCTGATTAAGTTGGCCACAGCTGTGGCTGCTTTGCCAATCAGCCTGCTGCAAGCCTTTCACATCTAGGCTGCTTCAAGCCCCTCAGGGCAGGAGCGGGGTAGCCACCCTGCTACAGGATCACTGACATCCAGATAAGATGAAAACCCCCATTTGAGCTCCCATTCAAAAGTCGCTATAAGCAGAACAACACGCCCCTAGTCTATGCTGAGGCATTGGTTCCATACCAATTTAGGGCTTAATCAAAAGCACACTGAAGCCAGTGACAAGATTCCCATTAACTCCACTAGGAGCTGGATCAGACCCTTAGAGAGAAACATGCCCTCTACTGATTTACCATAATTTCTTAGTGCTATATTTGAGCTTCTTTGGAGATACCCTCATTTAAGTCCTGACCAGGACCAACTGCTCTGTTTATCAAATTGTGACAAGTTCTTAACAAGTGCTGGTACATATGAAATATAAAGAAGTCATTTGGTCTGTTTCCGTCATACTGAGTTTCATTTTCCTCTTATCTACGTGGGTGTAGTTCAGGAAGAGCGCCATTTAAGTCAATGGAGTTGCACTGGTATAAGATAGGAGAGAATCAAACGCATCTTCGAAAAGAGCCCCACTGAAAATTAATTCTGAATTAAGATGGCAGTTCCGCCAAGAAACTCTGAGCAGGGCTCACAGAGACTGCTGGTGTGCTCCAAGTTGGTGGATCTTCAAGTAGGTCTGTGGATCAATAAAACAACTAGTTTTTGTATTAAACAAGCAGTTTACAAAGAAGCACACTGTAAGGATTTCTATACCAGGAACAGTGGCTTCCAACAGAATTTGCCTATTCAACAGAGACAGATAAATTAAAGATGGAAAAGCTAGCCATCATGACCATTAACCAAATGGCAAATACATTTAACTTAGACAATAACGTATCTGGAAATATATCTGTATGCAGCTGGAGATTGAGGTGGGATTGCAAGGATAACAAATTTAAACAACTCAAGATCTGATTTCATCTTTCAGAATTAAAAATCAAGAAGAAAGTGCTTTAGGAAACATGAAGGTTAACAAATGTTCCTTCGCAAGCAATGACGACAGTTTATCTTTTGAAACAAATGATGAGGATATAGGTCTGGTAAGAGTTCCTAAAGCACATTTGAAAGATGTCCTCAGTGACTCAGATGAAATATATTCAGTGCAGAAAGCCCACCGCCTTATCCGATGCATTGGACAGCAGCCTGCTCCAAAGCAATGCAGGCAGGCAAAGAATATACAGAACCAGCAGAGCTTCTGCCACTAGGCTCTACCCCACTCAGAAGAGGATAAAACATTCACACTAAAAGGAGCTAGGTCTCATGCCAGTTCCATGCACCAGTCACAGCTGTCCAGTTAACAGGATAGCGCTTCTTCCATGAAAGATCTATGCATTATGTCTATTCCTGTGGGGCACTCCAAAGCAGCACATCCCTGAACAGCCCAGAAGCCACAGCTGAGTTCTGAGGTGCACCTTCAAAAGTTTCTATTCGTGAACGAGGAGAAATGCAGCTGAAGCAACTTGCAGCATGTCATCTAGTATTTCTTCAGACATGTGCACAAATAAGCACCACGGCCAATGAGCATGGAAGATACACCATTTGTTTCACACTAGTTGGCCAGATTGCTAGGGTCTCTGGTGCCACCTACAACAATCCCCATTGGAAGTTAATAGAATTGTACTCCAACAAAGTGAAGGGGGAAGCAAAGTCCGCTGCTGGGAGTGGTTTACTAATCACAAGGCAGCGCATTCTCAAATAGCTCGAGCTCCTCAGTGGATCTCAACAGTTACAATACCACATGGGCCAATATCCATTCAAAGAGGCCCTCTGTCCTTTATGTAAAGCCTATGGGACACCAATAGAGTATATGCTCCTACTATTATATGCACTATTCCCATCAGGTTTCATTTACCTTTTCTCTGTCCACATTTATAGATTCAAAACTGGCTTGCTTCTTAGCTTTGTAAAGACTTTGTAACATATTTACTGTACCAAATTCCATTATTTGACACTGCTCTTGGAAACCACATAATCACAGTAAGTGGCCAGTGATTAATTCTCAAGTCACTGCAATGAACTTATTTAGTATAAATATAGCTGTAATGTGTTTAATTCCACTGTAGTTTAACATTAATTTATTTCCAATTGCCGAAGATGTTACTTTTTTTGTCTTACCTATTAGAGTTTGGATATTAGCTCCAAAGCCATTAAAGAAAGGAGTCAAATAAGAAGGGCTTAGATAATTCTCTGTGAGTGAAGCAGAAAAATACTGGAAGTGAATTAAGGCCTGAGGAGATGGTATATAGAGAAAAAAAGTTATGGATTCAGAGATCCTGTGGGCAGAAGTGACTATTTGGATTGAAGAGCCTCTACTTGAACAGATGTGGCAAGTGACCTTCTAGGCAGAAGGCTGGCCAGGTTGGTGGGTAAGGGTTTAAACAGGGAAGAGGGAGATGCTGGATACACATTACAACATAAAGGTGGCAGACAGGATACACAACATACATGGCCGGCAGGACAATGCTGAAAACAAAGCAGAAATGGCTATAAGACTGGATAGAAATGAACAAATGCTAAAGACATTAACAAGAATAATGCAGCATTATCACAAGAAAAAAATCCTATCTGGTGTCTATGAGAGAGCCACAGAACAAGACAGTTAGAATATCAACTTGCACAGGAAAACTGGCACTGCTACATATAAAACTAGCAGTTGATAAGGGACAAGATTTTCAAAAAAGGTTGTCTAAAGTTAAGTCCATATTTAGGAACCTAAGTAAGTGGACTGATTTTCAGATGCACTGAGGACCCACGCAGCTCCCAATGATTTCAGCAACAGTGAATTTGGTTAGCGTTAGGCACTTCAGTAAGGCATTCAATGCTGCTCCACATAGTGCTCTCAGAGAAGTCTGAACAAAGGCGTGGCTATGTATATTATGTGACGGATGCCTAACTGACTGATGACCAGGAACAAAGTAATGCTGCTAGAGTATTAAATAGCCAGCCCCCACAATGGATACCTTTCCTTCCCCTCAGCAAGAGTCAGATTTAGATCATGTGCTCAATGTCTTCATAAGTGACCTAGAACAAATAAAGAAGATCGTGTTCACCAAGTTTTCCCATTGTATGAAGTCAGGAGGGCTGCATAGCAGCAAGGGAGGCAAAATTAAAATGGTGGGATCTAGGAGAGCTAGACAGGAAAATGATAAACAAAACTAGGTTTAATCAGGATAAATGAAAAGTGGTATGGTAGGAAGCTTGCAAAATGGGTGAATGTTGGTTGGGAACTAGTACTACCAAGAGATCTTTGATGAGAAAATGGGCCCAACTCTTTCCTGTCCTGTACATAGTAGTCATTTTACATCTGTGCACAATTGCAATACAATACTAGCAAATCAGACTACTGCACACCCTTATGCGGGGATGAATGGCTACACAGAGTAAAATCCAGTCAGTTGAACATGAACATGGAAATCATGCAGTAACAGAAGAGAAATACAGGGATGTACAAATAGAAGTATAATGTGTAGAACTAAATTATTCTTAGCAAATTTAAAGAAGGGTAGCATAAATGATCAGATTATTAGAAAGTGACTTACTTAAAGGTTAAGAGAACTAAAGTAGTACAGTCTGGAAAGGAAACTTTGGAAAACAGATTTGTAACAAGAAAGAAAATCTAGGAGGTTTTTCTCAGTAGTCAAAGCGAGCACAAGCTGAAATTAAGAAAGGAAGAATTTAGGATAACTTAGGAAACAATTTATCAGTGAAGTCAGTTACAAACTGCATATATCTGCATATGCAACTGCCATTATTTGAGTCAGTCAATGAAAGATTAGACGGAGATCTCATATTTTGTATCCAATAGTGATAAAAGGAGATGATCCAAAAGTCCCTTCTCCCTGCAGTAGCTAAAATTCCTTAGTACAGCAAAAGCCTGCACTGAACTGTTGTGAAGTAAGCTACTTATTACTCTCACCACTAACACATTGCTTTACACTTTCACAGTGCTGTACAAACACTAACTGACCCCGCCCACACACCCTGGAGAGGTAGAGAGAAGTGCCGTAGTGATATTTGGCTTCTAGACGGAGGCAGAGAAGTGATGTGATGCACCCAAGTTATAGAGTTAGTCCATTGCAGAGCCAATGCTTTGGTAATCACTGAGATAGGTGCCATGTTAAGACAAACAGAATGAGAAGTCTGGCTCAGACCACTATCTGCAAGAATACCCACAACACTTTGCTCCATACCCCAGTCTCTTCTCCCTCTCTTCAAATAGGCCTCCCCTCACCTACTCTTTGGGGGTGGCCTACCTAAACAATTATACTTGGGTCTGTGACAGCTGTAATTCTATGGACTCTCTTGATAATACAGACACCTCATATATTCTCTTGAGAGATTTAAGCGCAGAATTCATAACTAGAGGAAAGATGCTCTGATTCCACTGACGGGCTACAAGGTGAGGTTCCAGTTTTAAACAACGTAACAGTTAATTACAATCAGATACTCCATGACTCCATTTCTTATTTTTAAAATTGTAACCACTATAGACTCCCTAAAATATTACCCTGAATCCATTAATACTTTTTAACCCTTAAACTATCTGGGATCAACTATTATCACAAATACAGCTGGTCTCTGGGCACCACAGGGTTAACACAAGTTGAATGGCTTAACAACAGTCTATTGCAGGGGTCTCAAACACACGGCCCGCGGGCTTTCCAGCAGCCCACCCTAAGCACCGACTCCACTGGCAGCTAAGCTTAGGGTGACCAGATGTCCCGATTTTATAGGGACAGTCCTGATTTTTGGGTCTTTTTCTTATATAGGCTCCTATTACCCCCCACCCCCGTCCCGATTTTTCACATTTGCTGTCTGGTCACCCTAGCTAAGCTCCCCGTACCCCCCGGCCCCTTTCTCCCTCCCCCCTGAGCGCGCCATGTCCCCGCTCCTCTGCCTACCTCCCAGCGCTTAGGACTTTCCAGGAGGAAGTGGGGAGGAACGGGGATGTGGCGCACTCAGGGGAGGAGGCGGAGAAAAGGCGGGGCCGGGATTTGGGGAAGGAGTTGGAATAGGGGCAAGGAGGGGGTGGAGTTGGGGCAGGGACTTTGGGGAAGGGGTTGGAACGGGGGCAGGGAAGGGGTGGGAAGAGGTGAGGCAGGGCCTCATGGACTAGACGAGCAGTCTGAGGTATGAAGTTCAGCATGTATGGTTCTTTGCTGTGAGTTTTTGGGAAGATTGTTTGTTAAAAGTGGCAATGTATTTTGTATGAATAGTTACTTTAAAAAGTTCCTGCCATTACAGTTATGTTGATAGACTGTTAGTATAGATCCTTATGTGGTCAGTAACACTGATGATGAATAGTTACAGGTGTTTATATTTTATTAAAACCCCTCTTCACATTACAGTTTTAAAAAAGTTAATACATTGACTTTTAATAGCATACTATATTACTCTTCATTTTTTACTATACTTTTGTATCATTGTATGAAAAGGTTTCAGTGATGCGGCCCTCGGGCCAATGTACTAGTCCTCATGTGGCCCTCGTGGTGATTTGAGTTTGAGATCTCTGAGTTAGCCAGTTTTTAATTCATTTAATTCATTTAATGCCAGGTTAATCCTATATCGTTCTAGCTTTTTAAATAAAAAAATGCCACATGGTAGCAAGTCAAATGCCTTACAGCAATCTAAGTATATGATGTCATCACTATTACCTTTATCAACCAAACCTGTAATGTCATAAAAAAAGATATGAAGTTAGTTTGACAGGATCTATTTTCCATAAACCCATGTTGATTTGCATCAATTACATTACCCTGCTTTAATTAGTTATCGAGTCTCATATCAGCCGCTCCATTATCTTGCCCGGGATTGACATCAGGCTGACAGGCTTATAATTACCAGCATCATCCCGTTGACTCTTTTATAAAAACTGGCACGAATCTAGCGGTCTTCCAGTCTTCTGAAACTTCGCCAATTCTCCAAGACTTATTGAAAATCAACATTAATGGTCCACTCCTCAGCCAGCTCTATTAAAAGTCTAAAAGTCTTGGATGCGCTTTAGCTGGAGGGGCTGATTTAAAAATGTATAACTTTAGTAACTTTTGTTAAACATCCTCCTGGAAAGAGTGTCTCCACCACCATATGAGGAGAGTATATCATCTGTTTCCCCCGCCGCCCCACCCCCCCGAATACAGAACAGAAATATTTATTGAACATTTCTGCCTTTTCTGCATTACTATTGATCAATACCATTGTCAGGATTCTTGTGGTTCCTAATTGTCCTTAACTCTGCTGGCCATAGATTTCTTCTTGTGTCCCTTTGCTTCCCTTATTTTTCTATAATTCCTAACTTCTGATTGATAGTCAAACTTCCCCTTTCTTCTATTTATTTTATATATTCTATACAGTGGACTTCACTTCTCCTCACTTTTGCAGTAAGCCCCATTATTAGGGAAAGTACATTATAGCTATTGTCTTAAGACTAATTTGAGCTTCCATATATATGTATTTCCATATATCCAATCCAATAAAAAGTCACAATTGTCCTTGAGTAACAGGTTTTATTCGCTACAAATGCACATGGGTGAGGGTAGCTCTACCCGGAGGAAGAGTCACTGCTGGTCACTATAAAATTTCCAGAAGGAAAACAATTTAAAAAAAAAAAACGGATCTCTTATTTTGATACGCTGTTTTGCTTTGCTGTGTCATCAAGAAGCCTCATTTGCAGTAGGGGGGAGCCTACAGAAAACAGTTAAATGTCTATTTAAAAGCTGCCTTTGAAAGGCAAATGAGATGGACACTCAGCACAGTGTATCCACATAGCACTGAAGTCAGAGGAGCTACGCCAGTTTACACCAGCTGATGATCTAGCCCTACATTTTAAAGACAAACATTCCTTTCTTTTGTAAGCTCGTAATTTAAAAAAATACCATAAAGCTTTCCCCCACCCCAGCCTTACACATAAAATATAATACAGCAAACAAAAAGACGTCCTTAAAAAGGAGAAAGCTATGGATCTTGTACTCAATTTAACTACTAGGCAATACTAAAAACTGTGCTTGTGGATATTTACACAGTACAAGTTTAGAAAAAATAAACAGCTGGCAGTGAACTGGGAGCTTATGGAAGAACCCCCAGAATGTGTCTGTATTTACCTCAGGTAATCTCTGCGGCAGAGAATGAGATTTGCTTTTGTGTAAAGTGTTGATCCAACCTCTCCAAGACGGCAGTCACAGCAGGCACATTTTAGACAATCTTCATGCCAATATTTATCCAAGGCCTTCAGAAGGTAGCGGTCCTTGATCTTTCGGTTGCAGCCAGCACAGCCTTTCTGTTTCCCTTTTGGTTGTACAGACAACATCGGCACACCTACAAACAAAAACAAACCATTACAATTCATGAGACGTTTGCAGACAGTCAAATATTTTAAGCAGAGATGCTTTCCCACACGGTTGGTGACTTTCAGTCATGTTCTAAACAGCTTTCGGCATCAGTGATCAAAGGAACAGGTTTGGTCTTGGGCGGGATGTTCACTTGCAAGGATACGATAATTGTTTCCCAAATGATAAACTGACCTCAGCACCAAGTGGTCAGTTTAAAATCCTCCAGGAAATAAGTTGGTTGCAATTTCAACATTTTTATTTTTCTTAATTAGCATTAACAGGTAATTAACGAGACACTTAAAGGCTATCATGAAGATTTTAATGACACATATACCAAGGCCCTAATGCTGGTCTTGAATTGAGCTTGGTGGAAGAAGGGGAGGAAAGTGGGGGCAAAGAAAACTATATGACATCTGTGTGACTCTTTGCACCCTCCTCCCTCACAAAGCCCCTGACGAAAACTAGCATAGTCCTCAGGCTACTCTAACCTCTGCCGCCCCAGGCCTCCGAGGGGAACTGAGAATAGCCAGAGCACAAGCTGCACAGTCAAAGAATCATTATGTCAAGGGCTCTGAACTAGCACCTAGGAGATATTTCCAGGTAACTGGTTAACCTGGGCTTTCCCTTTGCGCCATCACAGCAGGTGCCAAAAACTCTGGGCCTCATTCAGATTCTAGACATCCCCGATGGACAGCAGAGATGAGTGCAAGAGTGTCAGGGAGATAGCTGGCATGGAGCAGGGGCTAGGTTCTCGATCAGGGAGTCTTGGGAGAAAGCAGTTCTTTGCCCACCAAATCCCTGGATGGTGATAGGACACCAAGAGCCTATCTGAGCCCCCAGGGCACCAAAGCCCCCAGGCCTGTTAGTACACTACCTCTCATGGGCTCCTCTTCCAACTTTCCAATAAGCTGCTCCTCCCTATTGCCTCCAGCTTCCCTACAGGCCTCCTCTCCCTTCTGGGTACCCAGTCGCCACAGGACTCCTGTCCTCAGAGCTCTGTGCCCAGAAGTCTTGGAGAGAAGCTGCTTGCCTGTTCCTTTGGAAGGAGTGAGGAGTGAGCCTGCATCCTATCACCCCTCAGTTTTCTCACAAGGAAAGGGGAGAGATTTGCTCTGGAGCACAAGGGCAAAAGGAAACAAACGTGGTTTCGTGGGCCTGAGTGGGCCAAAAAAAAAAAAGTGCACTCTAAGTGACAAAGATGGGGGAAGTGACTATATAAGGAGTCAGAATGCCACTTTACCTAGAGCTTCAAAGTGTCTATTGCTGGCCCTGCCCCATATCACACCCACATTGAAATGAGAGAGCTGGGCCTCCAGAACATGGCCGATTTGGCTTAAATGACGTTGGGGAGATGAAAAGGTGGTGGCGCTGGCAACTGTGGGGGTGGCACAGAATCTGCTCTCATGTAACATTTTAGAACACAGTTTTTATAGCAAGTTATAGATCCTAGGAAGCAGCAGCTTGCTACTGGAAATTATTAACAGCCCCTTAACCTGAGTGGCACGACTTAGTGCTGCTGTAATAAGTGACATTTGCTGCTTTCCTTAAAAGCCAGGGGGGCTTGAGGGTGGCTAACGCCTGGCACATGGAGAACCCACCACTCTTACAGTAATAATTGCTCTGTCAGAGCTGCAAGTGGAGGACAACAGCACTTAAGACATTTCTGCACAAACAGTGCGCTATTGATCCATTTGTTATCAAAGTGGTCTCGGTACTGTGGAGACAGGTCAAGTAACATTCAAAAATTCTTAAGGCTAAAAGAGCCCTCCTGCTGCCAGAGGCTCAAAATCCACTTTCAGAGAAATATCTGCAAACTTTTGACATGGGCGACAACTACATAATAATTAGTAAGTGAAAATCTAAGCCTCTGCTCCAACACCACACACAAATCAACGATGCTACTTGGAAACGCGTGGCACCATCAGGCTGCCCAAAAGTAGGAAAAGGTTTTTGAGCAAGCACAGAAGCATTTTCTAAAGAAAACCCATGAACAACCCCCTGCAAACCCCACAAATGCTATAGGAAAAAATATGGATGTTTCAGAAGTGAAATCTATCTCAGAACAGGGTAAAATTTGAGCAGCAGTGACATTGCAAGACACACCCACAAGAAGAGACAGGAAAGGGACACATGGGTTCTACACACTGTGCTTTTTATTTGGACATTTTGGGAGCAAAGAGAAGGAGCTCCATTTTTCCAGCCGATTTCTTCCTCAGAATATTTCCCATCAAGAGATAATCATGTGCCAGCTCAAACCCCACACACCAGCAGACTAACTCCACAGGCAAAGGATTGCAATACCTTGCCAGAATGGAGACCTTTGCATGGAAACAATAACTGATGTAGAAGTAAGTTTCAGTAGCAATGTTAAAAAAGTGTAACAACTTTCTGAACTTACTGAAACCAAGCACCAGGCTTCCCCAAATTTAAGAATCATATTGAAAGACAAAGGGTCCTGTGGCACCTTATAGATTAACAGGGGTACTGGAGCATAAGCTTTCGTGGGTGAATACCCACTTCTTCGGATGCAAGCAGTGGAAAGACAGTATCTCTAGACACTGGAGAAGGGAAGAGAAAACAGCTCTCTATCCACTAATACAACATTTTGGATTACAGGACTAAACTGGCTTGATATACGTAATCCAAGACTCTCCAAGGTCCTTAAAGAGGTGCAACACCACACAGTACCGGATGGGATTTGTTGACTAATCATGTACTTGGATTCCAGGGTGGGCGAAGGGATTTCCATTCCTTTTTATTAGCGTGGTCAGTCTGGCCACAAATTGTAGAACTTCAATCTTGTCTGTCAAAAATAACCATAATCTTATTTGTCATTCAAAAGTGGACAGAAAGATTGATTTTTTCATGGCAAAACTGTGTTTCCAATGTTTCCTCCAGATGCTCTTCAAATGACTGCCTTAAAACCCTCCAATGTCAATGCTGCTGATCACCACTGGATGGAAAGCAAGGGAGAAGACACAATCCAAGTCGCTACTTGTCGACGTAAGAAAAATCAAGTTTCGGATCACAAGAGATTGAAATTCTGATGGAGGTGATCACAAATCACGTACCAGCTGTTCAGCTGCCAAGTCGTGAAAGGGATCCAGAAAAACTGAACTCACAACATGTGTTTAGATCAATACTCTAGGATACTGTAGGAAAAACCCTTGCTTGACAGCAATTCTTTTATCCCCTTCAGCACTGGGTATATGCTTGGCAGTGACAAACATTAGTAATTTGAGTTCAAACCTTTACAGTTCTTCGAGATACTTAAAATATACTGCTAACATAATATATAAAGTTGCTGCTACCTTGTTAACAAGATTTTAAACCAGAGCTCTTTCTGTGTCAGTTTCTCTAATGTTTTCATTCTCTGCCAGCCGCATATGTATTTACTGTACATATATCAGGGCTCAGAAATAGCTAGTAGGTGCCTACATGTTGTACTGGTTCTTCTCTGAAGCTACCACCTCTAAGGGTATGTCTGCATAGTATTTTGGAGCAAATCTCTCAGACTGGGTCACCAAATGGGGTTTGCATTAGAGCTCTAAAAATAACAGGATCGACAGCACTTTGAAGTTGCGACTTGGACTTCACAGTATGGGCTCTGAAACGAAGCCTGAATGCCTGGAACAACAGCTCTGAGAGGCGTGAACTGCCCCATTCATCTCAACAGGAGGTTAAATCATCATCCCTGGACATCTGAGTTAAGTGTCTACTATTTCATTCTTCACGTAAGGCCATGTCTAATACATATGGTGCTACAGGGGCGCCTCTGCAGCACGTTTGGTGAAGATGCTCTGCGCCAATGGGAGAGAGCTCTCCCGTTGGCTGAAAAACTCCACCTTCGCGAGTGGGGAAGTGATGTTGTGGGAGAAGCTGTGCACACAAGTGCTTATGCCAGTGTAACTTATGTCGCTCAGGGGTGTGACTATTCCTTCACGGCCCTGAGTGACATACATTTTGCTGACATAGGCTGTGGTGTAGACCTAGAGGGGGAGCCAAAAAGCGCACACATTCTGGATATTCACGCGGGTGGAGCTTGTTTTGTGGGCAGAGTTGGGGAGAACACACTAGCACTTTCCCCCTCTCAGTCTGCCTGCTGAGCCATACAGTCAATCTGTATACGTCTGTTTTGTATTTGGACAAGTTTCATGGGCAAGGTTCGGCATCCAATTTTTCAATACAACATGAATAAATTAGGAGTTTAACTTACCCAAGCTCGTACAGAAAGTGCAAGAAAGAAATGCCATACATGGCAGAACAAATTCAACTCAATTTGGAGCAGTCTGCCCCACCTGTAGTAGCCTCTACTTCACTACAAAACTTTATTGTTCTTGTAGTTATCATTAACTTTATACTACAAGAGATCTAGGCATAGCCACCCAAGTTTAAAACATCAGTGGAAATCTAGTAGGCACTGAAAAATACCAAACCCCAGGTTACGTTCCTCTGGTGGTGTGCTTTATCAACACTCACACTTTCATTCATAAATATGCTGTTGAAACAGCTCAGCAATTTACAGATCTCCTTCCCCAGCCCTACATGGAACCACATGTCATTCGTGAGATCTTAAACAAGTCTGGAGATCCTGCCTCAGACCCCACCCAGGAACAGTAGATGCCTCTAGTTTCAAGGTTTAAACATTACGTTTAATTGGTTCTATTTCTCCAAACAGAAAATAGTTATATAGGTGGGGTTTTCTAAAGCACCTAAGTGACTTAGGAGTACAAGACTTTCAATGGGACTTGTGTTTCCAAGTCACTTTTGAAAAAAAAAAATCATTCTACAAGAATGACATTTGCCTTCACTCAAAAAGTGGGGCTCCTAATAACTGCGGTAAGATCAGGACGTCTGCTGAGGCTGTGAGGGATGGAGGGAAAATCCAGTTCCCTTTCTTAAAACATTTCAAAAAAAGTTAGTTTAATCAATACAGGAGGGAAACTTTCCTTGATAAAAGTTAAGCAGGGCTTGAACTAAATTGTAAGGGGGTCACTCGTGGCCTGTGTTAAGGATGATTAGTGGACCACAGTACGGTTTCTTGTCCCATATGTGGCCTGTAGGCAGATGACTCTCAAATCTCTACAGTCTCCATTCTGTGCACATGATTGTCTTAGGAGAGGCTCATGTGAACAGGAGGAGAGCAACACTTTCCAATTTTCTTCTAATAACTGGCAGAAAAGCAGTGAAGATCTTTTTTACAGTACCTTTGCAAGGAAAGAAATGCCACACACTTGGTCAGTTTTCAGCAGGGGGTTTTCTAATGAAAAAAGCCAGCGTTTCAGAGATCATATGATGTTCAAAGCTGCTATTCCCACTCAGATAATAACGAGCAAGGTCAACCTGCGCCGGTCAGGTTCAGCGTTTTGAAATTACATTTTGGTCTAGAAGGCTCCCCACCCCCAACACCCTAACCAATCTGGATGGAGCACAAATGGAACTATAAAAAGTTTTGACTGCAATTAGCTGGCACATTGACATGGCAGGTGAGGTGTGAAACAAATTTCAAAACTGCCAAAATTTATCAGCACGGATTCACAGGATACTTGTCATTTCATTTCCAAACAAGGAGGGAGCAGAGTCTCCAAAGTATTGTAACTTTACAACCCGAGCCCTGCAGGGAAATCTCAGAAGACAGGGCCAGTATAACACCAAACCCCACTCTCCTCCCTCCCCGAAAACCAAACAACCATGGCTGAAAAATGCCAGCCAGCGGCGGATTAATGATTTTCCCGCCCCTGGGCCCTGAAATAATTGCCGCGCCTCCCCTCCCCTGCCCCAGCTCACCTCCGCTGCAGCTCCTCTTCCTCCCCTGAGCGCGCTGCCGGGTTCTGCTTCTCCCCGCCAGTGCTTGTGCACGAAACAGCTTTGCGCGGCTGGGCGGGGGGGGGGGGGGGGAACACGACAGGTGGCGTGCTCAGGGGAAGAAGCGAGGCCAGGGCAGGGATTTGGGGAAGGGGACCAATAGGGGCAGGGAGGGGGCGGGGATTTGGGGAAGGGGTTGGAATGGGGGCAGGGAAGGGGTGGAGTTGGGGCGGGGGCAGAGGGGGCATGAGCACCCACCAGTGCCAGGGGAAGTTGGCACCTCTGGCTGCTGTTATAAATTTGCCGCCCGTGCCAAATTTGTTGGCCTAGGCAATAATACACCACTGCAGCCAGCCAGTATTCAGAGCCTCAAAATTTTTATTAGTAAGTCACTTTCCTGCCTTAAAATCATGAAACACCAGTGGAGTATTATTTAGTTTCTAGTACTTATCTAAGGTGCTAAAGCAAGAAATACAGTTCATTTTGACTGGTGAAATGTGGTGCTGGAATAGGTGCTAACAAAAAAACAAACAGATACTCCTGAGGGCATTCTGCGCCACAAATTTTAAAATTCTGCACACAATATTTTAAAATTCTGCCAATTTTACTTGTCAACTAAATGTGGAGGCTCCAGCATGGCATTGGGGAACACAGGTCACTGGCTGCCCAGAAGTGGGAGATCACTGTGCAGTTGTACCCCTCTAGTGAGGCTGCACGCAACCCTGACACAGCACAAGTATTGGGTCTGCTCCAGAAACACCCCAGGGCTCTGCCCCTCCACGCCAGGTGCACCAGGTGTGGGCAGGCAGGCTCAGCAAGGCAGGATCCAAGTGTGGAGGGGCTTAATGTGGGGGGATCCAGGTGTGAGTTGAGAGGGTTCTGTGTGGGGCAATCTGGGTGCGGGCAGCTCAGTGGGGGACCGGGTGAGAGGAGAAATCTGGATGCACAGGGGCTTGTTGGGGGGGTTCTGGGTGCAACGGTAATGGGACTCTGCAGGGGGGTGAAGGTGGTTGGAGCTAAGCAGGGGAAGTCTGGGTGTGGGGGCTCAGTGGGGGGGTCCAGATACTGAGGGAATGGGGCTCAATGGGGTGGGGATCCAGGTGCAGCTGGTTGGGGCTTGGTGGGTAGGGGATCCGGATGTGGGTGGCTTGTCGGGGTGGGGGGGTCTACTAGCAGCTGAGCCACCAACCGGGTCTTGCCAAGTCCTGTCCCCTGCCCCACAGTGATTTACCTTTCTGCCGGCTGTCCTGGGCACCCAAAACATGCTGCTGGGGCGGGTCGCATGACTGCTCTTGTGGCTTCCCTTGGCTTCCCCGTCAGAAAGTCATTTTTCTGCGGGGAAGCAAAGAAATCTGCAGGGGATAGAAATTCTGCACATGTGCAGTGGCGCAGAATTCCCCCAAGAGTTAACAGACCACCTCAGGCACAGTCCCACGTGCACTGGTCAAGCTAACATTATAAAGGAGCATACATCTGTGGGGCTGGGAAAAGTAACATACTGATGTTTACCTGTTTAAATACATAATCAAGATGTATTACAAAGGAATTTTGATAGCATACTAAAGGAAATTTTGCAAGTAATATCAAATCCCATTGTCTCTTCTCCCCCACTCCCCATTGCTCAACATCCATGGTACCTTTTCTTAGAAACAGTAGATGAAGCCTTTCTATTTTTGGCTAACTCTACTCCCTTCCTTGCCCTTTACCACTTAATAGACTTGCTGCTGGTAAATACAAAATAAAAGCTATACTTAGCGCTCACAGCTCTAACGCACACATTAAAAAAAATTATAGACACCACCCTCTGGTCATACTGAAATTTACGACTGTGTCTAAAGAGGATGTTATTGTACTGGGTAAGCTAAACTTTACCTCTACTCCAGGGCTGACAAACTGGCTTTAATCAGCCTATATCTTCTCGGTCAAGGGTCTTTCAAGAAAATTATTCAGCTGGCTTATACCACAAGTATCAACTAAATACACCCTAAACGTTTCTAAATCATTTCCCAGATATTTTATTCATGTGGCAATCTGTAACTACACCTCTAAGGGCACCCCTCATATCTTCATTTTCAAGAGACTGGAAAACTTTTATAAAGGGCAGGCCACACATTTAAATAATAGTTACCTGAAAGGGTGCTGTGATGTACTCTCTACCGTGCTCTGTTCTGCAAGAGGGCTCCTGGTTCTGTCTGAAAGCATGGAAGTTCATCACCTAATTTCTTTAATGCAACTCTAAAGGTTAATTGGTCTGAAAGAGTAATGTGGACGGCTGGCTAATGATATATGCCTCAAGGCTTCCTGGCTTTCTTGTGTTTTATACAATCAAGTCCAGAGCATAATACGCAGCTGAGATCACCGTGACTTTCCGAGGCCTCCCCTCCTTCTCCCAACAGCCCTCCAACCTACCAATACATCTAAAATGCTTCATATTAAAGCAGCAGTAGCTGAAGGCAGTTCTGTTCCACCTGCATTTCATGCCTTGTTAGAGGGGGCTCAGTTAAGAGCAGCAACTGCACTTCTCATTACCACTGCAAAGAACTAAAAACAACCCTAATGAGGGAAGTGTGTGAGCGTACAGTATGGGCTGGGAGGAGGGAAGTCTCCCCCCCCACACACGTTCCCTAAGGAATCTGGCCAAAATCTTCAATTTGCCATTTATGACAGCTAATTAGTTATTCTATTCAAAATCTTTGCTTTAAATAAAAGAACTAATTATACACAAAGGTCACTCCCCCACCTCCTGTGAAGCACACATAATTGGCTTATTTCCCCAACATTGTGTGTATGTTTTACACAATGCTTTCAGGCAGATGGCTTTAACTCTTTCCTTCGGCAACTTCTTTTTAAACTTTTCCACAGATTAGCTGCTTTTACCATCATAATAATGTCCCACAGCAACAGACTGGGTAACCATGCTCTAACTTCCCTCCCCTCCCCCAAAACGTACTAGCAGACTGCCACTCTCCAGGGCAAGGACTATACATCTCCATATAGGTTTGTACCACACCTAGCACACAGGCATCAGGGGCCCACTGTGATAATGTTTTGTTCAGCCATGAACTATTGCTTAAATGGCTGCCCGGCGCTGCCAACCATATAATTAGCCAACATGCTTCAGGTTGGAAACCAGAGGCTACAATTCTTCTCAGTGCATATGCTACATTAATTGCAAAAACAAATATAAAAAGGGGGTAGATAGAACATTGAATTCCTAAAGCAATAAGGGCTTAAAGCAATTTGTGCTTAGAGGTCTCACTTTGGGAAGTTGGGAGATACATAGGCAATTTAACCTGGTATTTCAGAGTACTTATAGAAATCTTATTTCCAACATCTAATAGCGTCATTTAAAAAACTGACCTTCCAGTAACAAACCAGCATTTGGCTGCAAAAGACAAAATGGCAACTGAAGAGTGATCTTATTGACTTTTGTCAACACAGTAAATAAGCAGCACTCTTGCGGTGTCTTTCATCAGAGGATCTGACATAATTTCTAAGCTTTAATCCCAACACCAACACAAGCAGAGCTGGGCAAGTATTTACCAAAAAAAAGAAGAAGATTTAGAGAATTTTCGGTCTTATTTTCAAAACAAAAGCACTTTGGACTGCTCCTACTACTATTGTGTTTATCTTCTGTGAATATTCTAGCAAACAATATTCTAGCAAACAGGAAATTATCAAGCCAAACAGTACATTTTCAGTATTTGCAACCTTGAATATTTGTTCCAGGAACCTGATTTAATGAGTTAGGGCATCCAATGAATGAGCTGAACCTTACCATGTGATGCATGTACAATCAAAATATTCAATATATGCACCAAACTACTTATGAACATGCTATAGAACAAATCATATTCATCAAAATTATTCAATGAATAATTTCAAAAACGAATGTATTACAGAAAACCACGATCATTTCACAATTCTAGTGCTGTGCTGTGATATGCAGTGGGTGATTTCAGTATGGCTTTGGGAATTTATTTGGTGGCATTCTTTCCTCTGAGTCATTACCGAACAAATTCCTCAAGCATAATAAGGAACCCTGTGCAGGGGGCAGTTTTTAAGAGATGTAAAACTGAAGTTCAGAACAACTTGCAGTTAGATATCCCAACGGGTGGGAGTGTGTGTGGTGGGTGTCTTTTAGCCCTAGAGTCTTGGCCAAATTGCAGTATGCTATTGTATGCTCTGATTGCCTACTGCAAGTTCAATTGCACAAGGTGGCCTAATTTTTCAGAATTGTCTAATGATTTTGGTTGCTCAACCTGCAACACTTTAAAAAGGGCAAGACAGGGCCCTAATTTTCAAAGCGTGCTGGCTGAAGCTGGGCACCCAAACACAGATATCCCAAAGTCACTCCTCATCATTTCTTGTCCAAGAACTGCATACACATGGACCTACTCCATAAAATTTGGATTAAGGCTCAGAATCCAAACTCCTTCCTTTGGGGTGTTCAGATGCCTAGTTTAGGCCAATCTCCATTATGTACTAGTGCATACAAGTGAACTTGTAATTGTTAAAAAATATATCACATGCCAGGGACTAGATGGAATTCACAATGGTGAAGGTTGCAAAACAGCTTCCATAAGTAATATTTTTATATGCTCATAAAAATATTCTAGCTGTGGGCTTAAGTTTTCCAGGTTTTGCATCTTTCCAAAGATATATGGATATAGAGTATCTACACTTTTTGTTGGCTCCCACCCCCCACCCGAGCATGTTCACAAAATCCATGCAACAGTTCTGAGTTCTGGGAGAATTCACTAAAACCACATTTCTCACCTCTCATCTCCCCAGTGTCAGAATATTCTAATTTCTTAAAGACACCACTAAAGCAAAATCAATTGAGTTTGAAATTTGGTATGGGCTGCCTTTTTTTGAGGATTATTAGTACCTTTGTTTAGTTGTTTGGGGACAGGGAAAGTAGAAATAAATAAAAAAAGTTACAAGTGCAAGATCACACCTAAAGCACCTTAGCAGAGACATGAGAAACTCACCGGTGGGAAAATATTGCAGATTCAGTTATTTCAGATTTGACTGGAAATCTTTCCATATTCTACAAATTTGTAAGTTACCATTAAAACAAAATTAAGTTCCTTGGTTCTTCTATGCAGAACATTTAACTGACAAAGCAAACAGAAAAACAGATCTGTCTCCAGGCCAAATGGCAATGAAGCTGAAAACTCACCCTTCACTTAGGGTAACTAAAATACCAATATTGTAACAAAGCCAACTTCTTTTCTCTTTATTTTTAAAAAGAAAGGAAATTAAATGTAAAAATCTTAATTTAAGTCTGTACGGTTAAAATCCTCCCAAAAGCCAGGGGAATAAGAATTGAAGTCAACTCTAAATGCACATGAGTAACATTTTGTACTCCTAATTTTCTGTTAAGTGTATGGCTGAATATATTACTGTTTGGATTGCAAGTAGTACACATTAAAAAAGGATACAGAACATGTCTAAACTCAGGTTTAATAATGAGTCTATAACACTGCTTTCAATGTAGGTTCTTTTATTTATTTTTTTAAATTAGTGAGTACTTTCAGGTGAACAGAGCTGTAGCATTGTAAGATCATTATTTCTTTTTCCTTTTTACAGACATACACATTGTCAGCTTAAGCTTTCGGCAACCTTAATAGAATTTCAGTGCCCACTGCCAAATGGCCATTTGATGTTCTGCTCTGTGTACACAGATGAAGCAATCTGTCACAAACCCTAATACAGGCAATAACACTCTAATCCAAAGCTTTCACGGGCCTACAAAAGTTTCTCAAGAATTTTGGAGACAATAAAAATGTGTGCACTACCACAAAAGAATTTGAAACCAACCAAAGCCTAATGAAATATGGATATATGCTTTTCAAATGTTTTAAAAGGGAATAATATTGAAGCCAGAGGCAATATTTGAAGCCATCAATAGCTAGAAAGTCATTAAAAAAATCAAAAGATACAGCTATCACAGGTCATCACAATATGTAAACAGGAAGACCCCCAAAAAGCTTACAACAGATTCGCACTCTGAAATACACCCCCTGAACAGAATTAGTGTATTTCACACAGTCAACTCTTCACCTTTACCTCTAAGGATCTAATTGCATTTCCCCTGGGTTTTTCAAAAGATGAGCAAGAATCCACTTTTAAAGAGTGCAGACGGAGTCTTTCCACTTAATTCAATCCATGTAACAGATACAATTGCTATTGACCTTCTAGTGTCATGAAACATACCTCTCTAATGATTCATAAAGATGCAGTTATCCTGAAAAACCTAGTCTCTTTTTACCTTCCCAAGCAACCACCAGACAAGCCTATTTGCTATTAAAAGTTGGAAGGGGGCTGAGGGGAGCCATTTCCTCCTCCTCTGTTGAAAGAAGAAGAAAAAAAAGCCAACCCACTTCTTTGTAGCAATAAGTACCAACCATTTGCATGCTTAACTGTCAGACCATGCACTTTCCATTAAAGAGATAGCATCCCCTTTCATAAGTCCATTTGGGATCCATTTTACTGTTATCTAAAAATCAAATCTACATGGTAATCCTTTTAATGTACTCCTGACTTTTAAAAACAGCTTTATGTTCCTTCAGGAAATGTTTTAAGCCATTACTCCGTAATTACTATTCACCCATGAAAACACTGATCTTTCACAATATATAATCAGTTTGCTGACTTAAAAATAAAGCAGGCTGGAATTCTCTCTCATGAAAGTAGTGGCAGAAAACCAAGGTTACCAAAGGTAAATAATTTTCTGCCTAGCCAATTTATTCCAAAATGACACATAGCTCTAGTGTATATAGAAGTTATGTCCCGGGGACTCCCTCAAATTTGTTTCAAGTCTCCAGATGAAGATAGCCAGGAGACAGCTGCATGTACAGTGGTCACCATTAAAAAAAGTCAAGAATTACTAACAGATAACCTGAGAAAAATTGATAACTGTTAATAGGGGAAACTGTGGTATCTCAGATATAACTATGCTTTAACTGCTCGCAAGCGCTAAGTTTTTAAACTGACAAGGTGGGTGAGGCACCATCTTTTATCGGACCAACTTCCATTGGTGAGAATAGCAAGCCTTCAAGCTTAAACAGAGAAGAATTCTTCCGTCGACCTAGCTGCCGCTCTTCGGGGAGGAGCTGAGGTAGCAGACCACCTACATCAATGGAAAAGCCCTTCCTTGACTTAGGAAAAGTCTACGCTACAGCGGCAGAGCTGCACATTGCACCTGTGCCTCTGTAGAGCTCATAGCGTAGACACCCCCGAGGAAACGTAGGGGTCACCTGAGAGGATAAAACTATTTGTTTGTACACACATGCTTAAGAAACCGATTTGTTAGGGTGTAGGTCAGAGTAAAGAATTCTATATTTGGGGGGAGGGGGAGTTTAGTAAGCAGCACTACATTTTGCTGTAGTGACTTGATCTACAATCAGGGATCACAGAATATCAGGGTTGGAAGGGACCTTAGGAGGTCATCTAGTCCAACCCCCTGCTCAAAGCAGGACCAATCCCCAATTTTTGCCCCAGATCCCTAAATGGCCCCCTCAAGGATTGAACTCACAACCTTGGGTTTAGCAGGCCAATGCTCAAACCACTGAGCTATCCTCCCCCCGTGAATCCTGAAGCAATACTGGACCTGCAGAAAACACCCCAGACCCAAAGTAAAGGATTATACTGAAAAGGCCTCCTTATCACTCCCTACCACCACCACATTGAAAGAGCACCCCAGTCCCCAAGCAAGTTCCCCAATGCTCCTGCCCTGTGGAAAGTTTATCATGGTTTCCTTTGCTGTAACCTTCTGATTTGAAATAGAAGACAAAGTATTTTTTTAAATGCGCTCGCTCAGAGCTATGGGTTTGATGCAGGAATTGTTTGGTGAAATTCTACAGCCAGCATCATGCAGGAGGTCAGACTGGATGATCATAATGCTCCCTTATGCCTTCAACATCTATTAGTATCTTAACGTAGTGGAGGATGGGCAGAAAACATGTTCCAGATCGCAGCACGGCTTCCACTCACCTGTTTACTCTCCCGATCCGGTCGTGTCTTTACTTAGGCAGGCCCATGACCCAACCCACAACTTCATTTCCATGCAGCCTTAACCAGCTGAAGTCTTCTCTGAGGATGGTGGCTGAGAAAACCGTGACATTAGCATGGGCCACTACCCTTCCCCTTGAACGCACAGGAAAAGCTTGTTAATATCTGTTAGACCTGGAATTAGCCAGTAACCAGTCATAGCATAGATCAGAGTGGGGTTTTTTAATCCATTTTCATTTATATTGATAAATCAGGGTTTAGCAATCCACAATTGGCCCCTTATGCTATAAGCCTAACATTAAACACCTTGAAAAGGAGTGACAAAAATTAGTAACTATCACAGTAATTAGTTGGTGCCAACTTTCTTTACATTCCTTCAATACCACTATTTTTTATTTTAGGGTAAATCATGCGTGGAGATAATTCTCAAGTGCTACACAGACAAAGGGCAACAAAGCGGGGGAAAACTGCAAGACATTTTTTGTGCATCGCACAAAACGTTTGACAATACTTATGTGGCAATGTGCTCGATATTCCAGAATGGAACGAACACTCAGGGTCTGGGACAAACTATTCTGACATTTAGTTTACTGCACCCACAAAAGCATGTAAAATAGACTGCAAATACAGTCTATTCTACTATATACAGCATTTACTAGTACCACGGTACTCAGAATATGAGAAGACGGGATCACATGAGACTCTCCTCATTTTACGGCTGACCACTGGGCTGCATTCAAGCTGATCCCAAGGGAGCCATTTTCATTAACCTATAATACCTTTCTAATCCTATTCCTTGGACCTCAGACCACCACCAGCACAAAAACATATGACTTGCTGCCTACACACTGGATGTAGTTCACCATCATTACAAATGCTCTATGCAGCAACAGATCCTCTTTAAGAGGAAGTCTGCTCTTAAAACTAGTTACTTATGCTCCATTTAATTCTCACTGACACATTAAAAAAACTAAGTGTAAAACTAGCAGGTTTCTTTTTTTTTTTCATAATTAAAAGAGATGAGCACAAACCAAAAACCCAGATCTGAAAGCCTCTGAAATCTGGGATGTTCTGGAACCTGGATTGAGCCCACAAATCAATTTGTGCTTAACGTCTCTTCTGTTTATTGCAGTGGTTCAGTGGATTACCAAACATTTCCAGCAGCTTGAAATGGGTAGTAAACATCGAGCAATGCCAAACTTTTGACAACGCAGGACAAGAAATTCCAATTAGTGTATTTAACCTTCCTTCCATTTCAACAGTCAAGTCCCAACTGCTTGATGTAGTCTGTGTTTTGAGTGGACACCTCATCATAAAATCCCTGACCGCTGAAAAGAACTACTCTCACCTTACTAATGAAAGAGAGAGTCTTAAGTGCCCTGCAATCTCTTTAGAAAAGTTTGAATCTCCAAATGAGTCTCAATTTCACAGCATCAGGGAATTGTGTGCCAATGCATTGAACCAGAACACTCGAGTCTAGCAGGAGTTAGATACACATTGCTCACATCAGGGTTATTTTAGATTAGAGTTCTTCAAAATCAATTTTGGATTCAAACTTTTAAATGCACTCTCCAGAGCACAGGGAAAGAATTTGCTCTCAGTGGACATTTTCATGGCTAATTTTCCACTGCTTGGGTGCAACTCACACGTCTCTAAGGAAAGGATGCAACTAACCTTTGTTACCGAAGTACCGAAGCTGGGTCACATGGGGAAAATTATGCAGACACCAACAATCCTAAAAAGGAACAATATACTTAACGCATTACTTATAAAAGTTAGATAGAAAAATGTGCGGCAGAGATTCACTAGAAGCTTGTTTTAACTCGGGGGTTCTCAAACTGGTGGTCGGGACCCCTCAGGGAGTCGTGAGGTTATTATGTGGGGGGTCGTGAGCTGTCAGCCTCCACCCCAAACCCCGCTTTGCCTCCAGCATTTATAATGGTTTTAAATATATTTTAAAAAGTGTTTTTAATGTATAAGGGGGAGGGGGTCGTACTCAGAGGTTTGCTATGTGAAAGGGGTCACCAGTACAAACGTTTGAGAATCACTGTTTTAACTGAACTTTTAAGCTGCCAAGACACTTGGGTCCAGACCAAGCCATCTTTACACTTGTACAATAGTCCTTTACTGCACAAGTAGCTCCATTTTTACTCATGGAGTAAGATACTATTCAGCGTGGTCAAAGGTGGTGTAATGTGGCCCCAAGGAAAGTAATCATTTTGTAGTGTTAGATAGAGGGTGAGCAAGATGAGCAAATTTTGGCCTTTGGAAGATCACCTGGAAAACTAAAAAAAAAATTCTGTAAAATTACAATAGATCTGTGAAGTCCAACCGAAAAAGTTCTTGCAATGAGGCAAGGCAATTTGCAAGACACATATGGGAAAGTTAATGTCAAAGTTCAAACCAAAAGCAATTAAGATGGGTAAGAGTACTCTACAACTTGACACAGGTTTCCTTTGTATTCAGAACTTTTCACTAGCATTAAGCATCTTAACTTGCGTATAAAGACATTATAATTAAAACCTGTCAAGCTTAAATCAGTCATTTATAACAAGTGCCCAAGAAAACTTTTAAACCAGACTAAATGTCTCTATTAAAATGGAAGTGGTATCAGAGACATTTTCAGTTACAATAGTTTTTTCCCAACTAGATAGTTTGAGAGATTAGACTAGTTTAAAAATCAAAAAGTTCTATGGAAGTCTGAAGCCACTTAAAGGGGGAAAAAGTGTGGCAATTAGAAAAACCTTTTAAAAACATTAAACAGCCCACAATTCTTTGTATGAACTTGAGCACTTCAGAAATCCTATAAAAAGGCCCAATTTCCCTTCAGAATTATGAGCACATCAGGGAGTGCTCTACTATGCTCCCTAGAGATAGGGGGAATTATGTCAATCTGCCACTAGAAGCCGGACAGTTATTCTGACAGGCAGCTAGCAAGCTTTTAGAATCCCAGGCTAATTAGAGTAGGGTATATAGTGCTTACTCTACACCAGCTATTCAGATTAATTCCAATGCTTTCCTGCCACACGCACTCCTCCCATGAATTAAAGAGCCCAGAATAATAATAATAATAAAAAAGCAACCTGGCTCTTTACGCAATAAAAAGGAATTTATCCACCAAATGTTGAATGGCACCATGGACTAATCAGGCAATTTGTTAACCCACAGAAAAGATCACCCACAGATATTTTGAGATTTCAAGAAAAGTTCATGGATTATATAATCGGGAAACCAGGTTTGAGAGAACAAAAATAGTCTCAAGGGCAGGGCTTATTACTTACAAATCACATTAGGTGTTCCCTCCCCACCTTTAATAAAGTGCATTTGGTGCTTGGGAATGTCACTCCTATTGGAAACATTATGGGTACAACAGCAATCTTGGTTTCCCAGGCTCTCTCCCACCAGTATAACACCCACCCCAAACTTAATTTTGCAGGGCGAGAAAGCAATTCAAACTCTTATGGCTTGCCACATCTTTTGGCAAGTAAGCACAACTTTTCTAAACCACAAACATTTGCGTATTAAATGAAGAGGTTCCGAACTGCCTAAGACTGTCAATCTTATTGTAATTCTAGTTTTTAAAAGCTATGAAACAAATGTTCATATACGGCAAATCCACCACAGGATTTAAGTAATGGAAATGAAAGTAGCATTCTATCTTTCAGTTCCGTTACTGTTGCGGGATGCATTTATCAAGAAAAATAGGTGATCATAGAATCAAGTTTGAATGGGAATGGGGTGACAAACTCTAGAGGGAAGAGGGAAGAAGGCACAACTCCCATGGGCAAATGCTGTACAGTCAGGAGTGCAGCAGATCTTTGAAAGAGAAGACAACCTGTCCTTGAAAATCAAGCTGCGGCCCAGTCATCTTGTTAAACCTACCCCATTCACCTATAGCCAACATTCAATGCTTCCACCTGAAAAACACAATGTCCTTTGCCAATCCACCTCAACTCAGCAGTACTCTATGTTGTCTCTCGTTTCAGAGGAGTGTTTAAATTACCTGCAGCACTGGAATAAAATGTTACTCTAAAGCAAGCCTGGAGCTACTACAGCAAAGCTTATGATAAGCAGTTTGTTACTTTTAGTGCTGTAGTGTTTTTTAAACTACCAACCATATTTTAGGTGCTAATTAGTGCCTGGAAATCTTAATTTATTTAACTTCTTTATATACCACTATTGCACCTAATCTCATTTTTTTATTATGAGTATTCAGAGAGGAAGAGGACATTTGCTCAAGATCCAAGAGCTGATCAATCCATTAAGCCAAATATTTCCCAATTTAAGGATCCCTTGTTGATTTGAAGGCTAACAACTTCTATTTTGGTCCTCCAGGGCCTCACCACTCCCTGGTAGTGACCAGCAGAGATGGGTTAATAAGGACCTTGGGTTAACAAGGACAAATAATGACCTTGCATTCTGTACCCATTTGAATTTCAAGGGAGCAGGAGTCAAGTCATCAGCAGAAAACCATCCCACTTTTGGCCAAAGATGGAAGAAAACTCACAAGAATTGTTAACTGGGTGATTTCTGCCCTCTTCGGGGGTAAAATATCACAACAACCTCTCAGGAGAAGATTTTTACACCTTTAAATGTAAACTACCCCGGCCTGAACCTCAGCCCAGATTCAGTCTCACACCCAAACCAGAGTTTGAGTCTACCCTGGATCTCAAGCACAAGCTTCAGTCCATGACTAGCAAACAATGTCTCCACACTGCCAGTCAGCATGGCCCAGCAAATAGAGCCTAGAACTTGGAGTCAGGAGAACTAGGCTCTATTCCCAGCTCTGCCAGAGCTCTGTGGTATGACCTTGGGCGAGTCACTTCTCCTCCAATGTCTTTTTTCCTTCTCTCCCGGTCTCTCTTGTCTACTTAGATCGCAAGGACTCTGAGCAGGGACGGTCTCTTATAAAGCATTTTCAGGGTGCTTAGCACCTCAACCTCAGCTGAAGCCTCTGGGAGCTACTGTAATATAAACACACACACAGAGGCTGGCCACACAAGCGTTTGTAGGTGGAAGCAACTTTCGTAGTGTTCAAAGGTTACAGTCCAGAGCTGCTTTAAAACTGACAGACTGATCTCCTGAAAATGAAAAACTGGCAATTTCATATGATGGTGCCAAGGAAATGAATGAAGCACCACAGAAAATACTCAGTTGCTTCAGTGAGGTTACTTGGGTCGACACTGTCGATTTCCAGATGCTGGCCAATCTGAAACTTCATTTTTAATATGCTTGCCTCCACTATGAACACATTTTACATTTCTTTCAGGTTAAAGAATCCCAAAACACTCCACAAGCAATATGCAGATAGCAGGACTGAGATGCTGACAGGTGGCACGTAGCACTGATATCCAAGGGATATCAGGAAAACCCTGTCTCTCTAAAGAGTGCCACGGGATCTCCAGTGACCATGCAGAGCAGCCAGAACCTTGATTTTTTGAGATCTCATTATCTACTGCAAAAAGAAATGGAAGAGTTCAGTCAACAGGATTTTAACTAGTGGTTCCACAGTCTGTGAATATCAAACATGCCCCCATCCCAATATCTAGTTTTCAATTTTCTTTCTTTTCCAGTATCAAAATGTACTTGGACTATAACACACAAGTTTGCACAGACATCCCAATAATACCTTCTCTATGTATAACTTTGAGAGAGACTGATCTTCATGGGGAAAAATATTTTCATGTTAAAATATAATCATGTTAAAGCATCTCTAGAGCTCCTAGTGTTATCATCAGAATATGGCGAATCTCAGCCTAATTGTTAATATTACATCATTACACAGAAGCATTCTGAAAGTTAGCTCCTAAAAGTCAAATGAAGAAATTTTGGAATGTCGGGAAGAGATTTTATAAGCAAGTCTTTATCCATACACTGTACAGAAACTATGTAGAAACAGATTCCTATATAGAGTTGTGCCCACCCAAATCATTAAAAAGTACATCTTTCACAGAAACTGGCAGTTAGAACAAAACGTTTTTATGAAAGGAAGGAGGGTCCAGTGATTACGCTGCTAGCCTGGGAGGCCTGGGTTCAATTCCTTGCTCCACCACAGACTTTGACAGATTAATCTCCTGGGTCTCAGTTCTCCATCTGTCAAGTGGGGGAAATAACACTGCCCTTCCTTGGAGGGGTGTTGAAAGGATAAGTCCATTAATGATTGTGGTAATGGGTGTCATTAAGTACCTAAGATAGAAAAGAATACACAATTATTTTTTTTTATTAAACCTTTTTTGTCCCAGTCCATGAAGTTATCACCAAACTTCCACCTCTTCCAGGGCCGTAGACTAATCCACAGTT
Source organism: Macrochelys suwanniensis (assembly GCA_033296515.1). Classification (NCBI taxonomy): domain Eukaryota; kingdom Metazoa; phylum Chordata; order Testudines; family Chelydridae; genus Macrochelys; species Macrochelys suwanniensis. The sequence goes on along the minus strand of CM065781.1, from coordinate 96,477,850 downwards.
GGTATTAAATTCATTCCTCCTGTTCAGTAAAAGGCACCACTATATATTTTCCCTCCTATAGGCTATTCTGAAGTCTTAACTCCTACCAATATCCTCAGGTAACAGTGTTTAGCAGTTTTCTCCTTTTGGATTCTGAGCCAAGACTGACTTAGGGGTATTTGTATTGGCAAAGATATCTACTCATTCCTCCCCTTTTGTTCACAGGGTACACTTCTCTCACAACCCCACAACAGCAACCTAGATTCAGGTATTCTTACAATCTTACCAAATACCACATGTAAAGTAGCTACAATATAGAGTTTCACACATACCGGACAACACATTCACAGTTAAAACCACTCAATATACACAGCCTTTAAGTCTTTTCTAAACTAGGGCATGAACATCGAGTTCATGGCGCAACATGGGAGAGTAAGTTACTGGGATAAAAGTGATGCAATTCCATTTTACACCTATGTAGGCATATACACTGGGGGAACTGCACGGGTGCAAGAGAGTACACACAACATAGGGTGAAATCCTGGCCCCACTGAAAGAAATAAATCAGATCCTTCTCCACAGTCACATCTTCAAGGAGACTTTCCTATAGTCCCTGCTCTGTGCTACTTCCCCTTTGCCACTTACTACTGCCGTCTTTTGTTCACTTCTACTGCTAATTTGACTGTGTCTTGCTTTCTTACAGGTTTCTAACTCCATATTTCCTGGTCCAGGCTGTTAGCCACAAAAATCAAAGCTACTCTTCAAGTTGCTTCTCATGTGCTATGCTTGCCCACTGAAACAGCAGTACCACTGCTAGATGCTGTCCCTCTTCTCTCAAACATACACATTCCACTCCTTCCACTGCAACTCAAACAAGGATAATGGGGGAAAAGAAGCATCGAAAAAATCCATTAAGAGTTTATCCTGCAGCTGCTTGAGGGGGAAAAAAATGCACAACATACAACTGTCTCGCAGAAAGTGTGCTTTGACCTTATGCCTTCCAAAGCTTATAGAAGGACTATCCATGAATTGATAGACTTAGAGGACATTGCAGCACACAACGTAGGTCTTTTTGTTGAGGGGAAAAAAACAAAACAAAACAAAAAACACAGTATGAAGTTTGTGACTCAGAAAAACTGTCCCAAAGGTAATTGGGATAGTCTGAGCCGTCAGTGTATTGATGAGTTCTACAGCTGGACAACAACATTTCAACTAACTTTTCATCAGAAAAAGCAAATTCTTTGAAACAAACTCTGTGGCAAAGAGTCAGTTTCAACACATTTTTTGGAAAAGTTTTGAAATTGTCAGTGTCCTCTTTTGACATTTTCAAAATGGAAACTTAATTTTTTCAGTTCAGTATAACTAACTGTAAGCTAAATACAATAAAAAAAACCCTTAAAAATAAAAGAGGTCAAAAAATAAAACATTCTACAAATAATCAAACCAATATATTTTTATTGACCCAAAACAAAAAACTTTTGGATTGTTTGTGAAAATCTGAGATTTAGACTTTTCATCCCAGTTTGGGCTAGTAAATTTTTTTTTAAACATTTCAAAAATTTTCCAGGATAGGATAACCATTTCCTGCCCAGCATTGAAATTCCAGTGAGAAAACACACAAATGCAGGTTTAATAATGTATAAGGCTTAATACAAAATAAGATCACCATAGTTGTCAAAGATGTATTGAGTCTGAATACTAAAATACAGTTCTACTTCTAAAAAATGCTTAAGAAAGTAGTATTGTGGGATTCCCTTGTTGGCGTCTGTTAGTCTCGAGAGACGATGGATATGCGCCCATGGGGAATGTTTAGTTGATGGTTGTGCAGCGTCTGTTGTGGCTGTAGAGCCCCACACGAGAGTGGCAGTCTCGATTGCATTTGCTGCATTTGAAGGCGGTGTCAGCTGTGGGTTGGAGCCGCTGCTTCCTTTTCCGTTGAACCCGCTTTTCCTCGGCAAGCTGCCGCAGCTTGTCTTCACCAGTTTTCAATCCAGTAGTCAGAGCGTGTCTCCATCTGCATCTGTCCTGGGCGAGCTCTTCCCAGCTGTTGATGTCGATTTGAACAGTCTTCAGGTCCCTATTACAGACATCCTTGAAGCGAAGGTGGGGCCATCTTGTAGCTCTGTTTCCGGAGGCAAGTTCGGCATACAACAGGTCTTTGGGGATCCGTCCATCTTCTATGCGACTTGGATGGCCAAGCCATCTGAGGCAGCGTTGACGGAGGAGAGTGAACATGCTGGAGATCTTGGCACGTTCCAGCACCTCATTGTTCATTATTCGATCACTCCAAGTGATCCCAAGTATGCGACGGAGGCAGCGCATGTGGAAGGCATTCAGTCTCTTTTCTTGCGAAGCATGGGGGTCCAAGTTTCGCGGGCGTAGAGAAGAGTGTTTAACACACATGCGCGGTACACAGCGACCTTTGTGTTGATGGTCAGCATGTTGTTGTTCCACACTCTCTGTGACAAACTGGCCAAAATTGTGAAGGCCTTGTCGATTCTACGGTTGATCTCAGGGTCCAGTGAGAGGTTGTCCGTGATGGTAAATCCGAGGTAGGTGAACTGACTGACCACCTCTAGCACACAGTCATTGATGGCAATGCTTGGATATTCCGCATCCTGGGCCATAACTTTGGTCTTCTGAAGACTGATTGTCTACCCGAACTCTTTGCAAGCTCTGGAAAAGCGGTCAGACGCTGGAGATCGATTTCTGTGTGGGTGGACAGGGCAGCGTCGTCTGCAAACAGCATGTCTCTTATTGTTGCCTCCCGTACCTTGCTTTTGGCCTTTAGTCGAGCCAGACTGAAACGTCTCCCGTCAGACCGGGTGTGGAGATAGACTCCCTCTGTGGAATTTCCAAAGGCACATTTCAGCAACGCTGCGAAGAAGATGCCGAAGAGTGTGGGAGCGAGAACGCAGCCTTGTTTTACTCCACTGTGGATATCGAAGGCATCGGAGGATGAGCCATCATACAGTACTGTGCCTTTCATATTGTCATGAAAAGACTGGATCACGTTCAGCAGCTTCGGTGGGCAGCCAATCTTTGCCAGGATCTTGAACAGCCCATCTCTGTTCACAAGGTCGAAAGCTTTGGTCAGGTCTATGAAGGCAAGGAGTAGCGGCTTATGCTGTTCTCTGCATTTCTCTTGCAGCTGCCTTAAGGAGAAAACCATATCGGTTGTGGATCTCCCTGCTCGGAACCCGCACTGTGACTCTGGGTAAACTCTGTCAGCAAGCTTCTGCAGTCTGTTCAGGATCACGCGTGCGAAGACTTCACCCACAACACTCAGGAGTGATATGCCTCTGTAGTTGTTGCAGTCACTTCTATCACCCTTGTTCTTGTAGAGGGTCACGATGTTGGCGTCTCTCATATCCTGAGGTACTGCACCTTCATCCCAGCACTGACAGAGGAGGTCGTGGAGGTGTTCTAGGAGGACATTGATGCCACACTTGATAACTTCTGGTGGGATGCCATCCTTTCCTGGAGCCTTTCCTGTGGACAAGCTCTCAATGACTTTCTTCAGTTCTTCCATGGTGGGCTTCTCGTCCAGCTCAGTTTCAACGGGAAAACCATCCACGGTATTGAGGGCAGCTTCGGTGATGGTGTTTTGCCTGGAGTACACTTCAGAGTAGTGCTCCACCCATCTATCCATCTGCTTGCCTTTGTCCTGGGATGTTTTCGCCTGTTGCAGACTTTAGTGACACTCTCCACTTCTTTGTGGGTCCCATGGCCTTCTTGATGCCATCATACATTCCCCTGATGTTTCCAGTGTCAGCAGATAGTTGAATGCCCCGGCAGAGCTGGAGCCAGTAATCATTTGCACACTGTCAAGCTAGTCTCTGTACTTTGCTCCTGGCAAATCGATACTCTTGTAGAGTCCTCTGACTGGGGGAACGCTTGTACTCCAGGTGAACAGCGCGGCGTTCTTCAATGGCTGGAGTGAGTGTGGCGGAGTTGGCCTCAAACCAGTCATTGTTCATTTTTCGTTTCTTTCCAAAAACTTTCATGGCTGTGCTGTGTACTGCATCTCTGATGTGGTCCCATCTCTCTTTGGCGCAGTCACCGGGAGGCATGCAGTTCAGCCTCGGAGAGCTCATGGGTAAATTTCTCTGCCTTGTCTGGGTGTGCGGTCTTGCTCACATCAATGCGGGGTTTGCCCTCTGGCCTAGAGCGATGAATCTTCTTTGGCTGTAGCTTCATCTTGCTGCACACCAGTGAATGATCACTGTCGCAGTCAGCACTGTGGAAGGTGCGAGTAAGCAGGACGCACTTCAAGGCAGACCGCCTGATGATGATCAGGTCGAGTTGGTGCAGATCACCATAGTTGTCAAAGATGTATTGAGTCTGAATACTAAAATACAGTTCTACTTTTAAAAAATGCTTAAGAAAGTATGTATTGTGGGATTCCCTATTTATCATCCAAGCAGCGTACAGATTTAGTTTGCTTAGTTTAGGATGTTTTTTCTCTCCTTGCCCTCCAGCTCTGCAAACGTGTCATCAGATTTCTTGTCCATAAAACCAGATACTTCTTCTGCCTTCAGAGAAACACTTTCTCTAGTCTAGAGGGTGTCTGCTCCACTAAGGTAACACTAGTTCCAAAAGGTTTCAAACTTAGATTCCACTTGTGCCTTCTAAGCAATTGATTCACACTCCTGTCCCTTACTCAACACACATGCTGGTCTTCGATTCTAGTGCTCTCTGTTAAACAGCCTCTTAGCTCCGTTCCAACTCCCATTAGATCATGGACATCACACTTTGGCAGAGAAGGTCCCTATTTGGATACCATACCCTGTAAAATATTGTAAGAAAAGAAATAGGCTGCGGCAATGCAGAACTCAGACTGAGGGAGTTGCAAGAGTATATCAAATGCTGCTGTAAGTGCTGAAATTTTTATGCTTGAAAGGAATAAAAGCCTTCAGGAACAGCATAAATAGTCACGTCCCTATAAAAGACATTGCATGTAAATGGGCATTTATTATTCTCAATTAATGGCATCTTGATAGATATGTTTAAATAATTCCTGAGTATCAAATTTAGCAAAGTATGAAATGGCTGAAGGCCTCCCTTTTTGGCTACAAAGAAACTATATAAGAATTACAAGCGTAATATTTGACAGTGTAGTTCAAAGTAAGCCACGTTTTGAGAAGGTACACACCTAACATCAGACAACCTTTTGTATCTTGTTTCACAATGTAAGGAAAATGTAGTGAGTCTCTGAAAGTACAGATTAAAACGTCTGCAGAGTCAGTCTCCATGATCGCTCTTTTACAAAATTCAGTGATGTTCATAGTCTATCATATCAGGCCTTGATCACGTCCTCCCATAGATTATTAGGAAAACCTAATGTGGCAGAACATAATACAGTAGGTGTCTGGAAAAACAAATAGCTACAAGTCTTAAAAACACACTTATTTTACAAGCATAATGTGACAAGTATAATGGATTTGAGATTTTTTGGCATAGCAATAATATTATAAAAAAGGAGTGACAAAATAAGAATGTATATCCTTTGTCCTAATGAGAACTATTTCCTTTTAACAGAACCTAAGTGTGGCAAACATTTATGTAGCTTAAAGGCCTATAGGTGCCTGTGTGTAAGTATACGTATTACCAACTTGGTACATGAGGCAAAAATGGACATTTCAGATTTCGTCACTCTTGAACCATTAGGGAAACATACACACACAAGTGTGGCAAAACCAGCAACCTTTTAATTTTGACATTTTATTGAGTTAATGGCTTGTTCTAGTTCTCTCCCCTCCCCCCACCCCCCCGCAATTCTTCAAATACTCAAAATTTCAGAACAGCTAAAATGAATTGCTAATAGGAAACACACTTCTACACAGCCCACCGAAGGCCGCTCATATGGGAGAGGGATTTTAGAAGTTTAAATGCAGTGGGGAAATGACAATGGTGTCTAGGCCATTGTGGACAGGACTAGCTGACATCTAGATGCCGCTCTGTGTTATGAATGGCAGATTACAAAGTGCAGTGAACGGTTTCAAGTATGTACAACGTTGATACTCAAGCTATCCTTGCTTCCACTCTTAATTTATGTCTCCCCTCTATTTTTCTTAACATCCTGTTGCACTCTCGTGGCTGCCCTCAAGAATGCCATTTGCACCCTCCTATCTCTCCTCTCTTATTATACATATAGGGTGAACAGATGTCCCGATTTTATAGGGTCAGCCCTGATGTTTGGGTCTTTTTCTTATATAGGCTCCTATTACCCCCCACCCCGTCCCAATTTTTCACACTTGCTGTCTGGTCACCCTATATACATACAGTATAATCTCTAAGGGTACGTCTATACTACCCGCCAAATCGGCGGGTAGTAATCGATCTTTCGGGGATCGATTTATCACGTCTCATCTAGACACGATAAATCGATCCCAGAAGCGCTCACCGTCGACTCCGGAAGTCCTGCTCAGCGAGAGGAGGAAGCGCAGTCGACGGGGGAGCGAGCCTGCGCTGCGTGGACCCGTTGTAAGTACTTTCGATCTAGGAAACGTCGACTTCAGCCACGCTATTCTCGTAGTTGAAGTTACGTATCCTAGATCGATTCCCCCCCCACCCCAGTGTAGACCAGACCTTAGTTAGCTACCTGATCATGGATATAAAAAAAGCAGCACTTTCATTCATATCCTCTTATGATATCCCTTCTAGAAAAGGGCACAGTATGGTCAAGGTTAAACAGAACCTTGACCACAGTTTTTTAATTAAGATTTTTCATTGCAAATTAAGCCTCCCCATCAGTTACCTTGTGATTCACACAATTTAAGGAATTGCAGTGTCCAAATGAAAAAAAAAATACAAAAGCAAGACAACTCCAAACCACCTGCCCAGTTCCATAAATGAACAGCTACTGCAGCTAGTTTCTTTTCGGCTATTCACGCTGGACCAAACTGTTCCATCCTGGGCACCTCAAACTAAGCCTCTAAATCCATATTTAGGCACCCAAATAAAAGGGACATGCTTTCAAACACCCACAAATCCCATTGATATTGGCTGGAGCTGCAGGTGCTGAGTACCTTTGAAAATCAGGCCCATTTATTTAGGTATCTAAATATAGATTTGGAAGACTAATTCAAAGCACCTAGATTTGAACACTTAGGCCATTATTCTTTTCTTTGGGTTATAGTGGGAAAGATGAGCCTTTATTGACTGGAGTTTTCCTTGCACCTTCACACACAGTGCAATAAGTTTGCAAGACAAGCAAGTCTTCCAGAGGTCTCAGACTCTCCAGTCACCTTAAAAAAAGCCCTGGTGAAGTGTTTGGATATTTGGCTCCCTATCAGAGGTGTTCTGCAGTGCTTTGAAGATTACAAAGCCTGAACTGTTATTACAGCACGTGAGAGGCTTAAATCATATGATGAGCTAACCTGGTTTTAAAAGTGTTTAATGAGGACCGATGGATTATAGAGAACTCAAGCAACCTTGTATTTTTTTTAAAGTGTTCCCAGTAGTTCTACTGAGAACATAGGCTTCAATTTATATAAGAATTTTGGAAGACATGCCTTTCTCTGACGAAAATAAAATGGAAATAGAAGCAGGGAAAAGGCAGCTCTCTCTCTTGTAAGTGATGGAAAGTCAATTTGCATCATAATTACAACCAAGGCTGTGTAACGTTACTTTTAGTTAAAGCAGTAAACTACTATAATAAAAATGTACCTGGGGAATATTTAGAGAAAGCACTAATGATTTCTTCCCTAGTGGTTAATAAATTCACTTCCAGATCAATTTGTTCATGATAGAAACTTGAGAGCATAAACAGTTACACAAGCTCTTAGAGTGTGTCTTTTTCAGTATAAATGATTTATTACAATGATTAGCAGCACATAAACAATTTAAAATACAACTCTAATTAGTTTTTTGGAAGAAAGGGAGAAAAACCTTCCTGACTCTCTCTCCACATTATGTTTTACTTTTCTAAGTGTGTACTTTTTAATTAAATCCAAATGTCACAATAAATTTAAAGTGTTTTATTACCACTCTGGCTAACTAAGCCATTCATGCAAACACCCATTATATTAAACCAGATGCAGGACTGAAAATGGTTGGGGAAAGAAAAAAAGGCAATCATGTCTATATTTGACAAGAGACTGTACAAAAGGTTTAAATACCACAAGTTTTTTGGCAAGCATTTTCAATTGTACCCAGAGAAGCTGGTCAGCTAATTGTTGTTTAATACTGTTTCCAAGTCTGAAAGCATCAAACTCTGTTAAACTTTTCCATTTGGGGGTGGAGAAAAGACACTTTGTGAAAGTTTATTGTAACTCACTGTAGAAATGCATAAGAAAGAGTGGCTTTTATATCTAATTTTGAAGTATTTTTTTAAAAAGTGTTTTAGAGCTCTAATGTAAGGCGGCTGGCTGGCCACGAGTCAATTTAAAATGCAAAGACATCTGGAAAATGCTCTTTTGAAACACTAAGTACCATGACATCTTAAGAACTTTTCAAGTGAAAGAGCACCACATTTTATAATGCAAGGAGGCTTTTTGGCTGCTGATTCCACTGACCTCTGTAAAAGGGTCATACATAGTCCATGTACATTTGGGGTATAGGCACCATGACAGGCAGTGGCTATAAGCTTGGGATAGCTGGTAGAAGCCAACCACATTTGGAGCTCTATACAACATACTCTATGGCCAATGTTTTCCAAAAGAGGCTCAGTGCCCACAATGGGGAAGGCAGGGGCAGCTTTTCAAAAGAGCTCAGCTCTCACTGAGGCACTAAAGGAAGTGGCCAGATTCTCAACATGTTGAGGGCTGAACTCTTGAAAAAGCTGGCTATAGGTATCACGGAAACGGAGCATTCCCAAGCATCTGATCCTTGTTTAAATTCCTATGTGAGAGCAAAGTTCTTTTGAAAGTCTGGGGTTCAGAGCACTTGGAAAAAAAAAACTGGCCCCATATCTCCACTAGCACAGAGGTTGGTCTTGGTCCCCAACCACCCATTTGACAACACACTGTGCTAATGCTGCAGCAGCGTGGCCTACAAAGGGCAGATTTAACATAGCTCAAACAAAAGCCCCTATTAGAGAAAGCATCTACAGTTATTAAAATGTGTTAAAGAAAATGGGCCCTGCACAGATAAAGCTTTTGACCTTGCTTTGCAGCCCTCTCGAACACTTTAGCATAATCTATCTAAATTAAAAACAAGCACCAAATTTTAAAATGGCACCAAAAAGCCCATTTTAAAAAATGTGATTAAAAACAGGTCAGGGGTTGGAAATTAGTAATTACTACTACAATTAACCAAAATAAGAGACACATATAAATTGGGCGTGTTACTTGCAGTTCATGTCACAAAAGCAATGTGACTAGAACACAGAAGAAAAAGCCTGCAAGTTGCAGAATCATTGGTGTAACTAAACTCTGCCACAGAAACAGGCCCGCAGTTTCAAGTTTGCAGCTTTTGTTTCCACAGTGAGATCTGCTGATAGTTAATATCTTCAGCTATTCCACTAAATTCTTTAACTGGGATTTAAATACTTTGGTAACAGATATTTTGCTTTTCCTCTAGTCTAACTTGTCAGTGCACCTCTGCCCTATTAGTACATTTGCCCTCAACCTCCTATTTTAATACTACTTTAAAAAAAAAAAAAAAATAAAAGACGAGAAAGGCCAACTTCTGAATATCTTTGTATTGAGAGGAGGTCATTTGCCAAAAATGCCACCTGCTAGAGTCCATATTGTTTGAGTGTAAAAGCCTATTGAGAACTGCCAAGGACAGCATATAAAAGATTTCTAAAACAGATTACTTAACACTGGATAGAGACAGAAATACTCTGTATGCAACTAACATCTTTCAGATGGATTTCCCTTAAAAAAAATTTTTTTGCCCTCAAAATCTAACAATTAACACTTTGTTCCCACTTCAATCTCAAAATGGCTCTTTGTGAGCTTCCTTAGAGCAACTTTGAAAGAGCACGGTGGGAAAGAATAGACTGTCTACGGTTTTGAACTATAACTAAAAATGAACTATTCTCGGTCTTCTATTGATGCTACCAGCTACCATAGGTTAGGTGGAGATCTAGGTTCAAATCTGGTTTAGGTCCTAGTTTATGCTCAGGTGCCTGAAAGCTCAGGTTTTTTTAAAATTATATATGAATATCTGTGAGAAAATGAAATTTTGAGGGGTGAGGAAGCAGCAGTGAACTTTCCTAAAATAGGGGAGGAAATCCATCTGTTGCCCTGAAATTTGAAGAGCATTAACGCCTTTGCTGTAGTTATGAAAATTTGGGGATGCAACTCATAAGTATTATAGCAACTTATTTTTACTGGAACTCCTAAGGCTATGTATTGAATATTCTGAGCAGTTCTGCTCACACAAAAAGAATATGGCTAAGAAAGTATGGAAGAGGGCAAGTCAAATGATACAAGAACTCAAGAACCGTAGTTATTCAGAAAGGGTGGGAGACAAAGGTTTGTATTCTTTGAAAGGCCAGGATCACCAGTGAGCCACACAGAATTTAGGAGAGAATAGGGAGGATAGATGCTACAAAGCAGCATGTGGTCATCAGCTGCAGGAACATGGGGAAGCCAGCATAGCACTACAGAACTGGTTGGTTCTTTTTAAGTACAGTTTAATGTAATTTGCTGCTAAGGACAGCCATAGGGAAAGCTTAAAAGAGAGTTTTGTTGGGGTACATGTAGAGCTCGACATTAGTCCTTCCCTTCATACCTTCCCTTCCCACCCATCAAACCCTTTCTTTCAGCAATGCTCCCTCCAGCAGAGGATAGTCATGGCTCCCTTGCCATCCAGCAAGCACTAGGGAGAGCCAGTCAGCACGGCTTCAAGCATGTTGGCCTGGGCCTTTAATGGGCTTTCCAATTGCGTTAAGCCAAGACACAACCTTGGAGTGGATTTCTAACTGTTGATCTCAGGGACTCCTTCCCTCACCCCAAAGCAGAGCCTTTTGCCTCTAAAGTGCTTTGCTTTTGCTCCTAGTCCATGTCAACCCAGGGATTAAGCATCTGGCATGAATTTTCATCCTTGGATGAAAGCGCCACAGAGCTGACCAAAGTTGTTTTAGGCTACGTCTATGCTGTGAGCTAGGGGGTGTGATTCCCATGCCCAGATACGCACTAGCTCTCATTGACCTGGTGAGAGTATAAACAGCAGTGTAGCCATGGTAGTGGCAGCGGATGGCTTGGCTGTGCCAAGCATGGACCCACTGGTTTGAGGCGGGTTTATATTTGGCACAGCTGGGTCGTACCTCCACTGCGACTAAAATAGCTCATTAAACAAACTATTTAAAACCTTTCTGAACTTTGCTTAGTTGAAACTACTTTTCTAAGTAGGATTAAAACTGAGACTCCAGAACCAGAATCTTCTACTTCCATCTACTTCCGTTATTTATACCCAGTGATAGAGAGAAAATTGATGGCACATCCTCCCTTCCCCTCCAACTCACTTCCCTTTTTTCACCTAGTAACTGTAGGAAAAGAGGGTATAGCAGAACCACCTTTATAAGCACCATCCCTATTAGAGTCATGTTTACATTACATTCTCATTTTCAAGGATACTCATCCATTACACGACACATCTCTGAGTTACATTTTAAAGTATCATTGTTAACAGATCATCCAGCACAACGTGGATTTCATTTGGTTCTCATGGTGTCCTTAACGCCACAGTTATCGGGGCAGGGAGCATTTTTTTGCGCTGTGTTTGTAAAATGCGTAGCCCAATGGGATCCTGGTCCATGATTAGAGTTCCTTGGCTCTGTGGTAATACAAATCATCATCATCATCTGTGCTCCAGGAAAAAGTTGTACAATGGAACACATGGTAGAACGTGCCAAACTCTGTAACCAAGAAAAAACACTGGTTTTTTTTTAAAAAAAAGTTACATGTTTCATAATGAAAGCCTGGTCAGAGTCACAGTTGATACAATTTATCATGAGCTTTCAAAATCGATTGGACGTGAACATCCACGTGGATTTGTACTAGTACTAATGCGAGAATCACTTGAACTTAATAGTTCAGAAGTACTGTGATCCAGTGAACAGGGCGCTGGATTGGGACTCAGGAAACTAAGGTTCTATGCTCAGTTCTGTTTCTCCTCCAACGCGCTGTAAATGTTATCTGTTTAAATTTTAAGTTTTTGGGCAAGGGACTGTGTGTTATGTGTATGCACAGCACCTAACACACTAAGGCTCCAATCTCAGTTTGGGCCTCTAGGTGCTAAAGAAATACAAAATAATGAAGTGACCACAGAACCTGGTGTTTCCATATAAAGTCTCAGTAATGTCTTTCAAAGCAAACAAAATATCCTGGATTTTCATTTTATCAAAACATTTGTTTTTCCAATAGCTACAAAAATTTTAAGACATATTGCTACACTGGGAAGAATACTCCTCGAAATACAGAACAAAACCAGTGAATTGAGCATGGACAACGTGAAATGAGTACAGACATTATCAAGACTGCTCTTTTGCTCAAAGTGAATGTTAAATGACATTTCTTCAGCCTTTCATAATGAATTCATTCTGACACTAAGTTGTCTCAAGTGCTCAAAGTCATGAAATGCAAAGTTAAGGTTGAAAACCTTAACTCTCCCCTTTGTTCTTATGCCTTACTATGGTATCTAAGGGTACGTCCATACTTATCGGCTGGTTCGGCGGCAAGCAATCGATCTTCTGGGATCGATTTATCGCGTCTTGTCTAGACGCGATAAATCGATCCCGGAAGTGCTCGCCGTCGATGCCGGTAATCCTGCTCCGCGAGAGGAGTAGGCGGAGTCAACGGGGGAGCCTGCCTGCCGCGTGTGGACCCGCGGTAAGTACCTTGAAGTTCGAACTAAGATACTTCGACTTCAGCTATGTTATTAACATAGCTGAAGTTGCGTATCTTAGTTCGAACTGGGGGCTTAGTGTGGACCAAGCCTAAGTTTCGGTTCCAATACAAACTCTTACAGTAAGTTTACGTACTGTCTTGGTTTGTTTAAGTGACAATAAGATCTATAAAACAAGCCCAGTTTGAACAAAGTTAGATGATTACATTTTAAGTGTATGAATACGTACATTTAAATGGAAAAAAATGAGACGTTATTCTAAGCCACTCTAGCTGTGAACTAATATAAGAACACATATCAGAGTAACATTATCTATTAAGCAAGCCAGCTTCTGAAGATCTGATAGAAACTTAAAACAAGCAAAGTCTGAGAACTGAGTTTTCATTTATTAGACTCACAAGTAAAGTGACTCACATTGAGGGAGGCCTTGCCTGGAGTTTCCAATCTTGGGGGTGGGGAAGGGGACCAACACACAGGGTGTATTGAGAAACCTTGAGGACAAATTTAATTTAAGTTTTTATTTATTAATAATTATTCTTATTATTTAAATCAAAATGTTGAGCTTGTTCCTCATGGGCAAACAACGAAGTCATTGCTAGGGACCTGAATAAGACTATGGAGCTGGCATGGGAATCCGGAATGAGGGCAGGGCATTCCAAGCAAGAGAGAGGATAAAAGGAAGCACAAAACTGAAAGTGAGACTGAGAGACAAGAGTGACATCAGAGTTGGTGTAAATTGTACATGACATTTCAGTTTATTACATTGCATCACTTGATACAATGATAAAAGACCACGTCAGGCACAAGGGGCAGAATTAGGGTTCTATTTATTACACAGAAAATTGATGGTCAGCATGTTGCATTAAAATATGTATTTGTTTTATTCCTTTAAATTCCCATGAGCATGGCAAGACAGGTATTTTTCGTCCCTGGGGAAAAAAAATTACTACTCTGATGACTAGTAAGTGTCAAGTATATTTTTCAAGCTCTGTAGGTAGAGGGGAAGTGAACTTAGGAATGAACTGCTCAGTCTGACAACATTCATTGCCGTCAGTAGATTTTTAGACTCATTCACATTTCCCTCCTCTCTGCCTAATCCACACACAGTTTATGCTGTCTCGAAGTTGCTCAGAATGCTGCATGCGTCAGTTATGCTCCTTACCGCGGCCATACATGGTTCATAGCTCTGGATGCGGTGGACCCATGTGCATTGCCATTGCCTTGACACAAGAATCCTTTGCGTGCTGCACGGTAACTGTTCAAAGGGAACACAGATATCATACTGGGCACAATTTAAGCTGTGTAGTATGTTATAGCATTGCCTCTCTGGTTGCTCTAATTCAGAGCTTGTCAGCATTTCCAACACCTCCTACGCCAAACCAGGGGTTGTTAGAATGGTCATAAGATAACCTGCCTCAGGCTTTAGTCTGGTGTAGGGTCTCAGGCCACAATTTTTTCCTTCCCCTACTTCACCTCAACACACCAGGAAGAATCCCAAAGGGAATGAGGGGAGGAGGGAACCCAAACCTTAAGTTAACTTAAATGCATAAAACATGCAGAGATTGCTTCGCCCACTGCTCTCTGTTGGACAGCACTTGGATACCAAGAGGACAGACACCTATAAGTCCCCAAAGCAAATAGTGCCTAGGTGTTATGGCAATTCACTGCCAAAGACCCCTGTAATATCTAGGCATAAAAAAAGAATTTGAAATCTCAGCTTTGCTTTGAAAGTCTGGTCCAGATTTACCCTTGGTGCAACCACACTTACAATAAAGATGAACTGGCCTAGTAGCAAGACCCTCAGTCACCACCATTATGTTTCTGCTAGTGCATTTGTCCTGCTTTCTTCAGACAGTTAAAGCACAAGACTCTGGGCTCAGCAGGAATGTAAAAGGAAATATAGGAAGAAGTGTTCCCTAGGGAGCATATTTCATCTTAGCTCAGCCAATTTTTTCTTTCCACGAGGTTCTTGTGGAACTTCAGCTTTCCCTGCCATGTAGCCGAAGCTTGGGTGCAAGCCCTGGCAGCATGAGAATTCTTCAGCTCCAACAGCGGCGCTGCTGACCACAATGGAAGTGTGAATGCAGTCAGGAGACCAGAGCACTCCATATGGCAGTGCTTGTTTTAAGGTTATTTAAGTACCAGTAAATGGAAACATGGCACAGCAAGCCCCAAAGCCTCAGGCAGGATAACAACATTATAATCCACCGTAACTCATGTGCTAATTGTAAGTGGATGACTACTGGAGTTTGAAGTTCGAGTAATACTCAAGGCAGCAGGTTTGCCTAGGCTAAAAGTTTAGGGCTTTTACCATCATCATCCCTTAAAGGGCAATGGTTATTGTGGGTAGTACCCATTTCACCAGAACTAATTCTTCCACGGAGCTAGTGTTTTAGTACTATCATCACCAGGAAACCAGCAATACAATATCACTAATGGTCAAACCTACAAATAAAAACCACCCATGTTAGGTAAACTTTTGACCCACACCTGGTGAAGAGCAGCTGCACCAGTCAATGCTAATGTTTTCTGCAGTCTACCTGTGTTTGTGGTCATATCGATTATGTTTCCCTTCCACTCTACCTGAGCTATTTAATGCATACCTCGGATACTGGCCATTAGTGACCATATTCATTCGGCTTTACAATGTAACTAAATGGAGTTCAGACATGCTATGGTACAAAGTTACTTACTCCCATCTGACAGCAGTCCAATGAATGCTGTACATACACAGCAGCATTTGAATCAGTGTTAACTTAATTCTTAATAGTTGAAACTGTGACAGTGTGCTGACCCTCTCATGTCAACCGGGAGCAGGTAATCTTTGCAGAAGATCCTCAGGCCTTTAATCAGATTCTCAGTGGGTTTTAAAGGGATACTACAACATCAGTTTGTAAACATCTCTTTAGTGGAAACAAAAATTACTTCTGAGCTAGCCAATTACTCAATCCCAGAAGATGTGTCATTCAGTCATAATGGAATGAACTGTGGAAGGAAATTACATTTTAAAGCAGGTGGTGGCAACCTCAAACCCTGACTCAGATAGTTGCAGGCAGGATTATATCCCCTAAAATAGATCAGGCTTATAGAAATTTACGTTGAAAAATGCCTTTCATGTCATCTAGACCCCTCTCCTGGATGGCTCGCGCCAATGCGTAATAATGTGTCATGCAAAATTGTGTGTATGTTAAAAATGGTGCCTATAATCAGTTCAAGCACATTTGTCAGAAGCACATGGGATACTTAAAGATCAACAGAACCTTACTCCTTGTAGCGACCTGTGATGTCAGATACCATTTTATCACATCACTGCAAATTCAGCAGGAGAGGGCAGAGTGTAGAGTAGACAATTCTGTTAACAGATGCATTATGAACTGGCCTTGAAAAAAAATCAGAAAAAAAATGTTAAGGAACAGGGGACGAAACAGAGAAGGAAAGAAGAAGAGTGTTAGTGAGTTGAGTCCCAAGTCTTAGCCTATCAGGGACTAACATTAAACAGTCACTTGCTGCATTACTTTAAAAATTCATTTTAGCATTCAAAGCCATTGCAATCTGCTGTGGAGAGAGAGAATTACAAACTTAAAAAAAAAGTTATTTTGTCTGGAGCTATTATAGATTAATGCGTAACAGACATCACTGGATAGGTCATAATGGCTCCAAGGGCCATTATAACCTCAAGGGTCAAGACCTGCTTGAAGGCTTTCGAGGTTGTGGATCACTGACCCTAAATAGACCACTGCAGGCAATACTTGCACAGCAAGTTGCATGCAAAAAGGCTGCGAAGTTTTCTGTGAAAGACTGCTGCTTATGCATTGTAACACTTGGACTAAAATAAATAGGAGTTCAGGCCTACAGAAACAGCTTGCAATACTACTGTAGTGTAATTCAGTTGTCAAGTAATTTAAGTAAATGTCATTTTGAAAGACCATCAAGAAGTTTTTTCTCCTGTCCTGCCTCCCTTTTTATTTTGCAAGGAGCTCAAAAGAGCCAAACGGAGGGATTATCAAAGTTAAATACGAAAGAAAAAGGTATACTCAAGCAAGGAGCTTATGTGCAGGCTTTCTACCCCAAGTGAATTTTCATGAAGCGAGGGGTTTTATAGGGAAACACTGACAGAGCCTCATATGTTGTGGCATAAATTCCCCCATTAGAACAGCTAGACCAGTTAGCACTCTTAGGACTGTTTCTCAGTCTTGTGAGAAGGATGAAAATTAAGAGCCACAAAGCAAATTATGTCCTGGTCTTCCCAGTTATTTGCCCCTCAAAACCCTTTAATGGAAACTTTTCAGACATGAGGAAGAACTTTACCTTTCAGTAGTGAGGGTGGGAAAACTGCTTTTCAAGCACAGAGTGAAACTGTTAACAAGTTAAACACTAAAACAGAATATGCAGCTAGACTTAAGTTTTAAGCACATGTATCTTAAAATGAGATGGTAGATATTCATTTCCTCTCATCCCCCTCGTTCCCAAGCTCAGTCTCTACTCCTCTTGCAAGAGATGACAACCTGAAACTCCAAAAGGAGAAGCAGCTCAGCTTTAAGAGGTCATCTCTTAAAAGAAGAAAAACAGACCCATATTTCATCTATCAAGATCTGAGTATTTACTATTAAGATATACTTATAGGGCTGCACCTGTTTCTATTGGTGATTTTCAGATCTTGCCATTTACTATATTATACATAATTGAAGATTACTATTAAAAAGAAAGTTTAGCTTTCAAAAACGTCTAGGTATTTGATTAAAGGTGGATGGTTGAGAAATGATAAATGGGTTTTCAAAACACAAAGCAGATGCGTGTCTTAGCTACTATGGAACCCCAATATAGCCACAGCTAGTTCCAGTTGTAAATTTATATAAATCTCCTTAGAATTTAATTGGTAAGAATACTCAGATATACACTGCAGATTTTTCTTTTTTTAAAAATCATATGCAAGGTGGAAGCACCATTACACAATATTAAAATGTCAGAGGTTTAAGCTTTGTGTTGGTTTAGGCATTAGTTACCAACAACCACTGATGGCAGACATAAAGCCTCCCTTAAATTATTAAGCATAAAACAGCAGACTGTAATATTTTGCTAAACCAAAGTACAGACACAGACAAAGATGTCATTTCAATATTTGAAACCAGCAAGTTTAATTTAAAATAAGAGCAAACCAATAAGCTCAGAAAATAGCAATGTGTGAGAGGAAAATTACACTGCTAGAGAAAAAAAAATGGGGAAGGGACTTAAGAAAAGTAATCTCCAAGTGGAAATTAGAAATCAACCCCTAGAAACAGAATAACACAAAAGAAATATTACTGTCCACTTTCTAAATCAATATAACACTGCTACACGACAGAATTACCATGGTAACTCAAGTAAAAAGAATAAAGCAATTCTTATTATTTCAAAATAAAATCACAGCCTGAAGCCCAGCTTTTATTACAACTGCTGATAGATCGCTGTCTTGTATTTATCTGAAATATTGCTTTTCAATCAGCTATTTCATGAATGTACAAGTTTCACTGAGCAGCCCACTTAAACAGTGCAAGTTTAAAGAACCGAACAGGCTAGCCAATGAATCGTTTTTACCCATTTTTAAAGGCGGTTGTTACATTTTCGCTTAATCCGAATTAAAGAGAGATAAGGGAACAAAATAAAAGAAAGTTAGTGCTTGTTTAAGTTAACCTCTATAAATTCCAGCCCTTTGATTCCAAGGACTCCAAAGCTCAAAGAGGAGTACAGCAACATACCCTAAGTGTTCTAGTAATCTCACAAGGACAATGACGCTACTATTTATTTTAATTTTGCACAGTGAAGGTTACACATCTGTTCTCTTATGAAGAGCAAATAAGAGAAAACACCGACTCAAGAAAAAGTCACTCAAGGATGTTTTGACGTGCCCTACTGGATACTTAGAGACTTAAACCACAGTTTGTACCAGTGCAGGAAAATGAATCAAGGGTAGGATACTAGTTTGTACTACACATTGAGGCCAGGCTAAATGCAAAGCTCAGTTAAGTTCCCTCATGTCTCCAATGCTTGTACTACTTGCACTAATGTAGTTAAAAGGTGGCAAGCCAGCAGGTTACCTTTTGCTCCCTCCCCCTCAGCTGTTCAAAACAGCATCGATCAGGAACTGAAAGCGACAATCCTCTTAAAAACAGCAATGCTTTTCCCCCTTGCTCTTATAGCAGAACAACCTCTTCCAGCTAGCTGAATACGCAGAGGCATTAAACGAGGCAGGGGCTATGTTGGTTGTGACCTTGTGATAGTTTTACTTTGATAACTAAGGTAGTAGTGGTCAAGAAATTTTAGGCCCCATCTACAAACAAAAAGGTGTTGGGGGAGCTGCCTTAGGATTTCGCATCGCTTTCTAAGAGGGCCATAACAGTTTTTCTGTCCGCAAAAGCAAGAATCAACATGTTAGAGCATTGCACCAGCAGAGATTTTTTTTTCTTTGCTGAAAGCAGGGCTTTTACTGTCAGTTGCATCTAACTTCTATGGGTATGTCTACACTGCACACTAAGCCGAGGCACTGACTCAGGTTTGAGCCCAACCCCGCCTTTCACCGATACACAAATCAGCCTGACTCAGGTCAGCAAGGCCACAAGACCGGGACCTAGGACCCTGCTTGGGAGTGGGTCAGAGCCAGAGTTCTTCTGCAGTTTAGGGCTGAGCCGTCATTTTGCAGTGTGGACACAACTCAGGCCACAAAGTCAAGTCAAAAAGGTCTGCCTAGTGCAGTAGGGACTCATTACCATGCACAGGAGCCGACTTCCTGCGCCGCCTGTGGGCGGGGGCCGCCCCCGACGCCGGGTGACGTCGCCCGGCGTCGGGGCCCAGCAACATCGCCCGGTGCTGCGGTGAGCTAGGCGCGGGCCCCGGGGCGGGCGGGGAGCTGCCGGTGGGTGCTGAGCACCCACCAATTTTTCCCCGTGGGTACTCCAGCCCCGGAGCACCCACGGAGTCGGCGCCTATGTATGGCAGTGAGATAGGTCCAGCACCTGTAAGCCCAGGTTTAGAATACAGTGTCGACATATCCCATAAGGCCACAGAAAGCAAACTGAGGAGCACCTGGTTAAGCACACAGGGTTCAAATGCTACTCTGCAGTCAGCCCAGAGAAAGGGGCAGACAGCAGGAAGCTGCACAGCCCTCACCAGATGCCCAAGAGTGTTGTGACAATGGTTATTCCTTTCCTGCCTGGGCTAGTAAGGTTCTTCTACCCTTTTTCATGGAGTGAACCCTTCTTCCCTCCCCCCACCCCAGTGCATCTGGCCAGTGAGTGGGAGGGTGCAGCCAGCACTGCTCCCACTTCCCACCTCTGTTCAGCTCAACCATTTTTGCTGTCTGAGCAGCCCTCACACAGCTGAGCAGGGGGGACAAGGAGAGACCAGACCACCCAAGTTAGGAACAAATTAGCACAGGCACTCTAGTAGCATTTGTAAAACCAACTCCCTCTCTCTGGGCTTCGGCAAGTCACCAAACCTCGGTATGCCCTGGTTTCACAACTGTAAAATGGGTCTAATACATAGTGTGTTGGGAAGAATTATTTAATATTCTTAAAGCGTTTTGAGGAAGAAAAGCACTAGGGATATGCAATGTATCCTACCTGGAAGATGAGAATCAATGAAAAAAAGAGTGGTAAGCCACCTAGTAGCTTTCTTTTATATTAAAATATTTAAGTGTCCTTACAGCTACCCTCACCTCCAATCCCATCTCAAAGTCAAGAAGAACTTTGTGGCTTGCTAATACTGGGATACAGCAGTAACATTGCTAATTTTAAAATCGTTAGAAACTGCAGCAATACTAAACTTAGTATAGGAGATGAGAACGTTGCATTTAAAGCATAATGTGGCCCTATAATCATTCAAACGATTGCAATTGAGTTTCAAAAGCAGTGGTGGAAACAATATGTGCTTAATTTGAACATGGACTGCTAAGAGGTCACACTCAAATATCCTGTTTTATAGAGTGTCAGGCTGTATTTTAGAACACTTTTCTAGAGTGTAAGCCAACTGAGGTCTCAATCATGTACAGATTAGAGAAAGGACAGGAGATTGGGGCGGGGGTGGGGAATAGAGTCCTGTTCTGTCTGACTCACTGAAATAGGACACTCTAAAATGCACTTAAAGTGTTTCTTTAAACGAAAATGGCTAAAGTAGTAGGATGTAGGGAAACAGAACTAGTAAGTACAGAGGTGGTTAGAGAGTTTTTATTCAAATAAAGTCTTGCCTCAGGAGATGGAAAGAGAATCTTGAAATATGGAAATTCGAATTTACATGTGTTAAAAGCATCAGTGTGACACTTTTTTGAAAAAACCCACCTTCGTTACTATACATGATAAAGCAGCAATTGAATGTTTGCTTTGATCCCAGCGCATAAAGGGTGAAGCTTTTAGGCAAGGAGCGGCAGGTGATCTCAGCTCTTCTGCAAGTCCTAATGCTCCTAAAAGCCACTCTTCCAGTTTCTGTAATTGGGCATCAGTAGTTAATGTAGTATTGACTGCATTACATGCTCCTGTGCATCCTCTCACTAATGCCAATTGCATCACCTTGTACATTTACCATATTGCTTAGCCAATAGCTGTTAAAAGCAATCCAAATCATGAATCATATAGGAAACTTTTAGCAAGACACGACATCCAAAGGAGACAATTTACAGTTGAGTTAATCTGGGTACATTAGTGAGACATGGATTCAGGAAGACAGACCAATTTATGTTACTTTAGTTTTACCCTTTATTGCTTTGTATAGGCAAATGAATGGAAGGGCATGGAGTAAAAACAGATATAAAGGAGTCCTTTCAAAAAACAGAGCTCCAGCCTATGCAGACAGGTCAAAAGGTTTGAGATGATGCCTAGTACAGCCTCTCATATCCATCGCAGGGTACTTACAGAAGTCATTTTCCACAAAGGAGGATAAAAATGTATAATGGATTCTGAAGAATGTTAAATATCCTCAGGTATAAACATTATGCAGAAACTGAGTTGCCAAGATCCAAGATCACCTAAAGCACACCAGACCCAGCCTATCCACTGAGACATCTAGTAACTGTCTTCAACATCTACAATGCCCTCATGGGCCCACACAGCAGTCTTTATTTGTGTGTCCTGAGTGGGCTACCTTTTGGAAACTACTTGAACACGCACAATTTGCTTCAGACAAATTTGTAAAAATAAAATAAAAATAAATAAAAGCAACACATTCATCTCAACTTGCTACTGGGATTTTATCATCTTGAGACTCTACTCGTCACTTCTGAATGCGAATGCATGGTCTAAATATGAAAAGATGCTGAAGTTCGTTAATCAGCTAAAAGGCAGACCCAAATCTAGAAATAAACTGGTAATAAACTCCAAACATCTCTTTTTGTTCTATGTTTGTGCAGCACCTAGCACAAGGGGGTCTAGGCAAATAATACATAATAAAATGATAATATAAAGGCACACATTTTACAGTACAATCTCTAACTAGGCACTTGACAGAAATTACTGGTAGTCCTTTATTTCTCAAGTTTGAGCAGTACTATTTTGCTTTTCTCATTAAGCATGATAGTGTCAGAAAAAGGAGAAACTGGATAGCAGGGTGATGCTGAACCCAAAGAAATACCCTTTAGAATAAGGCATTAATAATTTGTAAATAGGTGTGGGGGGAGGGGAGAAAGGAATGAAGGGAAAACAACTGTGTACCTGTCAAAAGTATTACAAAAAGAGAACACACACGTGTATGCTTAAATAATCCAAAATATTGGAACTCTGGTGCTCTAAACCCCATTTAGGAAGAGATCACAATTCCCCTTTGAAAAGCTTCCAGGGGTCCCTTTGAAAGGGTTGCACATGAAGGGAAAGTGCCAAAACAAAACATTTTCACTAGCAGATCAATTTAAACAGCTGTGGTAAAGCTGCAGCCACTGGCACCATCATTAACAATTTAAAGCATGGCTGCTTTTGTCTTCCTTCCCAGTTACAGTCTCATTATGCTTTTTTATTTATTAGAAATACAGTCCTCTGGAATACATTTCTCTCTCATATCCATAATGAACCACCTAGGAGCATCTCTGGCCTTGACCCAAATATACGTTTACATTAGTGAGGGAGTTTTTATTGTTTAGTTTTGGTTCAAGTCCTCTTCTCTCATGAATAACCCTAAATATTTTTCTTTTAGAAAAAGAGTAGAACGGTTAAAACCAGTAGTTGCATCAACCAAGTATTTCCCTAGTTTTGTAAACACATACGTGGGAATTTGATCAGTGAGTGCAGAATTTTGAACACTGCTGTAGAAAATACACAAATGGTCATTTAAACAAAAAATGTAAATTCATTCACCACTGCCTGTGATCCTCTTTGATGCCCATTCTATGATTTTTTTTTTTGCAAGAACATTTATAGCAGGAGGAAGGTGTGTCTCCTTGTGTAAATACATTTTTTATTATTAATTGTACAACTCCATTGTGGTAGATGCTGCACAAACAGAACAAAAAGACAGTCTCTGCCCCAAAGAGCATGCCATCTATTTGTGAAGCAGTAGCCAACAAACAGTCTTGAAAATTCTCTTGGGTTTGGGGTCATCCTGTCAGGGAACAGGAAAAATAACCCACGCATTGGAGAACTATCAAAATAGCCACAGAGGATTGTTCACAAACCATCTAAAGGCTGAAATATGCTAATCTAATAGTAAACAAGATAACAAAAAATAAACAAGTCCCTCCAGCCACCCCCAAAATTATTGGTGAATAGGTGCTACAGTCACTGAAAAAGTCATTCCCTGTGGACAGTTCACCCACATTACTGGAGTTGGGGGCAGTGATTTTTACACTGTTTAAAACTTCACAATACATTAAATGATGACAATTCAGCAAAATTTTAAAAACACATAGCCCCATTAGAGTTTTACAGTTCAGCAGTTAGCAATATCTGCAATGTATTTTCTATTCTTAGAACACCACGCTTAATGTTTTTTGATACCATTACTCTGATTTGGATGGATTTCAAATATTTTATTTGCCATGAACTTTCATATTCTTAACCCAAGATAAAATGGTTTAAAGATGCACTTAACACTAGTGCTGCAAGCATTTTTTACCTTTCGTAGTTGTTCAGTTACTTCTGATGAAAGCCTAATGTTGTTATAAGCTTAATTATTTGACCTAGGTTAAACAAAAATCTTTGAATAGGAAACAGACATTTACAAATAGTGAAATGTGTTTCTAAAGGTGAACTCTGAAAACCTAAAAAAGCCTCCCAAGTGGAATCAATTAATCCTCCAACCATGATAATTTCTTAACCATTTAAAAACAGATATTTCAGACTGCGCCATGACCCTTTATCACCAGATCTAATGGATTACTTTATTAATAATGCACTGCTCGTACAAGGACTTTTTTGGGGGGGCGGGGGGGGGGAAGATTCTATACTTTGATGACTCTCTTAAGAGATGCTACAGCAAACAGATAAAATACACAGCTTTCATGAATACCACATGAAAATTGAACACCAACCCACAGGCAGTGCAACAGATTTTAATCTTACTAATTGTTGAGCAGCCTTCTTATTGCATTTAAATCCAAAATTAAACCTAAATAATTTCCATGATTCAGTCTCTTCTTTTATCCCTCTCTCCCAAGCCCACCCCCAAAGTTGAAAAAGTGTTTCCTAACTGTTTTAAACACATAATATGCCTAGAAGACAACTGCAACATATCGGCAGCACCTCGGAACTTAAAAACATTGACGCTTTAAAGAGGAGTCCAGCCTCAATACCATATCCTTGCAGACTACAAAATGACCTTGATAGTACGACACAGGAATATATATCCATAAAATACAACTCACTGCTATTAGAAATGTTAACTTCTTCATTTCCTTTAGGGACGGGCAGAACCAATTTCATTCAGCTAAGAACTCATCTAAATGTTCAGCCTGACTCTTTCTGCAGTACTGAAGAGAGCTGGATAATATTTTAGAGTCATCTTTTCAGACAAGCGCCCCAAGAATGACTGTTCTCCTAAATGTGCAATCCCATAAGATTTGAAGCAGCTCAGCTTTAGGGCATGGGTTCCCAACCTTTTCTCTCCGAGCCCCCAACATGCTATAAATACTCCACAGCCCACCTGTACCACAACTGGTTTTCTGCATATCCAGTAGATTAAAAGCCAGGGCCGGCGTTAGGGGTAGCAAGCAGGGCAATTACCCTGGGCACCATGCCACAGGGGACTCTGCGAAGTTAAATTGCTCAGGCTTCAGCTGCAGCCCCAGCCAGTGTGGGACTCAGGCTTCAGCTTCCTGCCCTGAGCCCCAGTGAGTCTAACACCGGCCCTGCTCTCTGCTTTATTTTGGCGGATCCCCTGAAACCTACTCGCAGCCCCCCCCCACAGGGGACTCCTGATTGAGAACCGCTGCTTTAGGGTGTTTACTGGAACCTAATCTGATGATTTATCCATCTCAAATCCTATTCTGTTTTTACCTAGAACCTTGCTTTTCTGCCCTCCACTTCCCTCTTCGTACATGTTTTTAAGCTATTACCTCTCAGTTTCGTTCATGCTGCTATTGCACTTCGAGCTGTACCACCAATTTCACACTTCCTGTACCAGGTACAATTTCAAACATTTCCCTTTTGTGACTCCAAACAGAATCCACAGCAACTACACTTATGCGGCAGGTTGCATGGTTGGCCCCTAACTATATACATTTCCTTAATTGGTTGAGTTATATAATCAGTTCTCAGCAACAGAAGTTTTTCATTCTTTGAATAAGGTGACTTCTAGGAGGATGGACAGTGTTTCTTTATAACAGAAACAGGAAGCCAGACAGGGACAGGTCTTGGAGAGGTTCTCGGCAGAAGCAGAGAGAGAAAAACAGTTTTCCTGGTTTCTAATGAAGTTCCATATTTAGTGTTAGAAGAAAGTGACTCTCTGCCCTTGCCATGTGTCATCTGTTTTCCCCATCACTCCTCGCTTGGTTCTTCAACACGTGTCTGATCAATTTGCCATTTCCATTCTTTAATATCAGCAACATATAGGTGGTCTTGGAAGGATTATATTTTTATTGGTAAATGTTGATTTCACCATACAAACACAAATACCAATGATAAATATTTCCATGGATAATAATCTAAGTTTACAGATAGGCAAAGAAAGAAAAATGTTGCTTGAGAATTCACTTTGATTTCAAGATATTTGTATGTTTAGACATGTACTGTTGACAATGCGTGTTTTAATGTTTATAAAGTTTTAACTTTTTGAAATCAATGTCTGCTGTCATTCAGTAATTGCTCTCCTTACTCTCCTGCCTGACAACCCCCATAATTTTGTAGAACCGTGAAAATTTAAAAATAAACTAAAAAATGTTTAAAAATAAACATCTATAATATCTGTTTATTTAAAAAAAAAAATTACACACTCCCCCACCCCAAATACTGACAAACTTAGCCGCAGGATATTGTTTCTTCCAGAGGAAGCACTACCTCATGTTTAGGCTCGTGTTCATTCTATAACTACCTTATTAGAGGTCTATAATGATCTTGTAAAATGGTGCTATACATTGAGTCAAGTGTCGTATCTTGATCTTGCTGGATTTGTCTAACATGTCCATTTATAAGACGAATGCATGGGCCCGATCTCATGGCTGGAGTCCTATCTCACTGATCATTCTTGTCACTGGGTTTGTGGTTGGAAGAAGGGAAAAAATATCCTTGTTCCCCTGACTTACCATGACACAGGATTCTGTTTGGACCCATTGCTTTTATTCACACTTTATAGCCACCTAGCGATCAACATCTATGGTATTTAATCCATCTTTATCTAGATCTGGTCCTCCTTCCTTTTTCTCCAAGTGGCTTTGCCTTCATTTACCATGTTGCGTAAGTGATACTTTTAAGTGGATAAGTGAGAACCTCCTGCTATTAAATATAGATGAGAGAAAGGCTGTTTTGTGGCCCTATTTCATGGAGTGCTGTATTTTGAGGTTAATTCTCCCCGTATTACTCCTTCCCCCACAGCCCGATGCATGCAAGTGTTTGATTATTCCCTGCTGTTTCAACTCACATCAAATCAGTTAATACAAATCCATTTGCTAAACAACCTTTCAGAAATGCATGGACTAACTGCATAGAAGACTGCAGCCCTGGAGCGCACACTGGTTCTCTCCAAGTTAAATTATTCCAACCACCTTCCAACCTGGTTGTTTTTTTCCTGGTGCCTCAATATTACCTCCTTTTTCAGAAGTCTCCATTGTTTACCACTACAGCAGCTGATATCATTTCAGAGTCTCTAATATTCATTGCCCTAAATACTTCATACTGATGTGCGGCTTCTTTTCGCAAACCCACACCCACGTCCGTCCTTGGTACCCATATTTTGGGGTCACCCTCTAAATATCAAGTCTTCATCCAAGACGCCCATAACATTTGCTGGAACTCTCTCACCTGGTATTGACATTACCTATTCTTTTGCCACATTTAGCTGATTCAAGTTCTATTTTTAACACGCAAGACCCATGTTTGTATACAGCCAACAGTGCATATAAACACATTCTGATCAGTGCCTTTGTACATGCGAAGAGTGCAGTAACAAGCTCTTCATTAACCTGGGTCTAAGACTCGGAGTCGTTAACAGCACAAGTTAGGTGGAAAAAAGTTGCATTTTTTGTAATAAAAGAATTATGGATTTCTGTTAGTGTGTTTCATGCCATACATACTACTTACTAGGCTGCGCTTCATTGTTATAGCAAAGATTACAGCTGGGATCAGCAGCAGCATTTTCCTAATTGCTATTACAAAGACTGAATTTTTGTTTTGCTTTAAGTGTTATTTGCGCATTACACTTGAAAATGTGATCTCTACATGATGCATTTTTGCTTTTACACAGGTAACAGCACTTCCTCAAACTAAAGAATTTAATTTTGGCTGTTCTGCTCTGTTCATATTGTTCCATCATCACAGATTATAATTCTGAGTGCAAGCATGAACGACAAAGGAGGATTTTAAAAAGTGGGAGAAATTGTTTTTGCTTAAAAAAATAAAAACTTATAAAAAGCAGTACACAACTTGTGGCCCAATAGGAAATAAGGTCAGCCAGCCAAATATGTCTTATTCAGAGGAAGATTACCGAGTAGCCTTATGCTTCTAATAAAATAAACTCACTAGATTCAACTTACACAGCCAAAAAAAGCAACAGAACACCTTTGAGAGCTGAGCTGCTTCAAAGCCTTTGAAATCCAGAGACATTCATTTGTTTTTCCAGCATAAGCAATATGCAACCACTTAATACTTCTTTTAGCCACCATCCAGTCATCTGCAAAGTTGCTGGAGACGATTTGTAACAGATGCTTCTCATCTACTTAATTTATAAGCTCTAATATGTCGACAAGGAAACCAATCAGACAACTTAAGAGAAATCAAAATTTCTATCTTCTAGGTCATTTATGTGGAAACTTCAGGAAGCCAAATTGACTGCTACCGTATTGGTAAGACTGGTTATGCATTCTAGACACGAAATTTGTAAATAAGACACCATGATTGTCAATTCAGAGTTAAGACTTTATGAATTTCATAGAACTGAGGAGAATGGCAATAAGATTTTTTATATATATTTTTAAATAAAGAGGAAAAGTCTTGGTGGGAAAAAAATCCATCCAAATATTATTCACCACAACCTGCAGGTCAATCCAGGATTAGGCAAAGTGCTTGTGTTCCACTCCATAAAACTAGACTAAGGTTCTCTGAACTTGCAAATAAGTTGGGAGTGCGCTGGTCATGTAAAATACATTACATCTACTGACGATGGTCCTCAAGATACCTCAAAAAAGTCCACTATAAGCAAAGCTGCATACAGGTCTGATATAATTTATCAGTATTCTTATGGGTATTTTAATGTTGGAAAACCTCAATGTAGCAATTATGAAACCTATTGGTCAGAAACCACCAGATGTGGGTTACTTTTTAATACTCAGGCTCTTCCTATTCCAAATATTTCCCACTACACAACATTCACTTTAATACTAGAAGGACGGCATATGAGGAAATCCTCCCCTTTTAACCTGATATTTGAATTACTTAGTTTTAAGTACTATTAGTGTTATGTGATTAGCATCAATTTTGACAGGGGAAAACAATTCCTCTTTTTGTTAAGAACTGAGACACATCTAACATAGCAATATTGCTATTACTGGGTGTCAACACGTTTAAATTAATAGGATTCCAGGCAGATTAAAAAACATCCTTCCAAGTTTTCTCCAGTCTGTAAACTTGTGGAAATTCAGTACCTCCATGCTGCCTCCAAATGACACCCTTGTCTAACTTTTCATCTGTTACAGATCTTTTCGCATGCACAAATATGCTAAAAGCTACCAGAATCCATACTATCCAGCAGCACATACTGGCGGACACAACACAATGAAGTTATCCATTTAGAAAATGAATATAAAAGAATGAGCGCCCACTCCTATCTAAAGGTAAGAATAGCCTTTTTAAAAGAAAATGGCAATCCCCAATGTTTAGCTTTGCCATTAAAATTATGGTAGCGCCCCCAAAATGCTGTGTTTGTCTCACAGGTCACAGAGCAATGTTTGTTTTCTCATCAGAAAACTTGTGGTCAAACTTACCATATTCATCCTAGAAACTACCAGTGACAGAGCAGTTAAGTTGCTTGCCCAAGGGCAAATGGCAGTCACACGAGGAAGACACATGTTCCCTGACTCCTAGTCTCATGCTCTAACTACTAGATAACAGTGCCTCAGCGTAATCTTTGACTCTTCCCTAGATTACTACACTGCTCCTTCCTTCATCAGGACAGCTAGCTTTAAAAATAATGGAAGCACATGCCAGCACCCAAACTTAAAAACAGTCAATCTCTCCTTCAGCTTCATTCATTAAGTTACCTTCCTACAGTAGCACCACCTCTCCTGTTTAGAAAGAGGAGTAAATTCTCACAATAAACCAATGATTCTTTGCCAGAGCAGTTCGGCTTATTGTCATTATGTTTATAGCTATGAAGAAGAGCAGTAAGATATATATATTAAACATGTAAATTAAAAAAAAAAGATGTAGGAAAGGAAGCCTCAAAATTAGATGCAAAATAAAAGCTGCTAAAATAAACAGGCTAAGATGGGCAAAATAGAGTCGTGTTGCCATTTGCCAGGAAGAAAAATCCAAATGGATAAAAAAAAACAAACTGTTTATACCACATGTCCTTCAGCAAACAGAGCCTGAAGTAAACCCTTCTGGGCTAGCTGACTTGTCGGCAAAGCCAGGGCAAAACTAAGATAAAGAGCAAATTTCCCATTATTGGCACAGGGAAAAATATCAAAGGGTGAAGGCAGAACACCCAAACGTGCACACTGTACATATGTGTCAGAGCCATTTTCTTACATGTAACGACCGTACGGCATACATTGTGTACAAGTTTAAGGAATCTCAGCCCACCTACCGTCCTCCTTGTCCAGCACCATCATCTCAGGGATCAAGAGGACTCCGGGTGCAGATGCTCTGTCTCCAGCAGCCTTCACTCAGGGAAGAAGAGAACTAGTCTCTGGGAACACAGATGAGCCACAGCACAGCTGATCGTCCTTTAGCAGCCAGTGAGCTCTAATTACCCAGTTGTCCAGCTTTTAACCTAGATTGCACTCGGTTAGAATTACATTCAGAAACGAAGCACTTTGCAGATACAAAAGCAGCCTCACCTACTTTTGTACCTCACAATTGCAAGGAACTAAAACTGCAATTTAGAAAAAAAGGGGGGGGGGATCAGAGCAGTTTCTTTGGTTCTCACCTTCTAAATGGCTCAATTTGCACAGTATAATCTGTTTTAATGTAATTGCATTTGATAGCTCATAACCCTGGCTGTTGCAACTACACAGCTTTCAACCCTTACAAAGTGTTTTCCCTTGGATTTAAGATGAATCTAAATCTCAAATTATATTCAGAGAGAGGGGGATATATCTAAGCCCAGCTACTGCTGCCTCTGTCTCTCAATTTGTGCGCTTTGCCCACTTGCTCCTGAATAAATGCACGCATTTCCAGGGACCCCCTCTTATTCTTCTGTCAGGATTTAATGGTGAATTTAAGCCTTTCTAGCTCAGCAGCACCACCTGCAGTACAGTATCTGTAAATTTAGTTTTAATAGCTAGAGAGTATCTTTAGTGTTTCAAACATTACTAACTTTGCTTCTTTTTAGCGCTGTTCATGATCACCGATCAATTTTCATACACAACATACTCTCTCAATATTTGTCTTTATGTACTGCATCTTATACAACTGTTTTACTTTCACCTCTCTCTAGATATATATCTGTCTCTAAAGCATTCCCCCTTTCCTGCTTTGCTCATTTAAAACGAAGTGTCATTTGAAACTGTCCTGTAGCTTCTAATGAGCTAGAGACTCTCCCTTTCCCTACTAAGACTTAAAATTCCCTGCATAGATTCTAAGACCATAGCCCTGTCACACTGCCTTCTTCCATTATTAACTCTATTTCACAGATGTGTCACGGTTCAGAACTTGATGCAACACTTCTCAAAGCTCATTTTGACCTTGTTTTTCCATGCACACTTAAGAAATTTCTAAAATACACTTTGTGAATTTCAGTACTTCATGCAGGTTTCAGATAGGACAACAATTTCTACAAATTGAGTGCAATACTAATCCTTGCCCATTTGCTCTACTTGCTCAGAGACATCGTTGTTGCAGTTAATTCTACTAATACTGGAATATAAACCGACACACTTGGAGGAGGGCAATCTTCCATCTTTCCTCACATGAGTAGCCCT
Organism: Macrochelys suwanniensis; assembly: GCA_033296515.1. NCBI lineage: Eukaryota > Metazoa > Chordata > Testudines > Chelydridae > Macrochelys > Macrochelys suwanniensis. The sequence continues at coordinate 96,446,328 of CM065781.1, read as the reverse complement.
TACTCTCACAAGTAGCCCATTGTCTTCAATTGTGTCAATCAAGATTACAGGATGAGGTCCTTCAATACGAAGCGCAATCTACAATTTCAGGCGTGGGGTTTTTTTTAATCCAAGAAAACATTTTATTCTCATTTTAATGATATTTCTCCCTCCCCTTTACAACTGATACAACAGTACTCTCTTAAAGCATGATAGCAGGCTCAAGTTATATATCCTTAATACCTATTTTTAATTAGATTCCTTATCCTCAGCTCAAATAGCTTTTTCCTTCCCCCTTCATTTTGAATACTTAATCCTAACAGTCCTTGAACATATTTGATGGTAAATGTATCATTTTGCATAGAATCATTTTCATCCAGTACTTAAAACTTCTATTCTTCTCCTTCTAATATAGTGTGCAAGGATTGAAATAGTACTTTAGGGTAAGAGTGCATCAGCTAAGTGATCATTTATTTTAGCTACTGTAAGTTAAAAAGGAAGGGGACTGGAGGCCAAAGATGTGGTAACCAATAAATATTTTTAAACAATCACTAACAGAAAAGTAGGAATTTCTAATTTAGCATAGGTAAATATTGTAATATTTCCTCTAATGTGTTGCTAACCTTTATTAGAAAACATATTCCAACGTTTTTGGATCACATCATCTTACTTTTGACTCTCTTTTTCTACCCCACAGCTTCTATTTTGGGGCAATGCTTTTTTCATCTTTGTAAAGAGTATATTTAAAATAGCTATTTTGGTAATTACATGAAGTTTAAGCTTCTGTCTACATTAAATAGCTGCTGTGTATTACTGTTGACCTTTTTTGGTAAATATACCTACAGATTGATTATGTAGCTGTCAAAATTATTATGCATTAATATGTAGCACTGTTAGGGTGACCAGATGTCCCGATTTTATAGGGACCGTCCCAATTTTGGGGTCTTTTTCTTATATAGACTCCTATTACCGTCCACCCTCTGCCCCGATTTTTCACAGGTGCTGTCTGGTCACCCTAGCCTCTGTACCAGTATCCATTTTATTCCTGCATTACTTCTACATACCCAATAACTTGGATTCCCTTTTGCAAACTAATAATTCTTACATTAGACATTCCTCACACACTCACTCATTTCAGACACCAGTAAAAAAATACATATACCAATCTTTTGAATTGGTCACGATATTAGAGATCCGCTTACTGATGGGTTGGTTTTTTTTAGCAGAAGTTCTGCTCTCCACTGTCAAAGCATTAGCAGTAATTATATATTTGAGGAAGATCTATAATAATCCTGAGCTCTGTAATTATTCTATTGGACACTGGGCTGGTTTGTTTGTGCAAGTCAAAACGAAAGACACCTACAGGGCCAAATTCGGCTATGGCTAACACACCAGAATTGCCTAGGTGCAAGCCTCTACAGATTTTGGCTCAGAATTTTCTTCTTTAACTACAGCTCTGAAGATTCATTTTGGGAAAACGCTAGCATACATTTCCATTTTACAATATTTTCTAATATTACATTGTGTTCTATCAGTCGGGTTATATTGCGTCACTTCAGACATATGAACCGATGCCACCTTACAGACATAACTTGACATGGTGCCACAGTACCTCAAGTCAGGAATCTGACAATTTTTTTGTACTCTCCCCTTTACCCACAGTGATATTTGCAGAGCCCTTAGGAAAGTAGTATTGTTTTTCTGTTGCCCATATTGACACCAAGAAGTGTTTGCGTCAAGGCAGCTTTCCACTTACGAGGCAGCAAACTGATTATTAGACCCTGTGTGATGGTGACGGTGTCACCCAAAGGCTTGCATACTCCCCCAAAGCCCTCATTGCAACAGGTACCCTGAGGCTAGGAGAGCAATCTCCTCCAAAACAACAATACGGCTGGACAACTAGCTCTCAGGGATGCAAAAGCAATGAGCACATTACAACTTCTACCTAAGAGGATGTGAGCTCCCTGCAATGCCCCAAGACTGCTGGAGGAATGAGGGACTTAAACAATTCCGGGTTTCCCACATGGATGCATGCAGCATTCATTAAGCTATCACGGTGCTTTTTTATGTAGAAGAGCTAGCTTTTTAAGATTAAAAATGACACTGCAAAAAAGGAAAAAAAGTGAATTGGGTATCTGTGATCTGCAACTTTAGGATTTTTAGAAGGTTAAAAAACAAACAAAACAACAAAAAAACAGACCTGTCCCCAGAAAGAGACCTGCTTGCATTAATAAAACAGACCCATTTTCACTAACAAGGTCTTTCAAGACAAGCAACTGGTGTAACTAGTGATAGCCTCCATTTTAGACCATTTATAACCTGTGCAGATCCAGCATCCTTTTTAACATTCACAACTGATCAGGCAACTGGAGCTCCATCCAAGTCAGGCAGAAAGAGAAAGGAAAGCATAAAATAACCTCCTCAGAAAATAACCTCCTCTCTTAATCTCGCCTTCTGTCCCTAATTCCTCTGACACTTTTAACAGACATAATTTCTCCTCTAGCATAACTACACTATAGCCAGTTTTGAAGATTCCCAGACATTACTACAGTTTGTTACTCTGATCTCCACATCAGGGGTTTCTTACTATTCTTCTTTTTAAATACATCTCATTCTAATTTCCTCTTTACCTTCATCCCCATCCCCATTATTTCCTTTTATATCGCCATTCACGAGAGCTCCTGGAATGAGGGCTGTTGAGAACTGTCTGGATAATCAATGGTTCTAGTTTCACTTCCTTACACCACCATCATTCCAGCCCTGAGCTCCTTATGGTTAACGAGTCCGTCTGCAATACTTGAAAGAACCCAAATACCCCCATTAGCAAACCCTCTTTAGATCTCAGTCTTTCCTCACAGCTCACCTGCTTCCCTTACTTCTGCAGCAGAGGCAGCATCCTGCTGTTAACCTGTCAATCAGATTTAAACAGATATGGGTTGGCAGGCACCCTTTGGCAAAAAAGTTAAGGGAGATTAAGATGTTGCCTAGTTTATTATTATTACTGGAGGACTTTCATGCTGGAAGTAAAGAGGCAACCTTTTTCCCTCTAGTCAAACAAAATTTGCACGGTAACAATTTAAGTTTCAGGGATCGCCCATTGTAGCTTACCCACAAAAATGAAATCGGATAGAAATACAAACTCTATCGCACATGAGCACTACCAGAAAAGAATTAACCTTGCTTAACTTTATTACTTAGCCCCATGTATCATGGTGTGTAGAGGAACAGATGAGAGACAGGTTTATTTTTCTTTTTGCTGAACATTTCATACCTTTTACTCAACATTTAGATCAAGTTCTCTCCCCTTTACTCCCTCCCCCACACCCACTCACACTCCCCCCCCCCACACAGACACTTTTGACTGGATTATTATGCACCCCATTACTAACACTGCAGCAGTTTACTTCAGAGGACTCTGACAAACTAGAATACTATAAAGGCCTCTAAGTCCGCAGATGAACTTAGCATTCAGCTCCCTCCCCATACACCCCTCTGAGCCCCAGTGTGCATTTAACCTTCCAGCTGTTAGAGATTCGACCCCCTCCCACACAGGTGGAGCACACAAGCAGGCATATGATTTTTCCTCATGCCCCAACTGATTCCATTAAGGCTTGTGTCAAGCAGGGTCTCACCTTGCAGGGGTAGATGCTCCAAGCCTGAGGGGGAAAGGACACTTCCCACTCTCTTTTATTCTGGTAGTCACCTTTCCAAATTAAACCCCCCTCCCCTCATTCACCAGGGGAGAGAAGTTTTATGGTAATTTATACAGGCACATAACATATAGCATTCACTGCAACACTACCAATGTGAGGCTTTTCAGTTTGCAATGTAACTGAAGCTGGCATGATGGTGACAAGCTAATGCCACCTGACCTCACGGCAAGTGACACAGTTATATGCACCAAGATGTCATGCAGTTCTGAACCAGCAACAGGACTTTGATCGTGATGACCAACAGCATATTCCCTCATCTGTGTCCTCAAAAGACAGTCACCTCTGTAACGCTCCTATTCCCGTACATAATATGACTGGCATAGCTTGGCTGGAGATGAAAGGGTGGGAAAGTGGTATCAGCAGATGAAGGAGATCAATTAAAAAATATCAGTGTTGTGTTACTGCAGTTTTCCCCAATAAGGACTTGGAGGAAAGGATCATTTTCTGAGCTGCATGGACTTCTTTCCCCAGGCGTTGCCTATGCCAATGAAGAGCGTATAAGATTACCCTTGCCTTGACCCAGTGGCCACCCATGTGGTCATCCTTAAGGCAGGAGCCACTATTCGAAAACACAGTTGTACAGAAAAAAGACAGCAAAATACTGCCAGAATCAGTGATGTCCAGGCATATATATGTTGGTTCCTGACAGGCAATCATGCTGACAATGAAACAGTCTTTTCAATTTTGGAGAAAATGACACTAGAATAGAATGATTTTAAAAGAATAAAAAAAAGTCAATATGATGAACTCTTATGGGGAAAACTGGGAGAAGCAATCACCATGCATAACAGCAGGTGATCCTGATTTCAGTACTCACTGGTGCTTTGTAAATAAGTTTTAAAGATTTGGGGAGGGGGGAGAAATGCAAATGCCTCAGTAGGATAAGCCTGGCCAGAGTTTTTAAGTGTGTTGTTACATCAAGCCTGTAAGGATTGCTTTCAGCTCAACAAAAACCATTACCCCAGCGCTCTGCAGCAAATAACCCTGGACTGCCAAATTTGACAGCAAAGACTGCAGACTAGTGGATGACAGAGGTCCGAGTTATCCTCTCCATTCGCCCCGGCCGCAAATTACAAAAACCCACTTCCAACAGCACCTTATTTCTCGCTGTCAGTGCGTCTTCAGGATGCAGGAGGCTATTTTGGAGAGTTACCACCCGTCTCTTCCTTTTCTCCCCAGCACTTCTTACTACTTTACACGCCAGAATTAATTTCCCTTTAAATTAGCCTGCGTAGTCTTTAAATCTTGCCTCCAACCCTGCCTCCCTCCCCGCTTCCAAGTGAGTCCAAATGAATTTCTAGCAAGTCTTGACAATAAGCACATGGTTGATCTAAACTTGCATGCAGTCAGCTCTCTCATTTCCACATACACACACCCCCTTTTCTTCCCAGCCTCATTTAAAAAGTAAATCCTTTCCCACAATAAGCCAAGGCGCCCTTTGTGAAGCAGTTTAGCAAAGCTGTGAGCTCTTAGTCATTAATAGCAGGTTTAGAGCCGTAAAGGGGGAGGGAGCTGGAGAAGGGAAAGGGGGGGCGGATGCGTGAGGGTGGAATAGGCAAGAGGGTAAACACGACAATAGGAGATAACAGACAGTGGACATGCTGGGAGAATAGAAAATACTGAAACTAATGGATTTAAAGAGGCAGGAAACCTAATCCAGGCCAGAAAGATCTAGTGAACAGAACATTACGCTCGCTAATGAGAGCAAAAAAGAACGTGCGTGGGGAAGAAATCGCTTCTTATTACAGAAGAGCTGGGGAAGTAAATCTCCGACGCATCCGATGGAGTTTAGCAAGGCAGTGAGCCGAGCCCTCCCCGAGACACCCCTCCACACACACACACACGAGCCAGCATAGTAACGGGGACATGCACTTGCAGAAATGCCCCTGCTCCACACACACACACACACACACACAGAGCAGCGGTCTCCCTCCTCCTGCAGCGCGCGCCGCCTATCCGGCCGCAGCCCAGGGAGCGGACAGGAGCCGGGCCAGCGCGCTCGGGCACCACCTCGGCTTCCGACCTACCGTCCTCCTTGTCCAGCACCATTGTCCCGGGGGTGGCGGGCAGCAGCTGCGTCCGCCGCTCCGTCTCGGGCGTCCTCTCTCCCTCCAGCCGCCTCTGCTCCTTCGCTCCAGGGACGGAGAGTGTTTGCAAAGCGCTGCCGAGCGAAAAATGCACCCGGATCGTCCTCCCTGTTTTTCTCTCCCCCTCACCCCAGCCAGCTAGCTACAGTTGCACGACTTTTAACCTAGATTGCACCGAGCTAGAATTACATGCAGCAGCACTGAAGAGCTTTGCTAATGCACAAGCAATCTCCCCCCTCTCCCCCCCCCTACAACTCAAATGCCAGTTCGGAAATAATAATAATTGTTAAAAGGTAAGGGAGGCAAAATCGAGGGCCGGTTCTCCAGCGCCTTCCCAGCGGGCACAGTCAAAAAATGTGTTTTAATGTAATTGCATGTGATAGCTCACAACCCCCGTCTTTTGCTGTCGCTACTGCAGAGCTTTCCAGGCTTCCAAAGTGCTTTTCTCTTTATTTCACTCTAAATCTAAAATTATATTCAGAGGTGGGGGGAGGAAAAACGCGAACCTATCACTGAACGCAAAAGCACTTGCTGCCTGCCTCTCTCTCGCCTCTCTCTCAATTTATGTGCTTTGCACTCTCTCTTGCTGCTGAATAAATGCACACATTTCCCAGGGACCCTCAGATTCCCCTGTTAATTAAATCAATTCATTATGCTCAGATCTGATTAGCAGCCCCTTCCCCCCCTCTTTGAATCAATTATTCAATACACAAACATAATTGCCTGTGCCAGAGGTGTCTAAGTATTAGCTTATTTAACTCCAAGGACACTAATTACCCCTAGGGCAAGGGAACTTTTCTCATTAATTCTGACAAAACACAAAAGCACAGTTAAAGAGAGTGTGTGTATATACGTGTGTGAGAGAGAAAATGCGGGAGTGTATAGCCAAGGAAAGGAGGCATTGCTTTAACACACGTGTTACTGTATAAATAAGCTCATTTTTCTTTCTACTTCTTACATTACATTCTTCCCCACATCTCCCCCTTGCTAAACTTTTTTTAAAGTAAAGCACAGAACTGCATTGCAATGAATGTAGGTGGCATTGCGGGCTTGAAAAGTGTTTGCAACAGCTACACACAAAAAAGGTGTAAAGGGTTGATGTGGGGAGGAAAACAGAATTTACAAACAGTTTTGTTTACCAATGCAGAAAACTGTGTGGCAGTCAATTTTCTGTATTTTAAAAAGCTGTAGAAGGAATAGTCCTATGAAAGCAGCAGATAAGATGACACAGTATAGCATGTACTGGTAACAGTTCTGAATTGTTTACAATCTGAATTAATGTCAATGCCCACTATTAATGTATTTGCTTCCTACGTTTACCATAATGGGCTTGATTTCCATTAGCTGAAACTGGAACACGGAAAGAGACTAGGCAGGACTAATACAAACCGAAATCAACAATCATTACACTGCCCATTAGAGAGACAGGAGTTGTGGCTTGCAGGTTACCCAAATTTTAATTCCATGTGAACTTCCATAAAAAAGTATTAATTGATTCCCCCCAAATCGGCTTTTACTTTCTAAAGACTCTTATTGTTAGTGTCCTCAATTGGCACAGGGGCATTGAAGATTTTCTTTTTGTTTCCCCAGGCAATTCCTGAGCTGATCCATTACTCCATTTGCCTATCTACACCTATCAGGAAACTAATATTAGTTCTGCTCATATACTAGGTTTTATTTAATTTTTCCCCAGTCTTGCCTTTTTTTAAAATTTTTGTTCAGGCTGATTTCTATTGGTGGGACACAGACAATTTTTGGTATAGCTGGAATGCCAAAAGATTTGTCTCCTGGGATTTCCTCACACTTCCCAATTCCACATCATCACATTTACCCATGTTAGGACTGCCATGACTAAAGTTGCTCATTTGGCAATTCTAGGGCATTATCTTTAAGGCACACCTTGTACATATCAAATAAAGCCAAGGTGAAAAACTGGTAAGTTTGTTGCCAAGCAAGCTTAACTGAAGTATACTCGTTACTTGCAAGCATAAATACAACTTGGACCATAATGTTGTGTTCCATTAGTGCAGTACATTTTTCTCTGAGTATAATGATAAAAAAAGCCTACAGCTTTGTAACACAACAAACCCTGCTAATTTTCTGGTCTTTAATTTCCAGTGTATGGCATATACTGCACCCACAGGAACTGGACCTGTCTAACTCAATGAATCTTTTTTGGAAAGAACACAGCAGAGCTCAAGAAATCCCAAACCCGGAGAAACCTTTAGCATTCATACACATCTAAAATATGTTAAATTTTAAGGGCCCAATTGTGCTTTCACTGTAATCAATGGGAGCTTTAATTGCAATGGCAGAACAATCAAGACCTTAGTATGCAGCAATTCCATTTTATTCTGAGCTTGTTATGGAGATGCTAGAGTTTTGTCTACGGATGCTCTTTCCAAAGAGGCATTTGTTTGGATACGCTAAGCTGAAGGACATTATGGAGGATGCTAAGGGAGAAGCAGTGAGAAACTGAGTAAAGGGTCTAAACTGTGAAATGAATATTGATTTTGGTATTGCCTCTCTAGAAGTGATGTTCACAGTTGAATTCAGAAAGATTGTGGTCACTGGGGATGAGAAAGAGAAGAAGAGGCAACAGACAAATTGAAGTGGGGTCATACAACCAAAGCCAAACTACTATAAAACACAAACCATTAAATAATTCTCCATGCAAACATTTTACAGTTTAAATGTTATGCACTGATCCCTGCCTTTCCATTTATGTGGGCTCTGAGGTGTGCAGGCTTAATAAAGATGGTAGGATTAACCCCTATGTAAAAGTCTCCACTTTAGGGAAATGCTTTTTACAATATAGTGGAGCATTGTCCTGTGTGCGCCTTTTGCAATTAAATATATTCAGACAATCCATTCAGAAAAGGAAGCATTTGAAGACTTATCTGAATCTCTGGAGTCTAAAAATACTAGACTGGAAATGTCATGAGAATGGCCTTCCTTAAGAATTTCCCCATACTATTAGTACTATTGCAGTAGTCCCCGTTTACTAGGTGCTATATAAATGCACAGTTAGAGAGAGTTCCTGTCCAAAGCATTTTCATTCTAAATAGATAGAACAGACAAAGAGTGGGAGGGGAAACAGGCCCAGAGAAGTGGAAGTGACTTGCCCAAGGTCACACTGCACGTCAGTGGAAGAACTGGGAACAGGAACCAGGTCTCCTAACTCTCAGTCCAATGCTGTAACACTAGACTGCATTGCCTGCTTGCGCAAAACAGGACTAGACATGGTTAAAATGCCATTCAAGGCTTTTGAGTATACACTATTGTTAATATTATAGTAGCACCTAAAGGCTCCAGCCAGGATTGGGGCCCCATTGTGGTGCAGGCTACACAAAAACCACATGTAACAGTCCCTTCAAAGAAGAGATTTGTAAACAGACAAGACAGAGAGAGTGTAAGGGAAAAGAGAAGTACAGAAAGGAGCAGTGACTTGCCCAGGATCACGCATCAGCTGGGTGGCAAGCCAGGAGTACAGCCCAGATTTCCTGAGTCCCAAATCGATTCCCTGTTTATTAGATCACACGTTGCCTTTTCTTTTTTGGTCTGGCCACAAGTAGGAGAAAATGAAATGCCTCATAAAAATGATGGAGAACAGTAGATGAAGATTTCCTGGAGGGTAAAGACAGTGAACCTCTGTTGTATCCCAGTCAGGGGTGAATTGGACTGAAAGACCTCCACAAGTTATCGTGTGCTTGAATGAGGCGGGGGGCCCAGTGGAGGAAAAAAGTATACAATCATGCAATTAACCATCCAATCATAATGCATACTCAAAGTGGCAGAATTAGGGTTTCATTAGCCATCTTAATTTTGGGATTTGCTAATGTCTGAGTGCCTGAGTTGGCAACATTACATTGTGGTGTTTTAACATTTTTTTTAATTTAATTTCCTAAATTTCAGATGCACAGCACAGACTCCTATCACTTGAGTTAGATTTAACCGATTATTTCTGAAGCAGCATTGCTGAGTGAATGAGACTTGCATCTGCCATATTAGAGACCCAGGTTTTATTCCTAGCTATCTTAGGACTTGTCTACACTTAAAGCATTGCAGTGGCGCAGCTGTAGTGCTAGTGAAGACACTACCTGTGCCAACGGGACAGCTTCTCGTACTCCACCTCCCTGAGAAATGGTAGCTATGTTGACGGGAGAAGCCCTGCTGTTGACATAACACAACAAAAGTTACGTCACCAAAAGTTCGGTCAGCTCAGGAGTGACGTAGTTACACTGACGTAAGTTTGTAGTGTAGACCAGGGCTTAGAAATGATCTTGTGCAACCTTTTAGTGACTATTTCTGTAATATGGGGTACGTGTATGAAGCTTTCCTCAAAAATAGGGGCCACAAAGTGCACAAAATTAACACCAATCAGTAGTAGAGAGACTCTCAGCAAAGTGCTCCTTTCTCTACATCAAAGCATATTTAGTGAGTGTAAACAGGGGGGAACCACTTTGATTGTCTGGAGGTTCTTTAGGACCTGGACGCATGTGAAATGCAAATGAAGTCTTCAGAAAATTAACAAGGAAACCTCACTAGTTTTACTGCACACGTGCAAAAGTTGATTTCCCAGGGAATTCTAACTCAAAAAAATCTAGATAGATTTTCATGGGGCCAGCAAAAGGTACCTAGCTGACTCCTGGACTATTTCCCCTGTCAAACTTCAAGTTTCTGCTCCAAATCACGGAGGCACTAGAACAGCTACTAGAACAGCTACAAAAACACCCAAGAGGTTTTTGAATCTTGGTAAAATTAGCTATTTTTCAGAAGCTGCTTCCTTGAATATAGTTGAATCATTTTAGATCAAAACTGGAAAACAATGACAATACCTACTCATGGCAGAGACCAAAAATAGAAAAAAAATCAACCCAAATAGTTAAAGTTTTCCAAAGTTCTAAGCAATCAAAAATTGGGGGTTATATGGGAAGTGCTAGGCAATCCTGGGATGGCGGTTGCTACTTCTACACCTATTAAAGGAATATTTTACAAAATATTTTTGCATCCTTTTTTCCACAAATAAAAATATTAACCAAGGCCATTAACTTCAGGAGGGCTGCTTGTGGGTGTAAGAATCCACCCATGTGGAGCCAATTGCAGAATCAGGGCCGTCATTTCGTTCCTACCTCCGTTCCTCTACTGTACAAATGGTGGTTTTTGGGGAGGTCAGGTAGGGGATTGGTTTTTTTGCTGTTTTGTCTTCTTCAGTGTCTGGCTTCTTTTAGTTTAATTTTACTGTTTAATACTTTAACAAAAAAAGGCTGTGTTTGTAGATATATTTATGCAGCTGAAATATACTTTCTAATTTAGGCCCTGATCTTGCAAACACTTGTGCATGTAAGTCACTTCACGCACGTGAACAGTCACCTTGAATTCAGCATTAGGGCACAAGTAGCAGATCCTCAGTTGGGGCAGAGTGCCATAGCTCTTTGCAATATAAAACAGGCATTTTGTCCATGACACTACACTGTCCCAGATGTGGACAGGGTCCCAGATGCACTGGGATTGATTACAACATACAATAAGAAGAGAATTTAAGGTGCTAAATAGGGCTGGACAAAATTTTTCCAATAGAACATTTTCCCATTCAAAAGTACCTATTAATCAAAAGAGAAATGTTTTGCAGAAATGTGTCACTTTTGACAAAATTTCATTGAGACAAGATCAGAATGGAATGGTCCAATAAGATGGAAGAATATGTAGGATGGAACATTTCCATTTCCATTTCCAAAGGGCTTTTCATTCAAAAACTATATTTTTACATTATAGATTATATTATATTTTTATATAAAATTATATTTTAATCAGAACTTTAAAAATATTTTTATATTATTAAATCAGAATTTATATTTTTAATCAGAACGAAATGTTTCAATTGACTTACTTTTCATTTTGTTTTGCGAGAAATTTCATGAGGTTTTTTTTGTTTGATTCATTCCATTTTGGAACAGAAAAAAAAATCAAAACTGCAGAATTTCTCATAAAATAGAAAATCTGGTTCCCACTCAGCACCTCTAGAACTAAATTAGCTACAGGACAATTCCTTTCATATTAGTGCCCACTTTGGAGTTTCTTGCACCTTCCTCTGAAGTATCTGGCTAATGTCAGACTCGGCTGACCACTGGGCTGATCTAATATTGCAATTCTATGATCCTGCATGGATAACTTTTTGTAGCTCTTACAATAATTGTTCAAGTTCATACAAAGTATGGCCCTGATCCAGGACAACACTTAGCCTCACGTTTAAGTCCTACTGATGCATAGCACATGCGTATGTCCTGAATAGAAATGCTGTCTGAATCAGATCCAGATTTCTTTGCTTACACTAAATCTACTGTACTTGAATGTCTATGCATTGTAAAAATTCTGTACCACTAGGTTTTGATTCTTGAAATAAAAGTTAAATATTTTTGTGGAATGCAGACTTTTTCAATTAAAATTATCTCTGTGTTAAAAATAGCGCATTCCCTCTGATACTGAGAGAATAAAAGCTGAAGGATATCTCATAAAAGGACAGCCTCTAGAGAATGTGAGCTCTCTACCCTTGTAATATAAGGCTGACACTTTAGCCATTAGGCTACACAATCTATGGTGACCTTCTAGGGGAATTTACAGGTATTATATTAGTAATAGGATGCCTGGGCTGCTGTTCTCTGGGTAGCAGAGACACAAAGTTACAAGGAAAAATATTTTTTTTTAAAATGAAGTAAGATCTAGAATTCAAAATCTGCTCCCTACTTTATAACCGTATCCATGTAATTTATCTTGGGGCAGGTTTTTCCTCCCACACAAGTGTTTAGGGTCCCAGATACACTGGAATCCATATGGTTTCTCTGTGCTGGGGAAACAGGAATTCAATAGGCTGTCCACCAGGGTGCGTATAAACCACCCTGCACACTGTCAATGGCTGGGCGTGGATAAGGGGAGTAAGGTTGGATATAACACTGCACAGATTCATCAACCATCCCCCTCCCTCCCCCAATAAAGTTGAGAAGAAAGGAGGTTATAGGACTGCAGAACCTGAGGCTGAAGTTAGTGGCTTGAGAGCAGGCTGGGAGCAGGATTTGGAGCTAAGCAAGGTTAGACCGGCAAGGTTGCTATATTACAAACATGGGACATAGTTGACATGCCTCCTCTCCAGTGAAGATCTCCCTTCTCCACCCCTCCACTCAAACTTTTTTTGTGGTTAGTCAGTTACCCCACTTGCTTCTTTGCCTGTCTGGTATATCAATTTTTATTTTGACTGTCATGTCACAATTAAAATTTGTCCCCAGTCAAGGAAAAGTACAGGCCATTCACCAAATGAGGTATTTTTAAACATCCCAAGATCTCTGAGCAAGTCCAATCTCTGGGGCATATTCAGATGAAAGAAAGCGAGAAGCTGCTACATTTTAGTTACATTTCACCCTTAACTGGGCAACTACTGAAATTGCTTTAACATGTCAGGCAAGCGTCATTAGGCCCAGTACTGCCAGTCTCAAACATTCAATAGTCACAAATCTAGCTGATAATCATGAGCTCATCTTGAAAATCATGAGATTTTAATAAGTAATGCATTTGGATTCTTTTTATTTGTGTTCTAGTTTTTGAACTTTTAGGGTTTATGTTTTTAAGCTTTTTTCTGAAATCATGAGAGCAAGACATTTTTTTTTTTTTAATGGCAGCTGGGATTCTTCATTAATACTATGCCGGTAAGAACCGGAGCTTGGAGGAAAACAGCAAATATCACAAGACTCACAATAAAACTGGAAGAGTTAGCAACACTGCAGGCTTGTACTAAACAAAACAAACGTACCAATAGAATTGTATGGTCACAGTGGCGGTTCAGACTGGCCCAGTACACAGCAGTATGGGTGTTCTCTCATTCTCCAGCATCTCAGCTTTCATTTTTTAAAAGTCAATCTTTCACTGTTAAGGTTGAAAGAAAATCTCAAACCTGTGAACTGAGAAACTGAATGCAGAGAAATGTCTGTATGAGTCTGCAGAGAGCCTGATGGGAGGGATGGTCAAAAATTTTCGGTCAACACTTTTTTTTTCCAATGGAAAATTGATTTTTCTGTGAAAATTTTTGTTTAATTGAAAGTATCGGACACCCTAGAATTTTTTTTTTAATTTATAGGAAAACAGAAAATGTTTCAGCTGAAAACTGAATATTTTAATTTTTGTTGGAATTCTTTGGCTTTTTCCCCCCACAAAAAATTAAAATTGTCTGCTGAAAATTGTCAGTGAGAAGACCACCAATTTTCTGATCAGCTCTACAGAAGCTCTGAGAAGCATAAACTGTCCCAGTCATCTTGGTGAGGCATTAGCTGAGATGCTCAGTGATGACTCCTTAAATTGGAAAGGAAAAGGAGCATCACAAATGCGACCTCTCATTTTGTTGCCACAAGCGGTTGGTGTTTGGGAGATACCACCACTTTCTCCTTCACTTCCTACCAGTCAAGAAGGAACCATACTCCAGGAGCTTAACAGAGCCCATTATCACATTCGATTTCCACTTACGGGGAGCCGAGGTCAAAGATTTCAGAAAGCATGGAATGTCGTATTTTGAACATCTGCACCATCTACTGTAAGCAGCATCTCATCCTGATAACTCACATGAGTGAAGCTTGGAAGAGTATCACCACCCTGTTTTTCTTAAGCTGATGCTAATACTAATAATACTATACTAATAATAGTACTCCACAGAGATATGTGCCATCAAGTGAGCTTTTTCTATCCTGGCTTGAGTCACTACCATGATTCTCAATTAAGTGTATGGAATTAAATATTTAAAAGTTTGATTTATCAGAAAATTAGTTGGAAGAAACTGTCCCTTCTCCAATTTAACTCTACTTTAGGGGGGGGGGGAAAGGGGGTCAAATAGCCAAGAATACCCAAGATTACCTCCTGTGTCCCATATATTCCCATACATTCCACCAGACAGAAATTCAGATGTGACGTTGCTGACATAATATTATAGCAAGTACATATGTTAGTATAAGCACACATTCATCAAGGAATAATACATCATTCCAAACAAAGGATAAAGGCATTATCCATAGTACATACCACGGATGCATCTATCCTGCACAACATATCTATCAACTGTCCCAATTCCCACTCCCTTTTCTCCATCCAAAGGGTTTCAGCCATATATTACCCATCCTAGCACACACCTTCCCTAACAAGCTCCCAACGAGCAGAAACAGTAATATTTAGATGTGTTTCCACAATCTCAAGTTATCCCTCCCAACTAAATTGAAACCAGAAGAACATTCTGTAGGTCCCAGTTTAAAACATTGGCCCAGATTCTAAACTGCAGCCACACTGAGCATGGTGCAACTCAGGAGACCAGGTGGCTTTATGTTGCTCTTTGTGGCCTTCGAGATTCTGGAGGTTCCCTGCTCTAATTTACAACCCCCAGAGTCTGCTCTAGTTTACATCTGCCTGCCTCAGTTTCCAACGACATGTTGCAGCAGCACAGAATAGCCATAATACACTCTATGGCCACACCCCTTCCTCTACTGACATGACCCAATGCTGGGGCTGCAAAGAGGCCACTGTGTTCCACTGGCCCTGTACTATCCAGGGAAGCCCACTAAATCAGCTGGAAATCCAGCTGGCCAATTTGACCCCTACTCACTCTGCTGGTGTACAAGGGCAGCACTTAACCCAGAATTGTGGCCACTGGGTCCAGTTTCAGCTCAATAGACAAACCAGAGAGACTAACCATGCGCACTGTACTGCAATGGTATCTTTGACATCAAGGCATGTCACATGCTTCACTCGGTTAACAGTGGGCAACTTTTAACCAGACCAGTAACATTGGCTGAGACTGAAAAATAGCTGGTGAAATGCAAAATGGCTCAACTCACACTTATTCTACACCCAGATAATTTCCACTTTAGTATCTAGCCTGGGTTTCAGAGAACAAGCACATCATCATTGTGTCCATAGCAGAGTGGATTGTAACTCCCCCTCCTCTCATGGATAGTGCCCACTTTTCTATATGAACAATCACAAAGCCATCCCTGTTGCTTCTTTTTGGTGCCATCCATTGGAAAGGGCTGACAATGTCATGGTTTCAGGCAATGTTCCCTCTAATTTTTGACAGGCCGTGTGCGCAAAAAAATTTCTTCTGTGCAAATTTTTGACAGGCCGTGTGCGCAAAAAATTTCTTCTGTGCAAATTGTTGTGCTTCTGTGCACATTTTTGTGCGTGCGGTGTTTCGCCGTGTGCGCGGGGTTTAGGATCTGTGTGCGCGCGCACACGCGCACAGCTTAGAGGGAACAGTGGTTTCAGGGCCAGTTTGGGGTGAGGGTAGTGAGGTAGATAAGCAGGGCAGTCGGGCACCATACTGCTATGCCACTGGGGCTATTTCTTTGTTTGTATTTTTGCTTGGCAAGTACCTTGTGTCCTAAGACAAGAAAATAGCTTTGAATAAGATTCTTGGGTCTGCCACAGGTTCTTCAAGAAGGTGAAAAACTTGCTCATCCTAGAAGCTCTGAATATTATAAAGGTAGCTTAAAAGTTCTAGCATACACCCATCAGAGCAGAGATGGCTGCCCTATTGACAGGGTGAAAGGCATTAGAGATTGTTAATTCTGAGAGTATTTGCGTTGTAGATGATCAATGACTCAGATCTTCTCCCTCTTTCACTCTTCAACCAAAATTCAGGGTTGGGGGAGTTTGGAAAATTATTCTGTCTCATTTTTGTCACCAGCGAGACTTCACTCATCGTTCCAATTGTTTTCTAAATCAATGAGGTCACTTCAGTCAATCCCCTTTTCTCATTATTTTGTGGTAATTAAGATCAATTCAGACACTTGTACCACTAGTTTCTAGCGGTCAGATCTCCAGAATGAGTGGCAGGGCTCTCACTGAAGAAGACTATTGTACGTAGAACACGATGAATCAGGTAGTCCACCCGAACCCGGGCTAGGCATTCTTTAGGGTAAGGAGGCTCATTTTGTCAGGTTCTTAGATGAATGTTCCTAATAATTTTTTAATTTACATTTTTGTATAGTACTCACAGGGCACAGTGAGGATCATGGATAAAAAATGAAGCAATACATTAAATAAGTAAGCCTTTGGCTACACCCTTGGCACCTAACATTGCAACCATGGCAAAAAGTGACAACTGTGAAGTTACTGTCAAACACAGCTTCCTCCTAACATGCTTTGGAGGTAGTCAGACCGGTAAGAAGAGCGTGAAGAGCAGACTTTAGATAGTCTGGTAATGACTACATCTGTTTAAAAAAATTTTTTTTTTTTGCTAAGGCTACCATGCCAAGCATGGAGTCAAGTTATCACTTAAAAAGGCTGAGCTACAACTCTGATGTATTTTTCAACAGAGTGAATGGCCGAGCCTTTTCAAAAAAACATATACTAGTTAGAACACAGAACTTAAAGCATCAAACAGCATGAGTTAAAGTGTGGATTTACACTACAACACCCTTGCAAGTTATCTATAATGCCTCACATTGCTAGTATATCAAATTTGCATAAATACACTTCAAATATATATAGATCAATAGATAATAAATGTGCATTTAAAAGGTGAATATCATAAGTGCATTACACACAGAGCTCTTACACATCCTCTAATTAATTCAAATAATCACACTTTGCTTTATTAAATTAAACATATGCATAAAATATAGCTTACCATCAACTCTAAGCACTAAAACACTACTAAGAGAGGACTTTTGCTGACAAAAAGGCAGCAGGAAAGCAAAAGAGCTCTACTGAAATGTAGCTATAACCTCTATTGCCATGGAATGACTAATAATAATGTATATATTATTTTTTATTTTATTTTTTGGTATTTTTGGACAACTTTCCCCTCTTTGTCTGGTACTCCAATTCCAGCCTGTGGTACTGTAACTTTGCAAACTAAGCACAACGAACCAAAGAAGCAGTATAGACCTAACATATATTTTTAATAGGATAATTCATTATTTCCTCCAGCAGCTCATTTACTGATCAGCCCTCCCCCCCCCCCCCCCGCCATTTCATTGCAAGATGGGGGCGGGGAGGGACTTCCTAATAGTTCTGTAGAACTCTTTCCAAATGAGAATCCAGTTCTAATCAAGAGTTCCTAAGACACAGTAAGGGTAGCTGTGTGATTTGGAGGAAATTTCTTGGGTCAGTCCCAGTTTAAAGCTTTTATATGCCTAAAAAATCCAGGTGACGGTAAATTTAGCCCTGCTTGAAAGATAGTGATTAAAGTTTTTAAGATGCACAAAGATTTTACACAGAGTGGTATCCTACCCAGGACCAAGTAAATGTCATCTTAAATACTTATTTGAAGCATTTTTTATATGCTAGGAATCAGTTAAGTGGAAGGTGCCAAATTAAACTTACATTTAAATTTTGTCATCGAGTTAATCTCAGGAGATTATACACCATATTTCAGGAATGATTTCAGAAAGCTTTCAGTACTACAGTCTCTGTTAAGTTTGCTTCAGGAGCACTGCAGCAGCCTTGAAAAAAGAAAACACACAGGGGAAATTCTCCATCCCCAAGAGCAAATAAGCACAAATAATTACAAAAGTGTTGCAATTTGGTCCAAAATAATGAAGGTGGCATCACGTGAAGATGTCTCAGCCAAATAACTCACAACAAGAACATTAACAGAGTGTGTTCCATTTCCAAAAAAGAAAAAAAAATCATTTTTTGAAATTTGTGACAAGTTAATTTGTATCATGTCATAACATGATCCAATGAACTATGTGCCCTTTCTTCAGCAAATGCTTTTTTCAAGCAAATACAATGCAGCATTTCAGACATTTTTGGGAGATAGAAAGAGGACAAATCTTCATGGGTTAGGCTATTGGACTGGGACGCTTAGGAGATCTGGGGTGTTATTCCTGGTTCTGCTACAACTTTTTGTGTGTGTCTTTGAGCAAGACACTTAGGACCAGATTTTTAAGGGTATTTAGGCACCTACAGACCAATGGGATTTTCAAAGGCGCCTTGATGCTTTTGAAAATACCTTTAAAAATCTGGCCCTTATAGCCTGATTTTGAGAAGCACTGAGAACCAATAGCACCCAATAACTTCAACTGGAGTTGTGGGTGCTCAGCACTTCTGAAAATCAGGCTCTTAATCTCTTCATTTCCCCATTGGTAAAAGGGGGATAATATCATCATTTCTATTATGATACGCCTAGAGGCCCAAACCCAGACTGAATTCTTATTGTGCTAGGCACTGAACAAAACATTGTAAGAGACAACCCCTTCTCAAAGAGAAGAGGCAAAGAGTGGCAGAAAGGAACTGCTATAATCCTCATTTTACAGATGGGGAATTGAGACACAAAGACCCAGATCCACAAAGGCATTTGGGCTCCTAGCTCCCACTGATTTCAGTGGAAGTTAGGAACCTAAATACCTTTGTGGATCTAAGCCAAAGAGTTTAAGTGATATGCCCAAGGTCAGACAAGAAGTCTGTGCCAGAGCACAGATTGAACCCAGAAGTTCTGAGTCATAGTTCAGTGCTTTGCTAATATGACTAGCTCCTAAGGCAGTTTTGAGACTAAATTAATCAATCTTTGTGAGGCACACACCTACAGCAATGATGGTGTTCTCATGTTATCTCTACCTAATGATTGAAAGGTACTTTTCTTTTTCTTATGAACCACTTGCAGCTGTCATTTGTCTGAAATTATTGGCAAATTACTGCATTGTTCGGGTTGGA